>JAUIMM010000065.1:35755000-36402500 GCA_031769625.1 Taudactylus pleione
CTTAAGGCACCACAGATGGTTGAGTGATGAGAAGCAAAGCAGCATGTTTGTTTAAAGAAATCCAGAAAACATGACCTGTTGGTTACTTAAGAATTGAACTTGAAAGCACCTGGCTAATGACATTGAGAAAAAAAATAAATAATTAAAAAAAAAAGTAACAGGCATGTTTCACATTATTTGTACAATGCTTTTCAAAATGTAAAAAATAAAAATAAATAAACATCAGGCAACATGGATTTAATTAATTTCAGAGCGGTCATTAAACTTTTGCCAGAGTAAAACGCAGACCTAAAAATCTTCTGGAATTGAACTTGTTCTTAGAAATTAGAGGCGGTTAAAAAAATAGAAGTTTCGATTCCCGACGCCCCAGGAAAAGATCTAAATTTACAGTTTGAAAATCTGTATAAATAATTTTGCAAATATTTCTGAATAAAAAAAAAAA
Source organism: Taudactylus pleione (assembly GCA_031769625.1). NCBI lineage: Eukaryota > Metazoa > Chordata > Amphibia > Anura > Myobatrachidae > Taudactylus > Taudactylus pleione. The sequence goes on from JAUIMM010000065.1 coordinate 35,755,443, forward strand.
AGAAAAAAATCAGTCAGTTTTATTTTCTTTACTATACTCTGTCATTGTGCTGTCTGTGGTGGAGCTATCAGTTAGTCCTTCAGAAATATCAGTGCTTGGCCCAATTCCATCCTCAAGGTTATCGAACCTTTCTGTCTCTGCATTAGCTTTGTGTTTGGCTTCCAATGATAACATTAGAAACTTGAGTAGTACATTTTCTGCCAGAAGACTTTCAGAAGCCGCTACAAGCTCCTTCATGTTGTCCGCCATCGTGCCCACCTCTCTTGCTTTTTGCTCGCACAGAGCTTGCAATTGCTCCATGTGATCCTCCAGGGCTCTGTTGTGTTGTTCTAGTGTTCGTTTTTGTACTTTAAGGTCTTGTGCATCTTTTCTCACTTCCGAAATACGTTCTGCCAGCTGATCCTGGGCCTTGTGTAAAACTACAATTTCAGCCCGCAGTCTTCGTATTTCTCGCTCCAAATAAGAAACGTGATCTTCTTTGTATTGCAGATAGTGCATTGGGCAGGCGGCAGGTGGGTCTGCGGCAGTGGAAGGCAGGGTGGCATATTTTAGGATGAATTTCAGAAGGTTTGGAACAGTGATCTGCTGATCTTCAGGATACACTACACTGTGGTCTTTCCTGCAAAACACATTAATTGTAAGTGGAGGGTGGGAATTACAGTGCTTGTATTCATGCAATCTGCAAACTATGCCTGTCAGTTTTCAACTCCTCTCATATACAATATTCTAAAACGCAATCAGGAAACATAATGCATGCTCCGACTGTCATATGATCATTTTATTTAGGTTACTGTAGTGATTGAAAACAGAATGTCCACACACAGTTCAAAGGTCAAACAATCCTGATATGTAATCCCTTTAGAATGTAAGTTCTCACGAGCAGGGCCCTCTTCCTCCACGTGCTTCTCCTCCCCCGTACTTATTTTATTTATTTATTACCAGTATAGTATCAGTTACTCCTAACTCCCCAATTGGCACCTAGCACTTGGTTGCTGAGGCCCTGCTGCTTATGTTATGCAGATATGTTTATAAACCATGTCCTTGTCCTGCATTGTTTTTGTATTACTATTAACTGTTTTTCTTGTGTGCTCATTTATGTACTGTGTAAGGCGCTGTGGAACCTTTGTGACGCCATATAAAAGGATAATAATAATAATATGTGCAACATTATTCATTTGCTGTCAGGCAAAGTTAGTATATGTAAAACAAGTTCCTTTTGAAGTACAGTGTAACAACTATAGGAATATTAAAGGAATGAGGTATCTATTTAAAAGACAGCACAATGTAATACACATATCCCCCAAACGTCCCAATTTTGTCGGGACAGTTATGCTCTTCAGGCAGTGTCCCATGGGGGGAGGGAAGGTTGCATGGGACACGTGGCGTCCCTTTTGTGCCGTGAGAGGCTTAGGGCTGGCCAGCAGCTGCCAGAGTACATCATACATCAAGGGAGTGGCATAGCCGACATGATGCCAGCGCCGAAAACACGCATGAGAAGTCACACGACGGGGTTTGAGAATGTCGGGAGGTATGAATAGAGGTAAAAATAAAGGTTTAGGCATAATAATTACCACATGGTGCAGAATACAAGCCCTTTAGAGATCAAGGAGCTAATGCAGAGTTGAACTTGCGTCTATTTGCAATGTACATGCTCCGAAAAAGAGTACACACAAATATGGCTATGCAATGTCATGTGATTTGGACACATTAACCCTTATGAACGCTATAGAGGAGGTCCGAGTACACTCCGATAAGGACTTGTTGGAAAATCACTGCACATGTTGTCTGTGCAAAGGCGAACAAATCTTCTGTGCAGAATTTATTTTTATATTTATTTTTTACAACATTTCTTTGAAGTAAAATGGGACTAAATTACTCCAAACTCTACATTGTCCCAAGAACTATTGGTCTCTAGGGGCCAAAGAGACAGATAGGTGCCAAGACTGAAGTCAAGGTCATGTGTAGTCCAAACAAAACTAGTGTAAGAGTGGTGGAAATCAAATTTAGAAACAAAAAGTAAAATGCTGCTGGTGAGGTAAGATATTGTGTTTTATGTTAAAGTGAACCTGTAACTGACACCCAGTGGAAGCATCATAGAGATATAGAGATACCGGAAATTATCCAAAGTATATTTTAAAAAATACAGTACATCAGGGTTCAACAAATTGGGCACCAGGTCGTCTTGACAACTAAAATTTTTACAAAAGCCAGGTATGAAAAATAAAGCTAATTGTAGAAAAAAAAAACAGTTACAAAGCACTGGTGGTTACAGGAGACAGCGGGATGCTGTGGGCTTGTCACAAATCTGTGGTTCCTCCCTTCTGCCTGCAAGATCATAGATGCCACCAATGCTGGGCGTCTATTGTCTGGTGTCCGACCATGGTTCTTCTCCCTGCAGCACTGCCAGCAGTGAGGAGAGTGACTGCGTGAAGGCGCATCACGACCAGAGCAGAGGAGAAGGGTGACAGTTGGGGAGCTACAACACTGCCAGTGGGGAGAAGAGCAACTGCGGGGAGCTGAATTATTACTGGCGCGGAGGTGAGTGACCACAGGGATCTGCATAACTACTGGCATGGAGGAGGAGAGTGACCACCATGGAGCTGCAGCATTGCTGGTTGGAGTGCGTGTCCTCCAGGGAGCTGTACAAAGCTGGTGAATATTTGGTTTCATTAGAATGACCTACAGTTTTAATGTGGTTAGAAATTGGAGGCACTCCTGTGTGGTACACTGAATTGGGGGCACACTGAATTAGGGGCACTACTGTGACATTTTTAAATGGAGCAGGTATGGGCCTGTGGCAGAATCTAAAGACCATTGAAGAGACATATGTGGTGGTCTGATGGCATGTGGGGATGTTGAAGGGACTTGTATGGTGGTCTTTACAAGTTTTCATATATTTTGATTGCAGATGATGGTCTGGCTCCTAAACATTTAAGCTGGCTCCTAGTTTTTCCAAAAATGTGTTGAGCGCCACAGTACACAATAGTAACCTTTACAATATATTGCAGACACAAAACGTAAGGCAATGGGACTCTATACACCTGTAATACTTAGCACACTTTTTAGGATTACTTTGGTAGCACAGAGATAACACTAAAGCAAAATGTTTTGTTAGAACAGATTTCAGGCTTAGCAGCACAGTTATACATATACAAAGTCTTGGAGAGAAAAAACATGGTGGATGGAGATAAAGTACCAACCAATCTCCTCCTAACTCATTTTTCAAACAGCCGTATTCAACTTGAGCGGACCCGCGATACTTTTCCACCTCCCGGACTTTTCGCGTACATTGCGTGTTTTGCAGGCGGAAAAGTGTCGCGTGCGTGCCCGCTTCACCCCGTATTCAATATGAAAGTAGGCGAAAAGGGGACCCGGCGAAACCTAAACAAGCGGAAAGTACTGTCAGATTTGGGGAAATCAGCCTGACACCCCCCAAAAGATGCTCTGACATGGGGGATAGCTATAGTACTTGCCGACTTGGCTTGCTGAAGGTATTTGGTGTTTTTGAACGTGCTCAATAGCTGCTAAATAGCATTTTTCTATAAGTGGTGCAGAATAGTATTTAGGAGTATTTTTTGCAGAAAGCAACATCCCAGCAAATTTGGTGGTACTTGAAAATGGGGGCTAGCATATTTTAAAGTTGCTAAAGTTAAGTTGAAAAAATCATGAAAAATCCACCTGCCGCAAGCCCCTGCAATGAAAAAAAAGACATGGGGCATACTTAGGGACCCCCCCCCCCCCAGAGTCTAGTTCGCTAGTTTTTAACTTTGTCCCCCAACATTTTTTTTTCCCGCCCCCAAATTCAAAGTGATTTTTTGGGGTGTCCTTTAGTGTTTTTTGTTTTTTTATTTTGACGCAGTTTACCTTTGGGGGACTGTCTGAAGGCTGCACGGGGATTCCCGCAAGGTTGCACCCCAAAACCCCAATTCTGCACTTTTTTCCGCCTGCTATTCATAGTCTTTAAAATTGAATACGGCGATACTTTTCTGCCTGTCGAAATGACGTCATCGGCAAAACTTTTCCGCGGATTCCGGCTTTTCGCCTCAAATTGAATACGGGCCATAGCCTGTAAAGTGACAGGAGCTGATTGGTTGGTACTTTATCTTCGTAATTTTTATCTCTCTCCAAGGCTTAGTACATAGACTCCATAGTATTTTATAGCTCTAAGTTTCTATAGACTGTAGGCATCTAAATGTATCTAAAGGGACTCTCTGCTTTATGCAGTATATATATTTCCAGTTATAGTGTATGTATGTGTGTACCTGTTGCATAAAACACATGTTCCTGTTGAAGTATTTTTAGTAGAGGGGAACTGGCATTTTCTATTCTCTTTACAGTAAAAACTTTATTCTTACTGAAGCAGAAAAACCCAGTGCCGACCTCGCTTCCTCTTCAGCTAGATGCCATGTAAAGTGATGATTTGTATGCGAGCTGAATACTGTCCACTTTGTTCATATACAAGATAGAAAGAAGCCTCTATCGCTGGCTTCAGAGGCTGAGCTCCCTGTAATATCTCTAGTGAGCCATTCGTATCTATGGAAACACAGTCAGTGTTATTTATTTCTTCTTTTCAAGATTATTAAGGGCTCATTGGCAAATTACACATACTCATGTTAAATGTATGCTGCTCATTTTACTCTACATCCATCTATCCACATGGCAAAGCTTAGCCATGATCCTCCTCATGTCAGCCCTACTGAGATGTTAGTAGCCGCTATTTACGCTCATCACGCCCATTGAGCTGCAGCACAAACGCAGTTCCGGATGAGGTTTTGGCTAATGCAGGTGTGAATCCATGAAGCCACTAGGTTTGTTTCTGGTGGCCCTGGCTTTTATATGGGGGTAGGGGGTATGCCAGAAATATAGCATTACATGTTGATAATATAGTGGGGGATAGAAGTGCTAATGTCGGGAATACTGGCACGGACATAATGTCTGGAGTACTTATTCTGATGTTACAGTGGAAATATTGGCTGGTATGTGAAAGCAGCGATCTATAAACTGACACTCTTGCAATGTGAGGATATTGGTCCTGGTAAATGGAGAGATCCCGGCTGTTGCTAGTATGCTTGTGGTTTGGGATATAGAATTTATTTTGTGGTCACACCCACCAGCTTACCTGACACCTACTATTAAGCTCTGCACATTAGCTCACAAATTGCTGGTTCCTGGCCCCGACTCCCAGCTCTCTGAGAATGTACTGACAAGTGCAAAGCCCACACATTTATAGAATTCACCAGGTGCAGATACCTGGAGAACAGACCAAGCAGGGTTCTGGACGGGGATAAGTACATGATTGAGAAGGATTTAAAGACAACATTCTGTGAGTTTCCTTTGGTGACAATTACAACACTGCAAATATACTTTAGAAACTGCAGAGTTGTAGGTAAGAATGGAAGGAAGGGTATTAACGGTGAAAGAAACCTACAGTAATTTTCCATGTGAGAATAATAAGCAAGGGGTGAGACGGCTAATAATTTTGAATAAATAACCATTTACTAAAGCCCCCCCTGCATCTGCGATGTATTGTGTCATCTCCCCAATCCCCTTTGCCAATACTGACCAAAATATGATCGGGATTGGCAAATTGGGAATTTTTAACATGAAGAAATGCAAAAATTCCCAGACAAATCGCCGATCATCGATGGCCACAGATCGGCATTTCCGACCGCCAGTTCCGGTCCTATCGGGGAATCTGTGCCTGATGTATGGGACCCTTAAGCATGATTCACTAAAATATCCCTTATAGTAATTACCATCACCGAAGACAGATTTACCTGACAGGATGGGGAATGTCATTTGCATCTCGCTACTGGACTGATTCCTGCTCCGGTCTTCAGGACATATTCATCAATATGGCCCTAAAGTGCCCTGATACTTTGGTATCCAACTAACTGTGAATTGCAGCATCAGATACCATATTACCAGAGCAATTCAATATTGCTGCGGTCTAGGAACAGCTCCCCCGAATGGCAGCTGTCCCCACGTTCCTTAGCACTGCTGATTCTGCCGCTAACTACTAGCGGTGGAACTTTGCCCAACAGTATTAGTGAGTACACATGCGTGAACGGAGTTTGTGCAAGCGCACTGCCAAAGGGCAAGGAATGCGCAGGGGGTGGAGGGATCAGAATAACTTCCTCTTTGTAACCCAAGCTTCTTTCCCTCCGGGAAACATCATCATCTGAATATGGCATAGGTTCCACAGGTAAACTCATAAAACATTTCTATTAGATATTTTCACATGTATGCAGTGGTGAATTTCCCACTAGGCACGTGCCTACGGGTGCCAGTTTATAGGGGCAGCACAGCACACCCTCCTGCACTAAAACACTGGTTTGCCACTGACCTGTTGCAGCCACCAATGGTCTGTTGATACTTTTTTTTTTTTTTGTCATTACAACTTTTTTCTTATTTTGCAACTGGCAGGGGGTCGCCGGTGGTGAACTGATGAGGGCCAGGTGGGCAGGCAAGGATGGGACTGCCTCGGCTGTCCGGTGGCATTGGATACAACCCTGCCAGTGATGTGTATGTGATAGGTGGCCTGCTGTTAACTTATACTGTTGCTGAACTGCCCGTGGAGCTCTTCAATTCAAAGCTCTTCAGTCAAGCGTCTGTGAATTCTGTGCCAACAGGTAAATACAGTGTAATATATATTTATACAGAACTCAGTATATTCTATTTCCAGTCTCCCGCATTCATAAGTAGCGATAATAGCTTATTTATTTCCAAATTGGTGGAAAAATGTAAACCAGACTACCATAGCATCTATTAGGAAGACTAAGGGTGGGTACACACTATACAGATATATCTGCAGATGATGGTTATTCATACGCACTGAACGGCCATCATCTGCTTGTGCCCTCGGGTCCTGGAGGCCGGGGGGCGTGTCCCGTCACCCTCCTCGCAGGTTCCACTGTGTGTGTATGCGTACACACCTGCCAATGGACAGATATGTCTGCAGACATATCTGTCCATCGGCTGTGCAGCACAGCCAATGCGATATGTCGATGAATGACGACGTTCACCGACATATTGCGGGTACACACTGGCCGACGTGCAGCAGATATAATGGTCGATCAATTGATCGGCCAATGTATCTGTCAGTGTGTACCCAGCATAATGGATCTCTAACTCTGAAACAAAACTTGGCCAACAGGCTGACCTACCTCTTTACCAGACTGTTGAAGACCATTCCACTGGAAGTATACACTGGTGACTCAGAAGTGCTCCTTTCAATTCTCTATTCCTGGAATAAAGACTGTTGATATTGCTGGAACATGGATCTCTGCCCAAGATAGGACCTGAATTGATTCTCATCGACAGGAAACTTTTGTTCCCCCTGATGATTTATGAATGCTACTGCTTTAGTGTTGTCTGTCTGAACCCTTATAGGCTTTCCCTGAATAAGAGATTGTGCTTTTTTTCAGTGTGTTTATAACCGATCTTCGTTCCAGTACATTGATTGGAAGCCTTGTTTCCTTTCTGGACCTGAGTTCATTAAAATTATGATACAAAATCACCATCCTAGTAGTCTGGCATCGGTTGTGATAACCAACCAATCCTGGATGACGAAGCTTCTGCCCTTGTTGAAGTTTTCAAGAGACTGTCTTGTGTCTGGTGACACGCCATGATAAACTGTGTTGATAGACGATGACTGGAACGCAACCAAGTTTTAAGAATGTTTAATTTGTACATCCTGGAAGGCAGCCTTGAACACTGGACTGTTTTGAACGAGAACACCATCTTTTCTAACAGCTTCATACAACAAAGAACTGATGGACTTCTGACTTTCAAAAGTTTTCTGTCTCTATTCTTTTCTATTGGAAAGAAAGCCCTGGTTAGTTGGGTATTGAACATGAGGCCTAAAACCTCATGCACCTACAAGGAATCATCCTAGACTTTTGTCAGTTGATAACTCAGCCATGGAACTGCAAGACATTCACTGCACCTAGCAGATTTGACTGAAGAGAACCTTTGAGTCTGCCTTGCAAAGTAAATGGTCTAAATAGGGAACAATCTTATTTCCCATTCTTACCGATTCCATCCTGAATCGGTTTATCCTCAGTCTTGTTTTTAAGTCCTTTAAATTTAAAATGGGTCTGACTCCTATCTGGTTTTTGTACTATCAATAGATCGGAATAAAATTCCATTTCTCTTTGACATTCTGGTACTGTGATGACTCCAGAGTCCTGAAGACTCATGATGGCCTGCTCTAAATCCAGACACTTCTGTCTGTCGTTTGGTAACCCTGTTCAAAAATACATTCTTGGTGGCAAAACCGAAAGACTGAGAATGTAACGTCTTTCTATATACCCATCAGTCTGAGGAGGACCTTCTTCACTGGTCCCTGATTGACAGTAAACAGGTACCCACCAAAGACACTTGTGGGTGTATGCCCTTCCCGTTCTGCTGGCATATCTGGAGCTTAGGGCACTGGTTTCCTTGGTTCCTTCTTATTAGTTCTAAATTGTCTTCCTCTATTTGTAACACCACAGAATAAGAGTGGCCAGAGGATGAGGCTGACTGCTGCTTAAAAAGGTGGATGAGAGTGCCGACCCTTAGGCTTAGTGTGATCTTCCTAATGATAAAAATTAGCTTTTACCTTCTGTGGCTTCAAATTCTTTTATCTAGTTCTGGACCATACAAGAACATTCCATCAAAAGGTAAGCCTTCTAAAAATGTCTGTCTCTCTTAATCTGCATTCCATGATTGTAACAGAATGCATTTAGCCACCACTGCGAGCCTGGAAATTTTCTTGCCTGTCCTCAAGATGCATCCAGAGCGGTTTATCCAAAATAATCTGCTCCTGCTTTGCGCTGCTCTGCAATGGATAAAAATGGAGACCGGAGACTCAGAGCTGTATGACTGATCCCCTCTATCAAAAGGTCAGACCACTTTTCCATTGCCTTAGCTACCCATGCTGAAGCAATACTGCTGCCCCTGCGGAAACATAAATAGATTTCAATATGTTTTCACACTTCCGGTCCGAGCCTTCTTTAAGAGAGGCACCATCCAGAATAGGTCTTCAATAAACAAGTTGACATCGTGAAATAGCTTACAGGGAACACTGACCAAGGGTAGATGTTCCTGTAGCTCATTTTCATCTGTCTGGAATAGGATACATAGAACAAAACCGGAGTGCAATCTGAAATTTCTCATCAGGAAAGGTTCAGGTAAATCTGACAATTGTGGAGTTAATAGAGATCTTTTCTTAGACTTCTTAGTTCTAAATAAATCATTGGAATAGGGTCTCCTGATTTTCAATATCTCTAAGAGAGCAAACCTGACACACGGCTTTAACCAGGACATTTACATCTATCCCTGAAGGCTTGATCCTTCTTCCATTAACGATACAGAGGGCCTGATTCAGAGCCGAACGCTCTGACCAGAGCGCTCGCTCTGAATCAGGGCCCTCCTCCATGAAAATGGAGCGGCCTCTTGGACACTCGCATAGCTGTGGGTGACCACCCACAGCTATAGCGCGCGTCCATGATGAGCGTCCATGATGTCAAGCGAGCGTCCATGATGTCAAGACCATCGCGACCATCGGGCTTGCGACGGAGACCCTGCGGTAGGGTCTCGCTGCCGCAAGCCCTGGAGTGATTTTGGCTCTATCAGAGCCAAAATCACTCCCACTGACATCACTACTGATGTCAGTGGGGCCGGCTTCAGACGGTAGGCGTTCCCATGGGAACGCCTCCGTCTGGCATCCACGCCCCCGGCACGCCCTCCAAAGGGGGCGTGCTGTCAAACATCGACAGCACGCCCCCTTTGGTGCGAGACCCGGAGCGACGGCTACCCCGTCGCAAGCCGGGTCCCGCTCATGCGCACGAGGGAGCTCCCTCGTCGTGCGCATGCGCAGTAGGGCACCATCGACCCACTTGCGAGCGTCCTGCGCTCGCGAGCGGGTCTGAATCAGGCCCAGAGTCCTCAATTCAGAATCTTCTTGATGTTCTTCCTCTTCTAAGGAAACATCAGACAAATTCTCCATAAGTACGGCTTACGTATTTTGAATCTAGCTGAAGACAACAACTTCCCTTGTGAAGAGGACATCCTTTCCTGCTCTAAAGTATTCCTTTCTATTGCCCTTGTCCAAGATGGCACCTCTGCAGACCCTTAGATCCCGGAAGCCCCTGAAAGGAAAAACGGTCTGTGTATCAGCAATTTTCTTACTCTGACTAGACATAAAATTAGACAACTCCTATCGTATAATAGTAGCTAGGAAACGATTGAAAGACCTAGAACAAGCTTGTTTCTCCACAGAGCCAGCGGGGACCTCCATAACCAGTCGCAGATCACAAGCATCCTGGCAGGCAGCACAGCGAGCATGAATGTCACCGCTAGGCAATTAGCTTGACAACATGAACCAAAATGAGGCTAACTAGATTTCCCTCCTCCAGGTTTGGCGTTGGTAGTACTCCCTTTTTCAGACAAAAACACAACATAGCACAATATTATACTGAGAAATCACAACAGCATATATACAGAGAACTACAATAAATATCTGGATAGAAAAAAAAAAATGAAAACTTGTCAAATACTTATCCCAGGCTTCCAGCCACATTGGAGACCCTGAGAGAAGTGGGAAGAGAGGAGCTTCACAGTAGTCATCAGTAGATCCTATTTTCAGGTGCTGAAAGTGGTAAATGTACATTTGCTATAAATCCTCCGGGCTCTCTGATGATCAGCCTTACCACAGTGCATTACCCTTTTGGTTAAGGATAAGAACAGGGCATTCCAACTCTGACCCTCTTATTGGGGTGAAAGGATGCCGTTGCCATAGATCCAGCCACCCCACCTCTCAATATAGATAGGGTAGCCTGGTCCAGATTATATTACCTGCTGCTGGCCGATGTCATCTGTAATGGCCAGCAGCTGTATTGCACACAGAAAGTGCACTAGTTTTCCTCTGGCGCTGCTCTCTCCAATGCCCACTCAATGGATGTTTACACTACTGCAAAGCGACAACTGCCCACTAGGCCTGGCAACGGGACCCAGATTCTGCAGCTTGCTCTGTCTCTGCCAGCTGCTGCTGGCTTTCACTACCCAGCAGCAGGTCCCAGCTTCAGCGGGCTCCCTGTCTGCCACCTAACAGCTGCTCAGCTGCTGATCCCTGCTTCCAGCTGAGCTTTAGCAGCAGAAAGTCCTGGCTTCCGCTAGCCATCGGCTCTCTATAGCCATGACTTCCCTAGATCACCTTTTTACTAGCAAAATGCAACTCTGCTGCCCTGGCCGGCTCAGCCTACAAGTTCTACGTTTTAGCAACGTCTGGTCCGCCACTGCCCGACTGGGAGCTCCATCGACAACACTGAAATACCTGGTCAACTGGTCCCTGCATCCCTCTGATACCAACACAACCAGCTGCCCCAAAAGACTGGCAAAAAAAGTCATGGGATAGATGCCTAGTATCGTGTAGGACCCACTCTAGCCCGGTGAAGTGCAGCAACGTCACGTGGAATAGATTTCACAAGTGACCGGAAGACCTCTGGAGAGATGTTGACCCATGCAGTCTGGATAGCTTCCTACAGCTCCCCGATGTTTGTAGGTGCAGCATCTTGGCTGCAAATTAACCTCTCCACCACGTCCCATAAATGCTCGATTGGGTTAATCATGGGCGAACGTGGTGGCCACACCATTAGTCGGAACTCTCCAGAAAGCTCCACAAACCAATTCTGGACAACTTGAGACAGATGACACTGTGCATTATCCTGCTGGAATATTCCATCGTTGTGAGGGTACACAAAGTCCATGAAGGGCTGCAAATGGTCATCAAGCCATCCAACGTAGCAGTTGCCAGTCAATGACTTGTTCAGGCGGATCAGCGGGCCCAACCCATGCCACGTGAACATACACCACACCTTTATAGAACCATCACCAGCCTGCACAGTGCCTTGCCACACACGAACTCTATCATCAGCCCAAAACAACTGGAACACTGACTCATTGGACAATGCCTCCAGGGTCCAATTGGTGACATCATGAGCCCAGGTGAGACACTGCGCACGGTGTAGTACTGTTAACACTGGCATTCTGGTGGGTCTTCTGCTCCCATATCCCATGGAAGCTAAAGAACACTGCACTGACCTGCTGGATATGGATTAAATGTGGATGTGATTTGAGCCAGTGTCGCTTGCCGGTCCAGAATTGTCAGTGGTAACAGACAAGCGACAGACGACGTTGGTCATGATCATTAAGCACCCATGGTTGGCCACAGCGCTGTCCACTGTGGGTGGTAATGCCTTCCATGTGGTATTCCCGGTACACACGTGACACTGTAGATTGAAAAATGTTGAATGTCCGTACAACTTCGGAAATCGAATGTCCCATCTGTTGGGCACCCACTATCATGCCCTGTTTGAACTTCGATAATTCATGTCACCTTGCCATGAGCAGCCTAACCGGTGTTGAAACTGACGCACAAGAAGTGAGATTACAGTGCAGATCTGGGCATTTCTCAGACGATTCTCCAGACTCCGATGCGGTGGTCTCTGATCACCGACTTCAATGCCGTAATCGCACCCCAGAATACCCGTGCGCACAGAAGTCTGGAGTGCATGCGCCAGGGATTCAAGTGTGAGGAGGAGAATGTTCCCCTCCAAGCACTATTTGGGGGGGGGTGGGGATGAAAAGAAACAGGCTTTTTTACAGGGGGACGGGGGGTTGGTTTATAAAACTGATTTTTTTTTTTGATTTTTTTTTACTACTAAGGGGGTGGTACTGTTATTAGGCTCTATGAACACTGAGGGGTCTATTGCCAATGGGGGATGGGAAGTTATTTTATGATAGGGGCTTATGGACACAGGAGGATGGGGAGGTGCAAAACACCTCCTGGATACAAATATTTAAATATATTAAAAATACTCAATTTTATTAAATAATAATTACAAAAAATATATAAATTTCTGAGCAGTTTTGTGGGGGAAAACTTGTCAGTTAAGTGGTTAATTTAAAACTGAGGAAGGGGCTGGAGGGGAGTTTCTATACCTTAAAAAAGTTAACATACTAATTAAATGCTAGCTACTCAACCCTCACTACACCCCATGGTCTAGGGCACCGGTTTTCAAACTAGTGCGCCACGGGCAGTTGTGAAGTGTGCCGCAGCTGCGGACTGCGCAGCGCTGCTGAGCTCCTATGGGAGGCTCAGACGCGCCCAGGCCGTGACCTGCCTAGACGCAGCAGTGTGACATCGCAGGTCACGCACGCTGCGTTGCCTGTCTGCCTGCCTGCCCCGTCCCGCCAGTCACCCAGCCCTTCCCTCCTGCCCGCCAGTCACCCAGCCAGCCTTTCCCGCCCGCGGCCCGCCAACCCTTCCCTCTCGGCCGCATACTGCTCACAGCTCTGCACTTAGTGCTGTGACTGAGCAAGTGCAACACCAGCTGGAGGGACAGGACATGGTCGTCACTCGTGAGTGTAATTTTAATATGTTGTGTTTTATGTGGGGAGCAATTTTTTTTTTGTTCCACTGAGGTGAGCCAATCTGCTTTTTTTCTGTGGAGAGCAATGTGTTTATTTTTCTCTGCGGGGGCCAATGTGATTCTTTTTTTTTTTGTGGGGAGCAATGTGTTTTTTTTTACTGTGGGGGCCAATGTAGTGTGTTTTGTTCCTGCAGGGGCCAATGTAGTGTGTTTTGTCCCTGTAGGGGCCAATGTAGTGTGTTTTGTTCCTGCAGGGGCCTATGTAGTGTTATTGTTCCTGCAGGGGCCAATGTAGTGTTATTGTTCCTGCAGGGGCCAATGTAGTGTTATTGTTCCTGCAGGGGCCAATGTAGTGTGTTTTGTTCCTGCAGGGGCCAATGTAGTGTGTTTTGTTCCTGCAGGGGCCAATGTAGTGTGTTATTGTTCCAGTGGGGGCCAATGTAGTGTGTTATTGTTCCTGCGGGGGCCAATGTAGTGTGTTATTGTTCCTGCAGGGGCCAATGTAGTGTTATTGTTCCTGCAGGGGCCAATGTAGTGTGTTTTGTTCCTGCAGGGGCCAATGTAGTATGTTTTGTTCCTGCAGGGGCCAATGTAGTGTTATTGTTCCAGTGGGGGCCAATGTAGTGTTATTGTTCCTGCAGGGGCCAATGTAGTGTTATTGTTCCTGCAGGGGCCAATGTAGTGTTATTGTTCCTGCAGGGGCCAATGTAGTGTGTTATTGTTCCTGCAGGGGCCAATGTAGTATGTTTTGTTCCTGCAGGGGCCAATGTAGTATGTTTTGTTCCTGCAGGGGCCAATGTAGTATGTTTTGTTCCTGCAGGGGCCAATGTAGTGTTATTGTTCCAGCGGGGGCCAATGTAGTGTGTTTTGTTCCTGCAGGGGCCAATGTAGTGTGTTTTTCCATAGGTCGCGCACACCGCATCACCGGATGGTGTGCCTTGGTAATTTTTAAATCTTGTGTAGTGTGCCTCAAGTTGAAAAAGGTTGAAGATCACTGGTCTACGGTGTCCCCTGATAGAGGAAGCAGAAATGTATAACAAATACAAACAAAAACAAAAGACAAACAAAAAAAACAAAAACAGGGTTTTCAGTACAGATTAACTATTTCTTTTAAGTTTGAAATCTTTGGGCCGAATTCAATTAGCCATGGTAATTAATCGCAGACTAATTGGTTAGCCAGGGCTACGTGGATATCTGTTCAAACATGAGGGAGATGCTGTGAATGCGTTAACCCATCTGGGTACTTAATTTGATCCTGCAGGGAATAAAAGGTTGTAACTAAATAGCCTTGGGCATAATAGCCTGGTAATGGAAAGGGTTACAAGAAACATTTACCTGTTCTGAGGGAAAAGCATGATCTTGGGAACATGATCCACCATAAACTCCCAAGGAAGATCATTCTGTGCAACATTTATCCTAGTAAGAAAAGATATGAGTAACAGACTTAATTTGATATTTAAGCCTTTCTTGCTCTTACTTCTAAATGTTCTTGGTCACAATTCACCCTACCACCACAGCCATGTGTACACGGCATCACCACGCATAAGCACAGGGTGTTCTTTCAGCGTCATGGCTCTAACCAAGCACAATTTCCACTTGTAAGACACAATAATGAAGTCTACTAGGGATCTGGTAATGGCGCTTACAATGCCGGCGCCGGGTTACCGACACCTGGCAGAATCCTGGCGCAGGGCTCCCCGACGGTAATTACTGCGGTTAGGGGGGATGACTAGGGTTTAGGGTTAAACACTCGGGGGGGGAGGGTTAGGTTTAGGGTGCGGGAAGGGGGGGGGGGGGAAGGGGGAGGTTAGTTTCAGGCACCAGGGAGGTAGGGTTAGGGAGAGGGTTAGGATACTGACTGACATTGTTGGTATCATAAACCTGTCGGGATGCCAGCGTTGGGAATTTGACCGCCGGGTTCCCGAGCGCCTGCATCCCATACCCAGTCTACTACATTCATTAGCAAAATGGCAAAGTTTATAGTATTTTGTATACATTACTGTAGGTCAATTCAAGTGTTTATTACGTAGCTTTGGCAGCTCACTTTCCATTTCTGGGAATCAAGTATCTTAGATCTTTGCCCCTAAATAGTAAACAGGTTGGGCAGAACAAAAAGCTTGGTCATCTTACCTAGCTACAATGAGACTGTCCGTAGCCAGAAGCTGAGTCAGACGGATAAAAATATGATTCAGACTGGCACAGAAACCACACCAGGTTGTGTAGAACAGCAACAATACATCCTGTTGAAGAGAGAATTCTTGTGGTTATATTTGCCCTAATCTATCTAAATGAATAATGATGCTCAGTGACTCTTCACACTTTATTTTCGAGTCTTCGCTATGCTGTTTGAATGAAGCAGCCGTGTGATTGGTCTGCTGAATACACTACTCTCTGAAATGAGAACATTGCAGGATTATTAGTCACACCAACTGCCATCTGACAATGCGTCTTTCATAGACTCAGCGTGAATGGCTCATTCACCAGAGTCTTACACGTCTATAAAACGGGTTTAGGTCTGTATGGTCTGGAATCCACAATTGCCATATTTAGAGCTTTACGTTCTTGAAAGTGCAAGTTCACTTCAATTTACGCTGGTGAGTATAACAACTCAGATGAGGGAAGAAAACATTTTAGCTGTTGATACAAAGCAATCTCTCATGTAATGATCATTTCTGTTAGGACCATATAAAATTTGTGTTTTGTATGAATGTTAATTTACACTGATATGAAATACATGTAACTGGTGGTATGTAGTAATTATGTCAACATTCAGATTGTCAGAACGCTGACAAGGTGTGCACGTAAACGTTCAGAATGTCGGCATGGACATGTCAAGAAGTTCATTATGTCGACATTGTGAATGTTACAGCTTTAGGACTAGGTTAAGGATGTAGTTAGGGTTAGATTGCGGCTAGGGTTAGGGCTCCAACATTAGAAAAATGTTATGTCGACATGCCGACTGTCAACATGCACAATGAAGACAATATGACCATGTCAATGTAACACACATCGACATTTTGTACCTCACCCGTAACTAGTATGTAAATTCAAGCATTAGTCTAGTTCTCTGTGATGTATTACAATTTGCTTCAGCAGAACAATCCACACGCCCACTATACGTACAAATGTAATCTGTTACTGAAATATACGTAGCAGTGTAACAGCTGGCACTGCAGTGGCTAACACTCAGTATATCTGGGCACCTGTCATGTAACCCAGAATCAAAGGTCTCAATAAAAATCATATGCAGCTAAACCAAGTATGTAAACTCCTTAGGTTACAGCTGTGTTTTTTTTTTTATTTGGTCTTTTTCAGTTTCCATCCTCCCTCCTTACCCCATGAGTACCCAGCAGTTTGGTGACACAAATATAATACCCAAACTATACTGCACTGTAGGTTTCAGGACCAGTTACAATTTGGTTTTATTTTAGGACTACAGAGTTCCTTTTGATCTATTTAAACTAAGGGCGGTATTCAATTAGCCGCAATAAAACGCAAACTTTTCACCGGAGAAGTTTTCGCTCTATTCGCCAGTTTTGGTGCAATCTATTTCCGTATTTTCGCAATGTGCGCTCCCGTTTTTTCGCCCTATGCAATTACAAGACACGCACAAACGCATAATTGTGCATGACGAGATTAAAGAAGTACAGCACATTTTGGGGAAATCAGTCTGTACCCCATAGAAAGCCTATCTGACATAGGAAATCAATATAGAAGTGTATTAATAGCCCTAATAAAAGTATTTTGGGATCTTAAATTGTGTGAAATGGCTGTTATGTACGTATTTGCATAAGTGTTGAAAATTGATATAAACCAATATTTTTGGGAGAAATTACTGCAGTTAAATTGGGGGTACATTAAAATGGGTGCTAATATATGTGTCTTTAAAGTGCGCTTTTAAAAAATATAAAAAATACACCTGCTGCAGCCACCCACAATCCTACAAACACCTGTCCCATCCATACTGCCCCCCCAAAATACCTGATCCAGTACTTTAAATCCAGTTTCCGAAATTTTTTACATTTATTAGGGGAAATTATTTTAGCCTAATTAGTCATTAGGGGGAAGGGGGGTGTCCTAAGGGTTCTGAACCAAGTCCCCACATTTTTAGCCTAAAATAGGGACTGTGTACTTTTTTTTTTTTTTTAACTTGCTCTGAGATGGTAAAACTTTTTGCCTGTTTTGGTATATGGAATTTTCGCATCTGCGATCGCTTTTCGCCAAACGTGACTTTTCGCACCTAATTGAATACAGCCCTAACTCTTGCTATGTAATCGGGGGGGGGCTAATCATGATTCGTGGGGGTGACCACCGGCTAGCAAAGATTTCCACTGAAATGTACAATCCAGGGGCAAGAAACATGATAAAACAAAGAAAAAGGTTTTTACATTTCCCGATGAAAATCCTCATGTTTCCTTTCAGCTACAAAAGCTCAATAAAGCAGAAAGTGATGGCTTATACAGGTTATACATACACAACAATGCCACCTAGTACCTTTCTGCTGGCCAGAACAACATGATGGAAAGTGCTGGATGTCACTTCTATGATTAGATGGCGTTTTATCTTGTGAAGAGCCGGGTCACCCACTAGATGTCTCCGCAGTGGGCTGTAAACTTTGCTGAAGTTCTGGATAAAATCCTCTGAAAGAAAATTGTGACAGAACATTTAGGGAAGAAAGAAAGGAAGAAAGAACGGACGAACCACATCCCCCCCTCCACACCAAAATAAATAAATAAAATTTGGGGGTGACTGTATATCTTACTGTACATCTTACATTTAAATACAGGAAAATGTAAGGTTAAGACAATGAAAAGTGACAGACTACTGGTGGCTAAACAAGCGGAGATCTATGAAGATGGCCAAGCCTTACAGATGTAAGACTCAGTAGTCAGGCCAACAGCTAGATACACAACCATAGTGATAGAGGTCACAAACCTGACAGATTTTAATAGTTCTCACCCATTAACAGGGCAGAACCCTAAACACAAACTGGGAAAACTGGTCTAAACACAGATGGAAACGGACATAGCCCCCGTCATCTGCTAAACCATACTAAAAGAGATGTAGCTGCTCAACATCGTGGTGAATGACCAGATCTGGAAAACATCGTGGGGCTGGATTGAAAATAAATCAAATAATCATCGCAAACCCATACACTGAATAAATTATAGCTAAACCTTCAATACAGTATTGTCAAAACATAATAAAAAGGGAATATTCCAGTTATAGTTAATCTACTTGCGCAATAAAGAGCAATGGCAAGCTCGGGATGATGGAGGCATGGCCAGGCCCTTTCTACAAAGAAAACAACTATGCATGTTACTGGACAATTACCCACCACTTCCCCCTCGTTCAGTGCCTCTGGCTATTATTACACATCAAATTGTACAAAGATCTCTGTATACTACATAAACTTGTTCAGCAATTGAACTCCATATTTCTTGCCCCTATATTAAACAGCAAGAAATGGACAGCATTAAACGAAAAGTCCACTATTGTGCACTTTTTGGATTGGGGGCCTGTGGGTGTCTAAAATACGCAATGACACTATTTATTTAGGTGCCATCTACACAACAGGAACGGCACATCAATTGTTATTGTGTTGGAGATAAGTTGTGCGTTTGTTAGATTAAGCTTGCTTGCTGTTGCTTGAGCTGCTCCAGGAAGCCATCAGCGTGAGCTGAGCCAACAAATAAAATAATGTTACACAGTAACAAAAACATTCAAGTTAAGTGGAACTAGAAGGTGCAACTTGTAGTTTCAAAGTGTCATGTAACAAAGTTAGATAAAGATGCTTTCAAATTCTTTAAGGCTTAAAGTGGACTTTAAAACTTTCGCACTACCCTAATAATTAGATATAAATCCCCTGGAGGCTGGAAATGACTAATTGTTACTAGCTCCTAAAGCTGGGCACACACAGATATATTGGCCGATCAATAGATCGGACAATATATCTGGTGCCTGTCGGGAAGTGTGTACCAGCGATAGGTCTGTGAATGACATCGTTCACAGACATATCGCGTCGGCTGTGCTGCACAGCCGATGGACAGATATATCTGCAGACATGTCTGTCCATCGGTAGGTGTGTACACATGCAGCGGCAGCCGGGGGCGGGTCAGTGGGACCCACGGCTGCCTGGAAGATGTTGGTCGTTCAGTGTATATGAACGACCATCATCTACAGATATATCTGCAAATCACTCGATCTGCAGATACAGTATATCAGCTAGGTGTGTACCCACCTTAAAACAGAAAAATATATAGGAATAGCAGCATGCAGATGTTGGGATGTAATACGAGCTGGGTACAGGATCCCGGCGGTCAGAATACCAACAGCAGCATCCCGACAAAAGTAGGTAAGTGTCCTATCCCTAACCACCTTTTCTGCAGCCTGTCCCAAACCCTTTCCTCCCACAGACTAATCCTAACCCTCCCCTGTAGACTAACCCTAATACTTAAATCGGGATGCCGGCGACCGGGATGGTGACTACATCCCATATAAAATGTAGTGTGCGGCTGTCAGATGTAAATTAAATGGAAGAATCCATAGTTTGGTTCATAGTTAAAGGGAAGTGAAAAGCTTTTTTTTTTTTCTTTATTACTTGTTAAGTCAGCAAAAATGGTGAACAACAAATGGACCTGCGCTATATTGATGATCTAAGACCATCCTAAACAGTTAGCAATGAAGCAAACAATCTAACCACAAGAAACATAAGTAAAAAAAAAAAAAAAACATAACTAATGACACTGGACACAACAAAAACAGACCTAAAACATGCAGAAGAAGATAAATGAATTTCTTTCCAAAATATATAGTGAAGTCATAAAAATGGATAACTTTGCAGATGAAGCTATTTTTGGGAACCAAGTACAATGTATTCACATACAATCAATTTTGTTGTATTAAATAATATACTGTAGATCTGAAGTCAGCAAAAAAAAAAAAAAAAAAACCAAACAGTTATATACTATATACTTTATAACAAGGCTATGCGCTTAAGGTGCCCATACACGGCGCGATGAACCGTGTAGGGCGACTTCCGATCAGTCGGCTGACGGATCGTGCTGTCACTGCTGGCAATAGTGCTGTCCCCGCTGACCGCACGATATGCCGGCTCCCCCCCTCCCCTATCTGAATGGGATCGTACATCGCATCCAGATCAGATGAGCCTGCGGGAAGATCTGGGGATGCGGGAGTGCGCAGCACGATACCAGGTACAATATCGTGCCCATACACGGCACGATATAGCACCTTTATTGTGCCGTGTATGGCCACCAATAGACTACTTTTAAATGTTTTTGTCTGTTGAACATTGATCAAGACAAAATTCAGTTTTTGTCAGCAGGTACTCGGGCTACTCACATGTTCTCTACCTTTTCTGCAGCACAAGAGACAGGACTAAGGAAAATAGTTGGAAATTACTACATTTATACATACGGTCTGCTTGTATTTTATCAATTTACTAGCTGATGTCCCCGTGTTTAAATCTTCAAGTTATTAAGTTATCAATGAGTTGGATGTAACTGTCAAAATTTTAAAAATAATTAGTAGCTCTTCCAACACACCCATGAGGAAAGTTCTGCCCGGCGTTACCCTGCCGTTAGAACCGACCGAGACCTCTAACACTCCATTAGACATCCTAGACCAATTGCCACCCCTCTGTGAAGTTTTCATCAAAATCCATCCAGTGGAAGGACCAGAACAGGCTCTCTGGGTCAAAGTTCTGCCCAGTGTACACCAACGGGAGGACCCTAACTGCCCTAATACCTGGCCAGGATCCAAATGGATGACCTTGTGTTTGTTTCACCCTAATAGGTGCAGGGGTGTCCGAATGCATAACCGGACAAACAAACAGACCAATACATTTTATATATAAGATGATACTGTCCTACATGTTAAGCTAGGTTACCACCTAATAGCTAAATTTTACTCAACTACTTCCCAGGGTCCCACCTCCTGCATTGGTCTAATATATACAACTGGCAAAACAGCCAAGTTTTCTAAATGACTGGAGGTTAAATAAATGGAGGGAGGTAAGGGTGCATGAAAAGGACCACTCAGAAGCCTAAATTTCCATGACTGGCTGTCGATTTATTTGCACCCCTTGCAGTGCAACATAGTTTGACCAGGTGCAAAATTATTCTCCACCCCCCCCCCCCCCCATAAAACCAAATTAAGGCTCCTTATGCATTTGCAATAGATCACAAAACACAATGGCTCCATTTCAATGACAGCAATAGCTCTTCTACTTACAGAATTTTATTCCGAGCACCCTTCTACTACTAGATGTACATATATAAAACATGCTCCATACCTAAAGTAGGTCTGACGAGAGGCTGGCTCTGGTTTATGATATAATGGACCTCTTCTTTCAAATCAATGATAGCAGCAAACATCTTCTCCTGTCCAGATCCAGAAGCTCCCAGTCTCTCTGCATACAACCAGGACAAATTGGAATCCAAGAGATACATATTTAAGGTCTTGTTGGTTCTGCACCTGAGGCCAGCAATATGGTCATTAATGAAATTATAGCTGTAAGCTACATCTCTCTTTTCCTCAATGTGAGGCACTATATGGGGAGGAGATTGTCCACTATGGACAGTCCCATGGGAAGAACGTGCAAAGGGCACATTCTCCTGGTTTGAAGTGGAAGCAACAAGTCCTCTACTAATGGTCTGACAACATGCAGTGTAGTAGTAATAGGGACTATAGAAATGTAGAAAGTTGCTGCACTCTCTCACAGTAGACATGAAGTTCATGAAGAATTGTTCTTTGAGGTAGAAAGAATATAAGGCTGCTGTGATGTCCAGAAACTTGCAGTGAGGTAATCTGCTCAGGGTGATCTCCCTTGTCTGATTAATGCACAGCTCACAGACATTTTGAACCCTGGACAGAAGGTGCCACTGAGGAAGGATAACAGTGTTACAACAAGGAAATGGCCTTGAAGCCTCTGCTATAAATGATGATGACTTCACTAATAGGGAATCCAGATGTACTCCAGAATCTTGCTCCTGAAGGATGTGCTTGCTAGAGAAGTTTTCGGTGCAGCCATTGTAACTCAGGGCAACTTTCGTAATCTACAAAATAATAAAATATTACTTATAATTCCACACTTATTAAAATAGAGGGTATTAGGTTTTTTTATTTACTGAAAAGAAAACCTAATAAAAAAAACAAACCCTGCAAACGTTGGGAGTATGATTTAAATCATAGAATGTATGTTTTGGCTTAAAACAAGTACACCCATCATGTTATATACAAGTCATATAGTGTGGTAAGCCAGTATCATACCTGCCAAATATAACAATTTGGGTGGGACTGTCCCCCCCGATTACTACTTTTGTCCCGATATCAGGACACTTGGGAGATGTGTGCCGCTAATGGGGTCCCCTTCAATCACATATCAGAGGCAGGTTTGTGTTGCATTATAGAGAGAGGAGAAGGCGGCTGTGGATGACCCAGCACTTTGAAAAAAGTAGGCATGGCCACACCCCTGCATAACGTGACCATGCTCCTTTTCAAGCATGTCCCACTTAGAACCCACTGTCCCAATTACAAAAATCTGTAGGGAGCAGTGGCGTAACTAGGGTCTGTGGAGCTCAGGGCAAGATGAAAAAGGGCCCCCCAAAAAATGAGCGTCGCCACGTCACAAAGGGCATGGCCTCTGAAAAACGGGCATGTCAACATAACACGCCACCATTTCTCGTCACTCTGGGAACATTCCATTCCATATGCACCTTAATGTCCCCAGTGGTATGTAGTCAGGAAGCCGATGGTCGAAATGCCGACCGCTGGCTTCCAGACTGTCAAATCCCGACAGGGGTCTAATGATAGGCGTCGAAATCCTGACGCCTATCATTATCCCTACGCCGGGAGCCCAGCATACCGAACAAAGGTAGGCCGGGCAGCGGGGCTTTAGGGTAGGGGCTCCCAGGGGGCACTTGGGGTTAGGCACCCCCCGGTAGGGTTGGAGTTAGGCTAGGAGAAGGGAGGGTTAGGGTTAGGCACCCCCCCCCTGGAGGGTTAGGTTTAGGCACAGAGGTTAGGGTTAATTTACTTACCAAGTCGGGATCTTCACTTCTGGTCTTCCGGCGTCGGGATTTGAACCACCGGACTGATTCAGTCCCCAGTAGTAGTGTGCTTTATACAGTGCCCCCAGTAGTAGTGCCCCTTAAACATAAAGACACAACACAATACTTACCTGAAGCTCCACTACTACACCCGCCGCCATCCGACTGCTCCGTCCTCGCGCTGAGCAATATGGGAGAGATGTCATGACATCTCTCTCTTCACCACTCCGGGAGCCAGAAGGCGGAGCTCTGGAGTGAGCTCCAGCCACCGGCTGCAGGAAAGGAGTTTTTGGGCACCGGCTGGTGACAAAATCTCAGTGGGCGCCTGGCAAAATGAAGTAGGCAGCATCGGCGCTTCTCCAGCGCGGCGCTGGCCCTGGGTGAAGCAGCTAATAAGAATCTGCCTGACATATTGGCTGCTCCTGGATGGATGAATGGATGGATGGATGGCTAGATGATTGCCAATAATGTTCAGATATGTAAAATCAGGTGTACTTTTTTCTCACAAGACTGTATAAGCTAGAGTAAATCATTTTCTAACCTCTCTAGTATGAAGTAAGCACATAAACAATCAAGTAGAAGAGACATTCAATTTATTTTTTTTTGGGCTTCTCAAATAGATCTTTGGTAATCTGTCCTCATCAATAACCGCTCTAAATTTGCATTAACTAACCTCGTCCAGTAGTGGCTGTTTTTCGGCTAATGGGTTAAAGGGTATGAACAGGAGAAGAGCAGGTCCTTTCTTCAGCTCATTATTCAGTAGAAGACTTTTGCCACCGTGAGGACGCAGCCAGTGCAGTACTGTCTCGCGATTGTCTAGTGCCCACTTGCAGATATTTGGAGCTGTGAAGTTCATTTCTTTGTCTGGGTAGACCTGGCACCCAAAGAGAGAAAATAAAATAAAATGACTCATTGTAAAAATGTTTATTTTCTATCCAACATCACTTCACCTTAACGCATCAAATCAGAATATGTCCAGCGGTAACTGGGGGACGGTTATTTATAAACTGGAAACATTTGGAGGCCCTGTACTTTACATTGTATTTTCACATTTTACATAGTACCTTTGCACAATCCCTCCCTACACTGATCTAAAACTCAATTAAACTTCTGACCGCTACTTCCTCCAAACTTAAAAATAAAAAGGAAATGGAACAGTGTCCAGTGTGCCAAGTTCCAGGTTCATTACCTTTAGTTTAATCTGAAGATATTTATGAACTTTTTTTATCTTCTGCATTAGATACTGGACAACGTTCTGCAAGCAGTCTTGACATTACTGCAGTCCTCGAATGCTAATCTGGCGGGATGTAGTTAATTTGCCGGCGTTCGGGATGCCGGCCGTCTAAATCCCGACACCTGAATCCCGAACCACGTCTAAAGGCCGGCGCCAGAATCCAGACATGGTATGAGATGATGATGTATGGATCCTGACGGCGGCTCTCTGAATGATGGTACAGCAGGTAAGTATAGTTTTACACCATGGGGGTGGGGGGTTAGGGTTAGGCACCACTGGGTAGTGGGTTAGGTACTAAGGGGGGAGGGTTAGGCACTAACGGTAAGGGTTCCTGGGGCGGGCGGGCGGGAGCAGATATAGCGCTCTCACGCTCAGAGAGTTGTACCCATCTGGAAAGACGCAGTGCCCTAAAACACCCATGTGACACTTTCCTAAACTGTAGTTTACTCTGAAAGAAAAAGAACTTGAAATAACCCCAGTATAACTGGCTGTGATTTCTATAGAATTCCATGGCAAGGCAGGGGATCGCCACCAATGGAGGAGGATGATAAAGAATGTCTGTAGGAAGGGGAGACATTATTGTAACACATTCTTTGTCTAGTTCGTGAAAGTCATCTAAGGTTTCTTGGGATGCTAAATAGTGTTATATTATTTTCTATTATTTTAAGTTATCCTGGTTTAATGATTTTGGAGGAGGCACTGTTATACAAATTATAAAGGTATATTGTTTATTTATAAAGCACCAATCATATTAAACAGTCCCGAAGAGAAAATATGTAATCATTCACAACAGTCCCTGCTCTGGTGAACTTACATGCTATATTCACTAACACACACTAGGGGA
Organism: Taudactylus pleione; assembly: GCA_031769625.1. Classification (NCBI taxonomy): domain Eukaryota; kingdom Metazoa; phylum Chordata; class Amphibia; order Anura; family Myobatrachidae; genus Taudactylus; species Taudactylus pleione. The sequence continues at coordinate 35,781,006 of JAUIMM010000065.1, forward strand.
TAAATGCAGGGGCCTCTTAAGAGAGGAGAGGGCCCGTGTGCATTCATGGTGTCTTACATCAAAGGCAGAATAACTATTTTGTTCAGCTGTTGTAACTACGTGTTTACAGACACTATAAACCTTTTATTTTTATATCAAGCACTTACTAGCGAGGAATTTAGATTTCGGTGCAAGTAAACACTTCCCGGATGGGTGAGGGAGACCTCTTTCGCAAGTTTTCGATCAGTGATGATCCCAAATCGGATTGTTTCTATGTAATCTGAAAGAAAAGCCATATAAGAAATGTAAGCGATTGCTAGTAGATGATAAATATGGTACAGGGTTGCTGGTTATTAGCAGCATATGCCTATCTAGCTTTCCTTGTGGTTAAAAGGATTTCACATATGTATTCGTTCAGAAACACAATGCACTCTTTAATAGAATCCACACCCTTGTAAAGTTACATTTGGTTATACAATTTGTCTGGATAGTACAGTATTTTTATTCCAGACATGTGCTGAAACTGAGCTTTTCATCACCATGCAAACACTTTACCACCTGGAAATATGACTTTTGCAAAATGGTTATAACAGATTATATATGTAACATTGCAACACATGAATAGTACGCGGAAAACATGTTAAAACACATCTTTAAAAAAGAAACAAAATCATTGCATTCAATTTCATTCACTTTTCACAGTATTGTATGCTGAATTTTGTGTTTCACCTTCGTAAGAGAGAAATCCATTGACGTCACAATCTATCCCCTGCCAATGATAACCAGGAAGATCTTTCATGCACTCCGTAACCGGGATCTAATATTAGCCAACATGATGGTTATTAGATTCAAGATACACTTAATCTATTAGTGCCAGCTGGTGTACCATCCCTGCACACACTGTATCAGTTTTGACATTTTTCAGAGGTTTGCTTCTACATAGAGTACGTTCTATGGGTAAACAGTCGGTAAGCCGGCAGACGCAATGCCGACCGCCGGCTTCCCGACTGCTAAATCCCGGCAAGGGTTAAAATGACAGGCTACGAGATTTTACCTACGCTGGGAGACCGGCGCCCGGCATCCCGATCGAAGTTAGGTTTAGGGCCCCCCAGGGGATATAGGGTTAGGCACCCCCCCCCCCCCCCGGAGGTTAGGGTCAGGCTTAGGCACCCCCCCAGGCGACAGGTTTAGACGGCGGGGAAGGGGAGGTTAGGTTTAAGCACTTAGATGGGGGATTAAGGTTAGGCACTTGGGGGGGTTTAGGGTTAGGCACCCCTAAGGGAGGGTTAAAGGGTAGAATAGGTTAGTTTATACTCACCTTCTGACGTTCGGAATTTCCACCTGTGTCGGGCTGCCGTTGCCGGGATTTGAACCATGCGGCCGGTGGTAAATCATACCGAATCTATGGTGTCTTACATCAAAGGCAGAATAACTATTTTGTTTAGCTGTTATAACTACGTGTTTACAGAGACTATAAACCTTTTATTTTTATTGCCCATTTGTTTAAAAGTAAACATTAGCTTTTCCAGCTTTAGTATGTACATGTTGGGCTACAACACCAGAAAAATTAAAAGAAAACTGCGCTGGAAATAAAATCAACCAACAATTAACACTGTCTGTGTAGTTTATTACTTACAGCATTAACATGTTCTTAAAAAACGACACACTAACTGCAGGGCTGAATCTAGAATTTTTGTCACCCGGGACAAGCAAAAATTTGTCCGCACTGATGCTCGGTCTTCTTGCGCCTTGCTACCACTGTGGGGTCCCGCCGGCTCTGTTGGTAAGGCGGCTGTGGAAAGCTGTTTGGATATTACTGCTGTGGTCCTCAATTAGCCGCGGTATAGCAGGAGCCAACAATTAGTTTAGTAAGGCGGCGTTCTTAGTGATCACAAGTCCTTCAATCCTGCTAATGGTGGTAATAAGCCTCCTCCACTCAGGAGGACATAATCATAACTCTTTAGAGCAGCTGGAGAGATTTGGATCAGTTACTATGTTGGGCTACAATACTTGCCTACACTGTCTTGATCTCTGTCCCTTCATTCCCTCATCGCCATCCAAAGCACTACTTATCATTCATGTGTGCCGCGACGTGTGAGGACTGGACTGAGGGGCAGTCAGAACAGAATGTGGAGGTAAGTATCTGACTCTTCTTGTCATGTTGCAGATGTGGGAAGTGGGACTAGGGCTGCTTTGTTCTTTGGTTACTTTCTTCCATTGATTAGAATATTTATTTAGCTGTAAGATAATCCTTCACAACGTTATGTAATTATGTTAGTTATGTTGCCTCCTTGTTTTTTTTTTTATTTCTGGCTGTGCAAGTTTCTCTCAGAAGATATAGGAAGATTATTTGAGTGCATTTGTCACCTAGGGGTAAATTTACTAAGATTCGAGTTTGGTCAAGTTAGCATTCTCTGGAGAGTTTAAGCATTTTTTTCCTTGTCTGGTACGAATCGGATCACTCGCTTTTTTGTTTTGCCAAGTCCGGGGATTCTATGGAGAACAACGCAAGGACAGAGGTGAGCATAGCATTTTTTTTTTCAGGTACCCCTATTGGATTCTACTAGTGAATGTGACAGACGACGGGCAGCAGGTAAGTATGTGTGAATGGGGTAGGTAGGGATATGTAATAAAGTTATACTTTACATGGTGTGGAGTGTTGTGGTTATTTAACTATTTATTTTACAGCGGGGGTACGAGTTCCCACAAGTGTCAAAGGGCAGGCACACTGGCACCTGTAGTTCCACAGTAAAAAAAAAAAAACAATCGATTTATAATATTTAACAATACTATTACCTCTGTACCCACAGCCCAGGGGTGCGGTGGAAGAGCCCCAGCCTTCAGACTAAGCCTGGGGTGCTTGGAAGAGGGAGACTCCTTTATTCACACCCCAAGCCGGTTAGCCCAAGCTGGGGTCTCCCACCTCCCGAGACCCCAGCTTGGGCTAACCGGCTTGGGGTGTGAATGCTTTGGCTGGGGCGACCTGGCGATGGGGTCCCCTAGCTGTGGCATTACACCCCAGCCGGATTGAGTCTGGTGCTGGTTTTAAATATAAGGGGACCCCTACGCAATTTTTCCCCCTATTTTTAAAATCAGGACAGGCTCAGCAGCCAGGTGCTGGTTCCTAAAATACAGGGGGACCAAATTAATTTTTTCCCTGTATTTTTAGTAACTAGGACTGGCTGAGCAGCCTGGGGCTGGTTATGCTTTGTTTAGAGGGGAGGGGAACCCTATGTAATTTTTTATTTACATTTAACCTTTTTTTTTTTTTTTTTTTTTTTACAGGTACAACACAAGCAGCCTTCACATATCTCACTGATATGTGCAGGCTGCTTGTTTGGGAGAGTTTGGCAGAGAGAAAACACTGCAATCACGGGTGAGTAATCTCATCTAAACTTGCTACTTGGGGGAGACATCTCAATCTTCTTCACCATCGGCCAACTCACTCTCAGCTACACTCACTTCTTAGTAAATTTGTGAGTTTCTGAAGCATCAAATCACCAGAGTTTCAGCGATGCTAATCGAGTTGAAAAAAAAAAACTTGATCAGACTCTATTCTTCGTAAATTCCCCCCATACTTTCATTTTGTGAGCTCAGCATGATGGGAGAACCTCTGTTCTTGCTCCGTGGGGTTGGGGGGGGCGGAGTGGGGGGGGGGGGGAAGGGGGGTGGTTCCTGCCTATTATGTCAGTCCCGGGCTCCACAATTTCTGATGGCGGGCCTGCACATGACCGACCACGTTTTATAGACTGTAACCAAGAGTGTGTTATAAAATGTCTGTAAGATACAAATATTTAATGCTAGCTCCTACTTTGCCTTTTTATTTAGCGTTAATCAAACAGACACTTTTTCTTATGTTAACAAACACAGAAATTGGTTTACATCAACCATCACTTATTGGAAAGATGCCAGAAAAGTCTGCAGCGTCAAACTGGTACTGTATAACAAATCATATATAAAAATAGGGGGTGAAAAGGCTCCACTTGCCTTGGTTTACAATCTAGGAGATGAATGCATTGAACAAAAATATTTCCCTGCTCAGCTTGCCCTTGGCTCTTTTAGAAAACATCTTCCATAAAGAAACTCTGGTGCTGTGTAATATGCATTTCAAATGTATTTAGCTTTTTATTATACTTGGGAGGAGCCACTTTAAACAGCATGTGGTTTCTGTCCGACTGCTCTCTGATGAATTCATCTTTATTTTGTCTTTAATAATGCAACCTCTGATCATTCAACATTCCAAAAAGGTCTCAGGTAACTGTTTTCCACAACAATTATCAGGTATGAAATCTCCAAATAGAGGATGGTTTATCTTCCCTGACAATCTAGCTATGAAACAAGCCAGTCCAAAACACGCTTCAAACAGAATGGTCTTTTGAGATCAATCTCTGCACTATTTTATAGGTTTATCATGTGTCTGGTCAATGGGCAGTGACCTTAACCCTTGATATAAGACTGAATACTATTATTTTTAGGATTCTGTGGTCAATTTTAACCTGTTTGAAAGCGGAGTTACAATAAGATACCACTAATCATCTACTGTAACTTTTTTTTATGGATATCTTTTCCTGGTACAGTATCTACACTATCGAAACAGATATATAGGCCATCTATAAAATATCCCATGGTTGTATGCTTAGGATTGTTTATGGACAATCTCGGGTCTTTTGAGATCAATCTCTATACAGTATTATATGCATACTCAGATAGAGGGGTTGTGACTTCAACTCTTGACATAAGACTGAATTCTACTATACCTGGGATACGGTTTCTCATTAATGATTTCATGTGTACATGTACTTTTGTTTGTCTTGCGAGTCTTTTTCAGTGAATTAAAAGTTTTAATATAGTATACATAAGAGTACATCATAAAATAGTTATTTTATTTGTTGCCATCAGGCTATAGTTATTACTCTTGGGAGCATCCCCGGCTAGAGTTAGAATTGCTCCTTATTATTCAATTACATGATGTTATTAATAACTATATGTTTGCGATATACCGGTTTCTATGAATTTCACTTCTTAGTGAGAACCAGTGCACTTACCTTCCCCTGCTTCTCCAAGACTAGATACATTTCTCCTAAAAAGTTAAAAAGGTTTATAATCTGCAGTGTTGACAGGATATGTGGTGTCAGAAATTCTAAAACTTGATCAGACAGAAGACTAAAGCCAAGTGCACGAGTATTAATTAGATCATTCTCTACTCTATACCATTTTTGAGAGATGAACAAATTATGACGCGCTCAGAGCATCACCTGAAGAAACAGGGAGTAGATTCATATCCCTTCAGGAGGGCAGAGGTGAAAACATACAAGATTATTTTATGAGTCCCAGGTGGAATTCCCTACTGCACTAGAGGTAGACCCTCCAATGTGATCCCTTCTATCAGGTACACAATGCTCTGCTACTGGACTTCCCTCTTGATTTATGATTGCAGTCACCTGTGTTGAACTAGTTTATTGTTGAGAAGGCCGTTTCGGTAGAGGTGACTGCAATCATTAATCAAGAGGGAAGTCCAGGAGCAGAGTATTTTGTACCTGATACAAGGGGTCATGTTGGAGGGTCTGCAGTGGGCAAGATAACATCTGGGGGAAGTAGTTTGGGTAGTAAGTGCGGAGATACGTCTTTGCCAATGAACCAGACTCTTATCTCTTAGTAAATATACAAGAACATTAGATATACAAATAGTTCTGGATGGGAGTATCAATATGCCAGCATCTGCATATTAGGATTGATTGTGACCAGATAAAACTACTTCTAAATAAATTTTGTGGGGGTTCAGTTGGGACCCTGCATATCGTAGAATTGGCCGCTGACTTAAGGTGCGTATCCACTATGCGATTAAACTGGCCGATTGAACGATAACATCGTTAATGTTCAATCGCTTGTTAATCATCCGCAAATCGGGCAGTTTAAAGTAAAAAACGACCAGCGCTGCGTGTGCCCGCTGGTCGTTTTTGACATCTATCATCGCCCGAATATGCTAGTCAACCTGACGATAACGTCAGGTTGAGCATGTACGGGGATGATTGCTGTGCCTTCACTGAACGTTCAGTGTAAGCACATCACAGAGTGTGAAATGACTGCATGATTACAATGTCGTAATCGTGCTCTCATTTCACAGTCGGCAAGTGGACGTGTGGCATAACTCTCCAGTCTGCAGAGAAAGGGACTACTCTCAGTACGGAAGGAGATCCACTTTTCCTGTTAAATTACTAGCCCATGTGGTAACAGGAGGGTTTTATTTTGTTCCCCATTTTCCATTGTGACAGCATGGATACAGAAAGAAAAATCACAGTGGAAGTTCCACGGGAAGAAATCTGGTATATGTGAGAAAAGAAGGTTTATCGCTGTAGTAAGCAGGTCTGACTGACTATTAATTACCGGCTATAAAAAGGAAATAAAAAAAACATTAAGGAGTTGGTTAGGTCAGAAGTGCATTACACTAGTTAAAATGATGTTGTTTCTCCAAGTTAAACACTAGGGTTATCCAGATTAGAGTTACCATCTGCAAAGTGCAGGGAGGCATCAGACTCAATGAGGGAGGAATTGGAGAGGGCAAATCCTGTTACCAGCTGTCATGGAAATAGACTATGCTGAATAATAAAAATTTTTTATTTACTTAAAGCAATATATTTATTATAGAGCAATCTGACACACTGAAGATGGCTCTCCCCACAGCAGTGGTTTGTATGCCCTTAACACTGACTTTATTTATAATACAAACTGATGCACAGCACGTAATAAAAACTAGCCAGCACAACAATTACAGATATATTATGAGAAGAAAAACAGTCTATAAAGAACACAAATGAAATGTTAAATGTATTTTACAAACTCATTACTGATAAACAGCACAACATAAAGATTGATAAAAACATAATTGGTTTTCTGAGAACAAAGGTCAAATTACATTAACCTTGCTTTAGATACATTTCTGTTCATGCATTCCTTCTTCTAACTATGCTAATAGAAATCATTTGTTCATCATTTTCACTATGTTATATCTAACTTCTGTAATTAACCCTAAAAGGCCCCATACATGGTGCGATTCAAAGCTGGTAAGATGTGTAGTACGATTGCCCTTGAAATTCTTCCCTTGAAATTCTTCAGCTAATGTGGTCAAATGGTGTACGATTGATCGTTACGATCTTCCAATACGATGCATAGAAGTGTATTACACATTGTACTCAAAATCGTAGATCTCAGTTTTGTAGTAAGATCTATGATCCAACTATACGACTGCAGAGACGCGCATCGGCATCGTAAGCACACAGAAAATACACACGATGTGCACAATTGATCATTACGATTGATCGAAATCGTGCAAAAAAAAAAATAAAAAAATCGCACAGTGTATGGGCCTCATAAGACAGCTGTTGCGCTTATAAGGTCTTAACGCCACCAGGACAACGGACAACTGAGGGAAATGAGGGAGGCCCAGTGTGTGGAGGATTGGTGATGATCGGGTAACTGGGTGGAAGATCGATAGTCAATAGGTTTACACTGGATGGTCAACAGGCAACATATCAACTGACAAATGGTCAGCAGTGCAGAAGGTCGATAGGGTTAAAAGGTTGACACAAAAATGGTCAACATGTTTATTTTTAAGGTAATGGTTAGGGTTAAAGCACTTGGGGGAGGGTTAGGCTTCCAGAGGTGACAGTTACGGACTAGGGAGAGGGTAAGGATTAAATGAAAAATAAAAAAATGTTAACCTACTGCCTGTCGACCATCTGGTGTCGACCTACTGCCTGTCGATCCATTATATCACACCCAAGAAGAGAACATAAATTTTGGTGCCAAGAACTATTCAGGATTGAATTAAGGGAAAGAGAAAAATCCAGGCCGTAAACTATCTATGCCAAATCTTTGAAGGCAGTCCTTATAAAAAGGAAGACAGTGGTAAAATTTGGGATCGTTGTCTAATGATTGTAATTTAAGCCAGTGGCACATTTAAGAAAACTGTGCTCCCTTTTTAATGAAATAGGGGACAGCCAATTTATTTATTTATTCTTTTTAAAGCCAAATATTGACTCTACATATGTTGCCAGATTGTTAATATGGCTAGAAAAATGTTAGAGACAAGAGAACAAAATTACCTTTCTTACCAGTCCTACAAAAAATAAATAAATGCTGTTGATTACATTCTATATGCTTACACAGTCAGTAGGGATTTCTAATGCCGTTAAGAGTAGTCTGGCTGAAATCCTAGACAGTGGGCCTGATTCAGAGCCGCTCGTAAACGGCCGCTCGTTCGCTCTGAGCGATGTTCGCACATCTGCGCATGCGTATGGGTCGTAATGTGCATGCGCCAACCAGTCAGTGCGGTCGGAAATCGAGCGCTCGCAAAATAGCGAGTGCCTGCTAATTTGAGTGACAGGATGAGGCGTTTGTGGGTGGTAACAGGGGAAGGTGCTTGAAAACGGGGAGTGGAGATCCGAACGCAGGTGTGCCAAACGGTCAAAACGGGCGTTTTAAGGGTGTGCATAATTAACAAAGCAGCATCATCGGCCATGTCACTTGGTAGTCTCTTAGCCTGAACTGTTCGCATGATTGCGGTAGGAAAATCCTACCACAAGCACTGCGAGCAGTTCAGACGTCTTTCGATGTACTCGATTAATCTAATAAATAGCGGAGATGACGTAGGATGCGAGCGGCCAGGGGGCGTCTTTACAAAATAGCGAGTACGTTTCGTTCGCTCACTCAGACATAGAGGCGTCAACAGACCGCAAAGAGCGAGCGCTCAATTTAAATAGCCGGCCCCTTTTTCTGAACGAGCGAGCGCAAATAGCGTCCGGCTCTGAATCAGGCCCAGTGTGCGCATGTGGTTCTAACACTAGGCTTTGTGCAGGGAATAGAAATCAACAAATAAGATAAAAGCCAGTAGGCGCTGGCTATTCCTATATATCCATAAAAGCATTGATGGGCTGGCTTCAGCAGCTGTTCTAATTTAGACTCTGCAGACTGAAGGCCCCCATACATCAGCAATCGTTTGTTGCAGTTCTGCAATTTGCAGATGATTGTGTATAAAAATTAGAGACCCTCGTGTTTTAGTTTTGGATCTGGATCTCCCCTGGTTTTGGATCTGAATCTGGTTTTGGTTTTTTTTTCCTTGGCGTTTTGGTTTTGGATCTGGATTTTTTTTCTACAAAAAAAAAAAACAGCTAAAATCACATAAAATTGGCCTTTTTTTGTTCCTACAGTATTAACCTCAATAACATTTATTTCGACTCATTTCCAATCAATTTTGGTTACCTCACAGCTCACAATATTGATTTTTTTCATCTAGTTAAAGAGCCAAAAGGTTCCATCCAGCTTGCTGGCTCAAAACTGAGCGATATAATTATTAAAAGAGTTGAGGACTGCGCAAAGATGATGGTTGGGATACCCTTGAGGATTGAAGGCATGTGCCTTCATAGAGGACAAGGAAGTTGACAGCCTTGCATTATCATGATGACTGCTGGCGGCAGCTACAACATGTGGTGATTGGCCTTGCTCTCCTGTCATGTGACAGCCCTCCATATTTTCTGCGGTCTTGAAGCAGTGTCACAAGCACCAATAGTGTAGCCAAGGTGCGGTTACAAAATAACACACGTGCAGTCGTGCGCACACAAACAAAAAAAAATATATAGAGACTTTTTTTTCGGGTCCTGAACTTGGGCCAAGAGCACAGAGCAGCACTAGGTTGCGTTGCTGAATCTTGTGCAGCCAAGCCTAACACGCACAGAAAATAAATAGACTAAAGACACTTTTTTGGGGATGGGGTGTTCGGGTCCAGAACTTGGGCCCAGAGCACAGATTGACGACTGGAGTCGGGCAGCACTAGGTTGCGTTGCCCACTTGCTAGATCTTGTGCGGCTAAGCCTCACACGCAGACAATTATTAGAAAAAAAAATGTATTCTTATTTTTTTTTTCAGCTTCAGCACTTGGGCCCAGATCACAGATTGATCACGACTGGAGTCGGGCAGCACTAGGTTGCAACTTGCGTTGCTGGCTGGATCTTGTGCGGTACTGCGGTTAAGCCTAACACACACGCACAGAAGCATATAAAAGACACTTAGATTTCTTTTTTTTTTTTTTGAGTCCAGAACTTGGGCCCAGATGGACACAGCACCAGCCCAGATGGACACAGAAGACAGCAAAGCACCAGCCCAGAATGGATCAGCAGTCACCAGCCCAGGACACAGCAGACAGCACCAGCACCTCTCCCAGCCCTACACTACCCACACTCCCTGTTCAGTCTCCACATCCGGAGTGAAATGGCGTCCGTCGCGTGGTCCCTTATATACTACATTGATCATAAAGATGAAAGCTCACGAACCGCAAGATTTCAACTCTATGGTTTTGCCTCGATTTGAGAGATCCCAGTAAGGAAGGAACATCCGAGCCGGCTTGGATCCGACTCGGATCTGCTAAATTCGGGTGGGCTCGGATCTCTGAAATTCGAACCCGCTCATCTAATAAAAATCTGCAGCATATGGGCTTCACAGATTGCAACCAAAAAGTGATTGGAATTGGTAAATCAGATTGTCCAACATGTTGGATTTCACCGATCAGTAGGGGCTGTAGATTGCTAGTGTATGGATATGATCAGCAGATTTGCAGACTGTCACTTGAAAAGACCTGTAATATATGGGCGCAGATTGCTAGATTGGGAAATTCTAAAATCGGGCAAACAATCTTCAAAATTGTTCAATTGGGGTTTTCAGATTGCTCATGTATGGGGGCCTTTGGACAGCTTAAAACAATAGAAAAAAAAATGCGCTCTGTCAGTCAGTGCTCATAATGATTGTACCAAATAAAATAGTAAAGAATGTATTGAATTAAAATTTTAATAAAACAACAATGGTGCATGGGTACCAGCAAATAAATAAAATATTTCACATATAAGACACAATAAGTATTGGCAATAATATTAGGAAATATTAAAAGGAATTGAAACAATTTGTTCCTTTTTTCCGTCCATTAAAATAATGTCCAGAGTATTGTAAAGTTAAAGGGGCAGAGAGGCACCGGTCGTTACCGGCACAAGGTAATTTCCGCATTTTTTATGTAAATCCCCTATTCAGCAATGGGATAATGGAGAAGATGAAGCAATTATTTTCTCCATTAATGCCCATCTCGCAGAGTACTGCACTGTATGGATCAGCCAATGATCTCTACAGTGCTTTATCGCTTTTTGCTATTCAGAAAAGCAAAAAGCATTAAATTACTCGATAAATCCTTTATATAATGCCATCTCAGAATGGTGTTATATAAAGAAATAACATAAGTTCCCCGAAAACTGCAGAGGGAAATTTTCCCCATAAGTCCCTGCAGCATCCTGTGACACCGCCCAGTCTCCGTCCCTGCTTTGCGATGACCGCGGACAGGTAAGTCACTCTAGAGCCTGTTAAACCTGCCGAAATTGATTGACATGCGTACACAGGATTTATATTACCCTGTATATTTCTGTGCGATTATATTTAACATTTATATATAAAGGTTAAATATAAAAGCACATAAATATACATGTATACAGGCTAATATAAAGCCTGTGTATACGTCAATCACTTTGGACAGACTGTTCGGAAGCGCATGACTGAGCATGCGCAGTAGCAGAAGGTATTGTTTTCATAAACAGAAACCAATGCCTTCTGTAACATCGCAGGGGCAGCGTGTTACCGCAACCGCTGTCCTTGCTCAAAACAATGCTGAATAGGAGCCATAAATATTTATAATTGCTAAAAAAATCGTGACGATGTTGCCCGTTAATACTCTGGGAAACATCGCCACTATTGCTGAATAGACCCCCTAGTCAGTATTGACGTCAGAATTCTGTGGGAATAAGGTCGGGTCATTCAATCTGGGAGAACAGTTCCTTAAATAAGTGGAATCCGTAGCTGATCAAGTGGCTAGATTCTGCAGACAGTCCAATAGTACAATACTAGGTAAGTGAGCATGTGTTCCGTCCTAAGTCTAATAGCTGTTTCATTTACAGTGCCTTGCAAAAGTATTCACCCCCCTTTGCATTTTTCATGTCTTGTTGCCTCACAACCTGGAATTAAAATGGATTGTTTGAAGGTGTGCATAATTTCATTCACAGAACATGCCTACAACTTTGAAGTTGTTGTTTTTTTTTTATATATTGTGAATCCAACAACATTTAGGACAACATAACAGAAAACTTCAGCGTGCATAACTATTCACCCCCATAAAGTCAGTAGTTTGTCGAGCCACCTTTTGTGGCAATTACAGCTGCAAGTCGCTTTAGACAAGTGTCTATGATCTTGCCACATCTTGCCCCAACGATTTTTGCCCATTCCTCAAGGCAAAACTGCTCCAGCTTCTTCATATTGGATGGTTTCCGCTTGTGAACAGCAATCTTCAAGTCTGACTCAATTGGATTGAGATCTGGGCTTTGACTAGGCCATTCCAACACATTTAAATGTTTCCCCTTAAACCACTCGAGTGTTGCTTTAGCAGTATGCTTCGGGTCATTGTCCTGCTGGAAGGTGAACCTCCGTCCCAGTCTCATATCACAGGCAGACTGAAACCGGTTTTGCTCAAGAATATCCCTGTATTTAGCACTATCCATTTTTCCCTCGACTTGAATCAGTTTCCCAGTCCCTGCTGCTGAAGATCATCCCCACAGCATGATGCTGCCACCACCATGTTTCACTGTGGGGATGGTGTTCTTGGGGTGATGGGATGTGTTGGGTTTGCGCCAAACATAGCGTTTTCCTTGGTGGCCGAAAAGTTACATTTTAGTCTCATCTGACCAGAGCACCTTCCTCCATACATTTGGGGAGTCGCCACATGTCTTTTGGCAAACTCAAATCGTGTCTTCTTATTTTCATCATTAAGTAATGGCTTTTTTCTGGCCACTCTTCCGTAAAGCCCAGCTCTATGGAGTGTACAGCTTATTGTGGTCACATGCACAGATACACCAGCCTCTGCTGTGGAATTCTGCAGCTCCTTCAGGATTACCTTTGGTCTCTGTGCTGCCTCTCTGATTAATGCACTCCTTGCCCGGTCTGTGAGTTTTGGTGGGCGGCCCTCTCTTGGCAGGTTTGTTGTGGTACCATGTTCTTTCCATTTGATGATGATGGATTTGATGGTGCTCTGGGGGATCATCAAAGATTTGGATTTTTTTATTTTTTTTTAAATAACCCAACCCAGAATTGTACTTCTCAACAACCTTATCCCTGACTTGTTTGGAGAGCTCCTTGGTCTTCATGGTGTGATGCCTCTTGCTTAATGGTGTTGCAGCCTCTGGGCCCTTTCAGAAAAGGTGTGTTTATACCGACAGATCACGTGACACTTAGATTTCATACAGGTGGACTTCATTTCACTAATTATGTGACTTCTGAAGGTAACTGGTTGCACCAGAACTTTTGAGGGGCTTCATAGCAAAGGAGGTGATTACATATGCACATGCCAATTTTCAGAAATTTATAAAGATTCTTTTTTAAAATATATTTTTCTCATTTCACTTCACGAAATAAGACTATTTTGTGCAGATCCATCACATAAAATTCAGATGAAAAAAATAAAAATATACAGGTTGTAATGTAACAAAAAAGGTAAAACGCCAAAAGGGGGTGAATACTGTTGCAAGGCACTGTAAACGGTATATCAGTAAGTGTGTAAGGAGCGCTTGTATTTGAAGTATATGCAATGCTGAAACACAAAGTTTATTACAATTTTATGTAATACAAAAAATAAAACATACAATGTTTATATTTCTTTAGGCATAAGTGGTGGGATTGGGCGGCGAGTAATGCCGTGGAGAGTGGTGACTTCAGCTTGATGTTGGAGACACAGGGAGTCTCTAACCAACTGTCCCTACTAATGCCTGGTCTCCTGGCAGCGGTCATGTCCTCAATGTTGCCGAGGCTCGGCATGCTTCTTCTCCCACCGGAGCTTGTCCGGAGCGTCGGAAGTGGTGCGAAGTGACACTTCAGCTTTCAGCAGATGTTTGGTATCCCAGTATCAAACGCATTTTGTGCTGGCATGCTCTGTGTCAAGGATACTAATTTCTGCTTGGGGGTCCATAATTATAGGCAGTGTTTTGAAAAAACTTTATTTAAAAACATAGGCCCTCATTCAGAGCCGTTCGCTATTTGCGGTCGTTCGTTCAAAAACAAGGGGTGGCTATTCAAATGATCCGTTCGCACATTGCAGTCTGTTCACACCTCTAAGTCTGAACGAGCGAGCAAAACATACGCTCGTTTATTTGATAAAAACGCCCCCTGGCCGCTCGCACCATACGTCATGTCCGCTATTTATTAGATTAATCGAGTACATCGTACAGCGTATGAACTGCTCGCTATTCTTGTGTTTGGTTTTTTCAACCGCTATTTTGCGAGCAGTTCTGAGTTAAAAAAAACCAAGTGACGTGGTCAATGACGCTGCTGTATTAATTATGCACTCCCTAAAACGCCCATTTTGACCTTTAAGCACGCCTGCGTTCGAATTCCACTTCCCCGTTTTCAAGCACCTTCCCCTGTTACCACCCACATACGCCTCATTCTGTCACTCAAAATAGCAGGCATTCGCTATATAGCGTACAAACGATTTTCGGCCGCACTGACTGGTTCGCGCATGCGTACTAAAAACCGTACGCATGCGCAGATGTGCGAACATCGCTCGGAACGAGCGTACTGCCGCTAGCGAGCGGCTCTGAATGAGGGCCTATGTTAAAAGAGGAAGGCCTCTACAGATCTTAGGTAAAAAAAAAAAAAAAGGCGGCAAGCACATGCGTGTGCTACTAAAAAGTGCTCAGCATTGCAAATAAATATTAGAGACTATTTCTATATAAATTAGTATATATATATATATATATATATATAAATTAGTATATATATATATATATATATATATATATATATATATTCAGATTATGTAGGGTTATATATGTTAAATGTTGAAAATACAGGATGGCGGTTATAATTAAAAAAAAAAACAACAAAGGTTAAATATTGAATAATGAAATATAGGTTAAAGAATTTTTATGCAATCAGAATTAAAATTTCATAAAAAGGCATTTAGTTCTATATCGATATTGAGGCTCTCGGGTCTTAGGGAATATATTAAAAGGTGCCCATACACGGTAAGATTTTTTTTTTTACCCGATATGGACAGTTTCAACAGGTTGTACAGACCAATCTTATGAAAACAGGTGTATTTTGTGTGTTCTGCACCCGATGCGCGTCACTGCCGTCCTTAAGTTGGATTGCAGATCAGATGGTTTTGCAGAGAGATCTACGATCTTTTGAGTACAATGTGATACGATCATAGGATAAGATGCATAGAAGTGTAACGATCAATCGTACACCATTTGACCACATCTTATGAAGAATTTCAAGGGCAATCGTACAACACATCTTACCAACTTTGAATTGCACCGTGTATGGGGGCCTTTATTCTCTCAAATACAGAGGGTGGATCAGATTTTTTTGTGTTACTGCAACAAGTGGACACATTGCTGAGATTGAAATGTGTTACAATAATTTTTGAATATGCCTGGGTGTGTCAGGGAAAACGCTCGGGCAGGAGTGAGAATGACAAAGCATATGGCATGTGGATTTTGGTAATCCTGAGTATGAGTATGTGAACTGTAGAGTACATCGAGTCATCTTTGGACATTCCCTCCTAACGTGAGACAGGGTACTAATTTGTGCACAAATCATGAGTTCAATGAGCTTAGACATCTAATTTTGTAGCTTTATGGATCGGATTACCTTTGAAAGATTATATGCTGACCCCATGTCCCGCTTACGCTCTATTTGATGGGTACTTGGAGTCTATGTCAGACTATAGGAATAATCTCAGTATATGGCAGACAGCAGGCCTTTACCAGAGGCCTACTAACACTGTGTTCCAATGTACAGAACCTTTGATATATCTATAATACAAGTGTTTTAATTGCAAATATGGATAAAGTCCTGAATTTGTGATTTAAAACTTATTGTGAATTGCTGCAAAGAAGAAATAGCAAGGATCCATTCCCAGGGGAAAACCAGGATTGATACAAATTGATATAGTCCATTGCGAATGAGGGAAGTGAAATATTGCAAGTTCCAAAACATCAAAAATTTAATTGTTGGGTGCCTTTGGCAGAATCCAAATGGTAAAAGTAAATCGAAAAGAGTTCACATTAAACAGCTACCCAAATCCCAGCCAAAGCTCTATTAGATGAATGCCTAGCTAAAAAAACACACTTTTAAATCTTAAAATCATAGCTCCTTTGCAAATTACCAGTCTGGCCATGCAGATCAAGTTTGTCAAACGGAAAGCTTTTTAAAACCTATTAAATCAAAATCTTGAAAGGCTAATAGTTTTTGTTGCATTGGCATCCAACCCATGTCGTCAAGAGCGACTTCCAGCTGTGAAGAGCCGCTGTCACCCTGCTCAAAGTGCCGAATAGTTTGCCTAATATCGATAAAAAAAAAAAAATCACAAGGTATTTAAGCTCATGGCTTTGCCAGTGATATTTGAAGATAACAGTAATCTTCACACGCTAGGACTTATTAAAAAGGTCTAAAATCTCTTTTTCAGAGATATTCAAGATCTCTCAGAAAGAGCATCTCACACAGACAAGGTTAAACAAAGATATAGGCCCTCATTCAGAGGAGCTCGCAAAATGCGAGAGGTCTCTCTGAGTGTGGGCGGCCACTTAGGTTTTGAAGTGCGGCCTCCTGGTCGCTAGCTAAGCTGTGGGTTACCACCCACAGCTTTAGCGACCGACCAGGTTAATGGTCGCGATGGTCATGAGGGGGCTTGCGACGAGACCCTAAGGTTGGGTCTCGGCAACCGCAAGCCCCAGGGAGCTTCCTGCTCTGATCAAGCAGGAAGCTCCCCACTGACATCATTGCTGATGTCAGTGCGGCCGCCCACAAAATGGCAGGCGTTCCTTAAGGAACGCCTCCATTTGTGAAAGCCTACAAAACGGGACAAGCTGTCGATCACCATTGACAGCCGCCCCTTTTGCAGTGAGCTCCGGAGCAAGAGAATTTCTCTCGCTCCGGGGCTTGTGCACGCACAGTGCGGCAGCTGCGCGTGCGCAGGGCCTAAGCATCAACCCGCTTGCGAGCGGGTCTGAATGAGGTCCATAATGTGGTTTTACAGAGAAAATAAAAAGACCAACATCGGTGTATAACGTAGCTTCATTTTCTATCACATATGTGATTATTAAAGGGAGATTGAGCATCTCTGTCAGTTTGAAACAAAGCCATTGTTTAGGACTGCAGGAGTGGGATTATTGTAGAGCGTGTTTAATCATTTTTATGTAAACCCAACAAGTACAAATCAAATATCATCCTTGGCTGTCACTTGTGCTGAATGTACTCAAGAAGTGGTCACTTGAAGAACATTTATCAACTTTAAAAAGTCGTCCGTAGCTTGGCAACCCAGGATGAATCCCACCTGTTCTGAGTGGACCAGCAAGTAGACAGACCAGTCAGTTATTTCAGTAAAGAGCTTAAAAATTAGATGGAGCGGAAGCTACCACAGGCATTGGGATGTCTGCCAGACCAGGGAATTACTACCCTCTGGTGGTGGTCAATGAAACTACAATACCTGTGAAACTGTTCTATAGCTGTACCAGCAGAGGAAGAAATTGTATCTTTAAAAAAGAGGTTTCTTCAATGCACCCCTGCGGCTAACACCTGGTGATTATTTTTCAAATGAGAACGTCATGTCCTGAGCTTCAGAGGGAGAAAAACAAATTGGAGTTTAACAGCCACCTGCTGACTACTGCCATTGACATTTTCTACTTGTCGTTTTTTATGGCAAAAGGGAGCCTGGCATTTAAAATAATAATAATCTTGCTGTGACCTAATAAAAGCACAAAAGACAGGAAATGCTGGTGCAACACAAGATAAATCAGCTAGTGATTCAACCTTTAATTCCTTCTTACAGTGCAGCAGTCAGTGTTGCACAAAATCAAACATAATTTATGCATAACGTATGGATCTATAGGGGCACAATACTGAAGGCAGAGTTGAAGACATAAATCTTACTTCCTTGCGCGTTAAACAGCCCTTCTAGCCGAGCCATGCAGCGCGTCATTTCCTGCTACTTTTTACCTTCAAATGCTTCTTATTCAAAAAGGATACACAAGCGTATTCTGCTGACTAACATGATATGCGGCATGCCTATCTATATTCTGTGTGTGACGGCGGTGTATCTGCATGCGAACGCTACATTACAGTGTCACAGCCGCTGACACTAATGTAGCGTTTCGCATGCCGATACACCCGCAGTCACACACAGAATATAGGCTCCCGTGTTGCACAGCGCTCTGGCAAAATTCAGTGAGGGCGTAACAGTGGAACCGCGGGCTACGCAGAGACGGATTTAAGCATGGATATGCCTGTTTTCAGATGTATCTTCTGCTCCAAGCATAGGCTGATGCTAGTGCGCACTGATGAGGATGACAAGTAGCATAAGATCACCTTAAGATGTGCTCATCTATGCATGCAGGCAAACATACACATTTATCTCTGTGCACGCGATGCAGGAGTATATACAGATGATGTGTGCATCAGGACAGTTATAACTATGGGGTAGATTTATCAACTTGTGTTATCTCTAGGGTTATCGCAGTGACACAGGATGGCATAGTGGTACAATGCATCTATATTTCAGTCTCCAAAGAGATCTCGTGGTAACAGACCACTGTGGCAATCTGGGCCCCTGTCCATTACATCAGCATAATGCAGGTGCAATATGTGGACAATCATGCACAGCCCAGTTGTGTATGCGTGACATAAGGCAGCACCTAAATCTAATGCTTTCCATGCTGTGCGTACAAGAGCCTATAAAGGCCATGCATGAGCGTTACTCAAACGGACTTCAGAAGAAGCATCAGAAGTCAATGGCATCTGCATCTTCTAGACTAATTTCTAATAAAGTCAGGTCTTCCCCAATCCACATTCATAGAGCTACCCGACAGGGAGGTCCAACGGTCGCCCTTATTATTCACTTTAGTACTGAAACCTTTAGCAATCTCTTTGATGAAGAATTCTCTATATAGACCGTTGTGCATATCGGGAACGTTCATCTAAAACTGTCCCTATTTGCGGACGATATGCTTGTATTTATATCTAGGCCAAATGTTTCTCTGCCAGCAATTTTGACAAGAGATCCAACGATTCAGTCTGTTTGCAGGGTATAAAATTAATCTTCAAAAATCCGAGGTAGTTACTCTCACCTGTTGTATCAATGCCCTGTTATATCCTCTATTTTCACATTTTCCCTTAGTTCTTAAAAAATTGCTTGTTTGTCCAAACAGTGGATGTCCCTACCCCTATCACTTGTAGGTCGTATTGCGGTTATTACGTGTGCTCTTTCCGAAATTAGCGTTTTCCTTTGCAAATGTTACCTATTTATCTTTCCTCTTCAGATACTAAAATGTGTACAAGACTTTTTCAATCTTTTCTATGGAAAAGACCTAGAACTGCAAGAAATATACTTATATTACCAAAGGCTAAAGGAGGTTTAGGACTCCCAGATTTAGCATTCTGATATAGATCGGACTGGTGCTTAGGCCTCGCACATTTTAGTGACCCTCTGATAGAACAAGACTTGTTCCACCCTTACTCTCCAGTTGCAGCCATGTACCTGCTTCGCTCTAAAATACTGACATTTTTCATAATTTACTATATCATGATACCTATAAGGCTTGACTGGCTATACACAAGAAATTAGGATCAGACCCCACATTTACCAATTTTATGTCACCATGGGGTAATCCAGCCTCTTCCATTTCTCACTATACTACCTGGAAACAGAAAGGGACAGCACCAATTAAGGACGTATTTGACCCTGGAGGGCGACTCGATTTTTACCAGGAACTTCAAAACTAAATATGATCTACCACATTCACAATTTTTCCTATACAGGTTGAGTCTCCCATATCCAAAATGCTTGGGACGAGGGGTATTTTGGATATCGGAATATTCTGTATTTTGGAATATTTGCATACCATAATGAGATATCTTGGAAATGGGACCCAAATCTAAACACAGAATGCATTTAGGTTTAATATACATCTTATACACACAGCCTGCAGGCCATTTTATTCAATATTTTTAAGATTTTTGTGCCTTAAACAAAGTTTGTGCACATTGAACCATCAAAAAGCAAAAAGGTTTCATTATCTCACTCATGCTAAATATTTCGGAATATTTGGATATGGGAGACTCAACCTGTACTTACACCATATTTCAGTAAGTCACCCCCTAACACCAACTGCCTACCTATGACTGAATGTACATTTCGATCAATGTTTACACTTTGTGCTTCTACAAAATTTAAATTGAGATTCCTCTATACCGATCTGTTGCCGTCAAATACAGATAGACTGTGGGCTGGAGTATGGAAAACCTGGTCTAATGATATTCCTGAATTTGAGCCATCTGAAGCGCTCATCTAAAAATGCCACCCATTATTTGTCGGCTCAGCTAAATTACAGGAAATCCACTTCAAATTTATGAATAGGGCGTAAGTGTCCCAAATGTCATTGTTCCTCTGCAACCTTTATTCAGGAGAGTAGCGAGGGTGGTTCCAGTGGAGAATGAGCTCCGGGCTCCAAAATGGACAGAGGGCGCCATCCAGAGCTCCAGAATTCATGGGCGCTGCACAGTATGACAGCCATCTGTTAGGATATAGAGCAAACAAATGGAGATAAAACTATCTATATATGCTATGACATGCACTTTCTCCGGGTGCCATGTTTCCACACTACTCCTCTGCCTTTATTCACAATGTGTGGCAGTGCTCTAAAACCAGAAGGTTCTGGTATAAACTTCACAATTTTATAATGGATTTGGCGAAGGTCACCTTGCCTTTCTCCTTTGAGATTTTTTTTTTACTAGCTTTTACACTTTGGACGCAAGCCGCTTTACTTAAGAAATGTATACTGCTTTTAGCTACACTGGTTACAATAGCTAGGAAAAACACAGGTGGCTCTCCTCAAATCCACAGTCAATAGCGGAGGTGAAAGCAGAGCAGCTCACAATATTATATTTTGAAAGCTGCAGACCTCTTGTTGATATTGAGAAGGGAGTTGCTAGATTTTAGAAAAAGTGGGAATGTTATTTGGAATATCTACCTAAAGAGACTTCAGAACATATGAAAATCTTTGATAATACATCTTGGGCATTGTTACGTAGTATTACTTAATAGCGAGACAATAGTCCCTTTCCATGTCTCCCTATTCTTTCTTTTTATCTATGGATAAAGTAGCAACATAAAAAGTCTACCCAATCCCTCTCTTCTTTCTTCCTTTCTTTTCCCTTTATTTATCTTTCTTCTCCACTGCTTACTCTTACCTTCTTGTTACAAAATATTAAAAATGTTGATGTTCAGCCCTATTTTTCTGGTCATTATGGAGTGTGGTGATAGAGGATTATGCTATAAACATTCTTTTTTTTTTTTTTCCAATGATTTACATCATGCGCCACTAATACGCTTTATCGTAGGACTTTCAAAGATTATTACTTTAATTCCATATTGATATATTTTGTCTATGCTAATAGCTCTGTCTCTAACATATATCTTAATGTATCTTAGCTATTACATTGAATAATTTCCAGATCATATATCAATATACTTATTGTATTGTATTTTGGATGCCAATAAAAATGTTTAAAAAAAAAAACGTCAATGGCAGCGTTGTAGACCTGTACAACTCCATCCTCCATTCGAGTCTATTTTAAAAAAAAAAGTTGATACGCTGGTGGCAGAGACGTTGAGATGCCAGAAAAGGGGGTCATCGCCACTTGATAAATATACCCCGAAATTACCATCCTGTTTTACACAAATACAAAAAGTGCAATAATTTTACCTACCGCCCATGTTGAGGCATGGGATAAAGTACATGTCATTCAACAACTAAAGCTTATAGGCCAAGGGCGTAATGGAAATTTGATTATGGAGTCTGTGTGTGATGATGTTCTTGCCAGGGTCAGTGCTACCATATAAAAAGGTAGGCAGATACTTAGTGCCCATCCTGGGATACCCACACAGCCACCAATCTTGTTGCACCAAATGACCTGTTTTTGCCAGACAGGAAAGAGAAGCGGCAGGCTCCTGTTTATTGCATGTGGCTGGGCAACTGGGAACAGATTTCTGAAGAGTGCATCCCAGATTGTCTTTTTATACTAATCACATGATCCTACCATCCAATCATGCACTCTTTAGCCAGAAACACCATGCTGCAACACAAACCACCACTCAGGGGTGAAAATACCCAGATTCAGCGCAGAGTAAAAACATTCTTTTTAACCACAGTTTTTTCCTTTGATTTAATTACACAGAAAGGGCACGGCTCTTGCACCTACACAGCATTTCATACAAAAAAGTGGTGTCTAGCAAATCCAACAGCCAATAACGCTTTTAACTATTCCTGGCTGATGCACAGGAACCAGGACCTGTCACAGATAGCTGGATTTATGTGCGAGTGATTAAACAGACAGACACTTAGGAAACAGGTTACGAACAGACAGGAGGGCACATTACAGTTATTATACATTAAATCTGATTGCAGAAAGCAACTAGCAGTACAAAACCTTATAAGCAGTATGCAGTCTGGGTGCCTACCTTTTTGTAATGAGTGCAGTGCAGAGCTGAAGAAGGTCAAATAGCCTGGAGGTTGAGGTGAAGCATTGAACTCGAAAAAGCCAAGGACCCCAGGCTGGAAGAATAAAAGGATATTAAAAAAATATATATATTATATATATATTTGATATGTGAATACATAAAACAAACAAAAATAGCTTAGCATTTATAATGTTTGTTACTTGTTTAGGGTTTACTATGTATACTACAGATGTGTCCTCATACTCCCAGCATCAATACGCCTTGTGGCACAAGATGCCTGGCTTGAGTGAGCCGCCAGCAGTGACGTGCGGTAAGGTCATTAGCTGGGGAAGCACACATGAAGATGGATCTGAGTACTGGGAGCCTGTCTCACCCCCTACTCACTGTAACTCTCCCCTCACTACACTAAGCTTCAGTGTCCACTGATTCTCCTACCTGCATCACTGTGTCTCTTGCTGCTGCTGGCTGAGCTCTGATCTCTAAATACTGCAGTCACTTCCTGGTTACATGACACACCCAAGGTGTCAATCAGTGCTCAAGGCACACACCCATACGCTGAGGCATGACTATTAGCTCTCTTTCTGTGCAGCTTGCTGCCCGTGGTGTGACCCACCACCAGCTCTGCAAGCAGTGTCTGACTATACAGAAGTGAGGCTGAGCTGTTGCTGTCTCATCTCTCGTCTTCCTGCAGTCCCAGGGAGCTCCACAAAGCTGGTGAGTGTTAGCTAAAAAAATGATTACTATAAACAAAGAAGATGTTTAGAAGTTATAAATATCTTCTCTGTATTATTCTAATCATATTATCAAATCTCAGAAGTGTGACAGGGGAGGCTCTGCACATCCCTGGCTGCCAGGTATCATTGACTGTTTGTGCCAAGCATCTTTCTCGCCCGGAAATTAGTCCAAGTTGCAATCAAATACAATAAACTGCTTCCCAAGACTGCACTGATCAATTTGATATGAGACACTTGTATATCTGTTGTATACCAAAATAATCAGTGTAGTCTCATAAAATGTGTTTGTCACATTTGATTGCGACTAAGACGATCGGGGAAAAAGATGCTCGACACAAGTTGTCACAAGAGACTTGGTGCCAAGTAGGGCTGTTTGGCATGACTGCAGCAATAGTGTATGAGGACATCTGTATGTATAATGTATATGGCTTTCACAACCGTATTGCCTGTGAGTGTCTCAGGCAGGGGAGTTGCTACAGTGGGTGCAAAGGGTGCAGTTGCTATGAGGCCCGGACAGCCTCCAGGGCCCACCTACCCTGCACTCTGCTCATGCCACTGAAACTTGCTTTCTATGCACTGCATCACTGGCTATATAATTTACAGTCCAGAGACCATAATATAATATGACAAGTACTTAACAAATAAACGGACCTTAATATACAGGTAAAAACCTTCCTGCATAAAGACCATGTGAGTGTAAGTAACACAAACATAGATGCTGTGCAGAGGAATGGAAAACCCTGCAACTGCAGCTGAATGAAGTGTCAGAGCTGGATCTCTGTATTGAATAGGTTATAGTTTGGGTGAAGATGGCAGCTGAAGAAATTCACCTGGAGTAAACACACACATAGGCAAGAACTCGGTCACAATGTTATCCTGTCACACAAATTGGAATTACTAAACAGAAGGATAAAAGGCACATATCCACTACACAATATAAGTGGATGATTGAACGATAACGACATCGTTATCATTCATTAACTGTGCAGTGATTATGCCGGTAACGATCAGCGATGCGCGCTCCCGCTGGCCGTTGTCGGCATCTGTCTTCGCCTGAACATAATGCCCAACCTGACCATATCGACAGCATGTTCGGGGATGATGGAGGGTGCCTGCACTGAACGACATATCGTACAGTGTGGACACAATGCACACTATAATGAACGATTATGTTGTCATACAGTCGTTCATTAGAGTGTAGTGGACATGCGCCTTAAGTCTATTAATATCTCTAAACACACTAATAGCTAATGATATACATATAAATGTGAGTGAGACTGATAGAATATTTATTCCTAGTAAATATGGAAGATCATTGTGAGGACAGTACATTTTTAATAAAATATTGCAAATAGTGAATAGCCCATCAATCATTATCACTTTCATCATTTCAAGGGAAATGAGAAACTCATTATTACAGTTATCTGACCATTTTTCATTCAGACTTTTTCGTTACAATCCATTTTATTACTTTGCTTACTATAGGATATTTAAAGTGATAAAAATATGAGATATGGTAAGAACTTACCCTTGTTATCTCTATTTCTACGAAGTCCATAGGGTTCCACAGGATACCTTGGGGTATAGGTGTGACGTCAGTCGCAGGGCACCAAAGAGTTAAGCTTTCAGCCTCCCAGGATGCACTAGGTCCCCCTCCTATACCCCGCCCCCGGGCCAAGGCACCTCAGTTAGTTACCAAGCCATAGGCCGGAGGAGGAGAAGGAAGAGAGAGAACAAAGATCTGGACACATACAAGAATCACATTCTCACCAGAGGGAGACGGAAAACCGGTGACCAGAGCAAAGCCCATCTGCAGCACAGGTGCGACAGGGCGGGAGTCCTGTGGAACCCTATGGACTTCGTAGAAATAGAGATAACAAGGGTAAGTTCTTACCATATCTCATATTTTCTACTTCAGGGTCCATAGGGTATCCACAGGATACCTTGGGGATGTCCCAAAGCAGTATCCTTTAAGGGTGGGGACGCTCCTGTGCAGAAAGGAGAATCCGCCGCCCGAAGGAAGCATCCTGAGAGGCGAAGGTGTCAAACCTGTAATACCTCACGAAGGTATGGACAGAGGACCATGTAGCAGCCTTGCAGATCTGAACTGCCGAGGCACCACGTCGAGCTGCCCACGAAGGACCCACAGACCTAGTGGAATGAGCCTTCAGAGAAGGAGGGACCGGTAGGCCTTCATGAAGATAAGCTTCAGAAATAGCCATACGGATCCAGGCTGCCAAAGTTTGCTTTGAAGCAGGCCAACCCTTTTTACGGAAGCCATAGAGGACAAACAAAGCGTCCGACTTCCTAAACGAAGAAGTGCGGTCAACATAAGTCCTTAAGGCCCGCACAACATCCAAAGAGGCCTCACCCACGGAAAGACCCGGTGAGTTAAAGGCCGGAACAACTATTTCCTCGTTAACATGAAACTGGGAAACAACTTTGGGAAGAAACTCGGGCAGAGTGCGGAGCACTGCCCTGTTCCCATGAAAAACCAAGAAAGGGGGTCTACAAGAAAGAGCCCCTAACTCAGAAACACGTCTGGCCGAAGCAATGGCCAGAAGGAAAACAGTCTTAGCTGTTAGCCATTTAAGATCCACTGAGCCCAGTGGTTCAAACGGCGGTCCTTGGAGAGCCCTCAGGACCACAGCCAAATCCCAAGGCGCCACAGGTGGGACAAGGGGCGGCTGAATGCGCAGAACACCCTGCATAAAGGTGTGCACATCCGGGATAGTAGCAATCCTACGGTGAAACCAGACAGATAGGGCCGAAACCTGTACCTTCAAAGAAGCAAGGCGAAGCCCATGATCTAGTTCCGCTTGCAGGAAGGCGAGAATCCGAGACAGACGAAACTCCCGCGGTGCATAACCTCTCGGTCGACACCACTGGAAGAACGTATGCCACACGCGATGGTATATCCTCGCGGAAGACGGTTTCCGAGCTCGTAACATGGTACACACCACAGAGCTGGAAAACCCCCGGGACCTCAGCATGGCCGTCTCAACAGCCACGCCGTCAAAGACAGCAGAGTCAGGTCCGGGTGAAGGCAAGGACCCTGAGACAGAAGGTCCGGTCATAGCGGCAACCGCAGAGGACTGTCCACGGACAGACCCTGAAGGTCTGAGAACCAGTGCCGTCTGGGCCACGCGGGAGCTATCAACAGGAGCGTCTCTCCTTCCTGTTTGAATTTCCGGATTACCCGTGGAAGAAGGGAGACCGGAGGGAACAGGTATGCGAACCGGAACGTCCACCGGACGGACAGAGCATCCACCAGAGACGCCCCTTCGTCTCTTGTGCGAGACCCATACACCGGCAACTTGTTGTTGTGCCGGGACGCCATGAGGTCGATTTCTGGAAGACCCCACCTGTCCACCAGTAGTTGAAAAACGTCCTGGCGACTTAGAAAGTCCGCCTCCCAATTTAGCACTCCCGGGATGAAGACCGCTGATATGGCCGGAAGATTGCGCTCCGCCCAAACCAGGATCCGAGAGACCTCTACGAGAGCCGCCCGACTGCGAGTTCCTCCTTGCCTGTTTATGTAGGCCACGGTGGTAGCGTTGTCCGACTGGACCTGCACTGGGTGACCCTGGAGAAACCGCTGTGCCTGCAGGAGAGCATTGAAGACCGCACGGAGTGCCAAGATATTTATTGGAAGCTCCGCTTCTGTCGGCGTCCACCTGCCCTGGAACAAGTGTGGACCCGAAACTGCTCCCCAGCCCCGAAGACTGGCGTCCGTTGTCAACAGGACCCAATTTGGAACCCAGAACGGACGTCCCTTGTTGAGGTGGGTCGTCTTTAACCACCACGCAAGGGACAGGCGAACCTCCGGGGTGAGCACAATCGTCTGGAACTTCAGAGACTGAGGCAGCCCGTTCCACTTGGACAGGATCAGGTGCTGCAGAGGTCTGGAGTGAAACTGGGCGTATTCCACCATGTCGAACACCGACACCATGGAGCCCAGTAACCTCATCGCCGAGTGTAAGGACACCCGGCGGCTGTGCAGACAACTGCGCACCCTTGACTGTAAAGCAGAGATTTTGTCCTCCATCACGAAGATCCTTTGCTGTCCCGATCCAATAAGGCTCCAAGATGCAGAATCCTCCGAGACGGGATTAGAGTGGACTTCTGCCAGTTGATTAGCCAGCCGTGCCGTTGCAGCAGTGCAATGGTCAGGTCCAAGTGGTGTAACAGGAGCTCTGGAGATCCTGCCACCAATAACAGGACGTCCAAGTACTGCAACATGCGGACTCCTTGCAGCCGCAGAGAAGCCGCCATGACCGCCATCACCTTGGTGAAAACACGTGGTGCTGTCGCCAGGCCAAAAGGTAACGCCCGAAACTGGAAGTGGTCGCTGCGGATTGCAAACCGAAGGAACTCTTGATGGCGCAAAAGAATAGGGACATGCAGGTAAGCGTCCTGTATGTCCAATGACACCATGTAGTCCCCAGGTTCCAGCGCCAGAATGATGGACCGTAGGGTCTCCATCCGAAACTTCGGGACCCGCAAAGACTTGTTGAGTGCTTTGAGGTTGAGAATCGGACGATATGACCCATTGGGTTTCTGTACCAAAAATAGATTTGAATAGAAACCCTGGCCCCTCTGGGAGAATGGAACAGGCACTATAACTCCAGCCTGGAGCATAGTGTGCAATACCTTCCGCAGCTCCGTAGCCTTGTTCCGGTCTGATGGTAGACCCGTGGTGAAGAATCGAGCCGGGGGTCTGTGCCGGAAGGAGAGGGCGTACCCGTGGGAGACCACCTCCAGAACCCAAGTGTCTGTCGTAGTGAACGACCAACACCGGGAGAACTGCAGCAGGCGGCCTCCCACCCTGGGATCCCCCAAAGGGAGGCCCGGACCGTCAGGCCGCAGGCTTGTCATCTGGCTTGGGGGCCGGACGTCTGGTACTCCATGCCTGTTTCCGGGGCTTGACCGATTTCTTAGGGCCAGCCTGTCGAGGAAACGACTGTGGTTTGGGCCTGCCCTGGGCCCTAGATGACCGAAAGGACGATGGTCCAGAACCAGAAGGAGCAGCGGCCGACGGGAGACAAGCAGATTTGGCTGCCGCCAGCGTGGCCACAATCTTATCCAGATCCGGACCGAAGAGAACTTCTCCGGTAAACGGCAACGCTTCCAGACCTTTCTTGGAATCTGCGTCCGCCTTCCAGGATCGCAGCCACAAGGTGCGACGAGCAGCTACCGCTGCTGAAGAAATTCTAGACACCAGAGTACTAATGTCTAGAGCCGCCTCGTTGATGTAGGTGGCCGAATCACGGAGATTGCCAATCAACTCCGCCTGTCCGGCCGGACAGTCGGATTCAAAAGAAGCCTCTAATGAATCCGCCCAGCGCTCCATCGCTCTGGCAACCCAGCAAATGGCCATAGCCGGCCGTGCTGCCCCCCCTGCAAGGGAATAAGCGGACTTCAGGCAGATTTCTACCTTGCGGTCCGTAGCATCCTTAAGGGAGGACATGGATGGCATCGGCAATGTGGCACCACGGACAAGACGGGTCACGTGAGAATCCACCTGTGGAGGGGATTCCCACTTAGCAAAATAATTATCCGCGAACGGATAAGCCACCGCCAGGCGTCTCTGCGGCTGGTATCTTTTGCCAGGCTGTTTCCACGCCTCCTCTAAATGGTCCACCAACTGACCCGAAAGAGGAAAGACTGTGGCATCGCCCTTCACATCTTTGAAAAAGGCATACTTAGATTTAGCCGCTGGGGGAACTTCGTCCTCAATCACCAAGGCTGTGCGGACCGCCCGAATAAGTCCAGGAATATATACTTTGGACTTAGCATCAGCGTCCTTAGTATGGAGAGGTTCCTGATCGTAAGGATCCAGAATCTCCCCATCATCAGACGTCCCTTCGTCATCCTCATAAGGAGCGGACAGAGACGCCACCGGCCTTTTATGAGGCCGCATCACAGACTCCCCTTGCAACACATCCGACAAGTGCTGTACAGAACTCGTCAGGGAGTTAACCCACGCTGGCTCCTGAGAACCCGGGAGCGGGGAAATAGGGAGACTGTGGGGTACCACCAATTGTCGTGGGAACCCCTGCATGGGTGACGACACCACAGACTGCTGGGACAAACCCATCGGAGTAAACGCGGGCTGCGGAGCTAACTGGCCCACTAAAGCTGTTAACGCCTGAGCGAAACAAGCCCAGGGCGGCTCCTGTACCGGTGCTGTAACCGTAATAGGCCGCGCCATGGACATACACTGCCGGCAAAGGCCCTCCGCGCTACCCTCCCCCTCCGCTAACGGTACTTTGCACGTGGTACACTGTAGCCGGAGGGGAAAATCACTTTCAGACATGATGGCACCACGTATGTGACCTCTCTCACCAATTAAGTATTAAATAGGCGAGAGACCACCCTGCAGCACCGCACCGCAAGGGCTTTAGCAGAAAGAACAGGGACAGTAATAAAGCTGACAGTTTTGAGAAGATAAAGTTACAGGCAGCAGCGC
Organism: Taudactylus pleione; assembly: GCA_031769625.1. Classification (NCBI taxonomy): domain Eukaryota; kingdom Metazoa; phylum Chordata; class Amphibia; order Anura; family Myobatrachidae; genus Taudactylus; species Taudactylus pleione. Next base: position 35,810,785 of record JAUIMM010000065.1, read on the forward strand.
TAGCACAGTCACATACAATGCAGAGAAATAACAATTCCTGCACTAACAGCGCTGATCACTCAACTACACAGACACAGGGCCTGGTAGGACACAGCGCTGCATACACAGACCTGAGCCACAGCGGAGGAGAGGTATGCAGGGGTACCCAGACCACGATGCTTCCTTCCAGGCTTCCAGCAGCGTTCACCATGCGTTGCAGAGAAGATGGCCGCCGAGGAGCAGAGAGAAGCTGGCCTGGGGGAGGAGCGCTGACACAGGACCAGTCAGCACAGTGCAGAGAGGGCTGTGTACAGCGGGGGAGGCGCCGGCTGTGAGACAGGGAAGGCGCGCTCCCCTGGCATTCATTTAACCCCTGGGACGCCGCAGCGCTGCCGCTCTGCTGCGGTCCGCTGTCCCAGGGGGTAGTGGAAAGCGCAGGTTCAGTACCTGGCTCCACGCTGCAGCCAGTCCCCAGGGAGCCCCCTGCCTGGGGACTTAGGACCATGTGACCAGCGGGGACCCACCGCGGGACCCCGCTGCTTACCTTTGTCCCCCTTGGATCCGGCCATGGTCCGGAACATCTGGGGTCACCGCTAGCTGTGACCCCAGATGCTCACCAGCATCCCCGGATCGGTACCGGCGTTCTGGTACCGGCGGGGGTGTAGGGAAGACAGCATGGACGTCAGGACTGACTGTCCATGCTGTACATCCAGATGTGCAGCCACAGCTGCACTGAAGAAAGCTTCAGGGGCTCTTCTAGCCCCCACTCCGACAGGTGCACCCGACGCCGGCCGGGCACCAAACTAAACTGAGGTGCCTTGGCCCGGGGGCGGGGTATAGGAGGGGGACCTAGTGCATCCTGGGAGGCTGAAAGCTTAACTCTTTGGTGCCCTGCGACTGACGTCACACCTATACCCCAAGGTATCCTGTGGATACCCTATGGACCCTGAAGTAGAAAGGTGTGTTTTATATTAGAGGAAGACAGAACTCTAATAGGAAAAATGCCATACTAGTAAATATACCTACAAAGGACATGCATTTTGCATAGACTCAATTCTCTCTTGTAGCCATGCATCTTCGCTGCGAGTACAGCAAATTGGAATTTCTAATTGGACATGGCACTTCCCGTGTGTGCACATTTTGTGATGTATGAGAGTTTCATAAGACAAACTCACTCCTATTTGGATTGAGCCCTATAAGTTTCAAATTCAAAGTTAGAGAGACCTGACACCAAGTTTATTATTTTTATGCTGTAAAAAAACAAAAACTGGTTCCCTCTGCCTTGTTTGCCCTGGGGAGAGCACGTACTATAAAAACACTCTGTGCTTAGAGTGTTACACAGCGTCAAAGTGAAGTTTCAGCCGGAGCTAGGCTTCGTCCAGGGTTCTCCTGCAGCAAGCCATTAGTATAGAGTTAGACAGAACACTTATTTTATAAAGGTTACTCTCTCACAGGGAATAGATACCTTTTTTTTTTAATTAAAAAATGTGTGTATAAAACACAATGTAATAAATCCTCCAACTATATCTTATTATCCTTATTTTTTATTATTATTCGCAACATATACCATGAAAAATAAATAATGATAAAAATAAATAAAATATAAAAAAAAAAATAAAAAAAAAAATCGACCCTTAAGATGAAGAAGCATGGGAAGACATGAGACTGGATGAGACTGGAGATAACAAAGTTCCATTTCCACCAAAATCAAAGAAACCTCATATAAAATCTGTTACTATTAGTATTACACCCCATCCACAGTCAGCAATATGTTCCCATCCTCCTCGCCTGATTGTTGGTGGGGCTGTGGTTGCAGGGCTAATATATGCTACATATATGGTGGATTTATCAGATTATGTCTCCCTTTTGGGAAGCTGTTCATACTCTCCTGAAATCCCTTTTTCAAGCTTCGGTGGCAAAAGATCCCTGGATATTTTTTACTATGTTTCATGACAGAGGCCGTGTTTCCTACCAAGTTTGGGCTCCCTGGCTCTTGGTGGAGGGTAGACTCCTATCTCCCATCGTATCTGCACTCCACCTCCCTTAGATGACCCATGGGCGGTGAGGTTGGGACAGATTAGAGGAAACCAATTTCTATAACAATTACCCTAATTCCTTGGTTCGTAGCTGCTTACGTGCTCATATCTCATGCCCCCCCCCCCCCCCATCCTCAACCCCATTTGAGGAAAAAATAAAATGATCACCTATCACTGTCTATTCAAGCTATACTTTTAACTTTTGTTCCTGACATCTGTTTGTTCCATGTTTTACCTTGGTTGAGCAATGGCACTCTCCCTATAGTTTCTCTGTGCCTTTTTTCCTTATATCACAATGCCATTGTTCTTCTTTTACATTGGTAATTTAGACTGACCACTCAAAATAAAGAATTATAATTAAAAAATAAAAATAAATCATCATGTGATACATAATCACACAAACAGCTGTGATTGTGTAATGTCAGCAATACCCATATTGCAGTCTAGTCATGTTTAGTAAAACGTGCACCATCTGCTGGTAAGAATACTAACTGTGCAAAGCTTTGCTGGAGTCAGCCAAGTGTCATGCAAACACTGAGGTTGTCGGATGCTTTTTTTTTAAATAACTGTGGTGATGAAGCAATTAAGGTGCCAAATAGGAGAAGCATACAAACAGCAACATGCTTTCTGTGCAGTTGCCATTCAGTCCTACCTAGCTTTATTTAAGAGTTCCTTGCTGAATTTTATACACAGCACTGTACAGCTGGCCATACATTGAATTATAATCAGATTAGCTGATAAAATTAGATATTTATGGGCATGAACGATAATCGTTCATGTAAATGGCTAAATAGGTTCTGGATCGTTTAGTATCGTCAACAAACCTGTCCAACCCCCCTGACTCAACGCCAATAAATGAAGATCTCCTCCATACATCTGGCAGTGTATAGAGGCCATGCAAATCTTCATTGTGCTGGCTCCTCTATTCTATGTCTTAATATTTTAAAATCACACAATTCCACTTCCTAATTAGAACGTTGATAAATTGGAAAAAAAAAAAAAAGTATTATTAGCTGCTGGTTTGGTAATTATTTCACATGATCTGAGTGCAGAAGTAAGATTTTCTTTATCACTCTTGTGTTTGCCTCATTGAATTATTGCGAAAGCAAAGTAGTAGACAGAGAGCCAATAAGATCTATATCCGGAGTAAAGTGATGTCAGTGTTTCCCATTCATGCGGTTAAAAGGGCCTCTCTTTTACTGTTCGTTGTGCATGAGCTGCCTTTAGTACGGAGCCCCATGGCAAATACCATAAGTGATCAATTCGATGCCATTAGCATGTACCCAAAACTGCATTTCATGACACGGACAGTTTGTAAAGAGGGCATGGAAATCACCAGGAGCCAGAACATAGAGACATGCTGTATAGCTATTGCTAGTCACTACAGCTAGTGCTCTGACAATTAATTACATAATACGAATGGACATATTGCTGGCATCTCACTATTTAAGAGCTACCGACTGACATTTATGGCCATGATTGAGGTGCAATGCGGCCACACTTCACCTGAGGCAGCAGAAAGTCACCAATAGGAGGGTAATGGGGGTATATATTGGGATTTTTTGTGGTTGTACAATAAAGCGGCTCTTAGTGCACATTACTACAAGTGAACGGTCATTGGCCAGTATTAAGGGAAATAAAAAAAATAAAAGATAAAAAAAAAAAAAAAACACCCTCATCAGCTGTCCTATATAAAATAAAGATTTAAGGCCATCGAGAACTGAACAGAAGTGAAAGAGCCTGCATTTCCTGGACAGAAACTAAAAATTACACACGGTTTTCAATTTGTTTAGAAATCAACAAGGTGCCAGTTTAGCAGAGGACCTTTTGCCAGACTGCCATGTCACATTTACGATATTGTAAATTTGGCTAAACACGTGGGGCTCAATTCAATTAGGGGTGAGGGGAAGAGTTGCCTTTGCAACGGCGTAAAAACGCCAGCGGAACTCACCCCCCTCGTGGCCCGATCCAACTCTGGACTTGTTGAATTGTATGCAGCCCTGAACAGAAATCCACGAGACCAGAGGTACCATAGCTCCTAGCCATTAGGATTGACCCCACTGAATGCAGAAAATCATCAACTATCTACATTTTAAGATCAAATCTCATAGGTGCTTCTACCCAGATGCGATTAATTGATAATGGCAAGCAAACAATCTAGGATTATTCACAATTTGGATACTAGATGATGTTCTCTAGCAGTCTATAAATGTTTGACACTGCACAATTTCCTTATTGTCAGTGACTAAAGCTTGTGTCAGATAAGCAACTGATACGCACATGGTGAGTAATAATAATTAGACGGACACCTAACATGTGTAGTTTCAAAGCCAGGGCTCATATACTCTGAAGCAGTTAACAGGACATCCTTTTAAGTCAATACCATACGGTATTGACTTACAGCAGGATTTGGCTTTAGGATGGCAGAACATTCACCGACAATGGTTTGTCACATTCAGAATTGAAGTACAATACACAGCCACATTACATAAGGGAGTTAGGGTAATTTCCAAGCTACGCTTCACAGGAACAATTCGCAAGCAAGACACTCCAAATGGAGAAAGACTTCTTGGTAAACCACTGTACATGGCCGCCATAAGCCGAGAATTACAATACAAATCGGTTGTACCTGGTAGTTGGATAGGAAATCCTTTAGCCTTTCCTCAGAAGCAATATATGAAAGGGGACTCATTACTCGTCGAATAAACTTCTCAATATATCCTGCTGTCAATGGTCCTTTATATTCAATGGGCCCAAAACTACAAGAAAAAAAAAAAAAAAAACAGGACACATTAAGGGGCAAACAAGGCCAAGTAGTTTAAGATTTACTAAAGAAAATATTACTATAAACAAGACATGACAGGGTGGTCCATAAGTGTGGAAATGAGTAAGGAAATAGGAATCCAGTGTCTACACCTATGATATGGGAGAAAACTTTCTATGGTATGTCACCAGTATGGCAGCCATCTTGAACTCATTGGGAAGGTAGCCATGTGACATATCAGATGCAGAATTTCACAAGAAAATTTGGTTTTTTTCAATGTTTTTATTTGAATTTGCACAATTTCGGATAAAATAGATCGTATAGCCACTCAAAATTGTAATCGCAATAAAAAAAAAAAAAAGGAGGGGGGGGTGTGGATCGACAGCAATTAGGTTGAAAGGGACAAAAGGTTGACACTTTGTTTTAAATTTAACCCTAGCCCTCCCCCTGGTGCCTAACTCCAACCCTCCCCCTGGTGCCTAACCCTCCCCTTCGGCAGCCTAACTCTAACCTTCCCCTTCGGCAGCCCAACCCTCCCCCTGGTGCCTAACCCTAACCCTCCCTCAAGAGCCCAACGGTAACAATTTAAAAAAAAAAAAAAAATTATTAAAAAACAACAAGTTGACCAATTCAACCAGACAACCTATTCATTGTCGATCTTTCATCTGGATACCCTTTAAAAAGAGATTATTAAATATGGAATACACACAAAAAAGGTAAATAATGTGGTACTATCATAACATTTATATGTGAATGTTTACAAATCAGATCGCTGTGCAAATATGCAGAATATATATTGTAGAACTAACAATCTACATGGAGGGAAATTGCAAAACCTTTTGCGAAAAGAAGAGTCCGGTAATGATCACTGAACACTGACCCCGTCACTACACTGCTGCACACATTGGTGACACTTGTACTGTTAAACCACATAAGCATTCATTTGCATTCAACTATTGAAACTGACAGATGGCTTACATAAATAGCAGTCAGTTTCCAAATGCCACTAGCAAGACTGCAAGGTTTCCGTACATTGCCAGAAAGTTATTGGGGAGGGTTGTGAAAGATTAGACTGCAGTTGTTGAGACAATGACAGATCTGGAGGAAAAGATAACGGGACGTTTAAGGAGTTTACAGTATGCGGAGGGGGGAGAGAAGAGATTGGGCAAACCATAGGTGCAACCGCACAGTAACCAATCTGCTTTGCTTGGTGCAGTACAAAATTTTAATATATAATATATATCCGTCCATCCAGATGTGCTCTGTATTACTGTTACTTCAAATAGTCCATCTCAGCGCAAGGTCCCATGCAACTTGGCTGAGTGGTGTCTTTTTCACTCAAAATGTGCTTCGTATTGCTTTTGTGAGTTTTAATTATGCAAATAAAACTACATTGTTAGTGTCAGGGCCGGCGCTAGTGTTTTCGCTCCAAACCCCTGTAAACTATAAATTTGAGCCCTCACTCCCATTTTATATAAAAAGAGGGCATGGTCTCACAAGAAAGGGGAATGGCCACACAACAGTACCTTCAATTCAAATTACGCCACACAGTAGCACAATCTTGTTCACATTACACTGCACCAGATTCATTTTACAACACACAGTAGTGTCCCTAATTCACGTTACAACACACAGTAGTGTCCCTTATTCAGGTTACGACACACAGTAGAGCACCCTACACAATGCACACTGTGGATGCAGACGCCCACAGCCACTAAGTGATCGCACGCCAACACATAGCGAGCATGCTAATGCCTTGCGATCGCCTGCCTTGCTGGGTGTACGATGGATTTGCATAAGCTGGGAGCGAGCTGGTCTGAATGAGCTCCACTGATCAATATTATATATTTATATATATATATATATATATATATATATAAATTTATATTAGATTTTTTTTTATTATTCAAATGTTTGACATCCGACACTTTCTAATCTTCTGATATTTATCATCATTATACACTTATATATATATATATATATATACATACACACACACACACACACACACACACATATATACACACACACAGTCAGGTGCATAAATATTGGGACATTGACAGAATTTTCATATTTTGGCCTCTATTCACCACCACAATGGCTTTGAAATGAAACAAACAAGATGTGCTTTAACTGCAGATTTTCAGATTTAATTTGAGGGTAATTACATCCAAATCAGGTGAACGGTGTAGGAATTACAATGGTTTCTATATGTGCCTCCCACTTTTTAAGGGGCCAAAAGTAATGGGACTATCAACTCAAAAGCTATTTCATGGACAGGTGTGGGCTATTCCCTCATTATTTCATTATCAATTAAGCAGGTATAAGGTCAGGAGTTGATTCTAGGTGTGACATTTGCATTTGGAATCAGTTGCTGTCGACTCTCAATATGAGATCCAAAGAGCTGTCACTATCAGTGAAGCAAGCCATCATTAGGCTGAAAAATCAAAACAAACCCATCAGGAGAGATAGAAAAACATTAGGTGTGGCCAAATCAACTGTTTGGAACATTCTTAAAAAGAAAGAACGCACCGGAGAGCTCAGCAACACCAAAAGACCAATATTTATGCACCTGACAGAGTGTGTGTATATATAACAGTACATACACACACAAGCTTTGCGTATGCCTGGCTCCCCTATACAAATCATACATTACTGGGTGCCCGCACAAGTAACATCATACAAGTCCACAGGTGGTGCAGCACTTCTGGATTTCAATGAATACACATTAACAACATAGTGGTATCAATCGCTGTTTCGGTGCCTGTATTTAATGGCACTTTCATCAGGATTAACAACAAATGAAAACACATAACTTATATACAGAACCTCATCACCACATGAGGAAACAGTACCCACTAGTGAGTCGTCACTATGTGCCAATCACCAAGACAACATCAACGATACCCTGAGAATCGACAATACAATGCAAATACATGCAATCCGTTATGAAGTAACTAAGGGGTCCATTTACTAAGCAGTGTTAGGAGACAAAGTGAAAGGAGATAAGGTGCCAGTGAATCAGCTCCCAACTGTCAATTTTCAAACACAGCCTGTGACATGGCAGTTAAGAGCAGATTGGCTGTTAGAGCTACAAAAACAAATGTTAATAGCACACTACATATTATATGGGCTGAAATAACGCATGTTGAGAAACAGACAGTGCATTACAATGTATAACAGTGTTCTCCCCAGAAATTTTTTCCAGCCGGGTGGCATCCAAAAGTAGCCGGGTGGGGGCCTTCACAATTATGTGCACGCCGGGAAAAGGGGCATCTCCCTTACCAATCCAGCCCGATAGGTCTCAGGCTGCTCCCCCACTGGCTCTCAGTCAAAAGTGCCCATTATACAGTGCCCCCTGTAGTTTTCCCCATGCATTGCCCCCTGTAGTTTAACGTTGCCCTTATGCATTGCCCCATGGCTGAAGTAGTGCCCCAGACTGGTCCCTTATGTAGTGCCCCCAGGCTTAAATAGTGTCCCTTTTGCAGTGCCCCCAGGTTTAATAGTGTCCCTTATGCAGTGACCCCAGGCTGGCCCCTTATGCAGTGCCCCCAGGATTAATAGTGTCCCTTATGCAGTGCCCCCAGACTGGTCCTGGCCCCAGCCCAAGCCCAGCACTTACCTTTACTTGCTGGCCGCTCCGCTGCCTCGCGCTGACTGGATCTAACTGGATCCAGCAGGCACGCTGGGCAGGCTCCTCACGTCGCGGGTGAAGTCATGACGTCACCCGCGCAGTACATCACTGGGAACGCTGGCCTCTGAAGCGATTGGAGGCTTCTTTAGCCTCCGGTCACTTCAGAGGCCAGCGTTCCACAGCGGGGGACAGCAGTGGTCGGCGGGGAAGAGTGCCGGGCGGCAGGCTGTTTCTGCCGGGCAATGCGCCCACAGAAAACAGCCTGGGGAGAACACTGGTATAATCTTTCTAACTGGCAGAGCTACAATAAATTGTACATAGACCTATCAAAAGGATGGACATCATATATATTATGGACATCATAGATTTTATTCTCAGAAAAAACTACTTCTAGTACGTTGGACACCTTCTTCCTCCAAGTTAAAGGAACCGCCATGGTGACTATATTCGCACCAAGCTACGCCACTCTCATCGTAGCTTGGTGGGAGGACCACCATGCATGACACAACAATCCATTCTTAGAAAAGATTATCGTGTGGCGGAGAAGAACTGCCACAATTCCGCACATTAATCAACGTAAAACACCCTCAATTTGGAGTTTACATCTACCCATAGTAAAGATATGGTCATTTTTGTAGACCTTGAAATCTTCGTGCACAACAAACCATTACAGACAAGAAATCATGTTAAAGATGTAAATGGAAGCAATATTCTACCAGCTCAAAGCAACCACCACAGAAGTTGGATTAGGAACATTCCAGGGTGACAGTTCCGCCGTCTGAGAAGGAACTCCACTGAAAATAAAATTTTTCAACAGAGTACAGAAATGATATGATAAAGAAAAAAAAAAAAAACGTATCCAAAAAGGATCTAATTGCTGCCCATTATAACAGGAAATGGACCAAATCTCCAAACTCTATAGGAAAGACCTAATTAAATATAAAAGCAAAGAATCCAGACAACCATGGACCAATCTCATTTATTACGCAATTCATTGGGAACCACAAAACTATTGAGAGCATATTGAATAAACATTTGAATGTATTATTAGACGAAGAAGCAAAAAAAAGTACTACCAGAAAAACCACGGATAATTTATCAAAATGCCCAAAATTTTAAATAGCAATTAACCGGAAGCTTCCTACCTACAGAAATAACTGAAAGTACAAAAAAGAATGGCTTCCATTTTTGCACAAAATGCGTGGGTTGCATAAACCAAGCAGCAGGTACCAAGATAATTCAAGAATTTGCTTCAAACAGAACAGGAAAGATATACAACATTAAGGATCCCATTTCATGTGAAACAGAAGGTGCTATTTATTAGAATGCCTGTGCGGAACCCAATATGTGGGACAAACTAATATGAAGATCAAAGTAAAAATATATGAACACATTAACAACATAAAAAAAGGACTCATTACCCACAGCGTTTCGGAACATTTCCACAAATATCATAATAAAAACACTAAAAAGGTCTCAAATTTGTAGGTATCCAAAAAGTGAAATCTAGTTGGAGAGGATATAGTAACTTCACTGAAGAAAAACAAAACCAAGTGGATTTATTCGCTTTAAAAAAAAAAAAACAACTTTGGAGCCACATGGGCTTAATATCGACACTGAATTGAAAGCCTTTTTATAATTACAGTGCATCCGGACAGTATTCACAACGCTTCACTTTTTCCACATTATGTTGCAGCCTTATTCTAAAATGGAATAAATTGATTTTTGTCCTCAAAATTCTACACACAATACCCCATAATGACAACGTGTAAAATGTTGTTTGAGATTTTTGCTAATTTAATTAAAATAAAAAAAAACACCACTAAGAATGGCCTTTGCTATGAAGCTCAAAATTGAGCGCAGATGCATCCTGTTTCCACTGATCATCCTTGAGATGTTCCTACAGCTTAATTGAAGTCCACCTGAGGACATGAATTTGAAAGGCATACACCTGTCTATATAAGGTCCCACACTTGACACTGCATGTCAGAGCACACACCAAGCTTGAAGTCCAAGGAATTGTATGTAGACCTCCGAGACAGGATTGTCTCGAGGCACAAATCTGGGGAAGGGTACAGAAAAATATCTGCTGCTTTGAAGGGCCCAATGAGCACAGTGGCCTCCATCATCCGTAAATGGAAGAAGTTCGGAACCACCAGGACTCTTCCTAGAGTTGGCCGGCCGTCTAAACTGAGCAATCAGGGGAGAAGGGCCCTAGTCAGGGAGGTGGCCAAGAAACCGATGATCACTCTGTCAGAGCTACAGCATTCCTCTGTGGAGAGAGGAGAACCTCCCAGAAGGACAATCATCTCTCCAGCAATCCACCAAGCAGGCATGTATGGTAGAGTGGCTAGACGGAAGCCACTCCTTAGTAAAAAGCACATGGCAGCCCATCTGGAGTTTGCCAAAATGCACCTGAAGGACTCTCAGACCATGAGAAACAAAAGATTGAACTCTTTGGCAAGAATGCCAGGCCTTATGTTTGGAGGGAACCAGGCACCGCTCATCACCAGGCCAATACCATCCATACAGTGTGCAAGGTGGTGGCAGCATCATGCTGTGGAGATGGTTTTCAGCGGCAGGAACTGGGAGACTAGTCAGGATAGAGGGAAAGATGAATGAAGCAATGTACAGAGACATCCTGGATGAAAACCTGCTCCAGAGCGCTCTTGACCTCAGTCTAGGGCAACGGTTCATCTTTCAGCAGGACAACGACCCCAAGCACACAGCCAAGATATCAAAGGAGTGGCTTCAGGACAACTCTGTGAATGTCCTTGAGTGGCCCAGCCAGAGTCCAGACTTGAATCTGAATGAACATCTCTGGAGAGAGCTGAAAATGGTTGTGCACCGACGCTTGCCATCCAACCTGACGGAGCTTGAGAGGTGCTGCAAAAGGAGGAATGGGCAAAACTGGCCAAAAAGATAGGTGTGCCAAGCTTGTGGCATCATATTCATTTAAAAAGACTTGAGGCTGTAATTGCTGCCAAAGGTGCATCAACATAGTATTGAGCAAAGGTTGTGAATACTTATGTACATGTGATTTTAGTTTTTTTTTTTTTTAAATTTGCAAAAAACTTTACACATTGTCATTATGGGGTATTGTGTGTAGAATTTTGAGGCCAAAAATGAATTTATTCCATTTTGGAATAAGGCTGCAACATAACAAAATGTGGAAAAAGTGCTCTGTATTTAAGATTTTTTTGAAAAAAAAAAAAAAAAAAATTCTCTCTCACTTTTATACATCCCACACACTTTATTTTACTATGCATAACAAACATCAAACTATAGACAAATCTCTTTAAATATATTTTTTTAATGTTCTACTCTGGAGCATGTGCCAATTTCCAGATGAAATTCCGGTTCCGGATCTCGGATTTTAAATTAGTTTGTCAATAAAAATTAGTATAAATAGATCCATAGAAAAGACTATCTCTATCCTTGAAAAAGGACCCAGTGGAGGTCCGAAACGCGTCGGTGAACCAAGAGCCAGAGGAGCAACATCGAGTGGGAACCCCACTGCTAAGTCTGTACTGTGGCTGGCAGCTGACGTCACATCCCAGCGCCGCGTGTGGAGTCAGAACCCGGGAGAGGGAAGCCTCGCCCAGCGGGGAAGACCGCTACACATCAGCAATTTGAAGGTATAGTAGGGACAGATAGGGAACTAACCACACCAATGGACTGTTATATCTGCGGACAATATTGGGAATTTACCGCTACACCTCCACTCAGTCTATTAAGACAATAAACATTAATTACTTTTATATGTTTGTTTAATATGCATTTTACATTTTCCAAGCACTCAACTTCCATTTCAGTTACCTAACCCAACATTTGGGCTGCTATTCCTTAAATTCACAGAGCAGATACTCTTACTATTTTTCAAAAAAAAGTCTGCACCACCAAATTGTGTGAGCAAAACATGGGACATGTTCGAAATCACCCACCTGTAATTCTCTCACAATATTTGTGGCATTGTCGGAAATCACAAATCCAAGGGAGAGGCCAAGCGGGGTAAGCCATTCTGTAATGACTTCCCTAAGGGTTTTTTTTTTTTTTTTTAAAAGAAGAAGAAGGAGGAGATTGACACCAGTAAGCCTCTTATTAAAGCCGGTGATGCAGAAGTATCCTGCCTCTGAATGAGCTGGCAGTTGTTACATGCTGCTGCTGAAGGCAATACACTCAGCCAGTGCGCTGTTACAGTCATGTAATCTTTAGTTTGCCCTGTTTCGCTTGTCTACATATCTGTGGTTAAGTGGACAATGGGTACAATGACATTTTGGAGACCACTAATTAAGATTTTTGTTTTTTTAACGTCCATGTACAGGCGGGGAATTGCTTTTCTAGTGATATTCTATTTAGATGTGATTTGGTAACAGGGACATAGGACCTCAATTAACTGTCTAAAACACACTGCATTAATGGCATAGCTGATACGGTGCCAGTGATCTGCTGTGCAACTGGGTGACAGCTTCTAAACAATCCTTTAATAGGGGAGACAAGTTTAATAGTCTTGTTTTTTTTTTTTTTTTTTTAAACTACTAATATTTGTAGTAGCCTTCTTGGTCCCCTTCTGGGATGAAGATCCGCCAGCAGCAGCAGACCTAGCACTCAAGGATTCTTCATAGGATTCCTGGATAAGGGAGGACTCACTTAGCCTTATCAAATTGGATGCAGCACTACTTCCGATCATGATTGAGGATATTGATGAAGGTGTTGGTGGTGGAGATTGCAGGCGCTTGGATCTAGCAGAAAAGGGAGCTAGATGATGCTGGACTGCTTGTTGGTACTTTTTTAGCATAAGTTTTTGATTTTGCCAAAAACTTTTCAGGCATAAGCTGCAAATGAAGTAACAGGGAGGAGGTTCCTAGATGTTTTAAATCCCTACCTCTGCATACTGTTGCTTTACAAACACTGGATGGCAAGACAATTCTTCTACAGATTTGGGTAAAAGTAATTCCACATATAAGGGGTGGATTTTTGCCTCTTATGCCCAGGCATGACAATGGCCTTGTCACAGACAAGAACTGCTTCCACTAGTGCCTAATTTACACAAAGAACATTCTTATCATTAACATACTCATTAGCGCCTGCGTTAGCTACACAAATATCCCCTCATCCTGTTGCACGTCTACCATGCATCCTAAATGTCTAGGTCAGCAACTTCTTGACTTGTGCTGCTCATCGCCACAATGGCAGAAGGTGCAGAAATGGAGGAAGGAGGCTTCTCTATGAGTACAGAAAGGTCAGGTTCACACACAGTACTCACAGACACACAGACTCTCCTCAGGGATTTGTGACGTTTCTGAACACAGTTTGTTCTACTGGCTCAATGTTTATTTCAGCACTGATCCATTTTTTTAAAATGTATTTATTTTATTTTTTTTACACCTCTTCTACACTCTGAGAAGCTCATTCAGAGCCGCTCACACCCAGCGTATGCAAATTCGGCTAAGTGACAGCACGGCAGGCGATCGCACGGCAAGGCATAAGCACACCCACTATTTCTTGGCGTGTGATCGCTTCGTATGTAGATGCCCACTTGCACACGTCCTCTACAGGAAGTGTATGCAACCATCGGTACATCGGTTACCATCGAAAGCGAACGCAGCGCTTGAGGTTGACTACACCTACCTCAAGCACTGCGATCACTTCAGTGTGAAATACAACCATGTAACATGAACAATGATGCTGCCTCTTAATTATGCACGTCTCTGAAACGGCATTGAGATGCTCAGGCACGCCTGCTTTCTCACCTCCACTCCCCCGTTTATATAGGAAAGCCCCTGTCACCACCCACAAACGGCTTCTCCTGTCACTCACTCTGCTGGGCAGTCTATGCGCAACGAGCGAACACTTCTCGATCTCTAGCACTGGTTTGCGTACTGTGATGCGTTCGCATGCGCAGAAAGTGAAAACCGGCCATCAACGAGCGAACGCATCATAGCGAGCGGCTCTGAATCAGGTCCTGAGTGAGAAGGGCTTGCATTGGCATCATGAGAGACAAAAGATGCCTCACTGACAGCAGTTGCAAAACCACCACTCATAAATAAAGGCCAAGGCCTCAGCCTTTCCTTACCATTGCGTGTGGTGAATGGCATGTTGGAAATGTTACTTTTTTTACAATAAACTTTTTATTAGAGGCGTTTCATTTTTTTTTCATTTAAAACTGTAAAATAATCGATTTTTTTTATTTCAGATGTCCTGACGCTTTAGTAGAGGACTAGTATCGGATTAATCATGATGACTGGTGGCAGCAGCTGCAGTACTAGTATTTGGTTGCTGCTTCTGCTCTCGAATGATTGTTATTCATATTGACGAATACACAGATGTAGTACAAGAAAACAATATATATTTTTTTCTACTTTTTTTTATTTGCAGCTTAGCTCACACTGCATCCAGTCACAGTGCTTATATGGACGTGAACAAATGCACAGGGGGGGACCGAGACCGCAATAATTAATAAAAAAAAAAATCAATATCTCTCTCTCTCAATGTACTGTGTACCCTTTACTGTATGTATGGCGCTGCGGACCACTTGTGGCGTCCTTTACATAAAATGTAATATTATATTTTTTTTTTTATTATTTTACTTTTTCTGCAAATACCAACTGCAAAGTCACACTGCTTATATCGCCTGTGGAGTCACAGTGCAACCCCACTGTGTGACAGACTACTAATTCCTACACTATAAAAAAAAAAGGAAAATTAATGAACTATGATTTGACAACTGCATGTATTGTAAATCTAGCTCAACCAACATTAACACTAAGGGGACTGGAGTGGAAAGAGCACAGCAGCAGCAGCCGCCACTGGAGGTGCAGAGG
The DNA here is from genome assembly GCA_031769625.1 of Taudactylus pleione. NCBI lineage: Eukaryota > Metazoa > Chordata > Amphibia > Anura > Myobatrachidae > Taudactylus > Taudactylus pleione. The sequence continues at coordinate 35,826,022 of JAUIMM010000065.1, forward strand.
ATGGATACAGCACAACAGCCACTGGAAACAGGGAGTGGATAGACACAGCAGCAGCCACTGGACACAGGGAGAGGATGGACACAGCACAGCAGCAGCCACTGGAGGTGGAGAGGATGGACACAGCACAGCAGCAGCCACTGGAGGTGGAGATGATGGACAAAGCACAGCAGCAGCCACTGGACATGTTAGCACAAACTGGAGCCAGTGTGAAATGGTGACCGAATCACAGGAGGAGGGACTTATATAAGATCCAAAACCAGCAACAATTTGACGCCAAGATGATGACATTTTACCTCCGCTCGGATTCATGAAGTTCGGGTGAGCTCGGTTTTCTGAAAACCAAGCCTGCACAACTCGAATACAAACTCTATGGTCTTAGATGTGAAATGTGTGCTCATGCATTTTGTGAAGTGCCCAGAAGGACGCAAGGTCCGAGTATATTCACTTACATGCCTAAGAGCCACAGAGGTTGAGGATTTCCTCAAAATCCCCAGGTAGAACATATATTGTTGGTCTGAAAATGAGCTGATGAGAAACTATTTGATTATAATGCAGGTAAAGGTGCCTACACACTTGGCAATTTTTTACACGATTTGCCATATTCCAACGAATTGTGACAAATCGTGTAAAATATGCCCAAATCGTGAGAGTACAGTCACGATCACGATGCGCGTCCCCGCAGGTCGCACATCGCACCTTCAGATCTGCCGTGCTGTAGGGCAGATCTGACAATCTCAGTCACGATGCACTGGAATAGTTAGGAGGCACGATAGATCGTTTGTCACATTGGACAGTTTTTAACACCAAATTGTGCCCACGACTGCCGGGGAGCTGCTGGGGAGAGTTCAAGGGGAAATTGGACACTATGTCGGATCGTGAGCACATTGCCAAGTGTGTAGGCACCTTAAGTATTCTATGATAATTAAGTGCTATGAAATAAAATGGTCAATACTAATGTAAAGTAGAGTTCTACATTATTTTCTCTGAAGCCATACACATTGATGGGATATTAGAGACAAATTTTTTATGCTACACCGAATTACATTTACAGTCAGGTCCATAAATATTGGGACATTGACAGAATTTTCATATTTTGGCCTCTATTCACCACCACAATGGCTTTGAAATGAAACAAACAAGATGTGCTTTAACTGCAGACTTTCAGATTTAATTTGAGGGTAATTACATCCAAATCAGGTGAACGGTGTAGGAATTACAACGGTTTCTATATGTGCCTCCCACTTTTTAAGGGGCCAATAGTAATGGGACTATCAACTCAAAAGCTATTTCATGGACAGGTGTTGGCTATTGCCTAGTTATTTCATTATCAATTAAGCAGGTATAAGGTCAGGAGTTGATTCTAGGTGTGACATTTGCATTTGGAATCAGTTGCTGTCGACTCTCAATATGAGATCCAAAGAGCTGTCACTATCAGTGAAGCAAGCCATCATTAGGCTGAAAAATCAAAACAAACCCATCAGAGAGATCGCAAAAACATTAGGTGTGGCCAAATCAACTGTTTGGAACATTCTTAAAAAGAAAGAACGCACCGAAGAGCTCAGCAACACCAAAAGACCCGGAAGACCATGGAAAACAACTGTGGTGGATGACAGAAGAATTATTTCCCTGGTGAAGAAAAACCCCTTCACAACAGATGGCCAAATCAAGAACACTCTCCAGGAGGTAGGTGTATATGTGTCAAAGTCAACAATCAAGAGAAGACTTCAAAAGAGTGAATATAGAGGGTTCACCACAAGATGTAAACCATTGGTGAGCCACAAAAACAGGAAGACCAGATTAGAGTTTGCTTAACAACATCTAAAAAAGCCATTACAGTTCTGGAACAACAACCTATGGACAGATGAGACAAAGATCAACTTGTACCAGAGTGATGGGAAGAGAAGAGTATGGAGAAGGAAAGGAACTGCTCATGATCCAAAACATACCGCCTTCTCAGTGAAGCATGGTGGTGGTAGTGTCATGGCGTGGGCATGTATGGCTGCCAATGGAACTGGTTCCCTTGTATATATTGAGGATGTGACTGCTGACAAAAGCAGCAGAATGAATTCTGAAGTGTTTTGGACAATATTATATGCTCATATTCAGTCAAATGCTTCAGAACTCATTGGACGGCGCTTCACAGTGCAGATGGACAATGACCCGAAGCATACTGCAAAGCACCCAAAGAGTTTTTAAGGCTAAAAAGTGGAATGTTATGCAATGGCCAAGTCAATCCCCTGACCTGAATCCGACTGAGCATGCATTTCACTTGATGAAGACAAAACTGAAGGGAAAATGCCCCAAGAACAAGCAGGAACTGAAGACATTTGCAGTAGAGGCCTGGCAGAGCATCACCAGGGATGAAACCCAGCGTCTGGTGATGTCTATGCGTTCCAGACATCAGGCTGTAATTGCCTGCAAAGGATTTGCAACAAAGTATTAAAAAGTGAAAGCTAGATTTAGGATTGTTTAGTTTGTCCCATTACTTTTGGCCCCTTAAAAAGTGGGAGGCACATATAGAAACCGTTGTAATTCCTACATCGTTCACCTGATTTGGATGGCATTACCCTCAAATTAAATCTGAAAGTCTGCAGTTAAAGCACATCTTGTTTGTTTCATTTCAAAGCCATTGTGGTGGTGAATAGGCCAAAATATGAAAATTCTGTCAATGTCCCAATATTTATGCACCTGACTGTACATCAACTTTTTTCTCGCTTTTAAAAAAAAAACATACATATATTTCATCTTATACCAGAGCTGTGGAGGCATGCAGGTAAGCAACAGTAGTATAGAGGTCTGGTTTACACCAGGCGCATCACACACACACCATACATATGGTAAATAATTGATTTTATGAGCAACAAACCCACTCTCTATTATGCATCAATGAAACTATAAAAAAAAAAAAAAAAAAAATCTACAACACACCAGAAACAGCCCACTATCTTGTGCACCAAAACAATTAAATAACCCTACAAACAGTATATATATATATATATATATATATATATATATGTATATATATATATATATATATATAAAAAAATATATATATATATAAGTGCTTAAACAGGTTCACAAAACCATAATCTATGCCCTAGTGCAAAACAAAGCAACAATCTGTTTAGAATGTTTCCAAACAGCCAATTACAAGTACTTAATAAATACCAGAAAGTGTCATGATCATCATCATCACCAGCCACTGACCAACCACAAAGAATGTCTGTCGCAAAAGTAAATGTGTCTTTTTCTGGTATGCGTCTGCTCACCATTGTGCAAACACGCTCTTACTGTCCTTATCCTACTTTATGAACAGGGACAAAATCAGGCAAGTCTGCAAGGAGCGGGCACATATTTTTGAAATGCTTAGTGCGAATTTATGTAATGTACTCGATCCTAACTATCATAGCTCTCACTATGCTTCAGCCCAATAGTGTAATAGTTTGTTAAACATTAGAGTACATAGCTTAGAAGCTAAAAACAGCAAGAATCAAAGGCAAACTTCTTGTATGTGACAGGTCATACCGCTTTGTATTGTAAGATGCAGCTTTCAAGAATGGGACACTTGTAAGGAACGGTAGTGTATGATTAATAGGTTTCTGTGTTGTGCTGCCCACCATTCCCACATACTGTATATACTACAATACCAAAGATCACTGGACTTCTGCTCTGAAGCAATAAATAGGCTTTTTAGCAGCTGGCTAGACAGAGAGACTGCATTGTACTACAAGTCTCAGCATGGTAGCACCTCTTATGTTTAAAATGATGGTGTGCAGTCCAAACCCCAGCCCCCTTTCCTCTATATTTGTGCATGTATTGTACATTTGAAGGCGGAGACTCCTGATCGGTATTTGCAGCCCTCCCAATTGCCCCTAGGTGTTTTTAATCAGCACAGGTCAATTGCGGTCTACATATTAGAATGGGCACTATTATAGGTATGTCCTGGATAAATTGACGGAATGTTATATTAGGGGACCCATCTTATGGTATTCACCTTGACGCGGTGGATGGGCAAATGTACCAAGAACCTCACTTATACGCCATGTTAAGTGTAGAGTTTTTCAGGATGATTTTGACTATTGTTCTTAGTACTTAGAGTGTGCACCTGCATTCTTCGTTCACTGCAATGTACTACAAGTCTCAGCATGATTGCACAGCTTATTAGCTTTAAAATTAGGGTATGCAGTCCAAGCATGCAGTAGTATGAAGTGACTGCTTTGATTACTGACCAACTGAAATGAATCTGTGCAAGCGCTTTACCTTTCCACGTCCACTTGACGCTTTCCTGGAACTCGGCTGTGATTTAACACATCTCCTGAAATCTGGCTTTGCTAGATTTCGTTTTATTAAATAACATGGAATCTAAAACAGCAGTTTCTTCAGTTGAAGCACTTGCATATAATTTAAATTACAACCATATTCCCCAAAGACTCTGTAACTGGATCAGTGGTCTAGCATCTAAGAAGAGGCTGATCAACACCTCTGAAAGCATTTGCAGGAAAACAGATAAACAGCATTATCTAGTTACACCCTCTCCTCGGTTCCATTTTTGACAGTTCACTGCAGGACGGATGGAAGCTCAGTTATGGATTGTTGTTCTATAGAGACACCTCTATGGAGTGCACAAGGACGGTCATCACTGCAAGTGACGAAACTGGGACTGGGGAAAGTAAAACATGATCCACTTTCCCAAATGCTGATTTCATCGTCCCCTTTGACAATTTGACCATATGCACTGCAACTCTCTGCAGAGCAGTGATGCAGTGCATCATAACTATCTAAAATATTTGGTCACCTTATAATCTGGATGCATGTTCCCCATGAGCGGTGCTAAGGAACCCTTGTGGCACCATATAAATAAAAGAGAATAAATAACCATAGTTGTATAGTGTGCAGTGGTTGAAATGGGTTCTCGCTCATCACCGTGCCTTGTACATACTGCTCCCCCTGCAGCTGCAGTAGTTCAGCCAAAGGATACAACCGGATTAATTTCATATGTAAAAGGTATAACCATTACAAGGATTACAAAATGGCACTTGGATGTCTATCCAAGAGCAAGTCTGTTGGACTTTCTCATAGCCTCCCAGCCATCCTGTATCCGAGTAGTTTGGGTTTCAATGCATTAGCAAGATCCTGGCAGAGGCGCTGAGAGGGGTGCGGTCAATAATTAACCAGGCTTGCTGGAGGGGCACGGCGGGGGCCTGGGTCCGTGCTGCCCCCCCCCTCTTACCTCACAGCAGCCTCCCGTGCCTGTGAGGGGAGCGATCACTCTGATCACGCCCCCCTGGCTTTGTGCCGGGCTGAAGTACTCACAGCACCCACTTTCTTATAATTTTTTATCCTAAGGGGGTGTCACCACGCCTCCTGCAATTAGGCCACACGCCTTTCACAGGCCAGGCCCAGGTCTCAACGTCCCTGGATCCTGGCCAAATTTTCATAGCAAAACAGGAGTTGGGGCCATGGCCCAGATAGGGGATGGTGCAGGGTGCGTGTTACCATGCTTTCCAGCCCTAACATTCTGACAGATCTCCTGTGACCACCTTCGGGGGTCTTATCTGATCTGTCCTGGCCTGCAGAGATATCCCCTGCTGTCCAATCAGTCACCGCCACTGCAGAACATATCAAGCAGTGCAACTGGTAGCCTCCTAACTCCTCTGGCAGGGCCCTGCTTCTTACGGCATTGCGGCTCTGCTGTGTTTTGGACTCTGACGCCTCTACTCTGTCTCCGGTTGTGTGATGTGGGCAGACTATCCCTGCATTCCTGGCTGTTCACCGGCTGTCTCTGTGAACCTCCTTAGTGGCTGCGAGAGCCAGCATCTTGCAGCCAGAGAGATTTGTCTGCCCGCCATCTTGTCTACACGTCCTCAGCTTGGGGGTTTTCCTGTGGGGTCTGCAGTCCTCCGATCCGGTGTATCCTGGCGACTTCCCTCTCCTCTACATTTGCTCCTAGAGGTGTTCTGAGCTGTGAATTGTTCTTACTGGCCTTGAACTAAGAATTATATAGGGTGGAGGTTACCAAAAGGTTAAAAAAAAAATGGCAGACTAGATGGGCCAAGTGGTTCTTATCTGCTGTCAAATTCTATGCTTCTATGCAATGTTTTTCTGACCTACAATTATACTTGGGGATACTGCGGTGAAAGATCAGGTGCTGTCAGGCTCTGTGCATTCAGCTTTTCCTTTGACAGAGTCTCCTTCAGTTACTATGGAACAGCTCCTTCAATCACTGATTCGGAAAGAAGGCGACAGCTCGGGTGGTGGAGATCCATATTGTTTTGTCCCACAATAATAACCATTTAGTTTGCCTGTGGAAAGAGAAGGGACTAATTCTGAGCAGATCTTGGAATCCTGGTTGCTCTATGCTTTTGGTAGAGACTCATTTACTCCTCAGTTTGCTATTGCACAGGCATATTGTAGGTCTATACAGTCTAACCTCCCGGAAACTCCTCTGGGAACATTTATTGCAAAAAATCTGTCTTAGCAGAATCCTGCTACTGTTCTTCACCTTGCCAGAATTAACAGCCCATTCAACATAAGAGCTCAGAGAATAGCGGTCTTCCAGGACTTCTCTGCTGGGGTACAAGTCTCATTTTTAACTTAACAAGGTTGGGGACAACTGTGTAATCTCCGGTTCTCCATCTTCATGTACATTCCTGCTCTTTTATGGATGGTTGCGGGAGGCAATTATCACTTCTTCTACTCTTTCCAGGAAGATGCAGTATGATGACCCTCCTTGACTGATTACATTATATTTGAGTCATCACCTTTATTTGCTCTTTACTCTGTCTTCAGTAACTGATCAAGGGGCGGGCTGACAGGGCTATCGCCCGGAGCGCTGCAGCCTAGAAGAGCACAGCCACAGACAGCCTGGCCCCTTAGTCTCCACTGCGTCCCACCTCCCCTCCTGGTCTGTGCAGCTGGGCTGATGCCTCGCTGCTCCATACCGCCCCCTGCTCCAATATGGGCTCCACCTCCCGTTGGTCTTTGCTGCAGCTGCTGCCAGGTTCTCCTGCTCCATCCCACCCCCTGCTCATCCTGGGCTCCACCTCCCCTCTTGGTCCATTTGAATGATTACCGTTATAGCTGGTCTATACATTTTTATCATTCGTTGTTCAATTGCCTCCAGGACTTGATCTAACCCAATATCCTCAGTATTTTCCTGTGTGTTTAGATTTTTATAGTAGCTTCCGTTTTTTTGTTTTGATTATTGCTATTGGGAACCTCTTTATTGGCCCTTTGATCCTAGGCTTGATGTACCATGGCCTTAGGGTACACAGGTGTATAGTTGCCCCCATGTTTTCTGTGTTGAGTGTAAGAAAGTAAAAGTTAAGGGGGGTATAGTTCTGGAATCCAGGTATGCCGCAAGTTGAGGGTATGATCTTTTACTGTTGGGGGGTGGTTGATGTTACTATACTTTGTTGTCCATATTGTGGAGATAATAGCTAGTGTTTATTATTATTACGTATCTATATTGAACTAATATTTGTTTGATTGACACCTGCATTATGTAGGCAGGAGGACATCAGAACGACTCAGTTTGGTATTAGGTTCTGTGACATGGATTTGTTTTAAATATTCACCTATCTTCATATGTCTCAAATTGCTTTCTGTTCAGCTTTCTGTACGCTAGTTATGTCTCCTAACTATATTGCTTTTTGTATTTTTGTCGTTGTAAACCTCAAAATTCCATAAATAAAACAATTTTAAAAATATAAGTTGACCAGAGAAATGGTTGATCAGATTCTTTAAAAGGGAAACTAAAGCAGTCTTCAATCCCAAGTGTACAGCTAACTTTTTTTCACCAATTACCTTTTATGATACAGGTTAATCACAGGGAAATAGAAGAAATTTCTTTGCTTCCTGCACCTGCCCTGGTGCCACCAGCAATTAACAGCCACAAAGAGCACCTAGGAGAGAAAAACATTATACAGATGGCCTGAAGGTTTCCTATACACTTTGCCAGCAAGTCTAAAAATAGAACAAATCAAGCAACAAATACATTTATCAAACAATGTCACAAATTATATTAAGTGGGGTTTTGTATTTCCTCAATATGAGATTTAATTAAATGCAAACATGTAGAGGAATAAAACACTAAAACAAGTTATTACAAAAGATTTATAGTAGCAAAACAAAGCTGGTGTATGGATTTTAAATTTAACTTGAGCATAAGAAATCATATATTTGCAGCGTTACGTCTATATTCACTTTTTATATGCCATTAATCCACCTTCTGCACAGCTATTAATAGTCATGACATTAAGGAGTGTGAACAGCCAATGTAATGGCAGGAGCATGCCCTGTGCTCTGGAGATACATCCTGCTTGTTGGCATCGGCTCTGATGCAGAGAAGTTATAGTTGAGTGACTTAAGTCATCCCTAGTCTTTGTTCCCAAGTATAGAAGAAGAGGTTCTAAATTTGCATAGTAAATAAATTGATTAGCCATGTTTTATATAGTTTTGGTTGCTTGGAGTATGAGGCATGCGCACTGGTTACAGATGTACAGACTAGTGTATTTTTATGGTTGCACCAGTAGATTGCGCCAGTCTGCTCTCAACAGGTAACATGGGAAGATTCAATTAGCGGTGGGACTTAAGGCCAGTACACACTAGACCAGGGGTCAGGGAACTTTTTTACCTTTTGCCCTAAAATATATTTAGATACTCTGACGTTACCCCCTTGATTTGAAAGGAAGGAAATCATATAGTAGTGCCCCCAATATAATCCCCCTGTAGCAGTGCCCCCTTAGAATGTAAGCTCCTATGAGCAGGGCCCTCTACCCTCTTGTGCTTCTCCTTACTATACCTTCATCTACTTCTTACTCTCTACCAGGGCACCTAACACTTGGTTGCTTTGCATTGTTGCTTATCTGGGTGTTATGGTCGTGAATGTAGCAATGTATATTATCCATGTCCTGTAATGTATTGTATTGTACTGTACTGTAAGTCACTGTAAATCAATCTATTTGTTTATGTACTTTGTAAGGCGCTGCGGAACACTTGTGGCGCCATATAAATAAACGATAATAATAATAAAATGCCCCTGTAGTAGTGCCCCCATATAATGCCCCTGTAGTAGTGCCCCCATATAGTGACCCTGTAGTAGTGCCCCATATAGTGCCCCTGTAGTGCCGCTTGTACAAAAAAATAAAATAAAAACACTTACCTTAATCCCCGCTCCTGCATCCGCCGCCGTCCTGTCCGCCCGGCTGCTCCTCGGAACTATGGGAGAGACGTCATGACGTCTCTCCCATAGTGCGCATGGAGAGAGCCGGAGGCTGGAGTTCAGAAGAGAACTCCAGCCTCCGGATAACGCGGCACTGCAGGGAAGGAGCCGGGCGCCCGCTGGTACCAGCGGGTATCCGGCTTAGAGCCTCTCTGCGGCACAGCCGGCCATGCATATGAATCATTCTATGCATGCCTGGCTGTCCGTCCATTACCCCCAGGAAATTCATTTTTACCCCATGTGGGGTCATTTACCCTGTTCCCCGACCACTGCACTAGACGATATGTCCTCCCATCCGGCCGGAGAGGACGACATATCAGGCATATCTTCTAGTGTAGGGATAGCGGCCCCCCAAGCTGGTGTAGAACACAACATCGCAGCATGCCCTGCCACAGTTTTGCCATTTGGCCATGATAAAACTATTGAACTACATATCCCAGCATGCCTTGCAACAACTGGAGGGCCGCTCATTGCACACTCATGGTAGTGTGTACCCTCAATGTCACTGACAATGGGCGCCCCATCGCATAGTCAGCGACTTTGCCAGTCCATCGTTAGCGGGGGCTATGCTGCCGAATGCAGCATGGCCGTCGCGATGTCTCTCCCGACATTGGCAAGGGTGTACACACTTTCCAATGACGGGACCCCCGCTGGTCCCGTCACTAATGAGATTGTACAGGGTACACATAGTGAAATGTGTACCTAGCATTAGAGTAGGGTTTTAGTTCCTGAGATAGGTGCGGAGCTATTCAATTATTTGCCACAATAAGTCATAGCAGCCAGGTTACGTGCCCAGAGCAATGCAATTACCATCCATGATAATCCCACGGCTAGCCCCGGGAGCACTAGTTAATACGCATGTCTGTTCGCACCTCATGAGGGTGCAAGCAGAAATCCGTGTTAAGTGCACCCTTGGGGCTAGTTGCGGGCAGTATTTGAATAGCTCTGGGCACTTTGCCCAAGAGCCAAAACTCTGCAGTAAATCCTGTGGCTAATTGAATGCCCCTTAATGGTCATTGCCCCCCCCGCCCCGAGATATGGAAACCCATAACAGCAGAGATGGAGCAGTAATCAGTGTTCTCTCTTGTACGTGATATTGAGGGCATACAGCGTATCACACCTGGACCACATAACCAAGCTTATTGAAATGTAACTGACAGATATCTAATCTGCACAGAGGCTTCAAATGGACAAATTACTCAAAATAAAACGTGCAGGAAAGAAAAAAACAAATATGCAGTTATATATATCAAGATCCATTTCATTTCTGCATCACCAGCAGCATACAAAAAGTAATTATGATCAGTGCGTACTTCCACCTCCTAACAGGCACATAACTGGAGGTCTGCATAAGACACTTGCATCAATAAGTAAGAACACCTTTTCTCTCCCCTGTCAATCAGCGGATGACATACGAGTATCTGGAGCAGAGAAGGACTGTGGGCAATAGTCGTCGTCCCCCCCCCCCCCTCCCCGATGCAAGCCTGGAATGGCGCACAATGTGTCTGAGGTTTGGAATGCTCCGCTTTAGCATTGCAATCATGGTTTTACTTAAAGTGTAATGTTACAGTTTTCAGAACTACATGACAGGTGCACGTTAATATTTGCTCTACACATCATGCAGGGTTTCATATAGTTAGTTACCAACATTCCTAAATACTTTAAGAACATGCTGCTGCTGAGAAGGTGAATCCAAGCAAGTGGCACGTGATATTTTCAGTGCACCTAGACGCACTACAATCCCATAGTGTAAGCAGTAACAAGATTTCAAACATGCTTTCTTGCAGCTGAACTGCATCTAACGTGAAGAAAAACAGCAAATACATTGTACAGTTTGTCGGTCATGAGAAATGGGAACATTTACAGTGAAATATTTCCATGGACAGATCTTTACAACCTGGGGCTGTCCCAGGAAATTACAGACATTTGGTAACTATGGTTTAAAATACTAAAAACAAAAGCATTTTATTAATAAAGAACCTTTGGTTAACTAAACAATTATATAATGATTATATTATTAAAGTGAAGCACTACATAAATAGGGCATATGTTGTGCCATTAGCAATGCCTCTTTAGGCATCACAGATATTATATAATTATAGGGTGTGGTATAGCTGGTAAGTACCTGGTCTGCAAGCTTACTAGCCACTTGCTCGATCTCTGCCCTTGCAGCAATGGACTGTGCACACCAGGGTGCATACAGGAAGAATACGGTGATCTCAGAGTCCTGGCGAATGTGCTCGGCATAGTCCAGCTGGCCAAGGAAGAGATCCACCACTGGTGAATGGCTGGAGAAAAAGTGTACGGGCAGCTTTGCTGGCATGACGACATCTTTAGCTCGGCTGAAAAAGAAATAGTAAAGTTTATGACCTGTAACCCCTTTCACATCGCAAATGCCGGGTCGCACCCGGGATTTGGATACGCGTCCATCCCAGGTGCGATCCGGCTGAGTCCCCTTTCAGACTGGTGGCCCGACCCGGCAAGGTCACCGCCATCGCTGCTGAGCCGGCGCTTGGAGAGGAGGCCAACCCCAAGCGCCAACTCTTCCTATGCAAAGGACGGGACCCGGGTCGCCTCAACCCGTTAGCCGTTCACACTGCACCGCGAGCCGGGTTGAACTCGTGTTTAAGCCTGCTCGTTACCAGAGTTGAAATGTTGCTTGACCCAAGTTATTTCAACTGAGCCCTTTCACACTGCACAGTAATCCGGGTTGCTGCACATTCATGAGCCCTAACCCGGGTTATTTGCTGGCAGTGTGAGAAGTATGTAAAGACGCATTTCAGCAACAAACAGAACATGGTTACACAATCTTCTACTCAACTAGTAGGGAGGTACTCATAATATGTATATAAGAAAGTTATCTGTCAACTATCTTGTATTGCTTCAGTCTGTAACTGTTGGTCTTACCCCTACGTATGGTGCCATATAAAAGAATAATATAATTATGTGTACTATGGGTTAGGTGCATCTTGCTTCCACATCTATTTATGTGAACAGTGAATGCAGACTAAAGCATCACTGACAGATACAGTATGAACCGGCAGCAAATATCCTGGTTTAGTTGATTAAAATACATTACATTAATCTTATACAAATGATTTCTATTGTTTAATAATCTTTCTGAAGTTGGCAGACTTATTATGATAGTGCTATTCTTGATATCACTGCTGCTTTCTGTTATTACAGAATTGTTATATCTACTTCCAAACAGAACATTCCAAAACAGGGAGAACAATTCACTTAGAAGACAAGTTAATTCCTAAATCATATTCTGTTAAAAACAATAAATGTTACTGAATGAAGCTAACTGGATTATTTAGGTCTGGCAGATGACATGTATCTGCATGAATGTACAGTGATCTTCCAACCGCTTTAATAGTCCCTTATATGATTCAGTTACAGGAACTTAGCAGAAAGTCCACAGACCTATACAATCTGACAATCTACATAAGGCCATATTGAAGACAGATCTGTCTGTTCTTCTCTGGAGTTTGTCCCAACTTTGAAAACATTTAAATTGTTTACCCCTTGCCAGGGACATAGGAATGAAAATTTTCATGGGGGTTGGGCAAAAGGCCAAGGACTACTATAGGGCCTGGAGCCCCTTTTTCTGGCGTTTGATAACTCGTTTTACGACAGTTGTAACAGTGACTGTAGATATACAAAGACTTCCAATTCTCTGTTAATTTTCATCAGTGTTTCTGGGGTTGGCCAACCCCAGTTTGTTTATTTCACTATAAAAATGTATATATTATTAAATATTATTAATAACTGCCAATTAGTAGAATATCTGTTAGAAAGATAAATTCAATTTGTTCATCAGCAGCGCTTTTGGTCTGAGAGCTCTGATGCGCCACATTCAGATGACGGAGGCGCTGTCTCTCTCATGGGCTGCGGACAACTGCCTGCCGATCCCGGCGTGCGGTTCCAAATCCTGGGGACATGGTGAGAGGCTCCAAATCCTGGGGACAAAGTGAGAGGCTTTGGGGAAGGGGGGACATGAATGAGTAAGTGGCACAATTTGTTGTAAGGGACAGTACAATGCGACATAATGTGTTGCAAAGGACATTACTGTGTCACGAAAGTACGCACCCTAATCGGAAGCGCCCCCACGCAAATTACTGCCCTGCCCTGGGTGACAACTGCCCTGGGTGTAAACCACAAGTGCCAATATCCCTTTTCTTTTTAAAGTAAAATATTCACCTACATCTTCCATTTCTTTCAATGGAACTAGTGTGAAGTTTGCCCCATGACACACTGGTCTAAAAAATGAATATGCACTGACCACTTTCCACCTTTTTACAAATAGTCATTAATGAAAAACAAACTACATGCCTCAAGCTAATTTAACAAACGCTACAGACTTGGTTGCCAATAAAGGATTAGCACCCACAGAGGAACCTTTTAAGAAGCACACAGTGCATAGATGCACAATACATACCTATAAGCAATAATATCCATTGTATTTTTGTTACTTCATGTCATATCAGCTTTGCAAAAAGGTACATACCATTTAAAATAACTTATTGACAACACATCAAATAGATGGCACTAGATATAACATGTCAGTCCCTTTTACAAATAGATTTTAAATGAATGTACTGTATGCTTATTGCATGTTATACATTAGCTTGGAGTAGGAATGCATGCAATATTGTCATGTGGCTAGTGCATACAAGTCATCAATGACACTACTACATTATAGGATAGTGGTATATACAATATTGTATAATGTAGCTAATACTAAAGCTCAGTGCCAGGCATAAGGGCAGCAACGAGTACAGCAAGTACAGTGACAGGTATACAGGGAGCATCAGATACAGTGAGTGCAGTGACAGTGGCAGGTATACAGACAGCTGCAAGAACAGTGAGTGTACTGCCAGGTATACAGGCAGCAGCATGTACAGAGTGTGCAGTGCCCGGTATATGGACAGCAGCAGGTACATTGACAGCACTAGGTATACAGACAGCAATAGGTACAGTGAGTGCGATGAGATTTATACAGGTAAGTAGGTACAGTGTATTCAGTACACAGGCATGTACAGTGACAGGTGAGTGCGTGCCAGGTATACAGGCAGCCACAGGTACTGTAACAGCACCAGGTATACGGGGACCACAAGTACAGTAAGTGCAGTGGAAGGTATACTGGCAGCAGCAGCAGGTACAGTGACAGCACCAGGTATACGGACAACAATAGGCACAGTGAGTGCAGTGGAAGGTATACTGGCAGCAGCAGGTACAGTGACAGCACCAGGTAAACGTACAGCAATAGGTACAGTGAGTGCGGTCAGTAATACAGGCAGCATGTACAGTGTATGCAGTATACGGGCAGTGACAGGTATACACAGTGAGTGCAGTGCCAGGTATACGGGCAGCGGCAGGTACAGCACTATGGAGGCACGGGAGTTACCTGCAGGTGAACCGGAGAGCAACGATGAGGGCGCAGCTCAGCGCTATGGCCCCGCACAGCAGCTCTGGCCTCCGGCCCATCAGACAGAGCAGCCGCTTAGCGTGCAGCCAGCCCGGCCTCTGCATCCCGCTTATACGGCCGATGGGCGGCCCGAGCCCGCTAGGGGCAGGACGGGCCTTCTCCTCATCACACCCCGGGGCCGTCACCAGCGCGAACAGGGCGCCGCCACGTCTGTCTGTCTGTCCTACTACTTCCGCGGCCCAGCCAAGCGAGGGGCGGGGATCGGATGCGGTGGGCAGGCCGCAGCCAGGGACGGCGTGCTCCCCCTGTCCCTGCCTGCTACACGGCCGGCAGATGATGGAGAGATCGCAGCCGCGCTGTCCCGCTGTATATGGGAAGGCCACTGTGTGATCTCTGTGATTGGCTTCCCCTGACACACGCAGCATTAGCACATAGTGTACAATGCCGGCACTGACGGAACAGGCCAATGTACCCATACCCGGTCCCCTACTCCAGGTTTTGGATATTCATAATTAAGCACAAGTAACATATTTGTACCTCAGTCAATAGTGTCAGTTTGATTTAACCATCTGTGCACATGCTTGGATATCCTTAAACCTGGACTGTCGGGAGTCTCTTGAGTACTGTGGGGAGATGTATCAAGGCATAGGGGTCGATTCTGTTAGCTGCGATGATCTCACCGTCGCAAGTTATTGCAGCAATGGCAACACTTTACAGAAGCCCACATTCGCAGAATTTTGTTGGGCTGCGAGCAAAATTCCTCGAATTCGGGCTCAGAGCGGGCCACGAAGGGTGCGAGGTGCCGGTCCGTTGCTGGCATTTTAACAACGCTGCAACGGTAACTCGCACCCTTCGCGGCTAATTGGATTGACCCTTTAGAGTCCGAGCGTGTTATTTTTCAAACAGCCTGTAAAGTGGCAGTTAGACGCTGATTGGTTGGTAGTTTATCTCTCCAAGCTTTGATAAATCTCCCCCAGAGTTTGAGAAAACTGTCATAAACAGAGTATTTGTATATGACATGTACTATGCAGCACTTGTAAGTAGGTATGGCCATCAACCATCAATGGTTCCAATACATCTACGGTTGCTGGTCAATGTCAACTACTTTTGCCATTGATGGTAGAGAACCAATGGTTCTCTGCCATCGATGGATGAGCAGGAGCCAATGTTTTTTATTTTTTAGTGGCAAGTTGGTGCTCAGCCCCGCCACCAGTTTTCATTGGCCTGTGGCCCGGCCTGCCCGCAGCAGAGGTAACCGAGAGCATGCAAACCATCAATGGTTCACCATAGATGTTTTGTCTGCCATTGATGGTAATCACCGATGGGCCCATCGATGGCCATCCCTATAGCAAAGAGTACAGAGATAGGACAGGCTCTAGCAGAGTATAGCAGAGATAGGCTGGCCTGGCTCTCAGAGCGTACAGAGGAGACAGGGGTCCTTGAGGACTGGTTTGGCCACCCATAACAGTTCATGTTTTCCAGACCACCTGTGGATCTGTAGAATATGTCAGAAAAGAATGCACAACATGTTTTAAAATGTGACAGTAATGACTACACTACAATATATGAACTGTTAGGGGATCTTGAAGACCGGGTTGGCCACCCTTGGGGTAGGTTCAAGCTGAGAGTACAGAGACAGGCTTTAGCAGAGTACAGTAGGGATGGCCATCGGTGTGCCCTCCATCAACGGTTGCCATTGATGGAAAATATGGACAGAACCATCAATTATATGAAACAAATGCAATGGCGTACCATTTATGGTTCTTGTCGGCCATGCAAGTGTGTGACAAAAACAGTGTCCACAGCTGCCATCGATGGCAAGAAACTATCTGAATTTAGACCATCGAAGGTAAAACCATCTACCTTCGGCAGACAACAATGGTGATAGGGCTGGCTCTAACAGAGTATAGAGATGGAAAATATGGATGGAACCATCAATAGTATGAAACTATGCAATGGCGTACCATTGATAGTTCCTGCCTGCCGTGGTTCAGGGCTACTGGCTGACCGCCTATTAGCTCTGCAGTGCAAGTGTGAAAAAAATACATCAGGTCCACTGCTACTATCGATGGTGGGGAACAATCTGCATCTCTGCCATAGATGGTAAAACCATCTACCATCGGTGGGCAACAGCGGAGTTGGGGCAGAAACGGCAGGCTCTAGCAAAGAATACAGAGACAGAGCAGGATCTAGCAGAGAGTACAGCAGAAACAGGGCAGGCTGTAGCAGAGAGTACAGCAGAGACAAGAAGGCTCTAGCAGAGAGTAGAGCAGAGTATAATACAGAGATTAAGAATAGATGAGTACAGTGGAGACGGGACAAGGACCCTAGCAGAGACTAAAGTTTTGGTTAGGAGAGCGAAGGCTCTGCAAAATGGTGCTGCTGCAGATAAGGGGGATGGGCGGCATGTAGGTCAACGGCTCACTGAAAGGGGGGTGGGCAGATATGCCCTGCCTCCTTTCTCACCTGAGCTCCCCTGCTAGTCAATCAGTGGCTGGGGGGCTAGACAAAAGAGCGATAGTTAAGCAGGCAGTGTGGGATGGGTTGGAAGTCAGTCTGGGTTTCACCCAACCAGCTTTAAGGGGAAAAAAGTGTACTTGTTTATCATTATGTATATTGCTGTAGCGTGCTTTCAGTTAAAGAGCCGTATTCAATTTGAGCCGAGCCGCGATACTTTTTCGCGGCCCGGACTTTTCGCCTGTTTTGTAGGCGGAAAAGTATCGCGGCCGTACCCGCTTTACCCCGTATTCAATTTGAAAGTACGTGAAAATGGGACCTGGCGAAACTTGAACAGGTGGAAAGTACTGTCAGATTTGGGGAAATCAGTCTGACACCTCCCAAAAGATGCCCTGACATGGGGGTTTCCTATGGTACCCCCCAATTTGGCTTGCTGAAGGTATTTGGTGTTTTTAAACGGGCTCAATAGCTGCTAAATAGCGTTTTTCTATACGTGATGCAGAATTGTATTCAGGAGTATTTTTCCCAGAAAATAAGTTATCCCAGCAAATTTGGGGTACTTGAAAATGGGGGTCAGCATATTTAAAAGTTGAAAAAATCGTGAAAAATCCACCTGCCGCAAGCACCTGCAATCAAAAAAACATTTGGGGCATACTTTGGGACCCCCCCCCCCAGAGTCAAGTTCGCTAGTTTTTAACTTTGTACCCCAACAGTTTTTTTTCACCCCCTTTTTCAAAGTGATTTTTTAGGGTGTCCTTAAGTGTTTTTTTTTTTAAATTTTTGACACAGTTTACCTTTGGGGGACTGTCTAAAGGCTGCAGGGGGGTTCCCGCAACAATGCACCACAAAACCCCAATTCTGCACTTTTTTCCACCTGCTATTCATAGGAGAAACTTTTTTGCATATTACATTGCATTGATTTTCCGCCTAGGCAGAAAGCCTTTCAAATTGAATACGGGGTAAAAGCAAAACATGCGAAAATGACGTCATCGGCGAAAAAGTATTGCTGACTTTCGCATCAAATTGAATACAGGCCAAAATGTTTGTGTTTTGATTTATGATGATAATATTCTTTGTTGCATGTTATTTGTCATAGCGAGCAGGGGGAAAGTAGTTCGCTAGGCATAGTAACTGGGGGGATCCAACAGAGGCTTTCAGAGTTATCCACAGTGAATGGCCGCACACCTGTATCCAGTTTTAGACGGTTGGAGAGTTGAATGCCAGATGCGGGTACCTATGCGTCAGGGGCTGGTTCCCTAGAGGGCGTGGTTGCAGTGCCTATTAGGTAGCCAGAACTCACCCCAGTGATCAGTAATGGTTTTATGGATTTAGTGTACCTTTGTCCACAGCGTCATTCCTTGCCCTGCACTTATTTCAATGCTGTAAATAAATAAAACTGACCTACTTTTGTCCATACACGTCAAGTTATTACGGTTTAGGCACATCAGCGGGGTGCAAAGCAGGTCGGCCTCTGCCACTTACAATCTTATTTAATAAATACAAAAATTGTGAATATCTATTGAGTTTTCAATATGGCAAAATAAAGCGGGAAATAAAAAAAATTTAAGGGTTTAATGATTTTGTGCAGTTTATCCCACAATGTTATCCATAATAGATCATACAGTAATTTTGACGACAACACACATCATTTCTCTGGTGTTTTGCTAGGCTGTCATGCTTTGGCTAGCTATATACAGATATAAAACAGAGCAGAAGAGCTCACTGATTGGGGCATATAATTAAGAATGACTCATACATGGCAGTTGTTAACATACTATATGGCAAAGTACCACAGCTTTACAGTATTTGGATGGCCATCGGTGGGGTGGCCATAGATGGTTACCATCGAAGGGACCACCAGTGATCACCATTGATGGCACACAAACCATCTATGCTTGCATCCCCTCGATGGTCACCTCTGCTTTAGGCACGCCGGGCTGAAACGGGGACGGGGCTTAGCTAAGCTCCATCCTGGAACTAAAAAAAAAAAAAAACATCGGCTCCTGCTCATCCATTGCCATAGATGGCAAAGTAGTTGACATCAACCAACAACCATCGATGTTTTGGAAACATTGATGGTCATCCTTAGTACAGTATGAATTACCACTGAAATTTACTTACATAAACAATGTGTGAGATGGTGTACCAAAGAGGCCCCCTTTGTGTGAAATAAACAGTCTTCAATTGTAGTGTAGTGCTTGCACAAAAGGCTTCTTCAAATACTGAATTAGTGTGCAGGTCAAATATTTATTTTGCCCTGGCTCCATATTGAGCTGATAAGGATGCGCATACTCAGTGTGTATTGTACTCAGTGTGAATATTACACAGTGCAGCTGAAGATGACTTTGGACAGCACGATATCCTGAGATGGTCTTATAATTTTATCGGATTCTCTTATCACAGTTTGATAAATTGTTCAGATATCGCAGTTCCATACTAGGATATGGAAATAAACCACAGGAGAAATCAGTGACTTGTCTATGCTATTCCTTTTGGTAAATTGACTGAAGCAATGATAGCCTTTTTTTAGACAAAAATGTCGGAAAAGGGGTTATCACTGCTTGCTAAACTGTCTCCTTTAAGCTCTAACACAGGAGCATCTCAACTTTGAGTGCCTTAACAAGAAAGTGAGGGACACCATTTTTTTTCTCACAGCTTACCAGCAGTTAGGTAAGGGTTCTTTACTGAGTAAATCTTATTCTAAAATAAAATATTAAAATATTTGAATGCGTATTTTCAATGCCTTAGAGCAGTGCCCCGAATTCCTAATATGCCACATAGCAGTGTCACAAATTCATAATATGCTACACATTTTACCCCAACTCTTAATATGCCTCTGAGCACCGCTGCCAATTCATAATATGCCACACATTTGTGCCTCAAATTCATATGTCACACAAGTATTCTCAATTCATAATATGCCACATATCTGTGCCTCAAATTCATGTCACACAAGTATTCCCAATTCATAATATGCCACACATCTGTTCCTCAAATTTATATGGCACACACGTATTCCTAATTCATAATATGCCACACATCTGTGCCTCAAATTTATAAGGCACACACGTATTCCCAATTCATAATATGCCACACATCTGTGCCTCAAATTCAAATGTCACAGAAGTATCCCCAATTCATAATATGCCACACATCTGTGCCTCAGATTCATATGCCACACAAGTATCCCCAATTCATAATATGCCACACATCTGTGCCTCAATTTATATGCCACACACGTATTCCCAATTCATATTATGCCAGACATCTGTGCCTCAACTTCATATGCCACACAAGTATCACCAATTCATAATATGCCACACATCTGTGCCTCAAATTCATATGCCACACAAGTATCCCCAATTCATAATATGCCACACATCTGTGCCTCAAATTCATATGCCACACAAGTATCCCCAATTCATAATATGCCACACATCTGTTCGTCAAATTCATATGTCACAAAAGGATTCCCAATTCATAATATGACACAGCAGTTCCACCAATTCATAATATGGCTACATTAGTGCCCCATAGCATAATATACCACACAGTAGTGCCCCATAACATAATACGCCACACAAGTGTCCTCAATTCATACGCCATTCAGCAGTGCACTCAGGGCCTGATTCAGACCCGCTCGCTAGGCTGCGTTCACATGTAGCCTGTCGATGTTTGCAATGGGCGCATGCATATAAGACGCAGTGGGTGGTGACGGAGTGGTCGATATAAACGGGAGTGTGGTGGTGCAAATGAAGGCATGTCTGTGCATCTTAACGCAGTTTCAGAGGCATGCATAATTAAGACGCAGCATCATAATACACGTGACATGGCTGAATTACACACTGAAGCACTCGCAGTGCTTGCGGTAGGGTATGGTCAGTCACAAGTGCTACATATGGGTCCGATGTTACTGATTGTTGCATACACTTCCTGGAGATGACGTGTATTATGAAGGGAAAGTGGGCGTCTATATACACACTGCGATTGCACGCCAAGACATAGTGGCCGCGCTAATGTCTTGTTGTGCGATCGCCGGATTTGCATACTTTGGCAGCTGACGGCTTCGTGCGAATGCATCTAGCGAGCGGGTCTGAATCAGGCCCTCAATTCGTAAGCCAAACATCAGTGCAGCCCATTTCAAAAATCAAAGTTATGGTAGACTTACCTAGATAACTCCTTTTCTTCGAGGTCCATAGGATCCACAGGGATACCATGGGGATCTTATGGTTGGAGAGACCAGGCACCAAACAGTTAAAACTTCAGCTCCCAGGATGCCTCAGGTCCTCCTCCATATATACCCCACCCTAGCCATAGGACTTCAGTTTAGTTAACAACCCTCAAGGCAGGAGAAGGAAGAGCAATCATACACCAGAAACACACAAGATGAGGGAATCTGTGACCAAAAAAAAATTACCCATGCAGCCAGGTGTGTCAGGGTGGGTGCTCTGTGAACCTTATGGACCTTGAAGACAAGGAGTTATCTAGGTAAGTCTATATCATAACTTTGGGCCTGATTCAGACCCACTCGCGAGCGGCTGTCCGCTCGCAAGTGGGTCGATGGTCTGCACTGAGCATGCGCACGATGGAGGGAGCTCCGTCGTGCGCATGCGCCAGACGCGACGAGCGAAGGAAAGTCCTTCGCTCGTTGTGTCTGATCAAAGGAAGCGTGCTGTCGATGTTGATTGACAGCACGCCCCCTTTGGTGGGCGTGCCGGGGGCGTGCCTCCCTGACGGGGGCGTTCCCAAGGGAACGCCTACCGTCAGAAGCCGGCCCACTGACATCACTAGTGATGTCAGTGGGAGTGATTTTGGCTCTGATAGAGCCAAAATCACTCCGGGCCTTGCAGTTGAAAACCTCAACTGCAGGCTCCGGCTCGCAGTTTCGATGGTCGCGATGGTCACTGCACGCTCGTATAGGCTGTGGGTGGTGACCCACAGCTATACGAGCTCCATAATTATGGAGGGCGGCCCTCATTCAGAGCGTGCGCTCTGCTCAGAGCGTACGGCTCTGAATGAGGGCCTTTGATTTTCTTCTTCAGGGTCCATAGGGATCCACAGGGATACCATGGGGATATCCTAAAGCAGTTTCCCTAGGGTGGGGGACGCTCCCGAGCAGAAAGAAGAACTCGTTGCCCAAAGGAAGCATCCTAAGAGGCAAAAGTATCAAAGGCATAGAACCTAAGGAAAGTGTGGACAGAAGACCATGTTTCTGCCTTGCACAATTGTTCAGCAGAGGCACCACGACTAAATGCCCACAATCGCCCTACAGACCAAGTAGAATGCGCTGTCACTGTGCTTGGAACAGGGAGATCAGCCTGTGAGTATACCTGAGAGATAGTCATGCGCAGCCATCTTGCCAGAGTCTGTTTATTAGCTGGCCATCCTCGTTTGTGAAAACCATATAAAACAAAAAGAGCAACTGATTTTCTAAGAGTTTGTATGCTCCACATAAATAAGGAGAGCACGAACTACATCCAGGGAGGCTTCACCTACAGAAAGATCTGGAGCCTGAAAAACTGGAACAATAATTTTTTTATTCACTTGAAATCGAAGAAAGGTAACCCTCCCTTGTATGAAGAACAGCTTTATCCTGGTGAAAAATAAAAAATGGGGAGTGACAAGACAGCGCTGCCAAATCAGAGACTCTGCGAGCAGAAAAGATAGCGAGAAGAAAAACAGTTGCTGTCAACCACTTCAAATCTACAGAATCTAGAGGTTCAAATGGATGAGCCTGTAGCCCCTTAAGAACCAAAGACAAATTCCACGGTGCTATCGGTAGAACAAAAGGAGGCTGAACTCGCAGAACTCCTTGAAGAAAAATTCTACCATCTGGTAATGAGGCAATCTTTATAAACTATGTATGTCTTCTGAGATTTCAGGTATTAAGATGTGTATCTAGGAATATACTTTTTTCTCTTTTTAAATTAGATTTAATAAAGGTTAAGTATTGTGTATATATATATCTTTTTGTCTTTTTCTAAATTAATTTTTTCTTACTTTCCTTATCTAATCTGACTAACAGTGCACCAGTAAGACTTTTTTGTTCTTCTGCTTCTTCACATAACAGTTAAATAATGAGGCAATCTGACTCTGGAAACAGACTGACAGTGCAGAAACCTGCACTCTCAGAGTAGCCAGGCAGAGACCATGGTCTAAACCTGCCTGGAGAAAAGCCAGTACTCTGGAAATCCTAAACACATTAGGATCATACTTTCTGTGGGAACACAATTGACCAAAAGAATGCCAAACTCTGTATTACATGCACGCAGAGGCAGGCTTCCATGCCATAAGCATTGTTTGAATTACAGAACTGGAAAAACCTTTTGCCCTTAGGATGAAAGATTCAAGAGCCAAGCCGTCAAAGCCAGACGAGGTAAGTCCGGATGCCTGCGTTAGCATAACCTGCCATGGAGGAAGAGGATACGGACTGTCTATTGACAGATTGTATATGTTGGTGAATCAATGACGTCTGGGCCAAGCCGGTACCCCCAGTATTACTGTTCCACCTTCCTGCTTGAATTTCCTAAGTACTCTTGGTAGGATGGAGATTGAAGGAAAGAGATATATCATCTTGGAAGTCCCATCTTACTGTCAGTGCATCCACGAAGGCTACTGATAGGTCTCTGGACATGGACCCTTAACTGGGGACCTTGTGGTTGTGATGTGACGCCATGAAATCTATCTCTGGTAGACTCCATTTGTTTACCAGTACGAGTTATGGTAGACTTACCTAGATAACTCCTTTTCTTCTAGGTCCATAGGGTCCACAGGGATACCATGGGGGGATATTATGGTTGGAGACAGGCACCAAACAGTTAAAGCTTCAGCCCCCAGGATGCCTTGGGTCCTCCATGCATACCCCACCCCTAGCCATAGGACTTCAGTTTAGTTAACAAGCCTCAAGGCAGAAGAAAAGAGGAGAAGGAAGAGCAATCGTACATCAGAAACACTCTTACACAAAATGAGGGAATCTGTGCTCGAAAGAAAAAAATTACCCATGCAGCCAGGTTTGTCAGGGTGGGTGCCCTATGGACCTTGAAGAACAGGAGTTATCTAGGTAAGTATACCATAACTCTTATTTTCTTCAAGGTCCATAGGGATACCATGGGGATGTTCTAAAGCAGTTCCCCTAGGAGGACGCTCCTGAGCAGAAAGAACTCATCGCCCAAAGGAAGCATCTTGAGAGGCAAAAGTATCAAAGGCATAAAACCTAAGAAAAGTGTAAACGGAAAACCAAGTGGCTGCCTTACATAACTGTTCAGCAGAGGCACCATGGCTAATTACCCACAATGGCCCTACAGACCAAGTAGAATGTGCTGTCACCGTGCTTGGAACAGGGAGATCAGCCTGTGTGTACACTTGAGAGATAGTCATGTGTAGCCATCTCGCCAGTCTGTTTATTAGCTGGCCATCCTCGTTTGTGAAAACCATGTAATACAAAAAGAGTATCTGATTTTCTAACAGTTTGTACGCTCCACATAGATACGGAGAGCATGAACCACATCCAGGGAGGCTTCACCTACAGAAAGATCTGGAGCCTGAAAAGCTGAAACAACAATTTCTTCATTCACATGAAAAGGTAACCCTTCCTAGTACAAAGAAAAGCTTTATCCTGGGTGCGTGGCCTGACTGCAGAGCGCCGACCATACTGGCTACTTAAACCCCTTTTCCACGCTGGATACACACCCCTACACCTCCTGATACTCAGCTCCAAACTCACTGTGCCCAGCAGACCTACTTACAGAGGAGAATACAGCTCCAGAGGACTGCTCACGGCTCCTGGAGCTTTGAGGCCTATCTCGCACCAGAAGCCGCAGCCTCGGTTACAGGTACCGCCCACCGGAAACCTCACAGTGTTGTGGAGCTCAGTGGAGTTTCCTCCCGCTAGCCCCTCAGCCCCCACGGGACTCTAGGTGCACACCGCTGCTCACCGCTACTTACTACACCAGCTGGGAGTCCGGCAGTAATGGCTGGTGGCAGCGCTGCAGCAGCGCCGATCCCTTCCCTCGGCTGGCTAGTCACCCGACACTGAGGCTTCCGCATACATAAGTGTCCCTCACCACTCCGCATAACCCTTCAACTGCAGGGACTTGAGCTTTAGGACTGTGTCATCTTTCCCTCCTTGCTGGAGCATCCGTGAGAAGACAGGAGGGGACAATCTATATAATAATTCTGCTCATCCCTATGCCGGGGACCCTGGCCTCACACACCTTTGATGAGTCAGGGTAATTTACTGCACACAGTTCTGAAGCTCAGCCTATTATAGCCTGAAATATTTCTACTCACAGCTTATAAAAATCATCTTGGATATTGTCTATTTGTATTACTAAAGTTTTACAAGTCTATATACCTGGCTTTGAGCACCCTCCAGTGGCCATTTGTGGATCTGCAACTTATAAACCTCAACTGCACTAAAGGGGGGCATCCACTACACGATTGCAGCAGGCGATTGAACGATAACGACGTCGTTATCGTTCAATCGTTTAAATATAGTTTATAAATCGCGCAGTGTTTGGTCATTAACGATCAACAATGCGTGCTCCCGGTGGTCGTTTGATCGTCTCGTCAGTCGACTGAACATGCAGGTCAATTTCACTTTATCTATTAAAGATCGTTTGGAAATCGTTCAGACTAAAAGATAAAATTTCAAGGGAAAATCGTTTAGAGATTGGAAAGGGAGTAGATCGTCTAGTGGATGTGCCCCATAAGTTATATTGCACCTCAGCTCTGCTTCCAAATACCCACTCTTAATAAAATGATCAACACATTCTAAATACCGTGACCTACATGTGACTCGGAGATCCCATCTATATTCTGGGTTCTGTTATCATAATCCCCTCATCTTTAGCCCTATAACCTGAGCTATACACCTTCGTTGCTAATTTCTGACACTCCTGGCCTAAATAAGTCATTTACACCTCATATCCTATTGAAACGCTATGTCACAAAGAAATTGCAAAAACTCTGCTACTCCTAAAACGAATATCTTACGGACATGGGAGAAAATGGACCCTCTTGTACGCCACTCACCAATTTCCGACCCTGTTTCAGACCAGGATGATAACCCACAACCAGACTCTGCTCTCTCTTCCAAGGACATTATTGCAATCGTTACTAAAACTATACAATCAGAAATGAGATCAGTGTTGACGGAATTCAGGTCTAAATTAGCGGACCTTGGCTCTCGTACAGGCACCCTCGAACAAAAAATGGACGAGGTCTGTCAATATCAAAATGTCATGGAGCAAAAGATCACTGACCTACGTACAGAATTGGACACCTATAGAGATAATCTTGAAGACTTAGAAAGCTGAAATCGACGAAATAATATCCGTATCCGCAATATCCCCGAGAGTACAACAACAGAGTCTCTTCCCGAAATTCTAGAGGGTCTGTTTCTTCATTTTATCCCGGATACACCTAAAGAACTACTACATCTAGACAAAGCCCACAGGGCTCTATACCCGAAACCATCTTCATCACAACCGCCACGAGATATTATTATACGCTTCCATTATCATAAAACGAAGGAGCAGATAATGCTAGCGGTCTGAGGGGTCCCTGCGATCTAATTTTCCAGAACTCAATCGCAAATATATTTCAGGACCTAGCTCCATCCACATTAAAGAAGTGACAAGACCTTCTCAATGTCACTAAGACTTTGCGCAATCATTCCATCAAATATAAATGGGGTTTCCCCTTCCAACTTCAAGTTACTAGAAATGGAGGTTCATATATAGTCAAACTCTGTCGAAGCCGAAAGGTTGGCTGAGACCTAAATTGTAACAATAATATTGTCACGACGCCATTTTGCGAATCCCACATAGTATCTGTGTACGGCGCTATATTATGATTATTAGCATCGTGTATCTGCCACTGCCCCAGGTTAAAAGTCCTCATTATACAAATACGTGCATTTATTGATACATATAATATGAACAGCCCCGCAAAGCACGTACCATGGTGTACTCCACAAACATGTAGACACACAACGCATACTAGCGTCTTTTCTTAATATCCCTACACCGACACATTGTTTACTTACACAGAAAGGTTCCCTAGCATTAAGGTTAATACTTGTTATCAATTGTTGATATCTAGGGTTTAGTACATGATAAGCAGACCATGTTTGGTGCTATTCTAAACCACTGTTTATTTGCAGATCTCCAGTTCCATCGGCAAGGAGATCGCAACATGCGTCTGCAAATTATGAATTATAGAGAGTTAGGTATTGGAATGTACTCTGTAATGTAATGTTCATTAGCCAGTTTAGACTTGTTCTTCAGCGGGAAAACACACACAAAGAGCCGTTGAGGGCTGACCCTTTACTGTACAAACTGACCTATGAACTACATCGTGACAAAAGAACCAAGAAGAAGAACCAATGGAATTATGCCAACTCGTTTTCATTGTATTGCCACTCTCTGTAAGGGTATATATTCAGACGCTCTATTTCAAGTAGTGAGTCATCTTATTCTTTCTTGTGGCGGAGGCTTCACCTTTGATGCCGGGAAATCTGGATCCAGAGCGCCTGCGTATGTATCGACTGTACTTTGTGATTGTATAACCTTTGTGCTAATTGTATTATAGATCAAGGTCGTGTAACTATATGCTTTTATGTGAATAATATATTTTTGTGCTTTGGAACCACAATCAAAGTCTGGAAAGCAATTATTTCTTGTGTGACTTGCAACGCTAAATAGCGACATTTAGGTATAAAGATCATTAGGTATTCATAACTTCCACACAGAGATATGAACTCCTTCAAACCTTTGGACTCATCGAAGATCTACCTGAGTCAATTTGCAAACAGATCCCCCTGCAATAACAGAACCCAGTTGCTCCAGCTCCCGAATGGTCTACTGCTTGACTGACTCTCTATATCATCCAGTGACACCATACACGTGAATATACTGTTTTGATATAATATTCCAAATTTGTCCATTAGTTAATCTTTTACCAGTCTCTTAACACTTTTAAGTCTATCTCAATAGATTAAGTAATATGTTTAGAATACAGTTACTTTTGATGATTAAATCAATTTGTCTCATCGGTTACATATTTTAATATATTATCATCAAAGTAGCGTAGTGTCACTGTTTTATTACCTATTGACAGTTAAATGTTTAATCTCATATTTGTTATTGTTAAACCATTTGATCAACCATGATCTCCAAATACAACACAAAAAGTCTTTGAGATAATCCACAAGCGCTGTTCTATATAGGAGACTATTCAATGCCTTCAATTCGTACACTTTTCTGTCGGTATCCTTTTATCTCCCGACTCTCCCTCTGTAAGATTTAGTTGTCTATTTACTAAGCAGTGTTAGGAGAGTCAGTGATAAGGTGCCAGCCAATCAGCTCCCAATTGTCATTTTTCAAACACAGCCTGTGAGATGGCAGTTGGGAGCTGATTGGCTGGCACCTTATCACTTCCTTATCACTTTTCACTCTGTCTCCTAACACTGCTTAGTAAATAGACCCCACACACTGGTTTGCACTCACCATGCAACAGAAGCTACTGTTCCCTCAAAGGTTTCTTTAAACTTTATCCTTATGTTACCACAGAAGATTTCCCCCAGTTTTCTTCTACCGAGTAAGTGGACATGTACTCACCACATACTCCTCTTGGTTCGTGCCCATAAAGGTTTCTTTAAGTCCAAATGAAATCAAATCCTTAATCCTCAGTCTGGTAGATTTTAGTAATAATAACAGTAAATAATAAGTTTTTATGAAATACACAACTCCAATTAATACATGTGTATGCATAAAGATGGAACCTCCAGCGTTTCTGTTAACAGGATATAGCCTTAATACCCGGGAATCAAGGCCTCAACCACTGGTCAAAATGTTACAGACAATAACAGATTACCCACTGGTAGTTCATGTAACAAGTGCTGGGTCCACCACTATCTACGCGTTTCAGACTCACTGGTCCTTCCTCAGGAACCGCAGTCGGTGGTGCATGTTACAACCTTATATTTTTCCAACCATGATCTCCGACCACACGGTCATACTTATTATTGTTTGCCCCTCACCACCAAAAGGAGGATCTCCATGACATCCCTTCTTTGCCATATTGTCCTTCTCCTTATATAGGGCTAAGTCTAACCTCCATTACTACTTCTGTAGTTTTTTCCCTTCTTTTTCCTACTCCTCTTTCTTTATTGCCCACTCCCTCTGATCGCCGACCAGTGTATTCATCATTCTTGCTACTAAATTATTTCCATATGTACCCACAATGAAACTAAAAGTCCTAACACTTAACGGCAATGGGCTCAATTCCCCCACTAAACGAGCCATGGCCATTCAATATTTTAGTCGCCTCAAACCTGCAAATATCATGTTACAAGAGACCCACTTCCGTGCTCCTCACCCCTCAATAACATGTAAACTTTATCCCCACGTTTATTACTCTAATATCACATCTAAACGTAGGGGTACTGCCATAATGATACATAAGGATCTCCCAATAGTGATTCACAATACTATTGTTGATGGTCAGGGTCGCTTCCTTATGTTAACAGGCCTCTACAATCAAACTCTGATCACTCTGGCCTCGGTGTATGCTCCTGCTATGCAGGAGGGTTCCCTACTTGTTACGTTTTTCTACCATATATCCCAACAACCAAAGGGTCTCACTATCATTGGAGGTGACCTTAATCTAGTTAAACCCTAATCTAGACAGATCCCGTCCAGGCTTGGTAGATACTACCCAATCTAAACTCTCTAAATCCCTCCAATCACAAATGTCCCTACATTGTCTCTATGACGCTTGGCGAACATTATACCCATCTGCCAGGGACTTTATGCACTATTCCCCACCTCATGATCTATATACACGCATCGATTATTTCATAGTTGACCAAAATTCTACGCAGAGACTCCTTGGGGCCCAGACTCTCCCGGTTTCTTGGACAGACCACATAGCCATTGAACTAGAGATAGATACACCTAGAACTCCCCTACCGCGCAGTTGGAGACTAAACGAATCCCTTCTTCTCAAAAAAACTCAAATTACTGAAATTTCTTCAGCCATAAAAGAATATCTTGGACACAATCTTACAGCACACACATCACCCTCCATTCTCTGGGAAGCGCACAAATCAACTTTATGCGACCTACTTATTAGTCTTGCTTCTGCTCAAAGGAAGACAGAAATTAGACGCATATCAGAATTGGAATCCACTTTATCCTCTTTAGCCCTCCTACATCAAAAATATCCTAAAAAACGCACTTACTTGAAAATATTGGCGATAAAAGGTCAACTGTCGCAGATACTTTCCAAGAAAGCGTCCAATGCCTTACTGTGGACTCGCCAAAAGTTCTATAAAAAATTGAATAAAGCTGATGCATTATTGGCCCGACAGCTGAGAGCTAAGCGTACGTGTAATCGCATTTTTTCACTGAATTGTTTGGATGGTTTCACCACTCATGATCCATGAAGCATGGCTAACTAAATCTGCGAATATTATACTTCCCTATATAATCTCCCCTCCTCTATTACAAATTCCCCCCATGACAAAAATAAATTTAGTAAGTTTTTAATGTCATACTCCCTACCTAAATTGACTCACAAACATATTTTCTCTTTAAATGCACCCGTCTCCAACGAAGAAATTATAGTCACCATAAGACAGCTCCACAGATTGGCTGCTCCTGGTCCAGATGGCCTCACAGCCCTCTACTATAAAAAAATATACGGAACCTTTACTCCCAATGCTACAACTCCTTTTTTAACTCATTATTGGAGGGTAAGACACTTGATGAGGCCACCACCAGGGCCAATATAATTGTTATCCCTAAACCGGATCGTGACCCTTGCAGATAAAAAATGACAGACCAACATCCCTATTAAATGTAGATCTGAAGCTCTTTGCAAAAATCTTGGCCAACAGATTGGTCCCTATTATCCCACATCTAGTCCATCCTGATCAGGTGGGCTTCATATCTAATAGACAAGCTTCAGATAATACCAGACTTCTAATCAATTTTATTCATCTCGCTCAAAACGGATCAGAGCCAACCCTGGTGGTGGCCCTTGACACAGAAAAGGACTTTAGGATATTATATGAGGGGAAAAAATTGCGCAGTAAACCAATGATATGCAGCTTACTTCCTCACAGGTTATACACCATAACCTGTAACCATAGAAACAAAAAACTATCTGTGAGACTGATAGTGCTCCCACTTGGCAGATGTATAGTGTGTTTTACCACACAATGAATATCACCTTAGAATACCACAATGGGGTGTCCCAATAAAAAGGTGTATTTATTACATTGACATCAATTGCAAAATAAAATAGAATAAAAACAGGTACAAGTACATATGATGTGCAAAAATAGCAATAGTGATCCTCCTGGTAGGTTACCGTTTTGGGTGGGTGGTGTGAGAACACGATGGATAAAGTCCTGATAAATTGGGCTGGTATTTCTCCACACCACCAAGCATTCAGCCAAAAACTCCAAAGCCTTTCCCAGGGGGTACACCAACAATATCAGCACAGCAGGCACAACGCGTTTCGGATCGTCCTGATCCTTTTTCAAGTGCAAGGTATAGTGACATCTTCACCCCCGCTATTTAAAGGGCTAAAACGGAACTTAAACCCTTCCTGCTTCCTGTCTATTCTCCCGCGGTTTACGTTCCACCGCGGGACCGGAAGTCGGAAGTGGTCATCGTTTTGCGTTCCACCACATGACCGGAAGTCGGAAGTGGTCATCGTTTTGCGTGTCATTCACCGGAAGTGAGCGCACTTCGCTCATTTTCAATGCAAAGAAATGGAGAAAAGTTTATTTACATCTGTATCCTTGGTTACCAATATCTGTTTTCTTCATGTATATATTTCTCCTACTTCTTAAATAGGTACCATGCATCTCCTACAAAAACTAATGTGGTACTTTTTATTCCCACATAGTCCATCCCTGCCTTTAAGATGCACGGAGAATACTTCATTATTAGTGGAGATCCGTAGTACATGTAAAAAATGGGAAAACAACAAGAATTATATATATATTTAAAAATATATAAATAAAACACACCAAGAAGATGTTAAAACTATTTTTGAAAAAATTATTATTAAAAAAATTATTTTTAAAAAACACAGAGAAGATATTAAAACTTTTAAAAACTGAAAAATCGACCATACAATAGAGTTAATCTAAAAACCATTTTAATTCAAAATCTGAGTTCAATCCTGTAGGGCCTAATGAATCTAAAATATATATCCATTGCATTTCTTTTTGTGCAAGTCTTTTATCTAAATCATTAGATCTCCAATTTTCTTTGACCTTCTCAATGCCCATAAAACGTTTTATACTCATCTCAGATTGATTATGGACATTCTTGAAATGCTCTGAGAGAGGGTGTCCTAAAAGTCCCTTGCGAATATTATATACATGTTCCGCCATACGTGTCTTAAGGTTTCTAGTAGTTTTACCTACATATATGAAACCACACGTACACTCTAATAAATAAACAACATTACGAGAATGACAAGTAATAAAATTGTTGATGTGGAAAATTTTCTTATTGTTAATAATTTGAAAAGTCGTAATCTTTCTTTAATTTCCCTTATTGGCTGTAGTTTTGCACATTAAGCAACTTCCACACCTATGAAATCCTTTTGTTCTTTCACTGGTGGGTTTAGTATCTATTAAAGTGCTGTTTACTAATTTATTTTTCAGGGACTTAGACTTCCTATAAATAAATATAGGTTTATCTGGTAAATGTTCCTTTAGAATCGGATCCTCTTGTAATATTCTCCAATTTCTGGATATACTTTTTTCTAATTGTTTATAATATGATCCATAATTACTAATAAAGGCCCATTCATATCTTGGATCTCTTGGTTTTTTCTGTTTTTCTTGTATAAGGTCTTGTCTTGGAATGCTATTCACTTTTTCTTTTGCTTCCCTCAAAATGTCAAGTGGATAACCCTTTTCCATGAATCTTTGATTCATATCCTCCAATTCTTTTTCACAGATATTATTTTCTGTACAATTTCTCTTTGTTCGCTGAAACTGACCTAAAGGGATATTTTCCAGCCATCTATTATGATGTTCGCTGGATATATCTATATAGGAGTTAGAATCAGTTTCTTTACGGTGAGTCTTAGTGCATATTCTGTTATTGGAGATATAAATATTAAGATCCAAAAAAGTGAGATCTATACAACTTGTAGTGATCGTTAAATTATATTAAAATCATTGGAATTTAATCCATTGCACCATTTAGTTAAAAGTTCACCATCCCCTTTCCAAATAAAAAAGATATCATCTATAAAACGGAACCAGGTTACCAGGTTTGCCCCTTCTTCTTTCAAATCATCAATATGATTGAACTCCCAATATGCCATAAATAAATTCGCATAACTAGGGGCAAACCTGGTACCCATAGCGGTTCCTAAAGTTTGTAGATAAAATCATCCATTAAAATAAAAATAATTATTTTTTAAAATGAATGAAATAGATTCAACTAGAAAATCTTTCAATTCTCTAGTATAATCACTTTGTTCAAGGAAAAATTCAATAGCTTGCTGGCCTTTCTTCCAGTCTATTATTGAATATAGGCTGCTGACATCAGCACTACCTAAAATATAATCATTTTCCCATTTTAAACTTTCCAATTTCCTTAATAGGTCCGGTGTATCTTTTAAATAGGACTTGGTTTTGACCACTAATGGTTGTAGATAGTGGTCAACAATAGCCGAGAGATTTGATGTTATACTATTAGACCCCGATATAATTGGTCTTCCTGGGGGTTTGGTACTATGTTTATGTATTTTTGGTAAGATATACATAGTTGGTACTGTAGGATTACTAATATTAACAAAGTCATTCTCATTTTGAGTTATTGCGCCTGTTTCCATAGCTTTTTGTTATTATTTTCAAATTTGCACTGACTTCAGGGGTAGGATCTTTTCTCAACTTTTTGTAAGTGGTGGAGTCATTTAATTGTCGATTGACTTCAGAGATGTAATCCTCTCGATTTAGTACCACAACTGACCCCCCTTTATCTGCGGGTTTTATTATGATCTCTTTATTATCTTTTAAAGATCTAACCGCCTCATTTTCTTTTTTTGTTAAATTCTTCTTTCGGTTAGATTTGATCATCCTGATATCCTTCTCCACTAAAACATTCAATTTGATTTCCTTTCATATGTTTCGGAAAAATTTTTGATTTTGCCTTAAATTGAGATAATTCTGCATTATTTGGAACTTCATTCGTCTCACCTTTTTCAATAAAAAAAATTTTAATACAAAGTTTCCGAATGTATTTTTGTAGGTCTATAGAAATCTCAAAAGGATTTACATTTGCTGTAGGTGCGAAGTTTAGACCTTTTTGCAAAACTTTCTGTTCATCCTCTGTTAGTTGATGGGAACTAAGATTAAAAACTTTTCCATTATTCATTGTGGTCTTTTGTTGATCTTTTTTATATTCAACTTGGGTAGATATTTTTTTTTAGGGTGATTTTTCTTTTTTCCCCCTCTTTTACCCCGGATAGTTTTTTTATATGCTATCTTCTTCTGGGAGTCCAATCCTCCCAGTCTAAAAAAGATCCTTCTGGCTCAATTCCTTGGGCCAATGGTCTGAATCTATTTTCTAAAGGGATGGTCAACTTGTCTCTGTGTGAATGATAGGGGTCCGATAATGGTTTAACCCTATTTTGAACCCATTTTTCTCCTTTTCTTTGTCTCCAATTATCTTTATCTCCAAAATTGACTCTTTCTTGAAATTTATCTTTTTTTTGTTGAAAATACATATTTTAATTTCTCCTATTTCTATGTTGGAATTCACCAAAATACTTTTTATTTCTTCTTGGGTATATGGGAGTACTTTGTTTAGATACTCTGTATTGGGGAGGAATCCATTTTTCTGATAATTTTGTTTTATTTAGATTATACTCTTCCTCTGCATTTCTTTTATCTTTTTGATCTTCATTAAGGTTTTTCATATCTCTTTGATATTTCTTCTGTTTTTTTATACTTAAATCTCTTGAACTCTTTTCTAATTTGGCTAGAATGATCTTTTCTTTATTTTTTTACAAATTCTTGATCCAAAAAAGGTTTTAATAATAAAGCAAGAGATTCTATCTCTTGGTTTAAATGTTTTAAATCTAGAATTCTTTCTTTGATAATTAAATCAATTAAAGAGTGTGAGCATGTTTTTAACAACGTATTCCATTCCTTTTTTAACTCTTCCCTTACCGATTCAAAAGAGGGAATTTTACTTATCTGCAGACCTTTCGGGATAAGTTTATGCGCCTGATATTGTTCAAGCGAATAAACCTCCCACCAGATCCTATTTTCTTTAAGCATACTTTTTTCTAATTTGATCAAAATTGTAGTTACATCTTCATCACTCACACTAGGATCATTATTCATAGGTATATAAAACAGATCTTTAACTAGATCTTTTCTAGTTTCTCTGTATGATAACATCTCTGCAGCAAAAATCTTCCCCAGGTGTATACAGTTTAGATATTAGGATATTATATGAGGGGAAAAAATTGCGCAGTAAACCAATGATATGCAGCTTACTTCCTCACAGAAAAAAGGTTATACACCATAACCTGTAACCATAGAAACAAAAAACTATCTGCCTGCTGTGCTGATATTGTTGGTGTACCCCCTGGGAAAGGCTTTGGAGTTTTTGGCTGAATGCTTGGTGGTGTGGAGAAATACCAGCCCAATTTATCAGGACTTTATCCATCGTGTTCTCACACCACCCACCCAAAACGGTAACCTACCAGGAGGATCACTATTGCTATTTTTGCACATCATATGTACTTGTACCTGTTTTTATTCTATTCTATTTTATTTTGCAATTGATGTCAATGTAATAAATACACCTTTTTATTGGGACACCCCATTGTGGTATTCTAAGGTGATATTCATTGTGTGGTAAAACACACTATACATCTGCCAAGTGGGAGCGCTATCAGTCTCACAGATAGTTTTTTGTTTCTACAGAAAAGGCCTTTGCCAGAGTGGCCTGGCCTTTCATCCAACAAACTCTTAATACTATCGGATTCAAGGGGACTTTCTATAATGGTCTAATTTCGCTTTACCACAACCCTTCAGCTTCTGTATTTGTAAATGGCCTCTCCTCTGGTCCCATTTCTTATTCAAAATGGTACTAGACAGGGATGCCCTTTGTCCCCACTCCTTTTAGCGCTTGTGATGGAGCCCCTAGCCGCTAGAATCAGACTTAATAATGGTATTTCTGGTATTACTGTTGGTAAAACAAATCACAAAATTGCTCTCTATGCAGATGACGTAATCCTGACACTAACTGATCCTCGCTCTTCTTTACCGCACCTATTTACTGAAATTGAGAATTATGGCCAACTGTCAAACTTCAAAATGATGTGAGTCACTGAAATGTTAGATATTCGAGTTCCCCCCGGTCTCCCCTGCGATTATTGCAGTCTGCATTCCCCTCCTGATGGCAGCCAAATTGAAATATTTTGGGCATCTACCTCACCAAGAAGTATTCTTCCCCTTTACGCTGCTAACTTTCCAAGAGTATTAGCTACTATCGCATTCGGATCTTTCCACTTGGGGAAAACTAATGATTTCATGGATAGGCCGTATGGCAGCGGTAAAAATGAATATCCTACCCTGTCTTTTATACCTTTGGCAGACTTTACCGATCCACATTCCCCCCAAATTTTTTAAAAAACCTTCAAAATAAGATAATGCACTTTCAATATGGGCAGTTCATAGGCCACGATATAGGATGCGCATTCTGCAAAAACATAGCTCGCAGGGAGGCTTGGGTGTTCCTGATTTTAGTTAAGTATTTTAGAGCGATTCAGTTGTCAACATGTATCTTATGGCATGCACCCCCTGATTTGGACAAGTATTGAAGCCCATGTCCTTCAGACATATTCCCCTTATAGCCTCCTATGGTGTACACCTGCTAACCCTTGGCCACAGTCTCCATCCTTCCTACAGTTCGGTTTACTCTCTCTGTATGGGACCTTTGTACATGACTATATCAACATTGCTCCTCCCATCTGCTTTTAATTCCATTATGGAATAATCCAGATTTTGTCCCAGGTATAACCCATCAATCATTTCAGCATTGGACTAAATTTAACGTTCTTTTTCCATTGGCTATAGCTCCTCTTTGATACTTCCCAAATTTTTCTGATTTACAATCTAGATACTCCCTTCCACACAAAGTATTTTATCAGTTTTTACAAATCCACGAACCTCTCCTATAATTAAAACTCCTATAGAGTCATTATGCCCAAATCACCGCACTACCAAAGGCCTAATTTATACAATATACCAAATTCTCCTTTCCCACAACCAGCCTTTAAAAGAGCCTCATGAGCTGGTTTGGGAAACTGATGTAGGAGAGACTCTGACTCCCGAGGAGTGGATAGAAATCAGATCTGAAATCTCTAAAAGTTCTATTTCAGTTAGAATTAAGGAAAACTCATATAAACTTTATTACCGATGGTATCTGGTTCCCTCCCGCCTTCATTCAATATACCCAACGGTCTCCCCGTGGTGCTGGAGATTGTGTGGACAGCGTGAAACCCTGCTGAATATCTGGTGGTCATGCCCTTACATTCAACAATATTGGAAAAATATTCATAAACTGATTAGAGAAATTGTGGATATCCAAATCCCTTCCACCCCGCTGTTTACCCTGCTTTCTCGTCCTATTCAAAATACCACTCAACCTGTACAAAAACTCATTAAACATTCTGAACACAGCCAAATGCCAAATAGCAGCTCACTGGAAATCATCAAAATCATCAGCACCTCCCCCCCCCGTATTAACTACCATCATTGCAATTTGGATTACTTACTCAATGGGGCGAATATCCGCTATGTTGCATGATGCTCCAGATCATTTCATTAAAGTATGGTCTTCATGGACTTCGTACTTTAATGCTGAACCCCCTTTGACTACAATCTAAAAGACACTCTCTTGAAGCTATTATTGAATCACACTGGTTGGCACCATTCCTCCTATTCTTAATTCTTTTCTGTTCACTTTTCTCGTCCCTTCTGTGAACTCTTCCCTTCCTCTTTATTCCCCCCCCCTTATCCCTTATATTCTTCTTTCATTTTATTTATTTTTTTCTTTGAATATTGATAATGTAATGCTCTGATATACTATAACTATGGTCACTAATTCTTGTAACTTTCAGTAGCTATTTAATATGCTATATTTACTGTTTTATTGTATAAGTGAATTTTTTTCTCAATAAACAGATTTCTCAAAAAAAAAAAAAGAACAGCTTTATCCTGGTGGAAAATCAAAAATGAGGAGCGGCAAGAAAGTGCTGCCAAATCAGAGACTCTGCATGCAGAAGAGATAGCAAGGAGAAAAAGTGTCTTTGCTGTCAACCATTTCAAATCTAAAGAGTCCAATGGTTCAAATGGGGGAGCTTGTTGCCCATTAAGAACCAAAGACAAATCCCACAGTGCTACCGGTGGAACAAAAGGAGGCTGAACTCACAGAAATTCCTGAAATAAAATTCTAATATCTGGTAATGAGGCAATCTTCCTCTGGAACCAGACTCACAGTACAGAAACCTGCACTTTCGAAGTGGCCAGGCAGAGACCACGGTCTAAATCTGCCTGGAGAAAAGCCAGTATCCTGGAAATCCTGACAAGACACACACAGATTACTTACCTGAATCCTCGTTCCTGCCCGCCACTGTCCTCCCGCTCGGCACTATGGGAGAAACGTCATGACATCTCTACCATCACCACTGCCCGGCTCCCTCCGTGGATACAGCAGCTAATGAGAGTCTGTCTCTCATTGGCAGCTAAAACAAACACCGCCGGCGGCGTGTTGGTTACTGATCGGCGGGCAGGGGGGGGTTTCTGTTTACTCAGAAACCCTCCTGTGTTCAAGGAAGTCATGGCCCTCATCCGGTCCCCCCCCCCCTACCACCTCCCTCCTTGACCCTATCCCTTCATGTCTCCTCCGCTACCTCTCTCCTACTGCCTGCTCCCATCTTCCCCACCTTCTCAATCTCTCCCTCTCATCAGGCACTATCCCTTCTGCATTCAAACATGCCCTTGTCTACCCTATTTTTAAAGAGTCTTCCCTTGATCCTAACACTCTCTCCAACTACCGTCCCATCTCTCTCCTCCCTTTTGCCTCCAAACTCCTTGAGTGTGTTGTTGTCCTTGACCCTTTTCAATTTGGCTTCCATTCTCTCCACTGAAATTGCCCTCACAAAAGTCAGCAATGACCTCCTTGCTGCTAAATCCAAGGGCCACTACTCTGCTCATTCTCCTTGACCTCTTTACTTCTTTCGACACTGTGGACCACCCTCTCCTGCTGCAAATCCTTCACTCCCTTGGTCTACGGGACACTGCCCTCTCCTGTCTATCCCCCTACCTCTCTGACCGATCCTTTTCTGTCTCCTCTCATGACTCCTCTTCCCCTCCGCCTCTTACAGTAGGTGTTCCGCAAGGTTCTGTTATTGGACCTCTACTATTCTCACTCTATACGTCCTCACTAGATGAACTCATCAGCTCTTTTGACCTCCATTATCATCTCTATGCTGATGATACTGAGATCTGCCTTTCCTCCCCTGATCTCTCCCCTTCTCTACTAACTCTTATCTCCAACTGTCTCTCTGCTATCTCTTTCTAGATGTCCCAGTGATTTCTTAAACTTAATATGGACTGAGCTGATAATTTTCCCACCATTTCTTTATCAATTGATGGCACAGCTATCTCCTCTAGCCATAAAATGTGCTGTCTTGAAGTTATCCTGGACTCCTCCCTCTCCTTCAAACCACATATCCATAATCTCTCGCAGTCCTGTCATTTCCATCTTTAAAATATATCCAAGATTAGACCCTCTCTCACCAGGATGCCACTAAAACCCTCATACACTGGTCATCTCCAGATTGGACTACTGTAACCTCCTCCTATCTGGGCCCCCAAACTCCCTTCTCTCTCTCCAGTCTGTCCTCAATGCTGCTGCTCGGATCATTTGCCTCCCCTCTCCTACAAGCCCTCCACTGGCTCCCCTTCCCTTTCAGAACCCAATTCAAGGTTCTCACACTCACTTAAAAACACTCACCCATTCCTCTCCCATTTACATCTCTGACCTCATCTCCCTTCACTCTCCAGTCTGCCCTCTTCGTTTGATTACTTCCTCCCACTTCCGCCTGCAAGATTGTGCCTGCGCTGCTCCCCACATTTGGAACTCTCTCCCTCTTCCCATCAGACTAACCCCCTCTCTACAATCCTTCAAACGGACTCTCAAGACCCACTACTTCATCAAAGCTTTCCAGCTCTCTCTTAACTTGCTGCTACATGTTCCTTCCTCCCAGTCTTCCCCATCTGTGTCACACCTGTTTGTCTGTCCCTCCCCTTTAGAATGTAAGCTCCTATGAGCAGGGCCCTCTACCCTCTTGTGCTTCTCCTTACTTTACTTTCATCTACTTCTTACTCCCCACTAGGGCACCTAACACTTGGTTGCTTTGCTCTGTTACTTATCTGGGTGTTATGGTCGCTAATGTAGCAATGTATATTATCCTTGTCCTCATCCTGTATTGTACTGTACTGTAAGTCACTGGTCAACCTATTTGTTTAGGTACTTTGTAAGGTGCTGCGGAACACTTGTGGCGCCATATAAATAAATGAAAATAATTGTATGCATGAAACAATATTTAAAACACAGAGGATGCATTTAATTTGCAGAGATGTGCAATTGCGATTTTCAACTGCACACATCAAAGAAATTTACAGTTGACAAACCACTTATTTTCCTACATAACCCTACGGAGGCTGGTTGAGGGAAAATTGGCAATGTTGGTGTGCACAAAATGCCTGTGTTTCCACTCCATGGCAATTCGCAGACATTGTCTGCAACTGAATTGCCTCCAAAATTAGAGCTATATAATTGTAATCCACCTCTGCTGGGTTTTCTTGTTTATTCTGGGTGAGTGTAGGGTATTCCTCTACTTGTCTACTGTCCCGACAATTCTGGCGCATTATGTTCACTGCTCACGTGATTTGCATCCTCGTGACCCCACCCCCTGTGATGTAGTACGGCGAATCACAGCATTATGCCACAGGGGATGGGGCACAAATTTATTCACATTATTCAGACTTGCAGAAATGGATAGTTACAGATAAGCATATAATGTTCAATATCACAGATCTTCCATAGACAGATTTTAACAGGCATATGACCCACATCAGGAACTGATTTTATTATGTCAGTCAGCTGGAAGGTGTCACCTCTAAGGACAAGTCTTCCTGAATTATCTTGTCCATGTTCACTGTTTCCTAGGCAGAAAATGATTTTTATTTGATGTCAGCTGCTCATGTAAGACAGTTACTGCTGTGTGCCAGCAAATTTAAATAATGGGTGTTTTAGCTGAATTGTTCATTGCCTTTTTACTTACTGTAAGTACACAAATGACAGGCTACCTGCACCAGCACCCAGTCCTTCTTAGTAACTGGTGTGTTGTAATGCGGCAACCTCTTCACACTGTCCTAATAGCCAAGTAGATGTGGCTGAGGCCAGCCCTAGTGGTAAAACAGTGGACCCAACATTTATTAGTAAAAAAAAAAAAAAAAATGGGCAGCATGATCGGTGTAATAGTTAGCATTACTGCATCACAGCACTTATGTTTTGGGTTTAATTCCTGCCACAGCCCTAACTGTGTGGAGTTTGTATATTCTCACTATGCTTGCGTGGGTTTCCTCCATGTACTCTGGTTTAATCTCACAATCCAAAAATACACTATTAGTTTAATTGACTCCTGCTAAATAATTAACCCTAGTGTGTACATGTGGTAGGGCATATAGATTGTACGCTCCTCCGATGCAGGGACTTATGTGAATAGCCAAATATTCTCTGTAAAGTGCTGCAGATTACATGTGCGCTATATGAATAATTGAAAATAAATAAAAATACATATATTGGATAAAAACAATAAAATCACAAATTTGGTAAGAATCAGCCCTGAAGTGAGGAACCAGACATTCACAATAAATGTCCAATATATTGCTTATAAAAGTGCCAGCCTAGTCATTGGAACTTTACATGTGATTATGGACAGACATGTGTCCTATTTAGTTGGCAGCTTCCAAAAATGTAAATATTTATTGTAATTGCCTGAGGCTCAATAAAGACATGGGTACAGAATATATGTCATTGTTTTACTAAATGCTTCATTTGTATAACAGAACAACATTACATGGGGTTGGGTACAGGAAGCCGGCACTCCGGAGCCCGACACGGTTAGGATACTCTCCCCCTCTGTTGCCTAAACCTAATCTCCCCCTCCTCACACCCTAAACCTAACCCTCCCCCCTTAGTGTCTAACCATAACCCGCCTCCATGTGCCTAATCCTCACTCCCCCTAACCCCAGTAGTTGTGGTCGAGATGCCGGCACCTGGATTCCAACAGGTGTCAGGATTCTAAGCGCCGGCATCCCGACGGGAAGTAGCTAGCAGACCGGCGCGTCTGGTCTAAATCGCGACAGCTTAAGCCCGACAAGGGATTTAAGATAGGCGTCGAAATACCGACACCGGAACACAGAAGGATGGTGCCCGTATGAGGTAAGTCATTAGTGTTAGCCGTGAAGGGGGGGGTTAGGTTTAGGTTACATAGCGGGGTTATAGTTAGGTTTTTGGGGGGGTGGGTTAGGCCCTCCTAGGGGTGAGGGTTAGGTACTACTGGGGAGGGTTAGGCACTAAGGGGGAGGGTTAGGTTTAGGCACTAAAGGGGAGGGTTAGGCTACAAGAGGGGAGGGTAACGCCTATCGGGATACCAACCTTAGGGATGCCGATGCCGGTATTGAAAGGAGGCATCCAGACAGCCGGCATTACATACAGATTCCATCCCGATTGTCGTGACTTTGACCGGAACTCCATTACATGCTAGCTTCATAATCTAAGAGAAATGTTCACATATCCTGAAAAATGGTTTCTACAATAAATAAATGACTATTACAGTTCTTGCCTCATTAATACTGTAAACTGGGAAGTGCAGTCACCTTAAGCAGACATACTCCCCAATTAAGCAGTGTCAAAGGACCATGCATAACATAAAACACTAAGCCATGGGGTTGATGTATCAAGCAGTGAAAAAAGTGGAGAAGTGGGCCTATGGAGAACTTGTCCATAGCAACCAATCAAGCTATGAGGTAGAATTTATCCATTACATTCTATAAAATGGTAGACAGAAGTTGAAAGGTTGCTATAGGCAACTTCTCCTCTAGTCACCATTTTCACT
Source organism: Taudactylus pleione (assembly GCA_031769625.1). Classification (NCBI taxonomy): domain Eukaryota; kingdom Metazoa; phylum Chordata; class Amphibia; order Anura; family Myobatrachidae; genus Taudactylus; species Taudactylus pleione. The sequence continues at coordinate 35,869,383 of JAUIMM010000065.1, forward strand.
GTTTAATACATTAATCCCCTTATCTGTTATTAAGCGGCTTCCCTGGAGGGCTGTAGAAGTCTTAAATGGAAAAGTGTCACCTAACTGAATATAAGCCACTGTGTACTAAACACTGTCAGAAATTTTAAATAGAACACATTACCTTTACTATAACAATCCGGGATCAGTATGAGATACCGCCAGACCTATGTCTGGTGGTTCAAATCCCGACACCAGAAGACCGGCACCAGTGAAGATCCTGACTGCTGTAAAGGTAAGTATTAACTAACCTAATCCCCCCCCTGACCCTCCTTTAGGGGTGCCTAACCCTAACCTTCTCCCCTAGTGCCTAACCCTAACCCCCCCTTCCCCGCAGCCTAAACGTAAGTCTCCCGGGGAGGTGCCTAACCCTAACCTCCCACCCGAGGGTGTCTAACCCTAATCACCGCTTCCCCTAGCCTAACCCTTGGTCCTCCCGGGAGCCCTAAAACCTGACACCACCCCACCCCCCCCCCCGCGGCTGTCTGCGTCCGGCTTACCTTCGTTCAGTATGCCGGGCGTCGGGCTCCCGGCGTAGGTCTACTAACAGGCATCAGGATTTCGACGCCTGTCATTAGTTTATTGCCGGGATTTGACAGTCGGGAAGCTGGCTGTCGGCATTTCGACCGTCGGCTTCATGACAGCATCCCAAAAATCCTATGGGCCTGCCATGGTAGAGACTATAGGAAGTCTACTAATTGCATGGATCACTAGGTTACTATCCATAACTATTCAAGATCACATCAAACTTAACTACTCTCCCGGAATGTCCAGGAGACTCCTGAATTTCAGGAAGTTCTCCCGGGACTCCAGAGAGCATAGCCCAGGCCCCCGGATCTGGTGAATTTGCGACACTGGACAGTGTAGAGCAGTCCCACTGTGACATGATTCACTGTGTGGAGAACTCTAACTGCAATTATATCATCAGCTTTTAAAATCATATAGAACGTATTTATTTTTTAGTTCTAAACATGTTCCATACACAGATGCAGATACATAGAATAAATAAGGAGCGTTATAGTAAAACTTACCTTGGTTAACTCTCATTCTTCGAAGTCCATAGGGAGACATTGTGGTGTAGGTGGGACCTGGAGGGCTGGATACCAACTGCAAAGCTTTACAATCCCAGGATGCTCCGGTCCTTCCCCCTATACCACGCCCACAGTGTGAGGGCACTTCAGTTTTGTTAACAACCTCACTGCAGAGTAGGAAGACTGGTACATTGAGGAATCTCACACAGAGAAGGAAACAAGTGATCAGGAGAAGAAAATCCATAGAAGCTAGGAGCGTCAGGGCGGGTTCCCTGTAGGACCTATGAACTTTGAAAAAAAGAGTTAACCAAGGTAAGTTTTACCATAACTCTCCTGGTCTTCAGGGCCCATAGGGCTCCACAGGGAGACAATGGGGATGCCCCATAGCAATTGTTCAAGGAAGGGAACGCTCCTGAGCTGATAGGAGAACCCTACGCCTGAAGGAAGCATCCTTAGGACAGAAGACCAGGTGGCAGCCTTGCACAGCTGTTCAGCTGAGGAGCCACACCGGGCTACCCACGAGGGTCCCACAGAGCGAGTAGAATGAGCAGAGACTGTAGTCGGCACAGGAAGGCCCCTCTGCGTGCAAGCCTGTCAGATGAAGCCACAGGAGGGACAAAAGGAGGTTGTATTCATAGAACACCCTGCATGAAGGTGTAAACATCCGGTATAGGAGCAATTCTGCGCTAAAACCAGATAGACAAAGCAGAGACCTGCACTTTCAGAGATGCTAGGCGGAGGCCTAGATCCAATCTAGCTTGAAGAAAGGCAAGAATTCTAGAAACCTTAAAGACCTAAGGGTCATAGTTTCTTGGAGCACACCATTGGAAATATGTATGCCATATTCTATGGTAAATCCTGGCTGAGGCTGAGGCTTTTAGCATGGTCTGGATCACAGAGCTGGAAAAACCCTTAGCCGTTAGGATGGATGTCTCAAGAGCCAGGCTGTAAAGACAGACGGGATAGGTCCGGATGTAGACATGGACCCTGAGACAACAGGTCTACTCGTAGAGGAAACTGAAGAGGAACGTCTATGGAGAGCCTTTGAAGATCGGAGTACCAGTGACGTCTGAGCCAAGCCGGAACCATTAACATGACTGTGCCTCCTGTCTGAACTTTCGAAGCACTCGAGGAAGCAGGCATATTGGAGGGAAGAGATATGCTAAATGGAAGTTCCATTTCACCGACAATGCGTCTATTAAGGCCGCGTCGGGGTCCTTTGTTCTGGCTCCATAAACTGGAAGTTTGTTGTTGTGTCTAGAGGCCTCTGGAAGACTCCATTTGTCCACTAGAAGGTGAAAGCCTTCTGGATGTAGAGACCATTCTCCTGCATGCACGTCGTGACGGCTGAGGAAATCCACCTCCCAATTGAGAATCCCTGGGATGAACACTGCGGAGATGACTGTGAGATTGCGTTCAGCCTAGGTGAGAATGCGGGACACTTCTGTCATTGCTGACTGACTTCGAGTGCCCACTTGGTGATTGAGGTAGACCACAGCAGTGGCGTTGTCTGACTGTACTTGTACTGGCCTGTTTTTCAGAATATTCTGAGTGTGAGAGCTCTGTAGATGGCTTGAAGTTTCAGGATGCTGATTGGCAACACTGCCTTGAGCTAGGGACCATCTGCCCTGGAAGGAGTGCTGGGCAGTTACTGCGCCCCACCCTCAGAGGCTTGAGTCCGTGGTGTGGAGAGCACAGTCCGGGATCCAAAAGGGACGGCCCTGGTTCAAATGGGAAGTCTGTAGCCACCAGGCTAGGGACAGGCGAACCTCTGGGGGAAGGCTCATTGTCTGGGATTTGAGCAGATGGGGTAGCCCGTTCCACCTGGAGAGGAACAGGTGTCTGGGGCCTGGAGTATAACTGGGCGAACTCCACAATGTCGAAGGTGGACACCATTGATCCCAAGGCCTGCATTGCAAAGTGAATCGACACTCTGCGATTGTGAAGCAGTTTGCGTAGTCTGTGCTGTAGTGCTGAAATCTTCCTGAATGTCTAGGGATACCATAAAATATCCAGGTTCCATAGCTAGAATAGAGGGTTTCCATACGAAACCTGGGCACCCTGATAAATTTGTTCAGAGACTTGAGGTTGAGGATAGGCCGATGAGACCCATTGGGCTTCTGAACTAAGAAAAGGGTAGAATAATAGCCCTTAACCCCACTGTGAGGAGGGGACCCGAATTATTACTCCTGAATTCAGTAAGGACTGAATGGCTTTTTGGAGCAGCAGGGCCTTGGTTGAGCCCAATGGAGGTCCTGTGCAAAAGAACTTACTGGGGGGGGGGGATCGCCACAGGAAGGAGAGGGCGTATCCATGGGAGACCGCTTCTCTTACCCAGACATCTGATGTGGTTTGATGCCAAACTTGTGCGAATTAAAGAAGTTGGCCTCCCAACCTGGGAGCCCACAGGGAGAGGCCAACCCCATCAGGTTGCAGGCTTGTCCTCAGACGTGGCAGGTGGATATCTAGGAGCCCAGGCTTGTTTGGCCCTAGGCTTGGCTGATATCTGTTGCTGTGGACTGACCCTTGGCTTTGCCTTGAGGGCAAAAGGACCGAAAGGATGACGTCCGCAACTTTGTATTATATGCAGAGGGCAGGAACGCCGTCTTGTTAGTCGCCAAATTGGTCACAATTTTATCCAATTCTGGACCAATTAGGATGTCTCCTGCATAAGGCAGAGATTCTAGAGCCCGTTTTGATTCTGAATCTGCTTTCCAGGAATGTAGCCAAAGAATACGGCAGGTCGCTACCGAAGCGGCAGATATCATGGAGGCCAGGAGAGCCATATCCATAGCTGCTTCACTTAAGTACAGTAAGAGGCTGCATCTCTAATGTGAGATATTTATTTGTAGAATAGTTTTAACAGCTCTCACAAGAGCAGGTATATTTAGTTTGGTGGGTGGCTTCTCTTCTCCTGAGACAGAGTCAGATAGATCTGCATCTTCTGCCTCCCCAGATGATAGTGGGTAAATGTTTATCTTTTTGCAGCCTTTGCTGAAAATCCGTAGAGGTATTTGCCAAACTCTGTACTGAGGTAGACAGTACGTCTATCCATGGGGGAGGCAAAGGATTTGCAGGGGATACCTGCTGTGGCCATCCCATAGGGGGAGCTACCACGGGGACTGCTACTTGGTCCACAAGTTTTGCCAGCATTTGTGAAAAGGCAGCCCAGGAGGATCCTGAGGGATAGACTCTGGGGCTGATGGACAGACCCCATCCTGAATGAGGTCCTCTGTGGCTAAGCCAGCAGAGCAGGACTTACAAGCTATCAGAGTAGAAGGAGCAGCATCAGGCTGCTTGTTATTCTTTCCCCTGCTAGACAGTCACAAGAATAATAGAATACACAGTATGATACAGTGCAATGAACAACTTGCAGTATGTGTAATATGGCACAATGTAGTGTGCAACTGCGCTATATATGGCACAGTGTAGTGTGCAACCACGCTATATAGTATGTAATAGTCCTCACACTTAAATAGCAGATGTGAGGTACAATGAACCCACAATACATTAGTATGTCAGGGTATAGTAGAAAAAAGGGACAGGTATAAACTGACAGTATAGAAAATAGAGATTAGCGCTAGCACAAGTCACATACAAATGCAGAAAAAACATTAAATGTCTGCAATGGGCACTAAATGCAACTACACTGACCACAGTGGCTGGTAGTATATATCGCTGTATAACCTGGCCCGTGGAAGAGGTATACAGGGAGACTGAGCCCAGCGTTTCCCGGAGACATGTTTGCCTAAAATGGCTACTGCACGTCTCTGAGGGGGCGGAGGGTGGGAGGAGCAGCTCAGGGAGCACCAAGACCAGAGTGGAAAGATGCCCTGAGCTAGGGGAGGGGCTGCATGGAGAGCGACTTATCCCCTGGCTGACTTTAACCACCGGGTTCCCTGGCCTGTATAATATGCCTCTGCGCCAGTATCGTTATGCCCCGTGGTCTAGTGGAGTAGTGGGCGAGCAAGTGTCCACAACAGCGCCTCCGGTCTGTGTCCTGAGACCGCAGGAAAGACTAAACTGAGACGCGGGTCCCCACGAATGGGGTTCCGCCTTACCTGTCCCCTTGATTCCGGGCTGCAGTCTGGGGTCCGGGGTGCCTGCAAGCTAGTCCCTCTCGGAGCCCCGCTCAGAGTACCTAGCACAGGCTTGGTGTCACAGCGCCACGGAGTGGTGTTGGGGCTGCAGCACAGACGTATGGAGGACAGTCTGGTGCTGCTCGCCCATTTTGTAAAAAAATAAAATGTAAATGAAATCATAAAATTAAAGCTTGGGCTGCTTAACGCAGCTCTCTGTTACAATGGTGGGGTCCAGCTCCTGCCGGACACCAACAAAGCTGAAGTGCCCTCATGCTGTGGGCGGGATATAGGGGAAAGGACCGGAGCATCCTGGGATTGAAAAGCTTTGCTGTTGGTGTCTGGTCCTCCAGGTTCCACCTACACTCAATTTCTCCCTGTGAAGCCCTATGGACCCTGAAGGAAAAAAAAAAAAAGTTGCCAAAACTATATCTGCAATCTGTAGCACTGACAAATTAGCTGCATAACTAAAGAACAGTACTGCTTTTTCACTTCATCACAATACATGCAACTATATTGTATAGATTAAATGTATTTTTATTATAGGCAGATCTAGGTGACCCATACAAGTTAAAAAACATAAAAACACATTAAAACAGCTAAACATTTAACACACAGCATTTTGTTTTTCAATTACAATTTGGCAACAATAGAATACTAAAGCTTAATACAAAAAAAGGAAAAATATGATTTCCTGTAAATAGAATGCATCAGTTACCAGTGATTCCGAGTGAAATTAATAAGCTTGGATTGTAATATTGAATACCTTATTAGCCTTTATATATAATCCTTATGTGTCCTAAGTTACCATTGTATATTTATGGACATTTTAAAAATCTTGCTTTAATATAGAATTGTGATTAAAAAACAAATCAGAGACAGACCCTATTCCTCTGTGTACAATATTAAGGTTACTATTAAGGTTATCAGATTGTTAAAGAAGTTTGCACATGTTGAAACCATCTGAAAACTCTTGTTGAATTAGTAGAGCACTATCGGTATACACTTATAATACAAAGGTGGTATTTTACTGTAGTAAGCTAAAGTGCATTGAAAAAAGAGTGTTTTAGAAGAAACGGCTGGAAACTAAATCCTAATGCAAAAGATATAACATATGCCGCAGTAGTGTCTCCAAATGAGCACAATTGAAAACAGTGTCATCTCGTATTATAACTATATTGACATCTCTTTTTTATTCATATTCCAGAGGACAGGTATAAAACAAACACTATTAGTATGCAAACAAAATCATACAAAAAGGGACTTCCTGTAGTTTTAGGAATGGAAAAAATTGCATCTAAACTACACCAAGACTATAGTTCTCCATGACAGACAAATCGCATTATGTAGAGTGATTATTTGATATATAAAGATAATAATCTGACATCAATAGCGAATACAAAAAACACATACAAAATATGACACTTAATCAGTCATGAATGAAGGGATTATATCGGTGTATTTTGTCACATGTAAATAATTAAGATTGCACACAATAGCTTTCTGCACTATGAATTCTGCCATCCTACTGTAGAGAGACCAATCTTGCACCTTATTACATTGCTGGCAGCACAGCATGTATGGTGGCAGTTACTTGGCACAAATCTGAATACAAGAATATGAAAGTCGGCTACAACAGTCCCGGCATATTACACATTAAGCATGCAATTCCATTTACCAATAAAATATTGATGGCAAAAAATCCTATTTTTTAATTTAGATTTTAAGTGACCTTTAGACAGGATAACCCCAATTATGAGGCGCTAATTAGCGCCTCATATTTGATGTGTACCTTGCAAACATCATAGTTGAACAGCACAAGGCTTCCTTCCTTAACTGACTGAAAGGAGTCAGTAGCGAAAGAAAAGGGCAGATTACTTTGTCCACCTTGAGCTCCTCTCTCACACTAACTAGAAGATCAGAAGATCACCATAGAGTGCCAACGGTAACCCTCTGATGACCCCACTCTGCAGGCTTCTAACGCTCAAGACGTTATATTGGGTGCGATACTGGAACTTGATTTGGACAAAATCCGCAGTAACAGAATCAGGTTTCTTCTGCCACAAAGAAGTGCGTACTGCCTTTGGGAGCCTGGACCCCTCCAGCTTGATCTTGGTGACAAGCATGGGTATGATGGTTTCTGTCTTTTATATCCCCATTAAAAGTAAAAAAAAAATATATATATAAAACTTCAAAATCCATCTAAAATCATTCTGAAAAAACAAACTGCTGATTTTTTAAACTTAATTTTTGTTAAATTTTCAATCGGCTTACAAATAACGTCGCGTTTTCTTTGCAGCATATCATTACAGAATGCTGTAAAAAGGAATCGGCTAGTGTCAGTAAGACAGAATCACGTGGGAAATGTTTTAAGAAAGATCAAACTAACCGTACACCTTAAAATGTGTGGCACAGAAATCGATTCGTAGCATTGCGCCTCAGTTAAACCTATGTGTCTGCCTGCAATGCCGACTTAAGGCACCTCTCAGTGTTGCTCCTTTGCTCCATTACTTAATCACGGTTAGACAAACTGTAATGGTTTTAGTAACAGATGTCAACCCATCCAATAATGATCTTCTGCTTTATGTATCCCAAATCAAGAGGAGCAGAAACTGCAGTTTTAACATTTTTAGGAGCTTTTTAAATCTATTGCATTTGTATCCACATAGTATTTCATTCCTAATGTAATTAGATGTTTAACTGAAATGTTTAATCAAAAAACTATATTTTCCAAAGTCATTATCATCTGGGCTAATGAGCTGGTCTTTGCATGCTTTCACTAGTTTTTGGTGTAGAACTTTACTTCTTTCTTCCCATTCCAGAAGTTCTGCATCTCCATGAGCATATCGGCATTTCTCTCCATCGTCACATGAGCCAGATGGGAACCTAGTTGTATGGAGGGAGAAAGAGAAAGCATTTAATGTTTATACAAGGGAACACTCATACAATCTGAAAGTGTTACCAAGAACCCCAGAACATAAGTGTAGTGAGGAGAAGTAGTGACTTGCAGTCAGTAGAGATAAGTGCTTCGGTTATCCCTAGCAGTGAGTAGTATTAAATGGTTAATACAAACCATAGTTTCATAGGCATGTAGTCGGCAATCCGGCGGTCAGGATCCTGACAGCAGTCTGAATCCCGGCTCCAGAATCCCGACCGCTGAAATCTTGATGGAGAGTATTAGGTTTAGGGGATAGGCACTAGGGGGAGGATTATGCTAGGCTGCGGGAAAGGGTGGATTAGTGGGAGGGTTAGCGTAAGGGTTAGTATACTTACAAACTTCTGTTGGGATGCTACTGTTGGTATTCTGATCATCGGCATCCTGACCGCCGGGATCACATACCCAACCCGTTTTATATTACCACATTATATAACAGTAATATAGTAAGGACAGGGTAATAATTTGTACCTTTGTAATACAGAGGAGTTGCAGTCTCTAGCCAGAATAATAGAGAAAATTGCATGTGGGAAATGACTGGAGAAAGAAAGAAGGTGGGGACAGAGAAATAGGGGTTGGGGGCGAAATAGGTGGAAGAGAAGAAAGGATGGGTAAAGAGAAAAGGGAATTACGGTGGGGGGGGGAGGAGAAGCAGTTTTATGTTTCTATAATATGAAAATCTGTATTATTACTACTACATAATATACAAAAAAAATAATATATTCTTCTAAGGTCTTCAAGTAAATGTAAAGTACAATCCACAAAAAGTATGTAGTGTGTGAATGTTTCGCCCAGCTAGTGACCACATATAGAGGTATAACTGCTGTAACTGAAGCTGGTCACTAACCAATCTCTTTGTATGACCAATTGCATTTCTATACATCCACATCAACTGAGGCACATATTACAGTACGATCATGGTAAATCTGAATGCAAGGCAAAAATACTAAAGAATTGCAACACACACTTTTTGACAGGACAAAGCAGAAACACATGCATGTGTATGTATAGTAGTTGCACATTTGTTACACGTATCATTAGACTACGTTACACACACTTCTATGTGATACTTTTGAAGGATATGTTCTGCCTAATCATGCGAGATTATTGATTTATTTGCCTATCAATATTTGACATTCCTATTGATTCTTTAATAATTTGGTAATAAAAACAGGATTTTGGTACTTACCGATAAATCCATTTCCCCGATTCCACAGGGGACACTGGAGCTCAAGCCACTGGGGGGCATGGACTGTGGTTGAGTAGAGCCTGGCACTTTAAATAATCTATAAGTGTGACTGGTTTCTCCCCTCTATGCCCCATCAGCCCCAGTTAAGAAACTGAGGATGAGGAGACGGAAAACAGACAAAAGAAAGAAGGAGAAGGAAAACCATTCCCAAAGGAACAGAACACCACACTGCAGGCAATGCAGGCAGTCACACTAACAAATATCATACAAACTGGAACAGAACTGGAGCAGAAACAAATCAACGGGAAAACTGTAAAGTAGGTAAGCAGCGGTCGGTGGGTGTCCAGTGTCCCCTGTGGAAAGGGAGAAATGGATTATATCGGTAAGTACCAAAATCCTGTTTCCTCCTTCATCCACTAGAGCTCAAGACACTAGGCGACGTCCCAAAGCTTCCGTCCCGGAGGGAGAGAGTGCTGAGAAATCTGCAACACCCTCCGGCCAAAACTGCAGTCAGAGGCTGCAAAGGTATCAAACCTGTAAAACTGAACAAAAGTGTGCAGAGAAGTCCACATCGCCGAGCGGCACAGTTGAAAAGCAAAAGCTCTTCTGCGAGCAGCCCAAGAAGCATCCACAGAGTACGTAGAATGCGCCGAAATTAATACAAGCAGAGGTCGAGCATTGGTGACATAAACCTTCCAAATAGCTAGATGGATTCATCTGGCTAAGGTCTGTTTTGAAGTAGGCCAACCCCACCGGGCCGCATCATAAAGGACAAAAAAGACCGTCCGATTTACGTAAGCCCGTCATATGGGCCACAAACATGGAGGGCCCTTACCACATCCAGGCAATGCGAAGCCCCAGAAGAAGAATCCAACAAGGACAACGATCGGCTGATTGATGTGGAAAGCAGATACCACCTTCGTCAAAAAGGGCAAGTATGAAGTTCCGCCCTGTCGTCCTGAAAAACAAGATAGGTGAGAGCGACAAGATAGAGCCTCCATCTCGGACACGCACCTAGCTGAAGCCAAGGTCAACAAAAGGACAGGTTTCCAAGAGTGAAACTTCAAATCCACCTCGTACAAGGGTGCAAAAACCGCAGACAGAAGAAAAGAGGACGAGGTTAGAGATCCCAGGGGGAAGTAGGCGGAACAAAGGGAGGCTGGACTAGAAGCACCCCTTGAAGAAAGGTTTGGAACCCCTGAAAGAAGGGCCAAGCGACGCTGAAAAAATACAGGTAAGGCAGAAACATACACCTTCAGTGAGCCCAAACAAAGTCCAGCATCAAGACCCCTTTAAGGGAAAAAAAGTAGACGAGGCAAGTGGAAGGAGGAGGTGGAGGAACCACGCCCCTTGCACCAGGTCACATAGGTTATCTGATGGTAATGAGCAGATGTTACCAGCTTTCTAGCTCTGAGAATAGTAGAAATCACAGCCTGCGAAATACCATTTCTCCTTAAAATGGCGGTTTCAACAGACATGCCGTCAAACAAAGCCAATTTAAGTCAGGGCACAAAAACGAACCTTACTAAAGAAGATCCGATTGTAGTGGAAGTGGCCACGGATCGAGAGCAGAAGATCCGAGTACCAAGCTGGACGAGGCCAGTCCGGCACCACTAGGATGACTGGTGTGGATTTGCGCTTGAGTGGAAATGGCGGGAACAGGTACACTATGCCGCACGACCAAGGAATTGACAGCGCTTCCGTTTCGACGGCATCTGGGACCCTTGTTCTCAAGCCACCTGGTCCAGTAGTCTCTCCGCCGATGGGGCCTTGATGAGCAGGTCGTCAAAATAAGGGACAATGGGGGTCATTCAGACCCGGTCTCAAGCACCGATGTGCTCGCTACCGGGTCGATGGGTAGCCCAGCGCACGCGCAGCGGCCACCCTGCGCAAACCCCGGAGCGAAAGAGAAACTCTCTCGCTCCGGAGCTCGCTACAAAAGGGGCGGCTGTTGATGTTGATCGACAGCTCACCCTTTTTTGTAGGCGGGCCGGGGGGTGGTTTCCAAAACGGAGGCGTTCCTTAAGGACCGCCTACCGTTTTGAGGTTTGCCGCACTGACATCATCAGTGATGTCAGTGGGGAGCTTCCTGCTCCATCCCTGGGGCTTGCGAGTGCCCAGACCCAACCTTAGGGTCTGGTCGCAAGCCTCAATGGTCACGATGGAGATCACCATCGCGACCATCACCCTGGTCGCTAGCTAAGCTGTGGGTGGTAACCCACAGCTTAGCTAGCGACCAGGAGGCCTCACCAAAAAAAAAAGAAGCGCCCGCCCTCACTCAGAGAGAGCGATCGCTTCTTGCAACCGCCTCTGAATGAGGTCCAATATTCTCTCCCTGAGAACGAAAATTAGCAATCATCCCTGCCATAACCTTGGTGAAGACCCTGGGAACCGACGACAGGCTGAAAGGCAGGGCTTGAAACTGGTAATGAGAGTCCCTGATGCCGAACCGGAGGAATGCTTGGTGTGGTTCTCATATGGGGATGTGTCGATATGCATTCTTGTTGTCCAGGGATACCATGTATTCCGCCGCTTCCAACCCCACAATGCCCGAATGAAGGGTTTCCATCTTGAATCTGTGAAAGGATAGGTAGAGATTCAAGGATTTGAGATTCAAAATGGGCCTGACTGACCCATCCGGCTTTGGAACCACAAACAGCCCAGCCAGCAAGTCCACCACTCCTGCTACTCAGGAGCGGTGGTTCTACTTACCCACTGCTGCGGCCGGGATACTGGGCTTGGGGGGGCGCAGTAAGTAACCCGGACACAAGCCGGTGTCCGCTGCGGCAGGTACTCTCAGAGCCCGATAGCTCACCTGTGCCTTCCTCCCCCCTCAGGGTCACCGGACACTGGCTACAGCAGCCGTGGCGGTGCCCTTCCCAGCTGCTCCTACATAGCAGGCAGACTGCAGCAGTAAGCAGTCTGCCTGTCCTCGGTAAAAAAAAGATAAGAAAATAAATTAAAATCAAAAATATTAACAAAAGGGCTGAAATCAGCCCAATGTGCACCGACTCTCTCGGACATATTTCTAAAACTGGGGCTGATGGAGCATAGAGGGGAAGGAGCCAGTCACACTTAGATTATTTAAAGTGCCAGGCTCTACTCAACCAGTGTCTATATCCCAGTGTCTTGAGCTCCAGTGTCTTCTAGTGGATGAAGGAGAATTACTGGATGAAATGGTCAGATTGTACCGTGTGTCACCATTTACATTTTGATAGACAGAAGTGTAGTACTTTCATAACAAAGTAGGAAGTGTACTGAACATCGTGTGTGGATGTTTCCAGGCCGTCAGTAACCATGATATTACCAAAGATAATACGATATTTGGACTAATCTTAATTGACGTGTCAACCTTTCTGCTGAACGTGGCATCAATAAATGAGCTATAAACGCAAAAAACATTGGACTCCTTTGGAAAAGTTACCATTGTGAGGTTTCCCTCTATTCCTGGCAAATAAAATGTGTAGGAGGTCCATGCTCACCTTTTACATAAGGTAAAGTAGCCGGTGGGGAAACGGTGTTGCCAGATGTTCCGATCATCCTCTGAGTGGAATACTTTCTCCTTGTGTTTTTCTGACGAGATATGACTCTTCCACTGGCGCTCACTATTGCAGTTTTTTCCACAAAGCCAGCAATGAAAGTCAACCTATGCAACAAAGCAACCGATGGTTTAAAACGGAGAACATATATAGTCCAGTTCTCTTTCTTGCAAATCCTAAGTTTAAGGCAAAAGATATATGAAATGACAGCTATTTTATGTTATATAAAACTATTGCGCATCTTCTATAACAAATTATGCATAGAAATGATCTAGTCTTTACTCCATCCTCATTGGCTCTGAAGGGCCATTGAATTGGCAATACTTATCCCATGTGACTAGATGGAACAGCTCATTAATTATCAAAAGATAGAAATGAAATAACGTTTCTGGTGAAAGTTTTTCTGCCATCATCAGACTTCAGCAGTGTATCCTGTATGGGAAAATATCATTACTGACCTAATGGATGTCTGCCCGTCTTGTCTGCCTTCCTACATCTAAAATATTGAGGAATAAAATTGTACGTCTTCCTTTCCTGTAGGACAAAGAACCCTATAACTAGTTACTTAGGCGTCCTGTCAAACACAAACTTACTGTAGTTTCTGCATAGTCAGTAGGCATGTGAATCTGCTTGTTCGCTTGCCATGAAACATTTCCTTTCTCAATCTTCTTCTTGTTCATCAATTTTTCATGCAATTTTTCCATATCCTGAACTAACCAGAAAGCAATGGATATTACAATGAACATTACATTTAATTTAACAGTAATTGTCCCAAACACAATGTCATAGCTGTCCATGAGTACTAAGATAGCTAAAATATTAAATTCATGCTTAATTGCAGTCTCTTATGGTGGTTGCCATCTTACAGAGCGGTCATAAATAATATTGTATTTAACAAGAGCTACCACAGTACTGTAAGGCAAAACATTTCATCAGCACAGGCATATACAAGAGATAGGTTATCAGTATCACTGTGCTGCACTCATCACAGCAGCACTGCTACCACTGCACTTACTATGCTGGGGAATGTGGGTGTAGAAGTGTTGGGCAAAGTTAACCCCTTCAGTGCCAAGGATTTTTCACAACATTTGCACCTTACGCATTCCAAAATCACTGATTTATTATTATTTTTTTTACTTAGTACTCACAAATGACACTTTTTTTGGAAGGGTGTTTTAAAGAAAATACTGAAAGTCTCTACCATCAGTCTGAATGCTTATTCTAACACATTAAATAAAATTTAGCAAACAATTCCAAAAAGTTTTCTTTTTTTTATTAATAGAGCCAACATAAATAAAATGGTTAAATGCAGGTTTCCACAGAAAAAAAAAAAAATACACGGGTGGGTATGTGTGTGTATTTATATACATATATATATTAAGAGCCAACACTGGTTGTTTAATGGCAATTAGTTGTTTCAACGGGTACCCCCTCGAGCGAAATTTATGTATAACTTCATCTAGGCGATCCGGAAATTCATTCCTATTGCTGGTAATGCGTGCTATTCTAATCATCTGGGAAAACGGAAGGCCTTTTTTAAGTGATGGAGGATGATGACTTCCTTTGACCAATAGGGTATTCCTATCTGTATCCTTTTGGGATAAACGATTGGGACACCAGCTGTCTACTTTACGTTATAGAATTATAGATCACATACCGGAGCTTCCTAGGGGTGGTGATAGAGTGGCAGCGCTTGCTGTGCTTGAAGCGAAATGGATCCTGAGACTGAACACAGTACAGCCTTATGGGCTTAATGAGCGTATTGCTTGGAACTCCTTTCTTTAATTCATTTATGATCATTCATGCTGCATGCACTTAAGTATTGGTAGCCTTTTGGTAACATGGTTTTTTATATTTATTATGATCGATAATTGTATTGTATATTTTTTATATGTACAGTTTTTGATATCTTTCACTGTGGACAATATTCTTAGTCACAGTTTTTTTCACTATGTGTTTTCCTTTATTGTTTATTTTCTTTTCAGCCAATGACTGCGGTAGCGTGTTAGGTTGTCTGGGCAACCTCCGGAGGTGAGACGAGTCACGTCACATGGTAGGCGACTCGCGCCCTCTGGTCACGTGATCGCGGGTCAGAGGCTGCTTCATTCTTTCTGTGCACTCGGTGGGGTATATAGGTAAGTGTATGTCTTTGTCTGTTTGTGTATTGTATTCCTGACGACGGGGCCAGGGGGCCTTGAAACGTTGAATCCACATTAAATCTGCTTCTGATAAATGCTGGAGTGACGCTGTGTGTTTTGTCACATCTGGTGACTTAACACTTTGTACTTTTGTATGCCATTGCCTCATGCGAGCACCGAGGTCACATTATTATATGGAGGATTAGTGAGTGCCGAGCCACATTGGACTATATATATATATATATATATATATATATATATATATATATACACACACACACACATACACACACATATATATATATATATGAATATATACATATATATATAGCGAGAGTAGTCCAAACTGATCAAGCAACTTGTGTCTGTGCCCTCCTCCTCAATCAAAATAGCAAAAAGCAGTATGAGTGGCAATGCTGTCTCGGTTTAACCACTGACCAAGGCCTAACGTATTTTTTAAACTAGGAAACCTTTAAATGAGGGGAGAACATTTTTATTTGACGCTGTAGAGAAGACGACCTGTGGAATTTGTGTGCGTGTGCTGCTGAAGTTATTGCCTAATAAAAGGAGACTACCCTTTCCAAACAAGATTGCCCCCACATGTGTGCAGGCCAGTAATAGTGCCCCCTCACTTCCATCTGTGTAAAACAAAAATATTCTGTAGCATTGGGTGATATTGGCTGGTTACTCCTAGAAAATAGCAGCTAAGAGGGTGTCTCCATGTTTACAGGTACAATTATGGGCAGGTTTGGGGCATATGGTGCACTCCCACCCATAAACGTAAATGTGTTTTCCATAGCGCATTGTATTATTCTCTGCACAATAGTCACATGGGGTTTGCATCATTTAAAAAATGGGACTACTGTACTAAAATGCTGGCACTATCATGGTGGCAGGGCCAATTATGGGCGTGATAGGGGGCATGCAGTTAGAACATTTTAAGAAACGTATGTTTTCTGTAGTACATGGTAACACTGTCTGGTGAAAACCAGAAAATAAGTACTAAGGACCCCACTACTGAAAATAGTGAACTCTCCCCTCTTTTTAATGTGGGTGCTCCATAATTATCGAAAGCCAAGTTAGAGATCTTCTTTTCTATCCTTATATTAATTTGCTGAATGTTATAAATTTTGCTGCTCAGTAAATAATATGAAAGTAGATCTCTTAAATGAACTAATAAAATGTATATGTTTTAATATAATGTACATCAGGCATGTCAAACATGCGGCCCGCGGAAAAAACTAAACATTCTAAGCGGCCCGACTGTGTAGGCCCAAATACAAATATCATGCGACCCAAACCCCTGCCGTGATCGGAGTTCAGCTCTGATCGGGCAGTGTTTACTACTTTACTGTATTTAAAACTGGGAACGCTGGTCTCTGAAGCTATCAGAGACTAAAGCAGCCTTTGATCACTTCAGAGGCCAGCATTCCCAGTGATGAGAGCATTTCCAGCGATGAAAGGAGCCTGCGTCTGCTGGATCTAGTTAGATCCAGTAAGCGGCAGCGTCTACGCGGGCGCGGTGCCCAGAGGCCAGCGTGAAGAGAGGTACGTTAGAGAGAGATAAGTACTGCAGTGGGGCCTGTTCTACACTGGGAGGCGGCACAGCATGAGGGGCACTACTGGGGGCACAACATAAGGGGCACTGCATAATGGGCACTACTGGGGGCACTGCATAGGAGGCAATACTAGGGCACTGCATAATGGACACTACTGTGGGCACTGCATAAGGGGCACTACTAGGGGCATTACTGGGGCACTGCATAATGGGCACTACTAAGGGCATTATGGGGCACTGCATAAGGGGCTACTAGGGCACTGCATAATGGACACTACTGTGGGCACTGCATAAGGGGCACTGCTAAAGGCATTACTGGGGCACTGCATAATGGGCACTACCAAGGGCATTATGGGGCACTGCATAAGGGACAATACTAGGGCACTGCATACGAGACACTACTGTGGGCACTGCATAATGGGCACAACTACAGTGGCATTGCATAAGGGGCTCTAATACAGGGGACATTGCATAATGTGCACAACTACAGTGGCATTGCATAAGGTGCTCTAATACAGGGGCCACTGCATAATGGGCTCTAATACAGGGGGCATTGCATAAGAAGCTCTAATACAGGGGCCATTGTATAATGGGCTCTAATACAGGGGGCATTGCATAAGGGGCACTGCATTTGTTTTGATTAATAATAAACCTTTCAAAATTGCATATCAGACTTTTTTTTTCTTTCGGCCCACACACTCTTATGGTGCATACACACTGTCAGATTTGCTTGATCATCGATAACGATGAACGATTTCTGACAGTATTTAAATGAATGATATCGGCCAAATCTGACTGCAAACACAGTCGATTTCTGATATCGTTATCTGACATGCGGGTACGCGCATTATTCATCGATGCATGCCAAACATGTCAACGATATAAACGATGTAACGATTTTTACAATCGTTATCGTTTATTTATTTCAGAAAATCTGACCGTCTGTACCCTCCATTAGACCTTGAATATTCGGCCCGGTTGGTATTCTGAGTTTGACATGCCTGATGTAGATGCTCATATGCAGTGCATGAGATAGAGACAACGACTTCCATTTGAATGAGTCGATAGAACACCCATATCACATGTACACACAGGTACCTCATATTATTGAAGCTCCACATAAATTATATAATATGATATACCACACACTGCACATTTATGTGTAACTTGCCTCCTGATTGTTAGGTGTACTTTTATACTGTCCAGCAGATGGAGCTATTTCACTTTCTGTCTGCCATATATGGCAGCTGGGGCTGCTGTAGTAACGTGGCCCTAAGTGTGAACTCTCCTAACCCCTCCCCTCCAACCCTGCTGCACATTACTAATAACTTTCCCTTTTTTTGTGATGAATAATATCAGACGCCTGTATCGGTATTAATAGGATCACTGACCATACATATAAGAATTATTGCTACATGTAGTAATTTTTAAATAAAGTGATTAAGACAGTGTTATTATAATAAAGGGAAAACTAAGAGAAAATTTCTCCAGCATACTCATGTGTATGCGTTCAGCATCCCGGCGGTCTGCATGCAGATGCTCTTATCACCGGCGCCGTCATCCTGACTGCCGGGATACCGAAGGTAAGTATCGGGGTGTTGGGGGGTTTAGGGTGCGGGGCTAGGGTTAGGCACTAGGGGGGACGGTGAGGGGAAGGGTTAGGCAATAGGTGCACCAACGGGGGAGGGTTAAGAACCAGGGAGGGGAGGAAGGGGGGGGGTTGTTAGGGTCAGGCACCAGAGGGGGGAGGTCAGGGACCGGGGAAGGGTTAGCATACCGACTAACAAGTGTCGGTATGTTAACTCTTCCGGGATGCCAGCGTCGGGGTTCTAACAACTGGAATCCCGAGCGATTCCTCTGTATGCTTTAGAAAAAAGATGGATCTTTGCATTATATGACCCTCCAACCTCCTTTCTAAGAGAATTGCTGATGACGTCGCCCTGTTGTGTACAGCTCTGCATGTGCGGTACAGCACTATTTTGCATACACTATATTTTTTTAGTCATTTACTTCAAACTCTGAATCAGTCTCGATGTGTGTACTCTGAAACTAGAGCATACTTTATATACAAATGTATACAACTTCCAATGCCTTCAAAAATAGTTTGTAAAAAAAACCACCAACATCTCTAAATCCATTTTCATCATTTTCACCAAAGTGAAACATGAGGAATCTACTCACATTATAAGAATAGCTGCTAAGCCTGCACTGCCCACTACATACCCACCATGCCAACAGCATTAGACAGAAAAGATCAGTTATATGGATACAAATCAAAGTAAGCATTTCCACAACAAATTGCTACAAAGTTTGTAGCCCTCTTAGTTGTATTATAAAATGTAGTTTAAGTTTATGAAATATAACGGTCATAATCAGTAAAGTGCTATTCTTGGAGACTGTGGGGTAAATGATGGAATGAGGAATAAAACATGAAATCATTTGTACATATTTGTACTTACTGCCTAGATCTCTCATACAGGTCCAAATCTCTTTCTCTTCTTGGCTGTGAGCAAAGGCACAATTTCCAATATACTGGCACTTTTTGCCACTTACGATATGATGACACAACTGTGGAAGATATAACAGATATAGGGTTTGATTCAATTGAATGCAAACTAAATAGCGCCGGGAAGGAGCTACCGGAGCGGTTTAATTCTGCGCGCTGTTAAGAATTTCTTCTTGCACCCCTCCAGGTGTCAAGCAGAAATCTGACAAGAGTACAGGCGCGATGCTGTTTTCTGCCCTTAAGGCCCTGGACACAGCATCGTGCCAGGTAGTTTTGTCGGAGAATGCCCGTTCTCACAGCTAAACACCATGTTTTAAGGCATTCTCTGACCTAACAGCGCGCTAAAATTAATAGCTCAGAGAGCTCCTTCCCAGCGCTATTTGCGTTCAATTGAATCAAGCCCATAGTACTAACTGTCGGTACATTATTTTAAAGTTTACCTACACAGTTGTTTTACTTTTGACTGCTGAAGAGTTATCACTGATGTACAATGTTCTCCCAGAAAGAACATGAGCAGTACTTGCAGACACAAGGCTCATAATAAGGAGAGTCATAGGACAGTTAACTAATGCTACACTCAAAGACCAACATTCCCTCTTCAAACAGACCTTAACATATGTAAATAAAGTTGGATATTAGGGATTAATACACACTATGGGGGGTGATTTAATAATTAGAACCTGCAGCTGCGGGCACCCGCCAGAGCAATTACATCGCTGCTCTGTTTGTGTGTGAATAGCAGAGTACACATTTCTGCCCGGTCTAATTGGGTGCGACAAACGCGATAATAAATGGACAACCAAAAACAATTGAATAGCTACATCGGGGGCCCATTAATTTGCGAGGTGAAAAAAAACAAACAATTAAATTGCCCCCTATGAGGATATAATTTATATATTTGCCCAAAGCAGAGCCATGAGGAAATGGTATTACTTAAGCAGCCACAAAAGCATCAATGGAACACACTTTGTGCAATACCATAAAGGATAATTAAGTAAAAAACAGGCCAGATTATTTAGTAACTCAGAAAATGGAGAGGGTGGCAACAGTCCAGAAACCCTTTACTAGCTGGATTTATATAGAGTGTCCATGGAAAGAGAGATTGTGGAGGCCAAATGGTGAAACGGGTAATTAATGAAATGCAGCCAAAGTAGTTACCAGATTAGGAACGTGATATAACATTTTCAAATAGTCTTCCCTGGTCCTAGGTGAGATGGACAGGTCATGTCCACCATTTTGTCTACGCCTTCACAAACAAAGTTACAGGGGCTTTATTATTTTTTTTGTGGGATTTTTAAAAGTTAAACAAAAACAAAAAAGTGGCACAAAACACACATTATATTGGTTTCAATCATTTATTACAAATTATTAAGAAACCATTATTTAAACCTTCATTCCTAGGGGGTAATTTAATTAGGGTGGATTTACCACATGGGGAAAAGATCCAGGATTCAAGTGCAGAGCTAGTGAATCATTCAGCATTTTCCCCACGCAATAAACCCTGGGTAACACACACTAACCCAGAAATTCAAATGATAGTGCTGGAATCTGTTGGTTTCCCAGTGCACTAACTGCAGGAGTCTGCATTTTAAATGTGGATTTTTCCTCACAGCTCCTGAGCCTGTGAGGGAAAAACGCATTCTCTGGGGCTTAGCGAATGGGGTTGCCGCAGCTGATTGAATTCCCCCTATAGTAGCAGTATATGCCTTTGGTGCAGTCACATGATGAGGTGTGTAAGGAGAGAAGTGCTGCAACTTACTTCTGCAAGAACCAATGGCTAAAGGTCATCTTGCTTATCTGACTTATTATCTAAATAATAATAATAAACTTATCTAAATAATTACGAGTTATCCAAATAACCCTAGTGGCTCATTAGATGCGAAGATTTATTTACAGATATAACTACCAGAAGAGGAAATAAACCATAATAACATAAAAACTTTTTTAATTTACTGCTTAATAAAGCTTGGCTAAAAAAAATACTGCATTATGGCCTATTAGTAGCTTCCTTGTGTACCATAGATTTCTTTATATAAGTTTTTGAGAGAAGCCTTTCCATTCGGTACTGAGAATCTGTAAAAACTTAGGGCCTGATTCAGCATGGATCGCTATTGCGATAGCGTACTCAGACAGCTGATTGTTGTGCATGCGCAAGTTAGCATTGCGATCACTCTGCATTTACCTAGGCAGATACAAAGCCATCGCAAACAGACAAACGGGACGTCATCGGTTAGAGGTGGTGTCGGGGGAATGGTCAGAGAAAAGCTGTTACAGGGGCGTGCATAAATTATCCACTGCGAGACGGCATACACAGCTTGTGTACTCACTGCGTACAATGAGATTAGCAATTTCTGAGTAAGATCAGACCTGTTGTAATTGTGCGTGAGGGGCCGATGTTACTGATGTGAATACAGGACTGCGAAGTATTACGGATGTTGGCTTTCGGTGTCTCTATAATAACTTTGCGATTGCAATCATTAGCATATTTTCGCAGCTGCAATCCATAATGAATCAGGCCCTTAGTACCAACCTACTGCTATTGAAACATTACCTCTACATTTAGCAATTTGATAGGCTATTATCAAGTTCTTAATCTGATAGTGCTTAAGCTGCATTTAATTTAATTATCTATTTCACCACTGGATGCCTCCAATCTCTCTTTCTATATAGATATGCATGTACAATAAATCACCTCAAACTGAACTGGTACTGGTTTCTTTGTGGGACATGGTCGGATAGATATCCACTTTTTACGCTCATTGGACATCACAAGCACAGTCTGGCGATCTTTGGTCCACCTAAGATAAATACATGCAGTGTTAGTAGGGAATGAGAACCAAGCCAAGCACTGCACAAGCCCTGTTATTATACACCATTAGTATAGTTTTCTGGTTTGCTGCAGGCTTACTGCTCTCTTATTTACTTACGTATGTCTTGCCTTTGCGCTACAATATTTTCTGTTTTTGTCGGCTTCAATTACTTGGCCATTTCTCCAGCATTGTCCACACACAAACTTAATGTTAAATTTTGGATATCCGTGATTACTGTGAATGGTCAGCAGCTTGAGACAAATATATAAAATCAGTAATCTTTCATAAAAAGCAGAATACAATAGGCAACGTAGTGGAAAGGTTACAAACTGTATGTAATATTTTAGGGAAAGGGGGCCTGCACTGCACACCCTAGCTCTTTCTAATGGGATGTGCTACCTAGCTGAGACTTAGTACTACAACATAGAAAAAAAGAGAGGCCAGATGCACCATACAAACATTAATAATTATACATCATATAAGAGTTTTTTGGCATAAATTTGGATAAGTTATGACTTTACCCACCAACGTCAAGGTAACCTCATTGGGTAAGTCCCTAACACTATGGGCGTTCATGTCTGAGGCACCCCCGCGTTTGGTTTGGGGGTGCCCCATGCCCCAGACATGAACCCCCATAGTGTTAGGGACTTACCCGGTGAGGTTACCTTGACGTTGGTGGGTAAGTTCAAACTTTGGCCAAATTTATGCCAAAAACCTCATACATGATGTACAAACTGTATGTTCAAGCATAAAATCTACCATAAGAAAACTGATAAGTAAATTATAATTATCCTTTAGCTGTCACTGTGTTATGTACACATAGAAATTACTGCTTTGTTGATTCTTTGAGATATCTTATATAAAAAATGTATTGGTCTGTTTGTTTGTTCCGTTATGCATTGAGACATCCCTACACTGATTGGGATGAAAACAAAGCAAAGTGGTCCAGTTGGATCATGGCCAGGTTTTAGGGTGGTTAGGGTGTATGCTGGGCAGAACTTTGACCCAGGAAGCCTATTTTGGATCTTCCACTGGATGGATTTGGACGACATCACATAATTTGGACAAAAACTTCACAGAGTGGTAACACTGGATCCTAGAAGACATACTAGGGGGTCGAGGTCCTGGTCGTACCTCCCGTTGGTGTACGCTGGGCAGAACTTTGACCCAGGGAGCCTGTTCTGGGAATTCCACTGGATGGATTTGGATGAAAACTTCACATAGGGGTGGCAATTGGTCTGGGATGCCTAATGGAGTGGTTGGTGTCACGATCGGATCTCATGGAGGAGTGCGCCGGGGAGAACCTTGACCCAGGGAGCCTGTTCTGGGCCTTCCACTGAATGGATTTGGATGACATCACATAATAAAACTTAAAAACTTAAAGATTTAAACCCAGGCAAAGCTGGGTACTCCAGTTAGTATAGTTATTTAATTTAGGACTGTTAACTTCTATTGGTTGACTTGGCAATGGCTTTTGACAACCGTATAAAGATAAAATATGAGATATGGTAAGAACTTACCTTTGTTATCTCTATTTCTACAAAGTCCATAGGGTTCCACAGGATACCTTGGGGTATAGGTGATGACGTCAGGTATCAGGCACCATAAAGTTAAGTTTTCAGTCCTCCCAGGATGCACTAGGGTCCCCCTCCTATACCCCGCCCCCGAGCCAAGGCATCTCAGTTAGTTACCAAGCCATAGGCCGGAGGAGGAGAAGGAAGAGAGAGAAAAAAGATCTGGACACACACACAAGAATCACATTCTCACCAGAGGGAGACGGAAAAACCGGTGACCAGAGTAAAGCTCATCTGCAGCATAGGTGCGACAGGGCGGGAGTCCTGTGGAACCCTATGGACTTCGATAAAATAGAGATAACAAAGGTAAGTTCTTACCATATCTCATATTTTCTACTTCAGGGTCCATAGGGTATCCACAGGATACCTTGGGGATGTCCCAAAGCAGTATCCTTTAAGTGTGGGGACGCTCCTGTGCTGAAAGGAGAATCCGCCGCCCAAAGGAAGCATCCTGAGAGGCGAAGGTGTCAAACCTGTAATACCTCACGAAGGTATGGACATAGGACCACGTAGCAGCCTTGCAGATCTGGACTGCAGAGGCACCACGTCGAGCTGCCCACGAAGGACCCACAGACCTAGTGGAATGAGCCTTCACAGAAGGAGGAACCGGAAGGCCTTCATGAAGATAAGCTTCAGAAATTGCCATACGGATCCAGGCTGCCAAAGTTTGCTTTGAAGCAGGCCAACCCTTTTTATGGAAGCCATAGAGGACAAACAAGGCGTCCGACTTCCTAAACGAAGAAGTGCGGTCAACATAAGTCCTTAAGGCCCGCACAACATCCAAAGTGGCCTCACCCACTGAAAGACCAGGTGAGTTAAAAGCCGGAACAACTATTTCCTCATTAACATGAAACTGGGAAACAACTTTGGGAAGAAATTCAGGACGAGTGCGTAGCACTGCCCTGTTCCCATGAAAAATCAAGAAAGGGGGTCTACAAGAGAGAGCCCCTAAATCAGAAACACGTCTGGCCGAAGCTATGGCCAGAAGGAAAACAGTCTTAGCTGTTAGCCATTTAAGATCCACTGAGCCCAGTGGTTCAAACGGCGGTCCTTGGAGAGCCCTCAGGACCACAGTCAAGTCCCAAGGCGCAACAGGTGGAACAAAAGGCGGCTGAATACGCAGGACGCCCTGCATAAAGGTGCGCACATCAGGAAATGTAGCAATCCTACGGTGAAACCAGACAGACAGGGCCGAAACCTGCACCTTCAAAGAAGCAAGGCGAAGCCCATGGTCTAGTCCCGCTTGTAGGAAGGCGAGTACCCGAGACAGACGAAACTCCCGCGGAGCATAACCTCTCGGTCGACACCACTGGAAGAACATATGCCACACGCGATGGTATATTCTCGCGGAAGACGGTTTCCGAGCTCTTAGCATGGTACGTACTACAGAGCTTGAAAACCCCCTGGACCTTAACATGGCCGTCTCAACAGCCACGCCGTCAAAGACAGCCGAGTCAAGTCCGGGTGAAGACAAGGACCCTGTGACAGAAGGTCCGGTCGGAGCGGTAACCGCAGAGTACTGTCCACGGACAGACCCTGAAGGTCTGAGAACCAGTGCCGTCGGGGCCATGCGGGAGATATCAACAGGAGCGTCCCTCCTTCCTGTTTGAATTTCTGGATTACCCGTGGAAGAAGGGAAACCGGAGGAAAGAGTTAAGCAAACCGGAACGTCCACCGGACGGACAGAGCATCCACCAGAGACGCCTCTTCGTCTCTTGTGCGAGACCCGTACACCGGCAACTTGTTGTTGTGCCAGGACGCCATGAGGTCGATCTCTGGAAGACCCCACCTGTCCACCAGCAGTTGAAAAACGTCCGGAGTTTAGCACTCCCGGAATGAAGACAGCTGATATGGCCGGAAGATTGCGCTCCGCCCATACCAGGATCCGAGACACCTCTACAAGAGTCGCCCGACTTTGGGTTCCTCCTTGCCGGTTTATGTAGGCCACGGTGGTAGCGTTGTCCGACTGGACCTGCACCGGGTGACCTTGGAGAACCCGATGTGCCTTCTGGAGAGCATTGAAAACCGCTCGGAGTTCCAAGATGTTTATTGGAAGCTCTGCTTCTGCCGGAGTCCACCTGCCCTGGAACAAGTGTGGACCCGAAACTGCTCCCCAGCCCCGAAGACTGGCGTCCGTTGTCAACAGGACCCAATTCGCCACCCAGAACGGACGACCCTTGTTGAGATGGGTCGTCTGCAACCACCAGGCAAGGGACAGGCGAACCTCCGGAGTGAGCACTATCGTCTGCGATTTTAGAGACTGAGGCAGTCCATTCCACTTGGACAGGATCAGGTGCTGCAGAGGTCTGGAGTGAAACTGGGCATATTCCACCATGTCGAGTACCGACACCATGGAGCCCAGTAACCTCATCGCCGAGTGTAGAGACACCCGGCGGCTCTGCAGACAACTGCGCACCCTCGACTGTAAGGAAGAGATCTTTTCCCCCGTCACAAAGATCCTTTGCTGTCCCGAGTCCAATAAGGCTCCGAGGTGCAGAATCCGCTGAGACGTGATCAGGGTGGACTTCTGCCAGTTTATCAACCAGCCGTGCCGTTGCAGTAGCGCAATGGTCAGGTCCAAGTGGCGCAGAAGGAGCTCCGGAGATCCTGCCACTAAGAGAAGGTCATCCAAGTACGGCAACATGCGGACTCCCTGCAGCCACAGGGAAGCCGCCATGACCGCCATCACCTTGGTGAAAACACGTGGTGCTGTCGCCAGGCCAAAAGGTAGCGCCCGGAACTGAAAGTGGTCACTGCGGATTGCAAACCTGAGAAACTGCTGATGGCGCAAAAGAATAGGGACATGCAGGTAAGCGTCCTGTATGTCTAATGACACCATGTAGTCCCCAGGTTCCAGCGCCAGAATGATGGACCGCAGAGTCTCCATCCGAAACTTCGGCACCCGCAAAGACTTGTTGAGAGCTTTGAGGTTGAGAATCGGACGAAACGACCCATTGGGTTTCTGCACCAAAAAGAGATTGGAATAGAAACCCTGGCCCCTCTGGGAGAATGGAACAGGCACTATAACTCCAGCCTGGAGCATAGTGTGCAAGACCTTCTGCAGCTCTGTGGCTTTGTTCCGGTCTGATGGTAGACCCGTGGTGAAGAATCGAGCCGGAGGTCTGTGCCGGAAGGAGAGGGCATACCCGTGTGAGACCACCTCGAGGACCCAAGTGTCTGTCGTGGTGACCGACCAACACTGGGCGAACTGCAGCACGCGGCCTCCCACTTTGGGATCCCGCAAAGGGAGGCCCGGACCGTCAGGCCGCAGGCTTGTCATCTGGCTTAGGGGCCGGACGTCTGGTACTCCAGGCCTGCTTCCGGGGCCTGGCCGATTTCTTGGGGCCAGCCTGACGGGGAAAAAACTGTGCTTTAGGCCTACCCTGGGCCCTATAAGACCAAAAGGACGATGTACCTGAACCAGGAGGAACAGCAGCCGACGGGAGACATGCTGATTTAGCTGCCGCCAGCGTGGCTATTATCTTGTCCAGGTCCGGACCGAAGAGAACCTCTCCATTAAAAGGCAATGCCTCCAAACCCTTTTTGGAATCAGGGTCCGCCTTCCAGGATCGCAACCACAAGGTGCGACGAGCAGCCACCGCTGCCGAAGAAATTAGAGACGCCAGGGCACTAATATCTAAGGCCGCTTCGTTGATATAAGTGGCCGAATCCCGGAGATTGCTGATCAACTCTGTCTGCTCAGCCGAACAGTCGGGATCGAAGGACGCCTCCAACGTATCAGCCCAGCGCTCCATAGCTCTGGCAACCCAGCAAATGGCCATAGTTGGCCGTGCTGCCCCCCCTGCAAGGGAATAGACGGACTTCAGGCAGATCTCTACTTTGCGGTCCGTAGAATCCTTAAGGGAGGACATGGATGGCATGGGCAATGTGGCACTACGGACAAGGCGTGTCACATGAGAATCCACCTGTGGAGGGGATTCCCACTTGGCAAAATAATTGTCCGCAAACGGACACGCCACTGCTAAACGCCTTTGAGGCAGATATCGTTTGCCTGGCTGTTTCCACGCTTCCTCTAGGTGGTCAACTAATTGTCCCGAAAGAAGAAACACTGTGGTATCTCCTTTAACATCCTTGAAAAAGGCGTATTTGGACTTTGATACCGGAGGTTCCTCATCCTCAATAACTAAAGCAGTGCGGACTGCACGAATAAGGCCAGGTATATACACCTTAGACTTAGCGTCCGACTCTTTAGGACGGGGAGGTTCCTGGTCAGAAAGATCCAGAAACTCCCCACCATCGGACGTCCCGTCGTCATCCTCATAAGGAGCGGACTGAGACGCCACCGGCCGCTTGTGGGGCCGCATCACAGACTCCCCCTGCAACACGTCTGACAACTGCTGTACAGAGCTTGTTAACGAATTAACCCACACAGGCTCATGAGAGACCTGAGGAGGGGAAATAGGGAGACCGTGGGGTACCATTAATTGTCTCGGGAAACCCTGCATGGGTGACGACATCACTGACTGCTGGGACAATCCCATCTGAGTGAACGGAGGCTGCGGAGCTAACTGGCCCACGAGGGTTGTAAGCGCCTTGGCGAAACAAGCCCAGGGCGGCTCCTGTACCGGTGCTGTGACCGTAATAGGCCACGCCAATAAATAACACGGTCGGCATAGCCCTTCCGCGCTACCCTCCCCCTCCGCTATAGGTGCCTTGCACGTAGTACACCGAAGCTGTAGAGGGAAGTCACTCTCAGACATGATGGCAAATATGTGACCCCTCTCAACAATACTTGTCCGTATAGTGAGAGACCACCCTGCAGCACCGCACCACAAGGGCTTTAGCAGAAAGACAGGGACAGTAATAAGGCTGACAGTTAAGAAGTAAAGTACAGGCAGCAGCGCTAGCACAGTCACATACAATGCAAAGAAAAATCAATTCCTGCACTATCAGCGCTGATTCTCAACTACCCAGGCACAGAGTCTGGTAGGACACAGCGCTGCATACACAGACCTGACCCAAATCGGTGGAGAGGTATGCGGGGGGACCCAGACCACGATGCCTCTGATTCCAGGCTTCCAGCAGCGTTCACCATGCAGTTGTAAGATGGCCGCCGAGGAGCATAGAGGAGGCTGGCCTGGGGGAGGAGCGCTGCTACAGAGCCAGTCAGCGTTGCAGAGGGGACTGTGAAGCGGGGGAGGCGCCGGCTGTGAGACAGGGAAGGCACGCTCCCCTGGCATGCATTTAACCCCCGGGACGCCGCAGCGCTACCGCTCTGCTGCGGTCCACTGTCCCAGGGGGTAGTGGAAGCGCAGGTTAGATACCTGGCTCCACGCTGCAGCCAGTTCCCAGGGAGCCCCCTGCCTGGGGACTCTGGACCATGTGTTCAGCGGGGACCCACCGCGGGACCCCTCGGCTTACCTTGCTGTCCCCCTTGAATCCGGCCATGGTCCCAAACATCTGGGGTCACCGCTAGCTGTGACCCCAGATGCTCACCAGCATCCCCGGATCGGTACCGGTGTTCTGGTACCGGCGGGGGTGGAGGGAAGACGGCATGGACGTCAGTACTGACTGTCCATGCTGTACTTCCAGATGTGCAGCCACAGCTGCTTGAAGAAAACTTCAGGGGCTCTTCTTAGCCCCCACTCTAACAGGTGCATCCGACTCCGGCCGGGCACCAAACTAAACTGAGATGCCTTGGCTCGGGGGCGGGGTATCCTGGGAGGACTGAAAACTTAACTCTATGGTGCCCGATGCCTGACGTCATCACCTATACCCCAAGGTATCCTGTGGATACCCTATGGACCCTGAAGTAGAAAGTTGTTTTAGATGCCAGATATTGCTAAACCTACTGATTCAAATGTGATTAGAATTAAAGTTTTTAAGATAAACCTGTGATGCTATATAATGTCCTGCTTGTATGTGATACCTGTGATATCAAAGATGTTCCATTTTGTAAATATGAAGAGTTGGTTAAATCCATAAGATTAGCCAAACTGAATCCATGTAAAGCTCATGGTATTGGAACCAAGGACCTCATTCAGACCAGGTTGCAAGCGCAGAGCGCTCACAACCAGGACGATGTTTAGTCCCTGCGCACGCGCAGCGGCTGCACTGCGCGTGCGCAAGCCCCGGAGCGAGAGAGAAATTCTCTCGCTCTGGAGCTCTCTACAAAAGGGGCGGCTGTCGATGTTGATCGGCAGCTTGCCCCGTTTTGTAGGCGTGGCGGGGGGTGGTTTCACAAACGGAGGTGTTCCTTAAGAAACGCCTGCCGTTTTGTGGGCGGCCACACTGACATCAGCAGTGATGTCAGTAGGGAGCTTCCTGCTCGATCAGAGCAGAAAGCTCCCTGGGGATAACGGTTGCAGAGACCCAACCTTAGGGTCTCGTCGCAAGCCACGATGGTCGCGATGGTCTTGGCCATCGCGACCATGAACCTGGACAGCCGCTAAAGCTGTGGGTGGTAACCCACAGCTTAGCTAGCGACCAGGAGGCCGTACTAGAAAAGTAAAGCGGCCTCCCTCATTAAGAGCGAGCGCTTCTCTGAATGACGGCCCAAGTCCTGAACGGTATTCTGCTTTCAGTGTATTGCTCATATTGCTCAGTGCCTCCTCTAATCTCACAAAGCTGCTCAAAATCTAGAGTAGTACTCGGAAACTTGCCTTCTGCCTGTCATAAGCGGGCCAGGATAAATCCCAACATCCTAGTAGCCTGTTGGAGTGATTCAATTGATTCATATTTATTCTGGCTCATTAAAAGATATCACAGGCACCTAGATTTGACTAAGGATCTGAATAACTTTATATCTTTACTTTACCTTTGATGCAAACTTTGACTGGTTTCTCTATGAATTGCAGTCAAGCTTTTCATCAATGGTTGTATATACAAAAGACATTTTAGCAGCCTCATCTTTAATAGTGGAAAGCATCAATGCTTGCAGTCTAGCACCGAAGCACTATATATATATATCAGTACTTGAGAGTGGCAGGAGAGAGCTTGTATTTACACTAACAGGGGTATTCAATATGAAAGGTTAACTTCCCTGGCGAAGTTAACGTTTCATATCGGAGTTTTTTTCTGCGTAAAGGTATGGTGCGTACTCCCGCTTATCCCCGTATTCAAAATAAAATTAACGAAAACGGGAAACTCCGAAGGTGGATTTGCGTAAAGTTACGAATTTTTCCTTAAAATAATTGTAAGACCCCCCTAAAGTTGTAAAAACATGGGGGAACACTATGGGTACCCCCGTTTTAGCCTTTAATTGAAAGTCGGGGATTTAAATAGCCGCAGCAGGTGTTTTTTTCCCAACAGTGAAGAAGTGATGCAGAAGAGCACTTAGGTCATTTTTTTCGTTTTTTTAAGTGGTTCCATCAAATTTGGGGTACATGAAAATAGGTACTAGCATATTTTTAAGTCCCTAAAGTCAGTTTTTAAAAATTCTGCATTTGTGCACCTGCCGCTATAATTCTATTCGAGAAAACACCTGCCGCATACTTGCAGAAAAGCCCTGAACCTATTTCCCTATTGTTTAACAATTTTTTCCCCATTTTTTTTTTTTGCACCCCAATTTTTAAATTCATTTTTTGGGGTGTCCCTATTTTTTTTAAAACTTTTTTTGACACAGTTCTTTTTTAAATGTCAATCTCAGGGGTGCAGGCTATTTTTTTTAAGCCTGCACCCCTAAACCCCAATTCTGCACTTTTTTTTGACACCTATTCAATGGTGAAAACTTATCCCGTTTTTATCAAAGACTTTTCAAAACTGCGATAAGTCTTTGAAATTGAATACGGTGTAAAACTAAAACCAGTGATATTAACGCAAAAAAGTTAAAAAGTGCTATATTAAACGCAAAAAACGATGTTATCGCAGCCATATTGAATACCCCTGTAAATATCAGTACTTGAGAGTGGCAGGAGACAGCTTGTTATAGATTTCCTAATAACACCGCGCTACTGTCGGTTATAGCATAAGCAGCTCCATTTAAAAATACATAAATTAAACCTAAAATATAGAGCGTTTGTTATTGTGTGTGTGAACGCAATACCTGTGAAGAAATATGAAAAGAAGAGGGAAAGGGATCTGTATATGGTGCACAATTGTTAATAAAATAGAACAAAGGTTATATTTTAAGAAGTTTTATTCAAATGAAACAAAAGCAAAGCAAAGTATTTGGTTAAAAGTATAGTAAGAGATGTGTATAGAATATGGAAAAAGTTATTAAAATAAAGGAATATATGTTCTTTTATATAGTTGAGTGTCTGTTCGAAAATCTATCAATAAAGGGTTAAAACAATTCCTTAATATTGGTGTCTGGTCTAGTTACTGATTTACTTTCTTGTATATTGGTGTGATCTTACAAATATATGGCTACTATTCCCATGTCACAATATAACAGAATAACTCTAGTTAGGAATACTGCCCATATTCAGAGTAGCTATATATCTCTCATATTAGTGTATCATATTGTAACGTTCATTCATTGCATATATCAGATACAATTGTAACTACTTGAAAGAGATACAATTATCCTTGGCAGAAATATCAGATTGCAGCTATTGCATTTAACATTTCCCACTACGTAAGTATCCTGTATCTACTTGCTCAATGTATTTTAGATAGCTGCATATTAGGTATTTAATACACAAAATTGTGATTTGACACAGGATTGTAGTGTACACAGTCTAGGATTGCACAGTGTACTTTCATAGGAAACCAATGCTGCAGTACTAGTGTGCTAGTTACCAATTCAATTTGTGGGGATAATATTTTAGTCCATGATCATCACCACATAATCCATGTAGTGTAGAGCCTGTGTCTTTCACTTTGTTTAAATGATGTAGAGAAAGCTGTGATATGTCTCCTAATGAATACATATAATTACAAATATAGATGTGTGTTTAGTTCATATTAATGATTGTAACAATAGTCAGCGGTATACGGAGGAGCAGAGGTGATCCTAGCTACACTTTATTGTATCTTAATATACACCAGATTCATTGAATTAGTTCAGACATGACAGGCACACGGCTATTAGGCACTCTGCTATAGAAGTAATAGCCGTGTGCCTGTCATGTCTGAACTAATTCAATGAATCTGGTGTATATTAAGATACAATAAAGTGTAGCTAGGATCACCTCTGCTCCTCCGTATACCGCTGACTAAACCCAATATGATCTACAATGGGAAACGTGCCCTTATCCGCATGTAATACAGGAATAGGGACACAGTAGGAGTGATGGAAGATCCAGCAGCACGATATTTAGCATGTGTGTAGTGGAATCACTATATAGGATAAGGCAGAGTGAACCAATAAGTGTCTGTCTGATATTGGTAACGGTGATGTTACACATACGCAGTAACACCAATTTATTAATGTAATATTGTTACAATTATTAATATGAACTAAACACACATCAATATTTCTAATTATATGTATTCATTAGGAGACATATCACAGCTTTCTCTACTTATTTAAACAAAGTGAAAGACACAGGCTCTACACTACATGGATTATGTGGTGATGATCATGGACTAAAATATTATCCCCACAAAATTGAATTGGCAACTAGCACACTAGTACTGCAGCATTGGTTTCCTATGAAATTACACTAAGTGTAATCCTAGACTGTGTACACTACAATCCTGTGTCAATTCGCAATTTTGGGTATTAAATACCTAATATGCAGCTATCTAAAATTAATTGAGCAAATGGATACAGGATACTTACGTAGTGGGAAATGTTAAATGCAATAGCTGCAATCTGATATTTGTGCCAAGGATAATTGTATCTCTTTCAAGTAGTTACAATTGTATCTGATATATGCAATGAATGAACGTTACAATATGATACACTAATATGAGAGATATATAGCTACTCTGAATATGGGCAGTATTCCTAACTAGAGTTATTCTGTTATATTGTGACATGGGAATAGTAGCCATATATTTGTAAGATCACACCAATATACAAGAAAGTAAATCAGTAACTAGATCAGACACCAATATTAGGGAATTGTTTTAAACCTTTATTGATAGATTTTTGAATAGACACTTGACTATATAAAAGAACATATATTCCTTTATTTTAAACACTTTTTCCATATTCTATACACATCTCTTACTATACTTTAACCAGATACTACTCTTTGCTTTTATATCATTTGAACAAAAATTTTTAATAAAATAGAATAAAGGTTATATTTTAACATTTGTGCACCATATACAGAACCCTTTCCCTCTTCTTTTCCAATCTGCACATCTTTTTGGATCTGTGGTAGCACCCCCAATGCACTACGAATCAAGAATCATTACTATTTGGGGTATCTCACTTATGTAATTTGTTTATATTTTCCTGTGCAACAGATTCCTTCTGTTTATGCCTGTGAAGAAATAGAAAAGTTAGTGCATGAGCATGTTTATAAAGTTCTTATTGCTGCACATTTAGTAAAGTCCGTACAGGGCGATCGGGGGTTCCGATGTAACATATAACTTATTGCGCTCACACATTTTAATATACAATAACAAGCGATCTATATTTTAGGTTTAAGGAGACAGCTTTTATTTATGCTTCAGAACTGAACAGTGCAATAGGACAGAGATTGTTCCTGATTTTGTCTCACAATTTATAACCTCTTTCTAAATCAATTGGAGATTGAATGTATCTTCACATTTATATTTAGGAGTGTACTAAGCATTGCCAATCATTGGATGTAAATGTTCATAGTCACCTATATAATTTATCTAATGCTACCTTTTTACTGATACTTGTTTCCCTGTCTAACTGTACTCTGCAATTATTATTTTGGAAATTGGCTTGAGCTCTATTGTATTTGTAACCCAATAGTAAATTAGTAGCCACTCCGCTAAACATTGCAAAGCTCCACAACCTGAAGTCACTATTTTGTGAAATGAAACAAATTTCATGAATATGCAACATATAAATTCATCAAAAATTTCCATAATTCGAAATCACTTTGTAGAGTCCTGTTCGAATAGCCTAGAACCCTCACTCCCTTACGCCCATGGAATGCCCACAACAGGAAACAAGGTTTGGACACTTTGTAGCTAGTACAAGAAACACAGGCGTAGACAAGTTCTAATATGCTGAAAATGGCAAAATAATGCCAAACATCAATAATGTATAGGGAATTAAAGGATTATAAATCAAAACAGCGTTTAAAGTCTCTGATCTCAAACACTAATGGGAATGCCCATCCAGAGAAGCAGTACAATCAGAATTTTTTTTTTTTTTTTTACTTTATATGCCTTTTTTTAAGTAGTATTATTAAGAATAAATAATAACAACAACCAAAAATTATGTACCTGGGGATTTAATGCAGCGGATTCCTTTGCCCAATACTTCTGAGAGTCCTGTACAATTTCTTCAAAACAAATTCCTACAAGAAAACAATATGCAAATAAGCGATACATCGTATTGACCAGTGTTTGGATACAGTTTTCATCAGTGGACCTTGCTAAAGGGGGCTCTCACCTGTCTCTTTCTGAATGACCCAGACTCTAAGCTCCACTAAGCTGTGTGCATAGAAGCACTCATCTTCTCTTAAGCATCCATAGCGAACCTCATGCCGACAAAGATCCAACACAAAGTGAATGTTGAAGGGACGGATCTTGCAGTACTTTACTACAGTGTCTCTGAACATGTGAACTAGACACCTGTATTATAAAATAACAAATAGAAACAGTTAATGTATTTCCAAGAGCTAAAACTCATTGCTTACAGCTGCAACAAGTGCAGGAAGCACGGCTTACAGATGGGTCCTCGTACATCTAGCCTCCTTGCACGTTAAACAGCCCTTCTAGTTGCGCCATGCCGCGGCGTGACTTGGTAGCGCCGGGCGTCTTTTGTGCGACTTTGTACCTCCAAATGCGTCTTATTCGCACAGTGATGGGAATAAACAGCACAAGCAGCTTCTGTTGATTAAAATGATATGCAGCATGCCTATGTTCTGTGAGTGAGTGCGGGTGTATCTGCATGCGAAACGCTACGTTACAGTGTCAGCGGCTGTAACACTGTGCGAATAAGACGTATTTGAAGGTAAAAAGTCATACAAAAGATGCTCACGCTACCAAGTCACATAGAGCTCCCGCATTATGTGTGGCGCGACTTGTAGCACACGGAGGATAGATGAATGTGGACACATCTGTAGCTAAATTCCAGGACAATTACAATAAAAATATGCCTAAGATCATATACACCCATCAGCCATAACATTAAAACTACTGAAATTGATGTGTTGGAAGCAGGGAAAATGGTATTACATACCATTGTTAACTCCTTTTCTTCAAGGTCCATAGGGTTCACAGGAATTACCTTGGGGTATTAGGTTGGCGTGATCCAGGCACCAAACAGTTACAAGCTTTAGCTCCCAGGATGCAATAGGTCCTCCTCCATATATACCCTGCCCCTGGCAGTGTGTTAGGGTGGGTGACCTGTGGACCTCGAAGAAAAACTTAACAAATAGGTATGTTATACCATAACTCTTAATTTCTTCTTCGGGTTCCTTAGGGTACACAGAAGTTACCTTGGGGATGTCCCAAAGTAGTTCACTTAAGGGTGGGGACGCTCCTGATCAGAAAGGAGAATCCGGCGCCCAAAGGAAGCATCCTGAGAGGCAAATGTATCAAAGGCATAAACCTCAGAAAAGTGTTGACGGACAACCACATGGCTGCCTTGCACAATTGTTCAGGAGAGGCACCACGTCGAAATCGCCCACGATGGTCCCACAGATCGAGTAGACTGTTCTGTCACTGTGTTTGGAAAAGGGAGATCAGCTTGTGTGTAAAACTGAGAAAACATCATACGAAGCCATCTAGCCAGAGTCTGTTTGTTAGCTGGCCAGCCTCGCTTATGAAAGTCATACAACACAAAGAGTCCGATTTCTTAAAGGAGTTGGTATGATCCACGTAGATATGGAGGGAGCGTACAACATCCAGAGAAGCTTCACTTACTGAGAGGTCTGAAGACTGGAAGGCTGGAACCACAGTTTCTTCATTTACCTGAAAACGGGATACTACCCTAGGAAGGTAACCCACCCTGGTACGAAGAACAGCTCTATCCTGGTGAAAAATCAAAAAAGGGGGAGCGACAAGAAAGTGCTGCCAAATCAGATAACCTGCGGGCAGAGGAGATAGCGAGAAGAAAAATGGTCTTCGCTGTCAACCATATGAGGTCCACTGAGTTCAGGGGTTCAAATGGGGTAGCCTGTAGAGCCCTGAGAACCAAAGACAAATCCCATGGTGCTAGCGGAGGGACAAAGGGAGGCTCAACCCTCAGAACACCCTGCAAAAATGTTCCATCAAACAGGGGAGCGATCCTTCGCTGAAACCAAACTGATAGTGCAGATTTTTAACTTGAACTCTCCGAGTGGCCAGACGAAGACCGAGGTCTAACCCAGCCTGGAGAAAAGCAAGCACTCGGGAGACCCTAAAAACTGTAGGGTCATATTTTCTATGGGAACACCATTGAAAATAGGAGGGCCAAACTCTGTAATAGATGCCGGCAGCGGAAGGCTTTCGTGCCCTATGCATCGTCTGAATTACAGAGCTAGTAAAACCGTTTGGCTCTTAAAATGGAAGACTCAAGAGCCACGCCGTCTAAGACACACGAGGAAGGCCCGGATGCTAACAGGTCTGGCCTTAGAGCAGGGGTGGGGAGGCCATTTATATATATATATATATATATATATATATATACACACACACACACACACATATATATATATATATATATATATATATAAAACATTATTTGCGGGCCTGGTTTAGGCCATGCCCCCTCCGTGTGATGTCAAATGGGGGCGGGGCCACAGTCGCCGGTGATTACAGCAGGATGCTCCGGGGAGCTTTAAGGGCAGCGGTGCGACCGTCTGAAGCATCCTAAGGATGCTCCAGGTAGCACTGCATAGATTCTGGCTGCAGTGTGCCATTCTAGGCACCCTGCTAGCCGAATGAGGCTAGCAGAAAAAAAGCTCTCAGGGCCAGACCAAATGATACAGAGGGCCTTATAAAGGCCCGGCAGGAGTTTCCCCATCCCTGCCTTAGAGGAAGAGGCCATGGAGTGTCTATGGAGAAACTATGAAGGCCGGCGTCTGGGCCAAGTAGGATCCATCAGTATAACTGTGCAGACCTCTTGCTTGAATTTCCCTTAGGAGGAGAGAGATTGGAGGAAATTGGTATGCCAGATTGAAGTTCCATTTTACTGCCAGAGCATCCACGAAGGCGGCTGAGGGGTCTCTGGTTCTGGATCCGTACCTGGGAACCTTGTGATTGTGACGTGAAACCATCAGGTATACTTCTGGTCGTCCCCATTTGTCCACTAGGATCTGAAAGACATCTGGATGAAAAGCCTATTCCCCGGCGTGTTTGTCTTAACGACTTTAAAAAATCTGCTTCCCAATTTAGGACTTCGGGGATGAATATTGCCGAAGATGATGTTCTGCCCAAACCAGAATGTTTGCAACTCCCTTCATGGCTGACTGCCTTCATGTGCCTCCCTGACATTTGAGGTAGGCTACTGTGGTCGCATTGTCAGATTGGATTTGGTCAGGCCTGCCCTTTAGGATATCCTGTGCTTGAATAAGTGCTTTGTACACTGCTTGAAGTTACAGGATGTTTATGGATAGTTGACTTTCCTGAGTAGTCCATCTTCCCTAAAAGGTATGATGGCAGGTCACTGCGCCCCAACCGCGAAGGCTGGCATTCGTGGTGAGAAGCACCCACCTTGGAATCCACAAGGGGGCGACCCTTGTTAAGATGAGATGTTTTCAGCCACCATGATAGGGAAAACCAAACTTAGCAAAAAGAGGAGGATCATCTGGGACTGTCTGGGATACTGCCCGCTCCACCTGGAGAGAATCAATCACTGCAGAGGCCTGGAATAGACCTGGGCATATTGCACCATGTCAAAAGTGGATACCACGGACCCCAGGACCTGC
Source organism: Taudactylus pleione (assembly GCA_031769625.1). Taxonomy (NCBI): domain Eukaryota; kingdom Metazoa; phylum Chordata; class Amphibia; order Anura; family Myobatrachidae; genus Taudactylus; species Taudactylus pleione. The sequence goes on from JAUIMM010000065.1 coordinate 35,907,675, forward strand.
AATGCTGAGTGAATGGATACCCTCTGTTGCGGAGCAATTTGCGCACTCGCAATTGCAGAGCCGAAATCTTGTCCACTGGTAGAAAGAGCCTTTGAGCCATGAAATCCATTACCCCCAGATGTACCATCTTCTGTATTGGAGAAAGGGAAGACTTTTCTCCAATTATCTAACCCTGCTCATGTAAACAGGCAGTGGTCAGCTGGACAGGATGATATAAAGCCTTTGTAGACTGCCAATATCAGGAGGTCATCCAAGTATGGCAGTATCCTGACTCCTTCTGAAATGAGCAGTAATGACTGCCATTATCTTGGTAATCAGCAAAACTCAGAAACCCTTGGTGGAATAGTGCAATAGGAACATGCAGATACGCATCCTGTATGTCCAGGGAACCATGAAATCCCCAGGTTCCATTGCTAGCATAATTGACCGTAAGGATCTCCATATGGAACCTGGGCACATGAATGAACCTGTTGAAAGATTTCCGATTCAGAATTGAGCGATGAGACCCATTTAGCTTCTGAATCAAAAACAAATTTGAGTAATAACTCCTTCCTTGTTAGCTTAAAGAACCTGGATTATCACCCCTGAATTTAGCACGGCATGAATGGTCTACTAAAGGGCAAGGGCCTAGATAGAATTTAATGGGGAGTTGTGCAAACCACCTTCTGGGGAGTAACCCTATAGGAAGGTGTCACGTAAGAATCCCCAGTAGGGAGGGGGATTTCACACCTAATGCAGGTAAAAAGACACTAGTCTGTTTTGGAATCTGGAACAGTTAGCTGGAGTGTTCCATGCTTCCCTCATAAACTCAGTTAGCTGTTCAAATTAAGGTAATCCAAACTAAATCACCTTCAGGTGTCTGAACACCAGGTTTATTAGGTTTTAGGAGCCGGTACTTTATCTTCTATAATGAGGATTGATTTAACCCCCTGCTAGAGAGGAACATCCTCTGATGAATGACGCTCCTCTCTGAGATAGGCCCACAGGGAGAAACCTCTGTATTCTCTGCCTCCTCAAATGATATAGCAGGGTGGACTGAAAGGATGGTGCAGTCCATTTATATGCTTATATGGCTGATGCCTTATTTGCCTGTAACATCTGCAGATAGGTACAGTATAAGCTAAAAGCCAGATTCTGAACTAAGTGGACATAACCCTCCATCCAGGAAGGATGTATGGGAAGAGGAAACATAGCTGGCTGTAATCACTGTGGGAAATCCAAACTGGGAGGCAGTGTGGGGGCCGATAAGCAGTCCACTAACTGCGTCATAACCTGAAACCAGGAGGACATTCAAGGTGACCCCAGAACAGGTGCTGGCGAGGTGGACTGTTGTGGTGTATAACAAACAACACACAGTCTATCCTGTATGAAATCCTTAGCGGCCTACTGCACAGGATTTACATGAAACCAGCACAGGGACAACAGTCCCCTGTTTACCTTTGTCCTGAGACATGAGAAATATTTGTAACCTACAACAAATGTAGGGTTAACAATGCAATGTGACCCCTTCACAGATAAAAATAAATGTGAAGTACTCTCTAACCCCTATACACCAGGTAGTTGAGGGTTAGAAAAAAACAAAAATAAAACAAACGAGAGAGAGAGAGAGAGAGAGAGAGAGAGAGAGACCAAATCTCCCCTCAGCAAACACTCAATTGCAGCTGAGCGTCTCCAATTAATTAGGAGAGGGGGGATGGGCAGCTCAGTCTTCACAAGAAAATGCGGAGTACAATTTAACCCCTACACACCTGGTAGCTGAGGGTTAAATGGAGCAATCGCAGTGATAGTTATAACTAACAGTCATAAATAAAACCTGCATGAACTCCTGTTTCCCTTTACGCTTAGCATATATAAGTATAAAGGTAACAATGCAATGTGACCACCTTCACAAATATCTAGTAAATGTTAAGTACACAGAAATCCCATACCCTGTCAGAGGGATGAGGAGAAATAGCAGTGATTGCTATAATGGACAGGCTTTTTCAGAAAAACAAAGGCTGTATAACACATAGCAGAACTAGCAAGTCACATACAATGGGCTCTTAATCAACTACGCAAAAGCACAAAGCTTTGTAGGTTATTGAACTCTGTATAACTTGGCCACCAAAGGAGAGATTAGCAGCTACAGCAGAGCACTTGAAAGTGGTCTCTGGGCATCTCATATACAGAGGAGGAAGAGAGAAGCAACCCAGACACGCGGAAACCTTGTGCTGGATCAACGTTTGGGCTGGGGGAGGGGCTGCTGGGGAGAGCCTACCTCCCCTAAGCTGTATTAACCCTCGGGGTACACTGGCTATAAACATGGCTGAACCAATGTCCTCAGCGCCTGATTTATATACCCAGGTGGTCTAGTGGGGAAGTGGCCGGCCACGGTTCCTCACAACAGCAACCTCCGGCAGGTCTCCACCGCTGGAGGTAATGACTGCCACGGGGTTCCCTTCGAGTTAACCACCTTACCTGCGTCCCCGCGTCTACCGGCTGCAATCCCGGGCCCAGCAACATTGTTAGTCGAAACTCTGCTGTTCCCGCCAAATTCAACAGTTTCTTCACTGGTGTTGCGGTGCCGGTGGGGGTAGATAGAGCAGCAGCTTGGGCATCAATTAAGACCCCTAGCGCTGCTTGCTCTGAGAAGAAAAACAAAAAAACAAAGCTTGGGACTGCCTGAGCAGTCTAAAAAGATGCATCTGAATCCTGTGCACCAAACAGAAAAACAAAGTACCTGTAGCCAGGGGCAGGGTATATATGGAGGAGGACCCAGTGCATCCTGGGAGCTAAAGCTTGTAACTGTTTGGTGCCTGGATCACTCCAACCTAATACCCCAAGGTAATTTCTGTGGACCCTATGGAACCCGCAATAGAAAATGGGCAAGTGTAAGGATCTAGCCACTTTGACAAGGACCAAATTGTGATAACTAGATGACTGGGTCAGAGCATCTCCAAAACAGCAGGTCTTGTGAGGTGCTCCCGATATACAGTGGTTAGTGCCTACCAAAAGTGGTCCAAGGAAGGACAACTGGTTAACTGGCAAAAAACGAGCTACTGTGGCACAAATTGCAGAAAAAAGTTAATGCTGGTTATGATAGCCGCAGAACTGTGTGCGCTTATGCTGACCCCTGTCCACCGCCGAAAGCGCCTACAATGGACATGTGAGTGTCAGAACTGGACCATGAATGTATGGAAGGAGGAGGCCTGGTCTGATGAATCACATTAATTTATTACATCATGTGGACGGCCGGATGCATTTGCATCGTTTACCTGGGGAAGAGATGGCACCAGGATGCACTATGAGATGAAGGCAAGCTGGTGGAGGTCTGATGCTCTGGACAATGTTCTGTTGGGAAACCTTGGGTCTTGGTATTCATGTGAATGTTACTTTGACAAATATTACCTACCTAAACAATGTTGCAGACCAAGTACACCCCTTCATGGCAACGGTATTTCCCGATGGCAGTGACCTCTTTCAGCAGGATAATGTGCCCTGCCACACTGCAAACATTGTTCAAGAATGGTTTGAGGAACATGATCGAGTTCAAGGTGTTGACTTGACCTCCAAATTCACCAGATCTCAACCCGATCGAGCATCTGTGGGATGTGCTGGATAAACAAGCCTGAGCCATGGAGAGCCAACCTCACAACTTACAGGTGCGGGAGACCTATACAATATTAGACAGGTGATTTTAATATTTATGGCTGATGGTTGTAAATATATGAGGGTGTTGGGTAGTGGGTACCCAGCACCCTTGCTATAACCAAAGTGAAGTAGAAAGTTTCACTACCAACAGCACATTTAGAAGCCAGGAAGAAGGAAGTAATGTATTTAAAACAAAGTTGCAGGAAGGCATGCAAGAACCTACACATTAAAGTTATCTGAAGTTGTATAGTTAATTTAAATAGTGAAGATATAAACTCTCATATAGACATGCTTCATAAATACAGTCAGGTGCATAAATATTGGGACATTAACAGAATTTTCATATTTTGGACTCTATTCACCACCACAATGGCTTTGAAATGAAACAAACAAGATGTGCTTTAACTGCAGACCTTCAGATTTAATTTGAGGGCAATTACATCCAAATCAGGTGAACGGTGTAGGAATTACAACGGTTTCTATATGTGCCTCCCACTTTTTAAGGGGCCAAAAGTAATGGGAAAAACTAAACAATCATAAATCTAACTTTCACTTTTTAATACTTTGTTGCAAATCCTTTGCAGGCAATTACAGCCTGAAGTCTGGAACGCATAGACATCACCAAATGCTGGGTTTCATCCCTGGTGATGCTCTGCCAGGCCTCTACTGCAAATGTCTTCAGTTCCTGCTTGTTCTTGGGGCATTTTCCCTTCAGTTTTGTCTTCATCAAGTGAAATGCATGCTCAATCGGATTCAGGTCAGGGGATTGACTTGGCCATTGCATAATATTCCACTTTTTAGCCTTAAAAAACTCTTTGGTTGTTTTTGCAGTATGCTTCGGGTCATTGTCCATCTGCACTGTGAAGCGTTGTCCAATGAGTTCTGAAGCATTTGACTGAATATGAGCATATAATATTGCCCAAAACACTTCAGAATTCATTCTGCTGCTTTTGTCAACAGTCACATCATCAATAAATACAAGGGAACCAGTTCCATTGGCAGCCATACATGCTCACGCCATGACACTACCACCACCATGCTTCACTGATGAGGCGGTATGTTTTGGATCATGAGCAGTTCCTTTCCTTCTCCATACTCTTCTCTTCCCATCACTCTAGTACAAGTTGATCTTTGTCTCAACTGTCCATAGGATGTTGTTCCAGAACTGTAATGGCTTTTTTAGATGTTGTTTGGCAAACTCTAATCTGGTCTTCCTGTTTTTGAGGCTCGCCAATGGTTTACATCTTGTGGTGAACCCTCTATATTCACATTTGTGAAGTCTACTCTTGATTGTTGACTTTGACACATATACACCTACCTCCTGAAGAGTGTTCTTGATTTGGCCAACTGTTGTGAAGGGGTTTTTCTTCACCAGGGAAATAATTCTTCTGTTATCCACCACAATTGTTTTCCGTGGTCTTCCGGGTCTTTTGGTGTTGCTCTCCGATGCGTTCTTTCTTTTTAAAAATGTTCCAAACAGATGATTTGGCCACACCTAATGTTTTTGCCATCTCTCTGATGGGTTTGTTTTGATTTGTCAGCCTAATGATGGCTTCCTTCACTGATAGTGACAGCTCTTTGGATCTCATATTGAGAGTCGACAGCAACTGGTTCCATATGCAAATGTCACACCTAGAATCAACTCCAGACCTTTTACCTGCTTAATTGATAATGAAATAACGAGGGAATAGCCCACACCTGTCCATGAAATAGCTTTTCAGTCCCATTACTTTTGGCCCCTTAAAAAGTGGGTGGCACATATAGAAACCGTTGTAATTCCTACACCGTTCACCTGATTTGGATGTAATTACCCTCAAATTAAATCTGAAAGTCTGCAGTTAAAGCACATCTTGTTTGTTTCATTTCAAAGCCATTGTGGTGAATAGAGGCCAAAATATGAATTTTCTGTCAATGTCCCAATATTTATGCACCTGGCTGTATATCCTATTGCTGTTACAAATTGAGAGAGTAGTCCACTAGCTGCAATTGAGTGTTGTCTGAGTAACATCCTATTACAGATACAGGAAAACAGACTGCTCTAACCTTGTCATCTCAAGGAAGCCAGTTCCGAATTAGCACTGATACCATCATCACTTAATGTAAGATAATTCATAAAAGTGCTGCATAAAAAGTATATTCATTTAAGCACACCAGCAATGAAAGCATTATAAATAACAAAATAAAGAGGAGTCCTTTCTATACTCACTTATTTTCTTCAAACCCATGTTTTGACACAGGATGTGAACAAGTGGATGGGTTGTCCTTATTTTGTAGGCTAATAATTCTGGGTTTGTGGTCAAAACATTTCTGGAATACAAGTGAGTGACTCATTTTAATATAATGTTGTGTTAATAATTGTAAATGTAAAGGAGATGGTCAGCAATATTAAGTATGTCACAAAGAAAATGCATGTACCTAATTTTGCATTAACAGTAAATACTTTGTTACTTATTTCTAGGATTTATTCATTTATCATTTACTTGTTTAATGCTAGCATATTTAACTGCGCTTTACAATTTGTAACAAAACAGTAAAGCAAGACTGGAGAATAACAGAAAGCGCTTATAATCATAAAGTTACCTAAACAGCACAATGGGCCAAAGCACCTAACACTGTTTTTTGCTCCCAGAAAGTCACAATTAACTCCCCCCACGTGCTGAACCTTAGTGTCGTACGCTGCAAGTGATGGTATATGGCAGCTCAATAATGGTCACATTCTGTCCCTCCCTCTGCCACTCATTGAACAAGCCTCCAGGAATGAAGCTGCAATTGTTGTGCTGGGGATGTAATCAATAGGTCAACATGTAAAATGTCGACATCACAATGTCGAGAAGCGATATTTTAACATTTTTAGAATGTCGACTGTAGGATTAGGCACTAGGGGAGGTTAGGGTTAGACACTAGAGGTAGGGATAGGTGAGGAATACTCACCAGAATGCTTGAGCATCAGAGGTCTGACAAAAAGTGAGTCACATGACCGCTAGGACCTAGAAGCGGCTGCAGCCGTCAGGAGCAGGTAAGCTACTGCTGGGCCACTAGGGACAATATGTCGACATTCTATCAGTATCTACTTGATGAAAGTTGACATGGCCAATGTCGACATTATGACCATGTCACTAGTGTCATAACAGCACAAGCATCCTGACTAAACCAAATGAGTACAGGTCCTGTCCAACTGGGTCACCTACGCGTGTTGCCAAATTCACAAGAAAAAACAACCTTTGGTTAGATGATCAGACAAGAATATATGCTACCAGCTAACAAGGGACAAAGGTAAAATACACCAGATACACAGGCTGCAGACACACCCTCCGTTTTCATATAGTTGGAAACATAAAATTGTCTACCATAAACATTCCATATGCTAGGTACATTTAAGCAAAGATCATTCTTAAAGCAGTCCTGAAAAGTGTTCAGTATATGACTAGGAGGAATGCACTGGCAGTACTCAAGCTAATGATGGAAAGGACACAAGCACTATTGCATTCAGTATGTGAAGACAGCACTGATCAGATGTTCATCATATTAATCACTACTTTTAGGTCAGCATAAGCTGGACTAACATCTGCTGAGGTCAAACAGGAGTTACATACAAGGCTTTTCTAGGAACACAGCAGAACTGCACAGATAAATAACTGGGAATGTCAAATGAATGCTTTATTTTAAATTAGAGCCCTGTAATTAAAGCTACAAAACATGGATTTTGTATGATGATGCACAATTAAGTAGCAATAATAGGGGCTTCATTGCTTTAAAAATGATTCTTATTTTTGTGTGAGAGGGTTATCCCATGCTAATTGTTACAACTTTGGTGCTGTAGTAAAATGGTGTACTGGACAAACACATGATGTTTATAAGTCTGTGCATCCAAACAGGGGATCAGAACAGATTTTCTGCAAAGCTATACATTCTCTATCACAACAAAACCTCACTGATATCATAATGTTGGTACTCACTGAGCAGTGTACACAAATACAATAATTGTTCCTATGCAAGATAAAACTAATCTAAAGATGTTTTCCCTATCTGCAGTCTTATTACCATTTTATGTGTGAGATATTTTGTGGTGAGTCCAAGGGAATGGTACCGTAAAGAAACCCCCACTCCATTTCCTGCTGAAATTCAGAACCTTGCAGCTAGTTTTTTTTATCCTATACTTAAGTTTTAGAGCCCTCTTCTATGTCATCGTGCACTACAGCTCCCAGCCTGCCTCACACAGCTCAGATTACAGCCAGCACTTATTTTTTATATATTTATATATATATATATATATATATATATATATATATATATACACACACACACACACACATATATAATATATATATATATATATTTCAGTGAAGTCATGTCTTTACAGGCAAATCTTGACAAAATCGTCCAAGTTAACCTGCATGTATGGTCGACCATAGATATCGCTATCGTTCATGCGGGAACGCGCATTGTTGGTCGATCATTCACTGCATAAAATGAACGATTTATCGATGAATGATAGTTATCGTTCAGGAAAACATCCCGTGTGTATGCAGCATTACAGTCAGTGTGGAAGTAGTATCACGTACGCTGGTTGGCAGAAATGTGTAACACCATGTATGCTAAATAGGTGTATGTGACAATTGCAAACACTTCATATAATGTGACAACATAGTTTACCTCACAGAGGAAGACAAACATCCCACAGTATTCCTGCAATAGATGGGGGATTGTGAAACTGACTTTTCCATTGCCTCCAAAAAGTATCTCTCTGCAGAATGTCCCTTTTCTTTCCAGCGTCCACACATCAATTTCTTCCTGGCAATATGCAAACGTGCAGTATCCTGGGTATGTGCATTCTGTGCCTTGTGCAACATCTAACAAATAAATAATCGTGCAAGCATTTAGGAATCAGCTTTTCCATGCCAGCTAAGGGCAAGCTTCATTTAGTATTAGAATGTCTAACATAGCCAAGGGTACAGTACCTTTACATATATAGTATTGTCCTGCATACTGATTCTTTGTCGGTCTTGGTCTAATTTTTTTCCACCTTTCATCTGAAGAATTTTTAATCCTCCCTACAAGAATGTCTTTCTTGCATTTATGATCCATGTTGGGAAGGTAACTGTCGCTTTGCAACTTAGATCCTGAAGGGTTATAGAAAAGAATATAGGATCAGATATGCTAAAAAAAAAGGTAAACTGATGACAATTTTAAAATGCGGTGTAAAACAATATAGGGACAGAGTAGTATAAATTACAATGGCTTACATATTGCTGGGAATTCCCACTGCACCAGATTTAACTAATAACTCCACTAGAAAATGTACTTCCCGTATCTTATTAGCAGTATAAAACTTTATAGCCAGCCAAAGGAAATCCCACCACCTCTATTTACAGTGATTAGTGAGAGCTAAATAGAATAAAGACTGCTAGATATCAGGCTCAGGTTTTGTAGCAAAACGGTCTATCAATTTGAAACCAAAGAAGAGTACTGAATTTGAGGATGATGCCAATCTGCACTTTAAAGTACAATTAATTATGAAGAAATGGAGTGACTTAAGTGTGATTGGGTCTTGGTTTGTACAAAGGCTAAGGGGCATATTCAATATGGGAGCGAAAAGTCCGTGCCGGACTTTTCGCTGCACATCGGAGGTTTTGCAGGTATAAAGTATCGGGTGCACGCCCGCTTTATCCCCGCATTCAATTAGAAAGCAGCGAAAAAGGGACCCGCGGAAAGGTATCGGGAAAAATAGGGAATTTCGGGAATTCATCCTAGGACCCCCCTAATGATGTCCTGACATGGAGGATCACTGTGGGTACCCCCTTAGGCAATTAGGGTTTTTAAATAGCCGCGGCAGGTGTTTTTTCCCGACTTCGAAGAAGTGATGAAGAATAGCACTTGGGTCAAAAAAACTTGTTCCCCATATTTATTTATTTTTAACCACAATTTTTTGTGATGTCCCTATTTTTTTATTAAAACTTTTGACAGTTTTTAAGGGCTAATCCCAGGGGTGCAGGCTATCTTTTTTTTTTAAGCCTGCACCCCTAAAACCCAATTCTGCACCTTTTTTTTCACCATGTAAAACATGGTGAAAACTTATCCCTGTTTTTTTTCAAAGACTTTCGCACCGGCGAAAAGTCTTTGAAATTGAATACGAGGATAATTCAAACAAACGAAAATGACAGTTTTGCAGCCAAATTGAATACGGCCCTAAGAAAGAATGCTAAATAATCTATCCAATGCATGGACAGGCATAAGAAACTCAAGTCCATCTTTAAGCTTGTATGCCATGTTGTTAAAACAGGCACCATAAGTACAATGCATGCTAACCGTTTTCTACACTACTAGTATAAGTGAACCAGCCCATTGACTGGCATGAATTTATAGAGGTAAAATGCATGCAAACCATTAATGACATTATCTTAAAAAGATAGCAATATGCTGTGCAATATACTGTGCACCAGTACAAATGATCGTACCTACTTTGGTGAAACAAAGCTGACATGCCTGTTTAAACTCGTGTGTATCTTCTAGAGGGTTTGTACTTTTCAGGGGGCTCACACTCGAAACAGGGGATGCTGCTCCATTAACAGTGCAGTCTACGAAAGGTGATTTATTACATATTCCTGAAACATCTATAGGGCTCTCAGATCTAAGAAAGTATGCTGTGTCAGTCATCTGTATAGAAATAAAAATAGAGAGAAAGAACGGATTCAATGTATAGAATAAGTAGACCAGAAAGAGGAGGATATTTTTTAATTAAAACAACCCTTAATGTTAAGCTGTCAGGATCAATGTGCCCGAGTGGTTCACTATTTATTTCAATTAAACTGCCCAATTTTACATAGAAAGCATTAAAGATTTATCACACTTAGGGGGCAATTCAATTGTTTTATCGGGAGCTTTAACGGGTGTCTCAACAGAGGAATTCAATTGTTGCTCCATTCGGACGCCTGTCAGCACCGGGTTTATCCGGCAAAGCAGCTAAACCCGTCTAAAGTACTGCTTTGGGCACCCAAAATTCTGTTAACGCTCCTAAATGCCAACTTTTCACACATTTCTACTCACCACCTCAGAAGCCTGCTACCAGAAATTTATCTACCTGTGGCAATGCGCGCCCAAACGGAGCAACAATTGAATTGCTCCGTCAGGCGCCCATTAGTTAAGGTGCCTGATAAAAAAATTGAATCACCCTGCTAAGGTCTTTCATCTGAGCACAGTATGAAATGTAGCGAGCTCTATGGTTCAAATGTAACTGCTACACTCAACACATTACCCATTTCAGGAGTGGACAAAGGATAGTCCTTAAATACCCATGTATCTATCAATTTGAAACCAAAGAAGAGTACTGAATTTGAGGATGATGCCAATCTGCACTTTAAAGTACAATTAATTATGAAGAAATGGAGTGACTTAAGTGTGATTGGGTCTTGGTTTGTACAAAGGCTAAGGGGCATATTCAATATGGATAGTCCTTAAATACAAAGGATAGTCCTTAAATACCCATGTAATTAATGTAATATGTAATTAGAGAGGATTTTTGGTCACTTACAGTTGAATCCTTTTCTCTGGAGAAGGCTGTGGGACACTGAACCATGGACATTGCAGGTTGGGGCTGGAGTTGGCGCTTAAAATAATAGTAGCTATAGAACTGAGCTCCTTCCCCCCGCAACCCCATAATGCCAGTACATCTTTAAGAGAGTCCAAGAACGAGCAGCAGTAACCCAGTGAAACTGTTATAATAGGATTTTGGTACTTACCGATAAAGCCCTTTCTCCGATTCCACAGGGGACACTGGAGCCTCAGTACAATGGGGTATAGGAGTGTGTTAACCGGGAGCTGGCACCTTTAAATAAAAAACTACTGGTAGCTAGCTCCTCTCCCTCTATACCCCCACCCCCCCCAGGTCAGTCTAAAAACAAGTGTGCCCGAGGGGAGCTGGAAAGTAAGGAGAAGGAGACAGAAAAGCTACATTACTCACATATACATAAGAAAAACACATATACATGAAAACAAGAACAGGCCAGTCAGACAACATTAAACGCAAACTAGCGTCTGAACCTGTAAAAACAGTAACAATGCAGGCAGAACAGCGTAGTGGTGGGTGTCCAGTGTCCCCTGTGGAAATGGAGAAAGGGATTTGTCGGTAAGTACCAAAATCCTATTTTCTCCTTCATCCACCAGGGGACACTGGAGCCTCAGTACAATGGGGACGTCCCAGAGCTTACATCCCAGGTGGGAGAGCGCTGAGAGCCCTGCAACACCGCACGGCCAAACTCCGAAGCGGAGGCCGCAAAAGCATCAAAACGATAGAATCGTAGGAAGATATGCGTGCCTGACCAAGTGGCTGCTCTACAAAGCTGGTTTAAGGAAACCCCGCGAGCAGCCGCCCATGAAGGACCTACCGAGCGCGTAGAATGCGCCGTAATAGGACCCAGTGGTTGTTTGGAAGCCATCACATATGCTTTCCTGATAATGAAGCGAATCCATCTACAAATGGTCTGTTTGGAGGCCGGCCAACCTGGACGGGCCACATCAAACCGAATAAACAAAGCATCCGATTTACGGAGGGAGGCAGTCCTGTCAACGTAAATCCGGAGTGCTCTGACTACATCCAAGGATTTTGAATTGGAAGAGTCATCCTTAAACACCGGAACCACAATAGGCTGGTTTATATGAAAAGCTGTCACCACTTTGGGAAGAAAAGCCCTTTGAGTACGCAGCTCTGCCCTATCCTCATGGAAAATAAGATAAGGAGGGCGGCAGGATAAAGCACTGAGTTCTGACACATGCCTTGCCGAAGCGAGAGCCAACAACAGAACCACCTTCCAGGTTAAGTACTTTATCTCCACTCTCTCTAATGGCTCAAAAGTATCAGACTGGAGGAAGGCCAACACCAAATCCCATGGTGCTGTGGGAGGTACAAAGGGGGGTTGAATCCTCACAACTCTCTGGTGAAAAGTCTGTATATCCGGAAGCAAAGCCAATTTCCTTTGAAAGAAAATGGACAACGTGGATACCTGTACCTTTAATGAACCCAGACGAAGGCCTGCTGTGAGACCAGCCTGAAGAAAAAGAAGGAGACGTGATACCTTAAAGACTGAAGGAGGAGAATTACGTCTCTCACACCAAGCCACATATGTCTTCCATATGCGGTAGTAATGTTGAGAAGTGACTTCTTTCCTAGCCCGAATCATTGTGGGAATTACACTAGACGGAATACCCTTCTTTCTGAGGACGGCCCTTTCAATAGCCAGGCCATCAAACGAAGCCGCCTTAAGTCGCGATAAACAAATGGGCTCTGATGAAGGAGGTCGCCCTGAAGAGGCAGTGGCCACGGCTCATCTATTAACAGATTCTGTATCTGGGAGTACCACGCTCGTCTGGGCCAATCTGGCGCTATCAGAAGCACCATGATCCCTGCCCGCTTGATTCTTTGAAGCAGGCGTGGAATGAGCGGAAACCGAGGGAATAGGTAAATGTAATGAAAATTCCAAGGAGCCGTCAGTGCGTCCACTGCAGCTGCCCGTGGATCCCTTGTTCTGGAGTAGTAAACTGGTAGTAGGTGGTTTAACCTTGACGCCATAAGGTCGGCTTGAGGACAGCCCCACCTCAGAGTTAGTTGCTGGAACACCTGAGGATTGAGTGACCATTCCCCTGGATGAACGTCCTGCCAACTGAGGTAGTCGGCCTCCCAGTTTTCTACTCCTGAGATGAAGATCGCAGAAATCGCTACTGCGAATTCCTCTGCCCAAAGCAAAATCCTGGTTACCTCCCTCATTGCGGCTCTGCTTTTTGTGCCGCCCTGCTTGTTTATATACGCCACTGTAGTGGCGTTGTCCGACTGGACTCTGATTGCCTGCCCCTCCAGTAGCGGATGCACCAGCTGGAGAGCAGAAAATACCGCTCTCAACCCTAGGATATTTATGGGCAATCTGGCTTCCTGCTGCGTCCAGTTCCCCTGAAAATGCTTTCCAAGAGTCACTGCTCCCCAGCACCTCAGACTTGCGTCCGTGGTGAGGAGGGTCCAATCCCACACCGCAAACCTTTTCCCCGCCAGCAGGTGGGAAGGGTTCAGCCACCAAATGAGAGATGTTCGAGTCTGAGGTGCCAGGAGAACTCTCTGATGGAGAAAAAGGTGGGATCCTGACCACTGGGAGAGGAGATCCAATTGAAAAGGACGGGCATGAAATCGTGCATACTGAATCGCCTCGAAGGCCACCACCATCTTCCCCAGAAGGCGGATACAGAGATGCACAGACACTCGGCGATGTTGTAAGACCAGGCGCACCATATGCTGAATGGAGGCAGCCTTGTCTTGAGGCAGAAAAACTCTTTGTGTCCAATATCATTCCCAGGAATAGTAAACGCTATGTGGGGATCAGGGAGGACTTTTTGAAATTTAGTATCCAACCGTGTTGTAGAAGGATGCTCTGAGTTAAGCGAATGTCCCTTAACAGCCGAGCTTCCGAAGAGGCCTTTATCAATAGATCGTCTAAGTATGGAACAATGACGACCCCCTGACCATGCAGTAGGGCCATCATTGCCGCCATAACTTTTGTGAAGACACTTGGAGCTGATGAAAGTCCGAAAGGTAGGGCCTGGAATTGAAAATGCGACTCTAGCACCGCAAAACGAAGAAAGGCCTGATGGGGGGGCCAGATGGGGATGTGGAGATAAGCGTCCTTTATGTCTAAGGACACCAGAAACTCGTTCCTGTCGAGACCCGCTATAACGGATTGGAGAGATTCCATCTTGAATTTGAAAATTCGAAGATGAGGGTTTAAATCCTTGAGATTGAGTATGGGTCTCATGGAGCCGTCCGGCTTGGGCACCACAAACAGGCTGGAATAAAACCCTTGACCTCTCTGATGGGTCGGAACATTCACTATTACCTGGGACAATAACAGTTTTTGTATTGCCCCTAGAATTTCTCCTTGTTTTTCTGCAACCAGAGGTAAACCGGTTTTGAAAAAACGAGAAGGAGGATGGGCCCTGAAATCCAATTTCAGGCCGTGAATAATGATGTCCCTGACCCAGGCGTCCTGGCAAGACTGGATCCAAATGTCCTTGAAACGTAAAAGGCGCGCCCCCCAACTCTGGGATCCCCCAAATGAGAATGAAGGATGTCATGCGGCAGGCTTCGCAGCTGCCTTGTCCTGCTGAGTATTGGAGGCTGCTGATGCTGAAGCTCTACCTTGGCCTCTGGAACCTCTGGAGAAGGCCGGACCTCCTCTGGAACGCCCCCTAAATCTTCCAGAGGCACGAAAGGATCGAAAGGAGGGACCTGCCAAAGATCTTCTAGTAGGGGGAGGAGCTGCAGATGGTAGGTAAGTGGATTTCCCACCTGTAGCTTGTGAGATCCACTTATCTAATTCCGATCCGAAAAGTACCTCCCCAGTAAAGGGAAGGGCCTCTACCGCTCTCTTGGACTCTGCATCTGCCTGCCATTGACGCAGCCACAGAGCCCTTCTAGCAGATATAGCTAATGTAGAAGATCTGGCGGATAGATTACAAATGTCCTTAGACGCTTCTCCGAGGAAAGCAGCCGACTCTGCGATCTGTTCGGCTAACTGAATTAAGTCGTCAGATTGCGTACCTGTCTTAATCCCCTCAGCCAGCTGCAGCGCCCAGGCTTCAATGGCCTTATTCACCCAACAACTGACTAGTGCTGGACGCATCAAAACTCCTGCAACTGTATACAAGGATTTCAATGCGTGTTCCATCTTGCTATCCGAGGTTTCCTTTAGGGAAACTGCGCCAGGCATCGGAAGCACCGTTTTCTTGGAAAGACGGGTTACTGACGGGTCCACTGCTGGAGGAGTTTCACATAATCTCCTACTGTCAGGTGGGAAAGGGTAATAAGACAGATATTTTTTGTCTGGGTGTTTCCATGCGGAAAAAAGAATCTCATCCAGCTCTTCAGATGCCGGAAAGGTAACAGACTGTTTAAATCTTTTACCAAAAATCGATGGTTTTTCAGTAACCTCTAAATCCTCTACATGCAACACCTGGCGTACTGCTGAAATTGAAGCATCTACGCCTTGAGATGCAGGTTCGGGGTCTTCAGGAATGTAAGTTTCCTCTTCCTGAACCTCACCCTCTTCAGTGTCCTGCAACTCCTCATCTGACTCATCCCAGTGTAAGGGATTATGAATCAATCTCTTACTAAGGACTTGAGCAGGAGAAGAAGAAGCAGGTGGGGCCTGGGACATTACTTTTGTAAGTCCCTCCACAGATCTGGCCAGAGAGCAAACCCAATCTGGTTCAGCTGCTGTTTGTCTCAGCCTCTCCCTGTCCTTACGAGCTGATTCCAGCTCTGATGACAGATTTGATATAACTGCAGTCAATTGTTCAGACCACCTAGGCTGGACTTCAAGATTAGTATCCTGAGGTAAAGACACACATTTATCACACAGTAAGGAAGCATTAGATTGTCCCTGTGTGAATTTTTCACCACAAGTCTTGCATGAAAAACACTTCTGTGCTGCTTTAGACCCCTTGGTAGACATGTCTGTTACAGACACCACACCCGCACACACAGAGTAAAGGACAGTAATGCAATAACAGATTTTTCAATCACATCACACAGAGACCTGAAAGGGGCACAGAGGGAGATAAACTATAATGCTTGCAGCGCTAACCGAATAGTGCTGATAACAAGAATAGAAAATGTAATTGCTAATACACAGAGTACTAGCCTGACTCCTGCACAGCTCTCTCTCCACCCTGCAGTGCGTGTGCCTTGTGCTTAAAATGGCCACCAGCGTCCTTCTGGAAGCGCTGAGGCTGCTGGGAGGCAGGGGCAGAAGGGAAACTTAGGCTCCGCGCCCCCCCCCCCTGCGCTATGGCGCTCTCAGCGCTAGCGGAGCGCACTTATGAATGCCCGCCTAAATACATGTCCTGGCTCCTCTGCTAACCAGGGAGCCAGGAAACACTAACCTTAGCCCTGCCTGTGCTGCCGGCGGTGGGCATATGCTACTGGGTCCCGCGACGTGCACTGCATGCAGCGCGTATTTGGGTACCCTAGAGACTGAGGTCTCTGTAGCAGGAGACCTCAGCGTAAACCACATGCAGCAGCGGTGAGGATCTCCCCGGCAGCTCCCTCGTTGCAGACAGACAGGAGCAGTAGGCTGCCTGTCTGTCCTCAATGCTTGAGTATTTTTCCGGAGCCCTAAGGAGGCTTACGTCCAGCTCCCAGGGCACATTTTTTAGACTGACCTGGGGGGGGAATAGAGGGGGAAGAGCTAGCTACCAGTAGTTTTTTATTTAAAGGTGCCAGCTCCCGGTTAACACACTCCTATACCCCATTGTACTGAGGCTCCAGTGTCCCCTGGTGGATGAAGGAGAAAACAAAATAACAAACCAGTAGGAAAAAGACCGTCAAGAACCCCGCATTACTGAGTGTGAGGGAGCGCAGTGTGGAATGTGCCGTTACTGAGTCCGGCACCACCAGATTGGCCTGTGTGTATATGCCTGAGAAATTGCCAAACGAATCCATCTTGCCAGCGTCTGCTTATTGGCTGGCCAGCCACACTTATGACATCCAAGGAAGCCTCACCTACCGAGAGGCTTGTAGCCTGAAACGGTGGGACCACAATCTCTTCATTCATATGGAAACGAGATACCACTTTCAAAAGGTATCCCGCCATAGTACAAAGTAGCGCTCTATCCCGATGACATATTAAAATGGGGGAGCGGAAGGAAAGCGCTGCCAAATCAGAGACCCTGCGAGCAGATGCAATAGCGAGAAGAAACAGTCTTCATCGTCAGCCACCTGAGGTCTACTAATTTCAGGGGCTCAAATAGAGGAGCCTGTAGAGCCCTGAGAACCAACGTCAAATCCCACGGGACTACCGGGGGAACAAAGGGAGGCTGAACTCTTAGAACACCTTGAAAAAACGTCCTCACATCCGGCAGTAGAGCGATTTTCTGCTGAAACCAGACCGAAATAGCAGAAACCTGAACCCTCAAGGTGGCCAAGCGGAGCCCCTTTTCTAACCCAGTCTGAAGAAAGGAAAGCACGCTAGAGACAATAAAAACCTCAGGGTCATATTCTCTCAGTTCACACCACTGAAAAAACAAGTGCCAAACTCTATAATAAATGCGGGCCGAAGCAGGTTTTCTTGCCTTCAACATTGTGTGTATCACAGAATCAGAAAATCCCTTTTTTCTCAAGACGGAGGCCTCAAGAGCCATGCCGTCAAAGACCGATGAGGCAGACCCAGAAACAAGCAGGGACCCTGTATTGACAGATCTCGCCTCATCGGAAGAAGCCATGGAGTGTCTATGTAGAGACACTGTAGATCGGTGAACCAATGGCGTCTGGGCCACGCCGGAGCTATTAGTATCCCAGTACTGCCTTCCTGCTTGATCTTCCTGATGACCCTGGGAAGAAGAGCAAATGGCGGAAAGAGATATGCTAGCCTGTAAAGCCATCTTACTGCTAGCGCGTCCACACACTCGGCCATTGGATCCCTGGTCCTGGATCCGTATCTGGGTACCCTGTGGTTTCTCCTTGAGGCCATGAGGTCTATCTCTGGAAGACCCCATCTGTCCACCAGGCTCTGAAATACCTGTGGATGCAAAGCCCACTCTCCGGCATTTACCTCCTGCCGACTCAGATAGTCCGATTCCCAAGTTAGGACCCCTGGTATAAACACGGCTGATATTGTCGGGAGGTGATGCTCTGCCCAAACCAGAATCCTTGATACCTGTCATGGCCGCCCGACTCCGTGTGCCTCCCTGATGATTGAGGTAGGCTACCGCGGTGCGATTGTCGAATTAAATTTGAACAGGTCTGCCTTTTAATATTCCCTGAGCCTGAAGCAGAGCTCTGAAAACCACCCTTAGTTCCAGGATATTTATGGACAGACTACTTGCTGCCTTCGTCCATTTCCCCTGAAACGTGTGTAGACCAGTCATTGCCCCCCAGCCGTGAAGACTGGCATCGGTCTTGAGAAGTACCCAGTCTGACACCCAAAATGGGCGACCCTGGTTGTGATGGCTTGTCTGCAACCACCATGACAGGGATAACCGAACCTCCGGTAAGAGATTAAGTATCTGAGACTTGATCGCGCGGTACTCCCTGTTCCAGCGCAAGAGAATCAAGCTGCAATGGTGGATACCATCGACCCCAGCACCCGCAATGCTGACTGTACAGACACCCGCCTGTTGTGAAGCAATCTGCGTATCCGCAACTGCAGGGCCGCAATCTTGTCCTCCGGCAGATATATCCTCTGAATCACGGAGTCCAAGCGTGCCCCCAAATGAATCAGCTGCTGCACCGGGAGAAGCGACGACTTTTTCTAGTTTATAACCCAACCATAACTGTGCAGACAGGACACAGTTAGTCCCAAATGATTCCGTAACTCCTGTGGAGACTGTCCCAGTAACAGGAGATCGTCCAAGTATGGCAGAATCCTGGCGCCCTGGCGCCTGAGACATGCCATCATAACCGCCATAACCTTGGTAAACACTCGAGGAGCTGTTGACAGGCCAAATGGCAGAGCTTGAAACTGGAAGTGCTCGCCCTCTACCACAAACCGCAGAAATTGCTGGTGGGGCAGGGTGATTGGTAAATGCAGATATGCATCCTGGATATCCAAGGACACCATAAAATCCCCTGGTTCCATTGCCAACACAATCGACCGCAGTGTTTCCATACAAAACCTGGGCGCTCGGATAAATGTGTAGAGCCCCTTTAAGTATAGAATAGGCCGGTAGGACCCATTTGGCTTCTGAATCAAAAATAGATAAATAGATAAGGAATAAAATCCTTTCCGTAATTGATTCTCTGGAACCGGGATAATGACTCCCGACATCAGCAGGGTGGGTATAGCCTGTTGAAGGGCCAAGGCCTTTACAGAACCCACCACTGGGTTTATGCAAAAGAATCTCTGGGGAGGACTTCTCCAGAATGTCAGGGCGTACCCCCACAATTTTGTCTAATTCTGTGCCAAGAGAATACGGAAGGGATTCTAGGGCCTTTTTCGACCCCGCATCCGCTTTCCAATCACTTAACCACAGGGCTTTGCGTCCCACAACCGAGACCGCTGATGCTTTGGAAGATAGTATACCAGCATCTAATGCCGCATCTCCCAGATAAGATGCTGCTTCCTTGGCATAGGAAATAATCTCCAGCTGTTCCTTGGATGCTTCTGGCAGAGATTCTGCCAGTGCCTTCATCCATTCCTCAATGGCTTTGGAAACCCAAGCCGTAGCCATAGCTGTACGAGTGGCCGCTACCGAGAGCGAGAAAATTGCCTTAAGACAACCCTCAAGCCTCCTATCCGTGGAATCTTTAAGAGAGGATGCAGATGGTATGGGCAGTGTGGCACTCTTTACCAGCTGTGCCACATGTGCATCTACAGACGGCGGGATTTCCCACTTAGCACACTCTTCTGACAGAAATGGGTAGAAGGCTGCCAACTTTTTAGAAGGACAGAATTTCCTACCCGGACAACTCCATGTTTCCCCCATAAGCTCCGACAAGTGCTCTGATTTGGAGAACTCCGCCTTGACCACCTTCTGGCGCTTAAATACTGGCGCCTTTCTCTGCGGAGGCTCCCCCTCATCTATATTCAATAACAGTTTTGACTGGCCTAATCAAAAAAGGGACATCAGCCACTGAAAAATTATCCTCATCTTCTCCGGAGATAGATGCCCGTGAGGAATCATGTACCTCTTCCTCCTCCACGGATGTACAAGAGTCATCGCCCCTCTCTGTGGCCTGGCCTGTGTGAGGGGCCAAACGCCGTCTGGTCTATGGCTGCATAGATGTAGCAGCTTGTAGCGGTTGCTGAAAAGCTGCTGAAGATTATGCCATTCCTCGACCAGCACACATGTCCATCCATGATGAAAACAGAGGGCATAACCATAGAGGGCTGCATCTGCTGCGGGTACCCCAATACTGGGGGTGCTGGGGCAGCCAAACGTTCCGCCACTTGTGCCATAATCTGGGAAAAAGAAGCCCAAGGGGGTTCTGGTCCAGAGGCTGGTAAACTTGACTGATGCGGTGACTGTCTAAAGCAGTTATCACACAATCCATTTTGTATGAAATCCTGTGGGGATAACCCTGCTTTGCAGGCCATATAAGACACCAGCACAGGGGCTTCAGCCATCTGTCTTTCAGACTCCTTAGACATAATAACGCTCTCTTATGTCAAGTTCTGAGTAACCATGTGATTTTGTTTCACCCCAACTACCCACACAACTGTAGCATAGGGTTATAGGGAGAAAACAACAGTGATAGGTTATAAACTGACAGTTATTCAGACATTAGATAAAAAGAAACAGAAAAAAGAAGGCTCTTTTTGTGAGGCACTCTTACGTTTAAACAAAATGATAAAATATAACTTATTTCTTCACCTATAAATATGGTTCCTCAAGGTAACTGAAAGGGTAAGTTATAGTATAGGTAGGACTACTGACAATTAACAAACATGTGACAATAACCTACAACACAAATAAAAATAAATATGAAGAGACTTATATATGACAGAAATCTTTACCAGTATCGATTGAGAACAGGAGGTTCTCATGAAAGATAAATCTCCTTATTCTATAAAGGAATTATATTGCTCTTGCCTGTGACTTTGTTCATGCATTTCACTTAGCACCACCATGGTCTGGGTACTATGGGCCTGATTCAGAGCAGTGGTGATTGACGGAGAGCTAACGGCGGGTGCACACGCTGATCTCCACTTCCTCCTTACTTATTTACCAAGGGTAATATGTATCTTCCCCGTGTGGGATTTCATATGTACTTATAAACTTATTACATTACCTGAGTGAGCAATCGCTCTGAGACGAAGAGCATCTTATTGATCTGTTTCTAAGTGACCAGTACTTAATATATATGTATTAGCTGTTATGTTTTGTTAGGTATCAGCCACATTAATGTGAGGTCACTGGCAAATGTATATTTTTCACCCTGAATATCACTGCACTACCAGACATTGGACTGGCTAAAGGTACACTTTGTCATAAGGATTATTGTAGTATATGACAGAAATTTGCCTTTAGGATGTACAGAGATTATAGTGCATGACATTTACCTGTATTTCTATGGCCATATATGTACACATGTGTGACTTATGATCTATGTAATACTTTATCATTGATGCCTATGCATTTATATATTTCTCTATCAGTATATTTTCATATTTCCATATAGTAGATACAGTATATCCATCACTGCTGCATCTTAGGATTACTATTGGAGATGCCAATATACTTGTATATATCAGGCCATATGTACTAAGCTCACTCCTACTAGGAGGTATACCCTGCATGAGAACTTCTGTTCTCAAATTGTCTTGTAAATGATTTTCGCGAATTCTTTTTCTGAATATATGTGTTTTATGTATGTCATGATTATAATAATATATACCAACCAGGTGTATATGTATGATATCTGCATCCATGTTTGATTTGAGACTAGTATAACATCCTATTACTGACATATGTTTAGATATATAGCATGTGATTAATTCAATATTCCACTTCTGATGTTTATTTACATTTATGTATGACTTGCCACATACATCTTGGATTCTAACATTGTGGACATAGTACCCAGACCATGGTGGTGCTAAGTGAAATGCATGAACAAAGTCACAGGCAAGAGCAATATAATTCCTTTATAGAATAAGGAGATTTATCTTTCATGAGAACCTCCTGTTCTCAACCGATACTGGTAAAGATTTCTGTCATATATAAGTCTCTTCATATTTATTTATATCTGTGTTGTAGGTTATTGTCACATGTTTGTTAATCGTCAGTAGTCCTACCTATACTATAACTTACCCTTTCAGTTACCTTGAGGAACCATATTTTATAGGTGAAGAAATAAAAGTTATATTTTATAATTTTGTTTAAACATAAGAGTGCCCCACAAAGAGAGCCTTCTTTTTTCTGTTTCTTTTTATCTAAAGCATAATCTGGCTCTGGGGAGCACCGCCAATATGAGTTATTACGGGTGAGATATTATATCTTGTGCTATTCCTTACAATTTTGGTCAACTATATCTTGTATGAATATTTATGTGCATATGCTGTGCGGAGTAAAAAAAACCCCCCCCCTTTTTTTTCTCAGTTATTCAGACATAAAAGGCAGTGCCACACACAGAATACAAATCACATGCAATGCATAAAACACCCTTGTGAACATATGCAATCTAAGCTCTTGTCACTACGAACAGCCCCAGGCTTAGTAGGGTAGAGCTCTGTAAAACCTGTCAACGTGGGAGAAGTATACAGGGAGACTGATCCAGGCTCCTGAGTGTACAGCCACTGAAAGCACCTGAGAGTGGTTTCTGGCTGACTCAAATAGAGGGAGGCTGGGAGGAGCAACCCAGACGCGGAAACCTTTAGACTGGGCGAGCGTGAGAGTTGGGGGGAGGGGACGCCGGGGAAAAGCGAACCTCCCCTATGCTGCATGGATCCACCCGTCACACTGACCTGGACACCGCCACTAGTCCCCGGCTGTCAGGATCCGTCACGTCCCGGTGGTCTAGTGCGGGTGACAGTTTACCTGGCTCCTCACTGCAGCGTGCCTGCGGCCAGTCCCCACTGCCGGAGGGCGGACCGCCACGTGGACCCGGCGTCAGCGGCCGCCGACACCACCTTACCTGCATCCCGTTCCGGTTGCAGTCAAGGACCCTGCGCCCCTGCCGAAATCACTGGCTTCACACCAGTGTTGCAGCGCCGGAGGGGGTAGGTGGAGCCCGACATGGGCGTCCGCGGACGCTTAGCTGCTTTCGGTTCTCCTTTCAGTCAGCACGTGCCGCCAGCTCAGGTGGAGAGCCGAACTCTCCTCCTCTTTTTTTTTTTTTTCGGCGGGACTCCTGCAGTCCCACTGCATTTGGTGTCAACCACACCAAACAGAAGAACTGACTACCTATGGCCGGGGGCGGGGTATATGTGGGGAGGACCCGGTGCATCCTGGGAGCTGACAGCTCGTTTTAACTGTTTGGTGTCTGGACCATATACCCCAACGTATTGGCTGTGGATCCCATGGACCCCGAAGAAGAAATGTGTCTTAATGTGAGATTAGGACACACAGGCAGCTTATGCTGATTGTAATATTAATAAATGCGACATGCCTATATTCTGTGTGCCGCTGACACTAACATAGCATTTCACAGCCGCACATAGGATATAGACATGGAAATATGGCAGGGAAAAAGTTGCATGGTGCTCACATGTTCTGTGTAACACGATTTGTTGTGCATGGAGGATAGATTTATGTGGACACATCTGGAAAGTTATTTTAAATTGCCAGCCTCGACCAGCAATCCCCATGTTCCAGTGTCCCACCAGCTTCGCTGAAAGAGAAATACAGGAAAAATTGGATTTTTGTACTTATGGTGAATCCTTTTCTCTGAATCCATCTGGGGGACACTGGACCATGTGTGCACTGATGCAGCCTAACACAAAGCTGTAGTCAGGTTCCACGGGAAGCTGGGAACCATGAGCTATGGACTTCTTTTAGGACTCCTAGCTTGCTTTGCTGCACCTTACCAAGGCAATGTAGAAAGCAGCAGAGCTTCCGACTCCGAATCAGAACCCCTGGGCCCCGTGGAACCACACCCCAAAGAGGTGCAGCAAAGCGAGCTAGGAGTCCTGAAAGAAGTCCATAGATCATCGTTCCCAGCTTCCCGTGTAACCGGACTACAGCTTTGTGTTAGGCTGCATCAGTGCACACATGGTCCAGAGTCCCTCAGATCGGATGAAAGAGAAATAAAGGGCAAATGAAGGCACAAGGTACTGTGCACACTACCTGCACAAAAGCACCAGAAATATCTTGGGGGGAATACAGGTGCATAAGGAAGGGGGAGGAGGGGGTTAGTCATTCACATCAAGCACAAATAATATAATGGATTAAAATGGAAGACAGAAAATATCAGTACGGCGCTATCAACAAGCAGCTGGTTCAGTGGAGGTGTCAACTCCTAACTATACAGAGAAAACAAAGGAATATATATATGAACAGTGCTAGGAACTTAATATTATAACATAGGTCTCATAATATGCTAATGCAAAAAAATAAATATATCAGGAAGGATGTATGGTTTCAAATAGGAAAGAATAAATAGGATCTAAAAGATCTCAGTACATAATAATTAAGAACTTATGTCTATACGGCTTGATTGAAAAATATCTCAATTTAATGTATAAAATATAAAGTATGTTAAAATGTACATTCCATAAGTATTACATTTCACAATGGAAACAACATAAATAAAAAACAATTGAATATTGTAAAATAATAAAAATAAAAAATAATAAAAAATTCTGAATGTTAATTGAATAAATGAATAAATAAATTAATAACAGGTGAATTCAGGAAATATATTGAAGAAAATTAATAATAATCCAGAAGAAATCCCAAAAAAATATCCATATGAATCGATGGGTGAAACTGTTTAAATATAAAGGTAATAATGAGAATTAATCTCCAAAAGATAGTCTCGCTTGAGGTGGTATTCACTATAGCAAACAATAAAGCAGCAGTCACTGGTCTACACGTGTGGATCCGGAATAATATCCAGCTTTTATATTTACCAGACTTCATTAAATGTCCACAGCCTGAAGGTAATGCAGATATTCTTGCACTGGCATGTTGACGTAAGAAGAAAAAAACTGGAAAGTGATGAAAGGTGCTGGTCCGGAAACAAGTCCACATAGAAATCCAAGTGCTGTATAATAGTAGGGTGCCAAACGCGTTTCGCTGTGGTAGGTCCCACAGCTTCCTCAGTAGCAATATCCACACTGCTTCAATGTGGGGCTTTATATACCCCTGTACACACATTGATGATAATCAGCTGTGACTAACAACAATAACTAATCAATCAAGCCGTATAGAAAATCAAAATTGTCTCTCATATATCTAAATACACATAAGTACATAATAACATCCCCTAAATAACTTAAAACTTTAAAATAAATCAAGTCTGAATATTAACAATCACCTGATTTCACTCAGAAAACGGAGCATGGCATCCGGTCACGTGATACCCACAGAAATCACGTGATTCAGTATGACACATATTGCTTGTTTCTAGCTTCTATTCCAAGATGCGATGATTAGGTCACGTGATGTAAACATACATCACGTGACTAAACTCCGAACCACTCCGTGTTTAGGGTGTAATGATGGAATCACGTGATGTAAACACACACCACGTGATTCAACTCCGGACCACTCTGTGTTCCATGTTAATGCACGGAGACTGTTGTACGAGTACATCACTGAGTCACGTGATGTAAACATACACCACGTGATAAGGCCGGCTCG
Source organism: Taudactylus pleione (assembly GCA_031769625.1). Taxonomy (NCBI): domain Eukaryota; kingdom Metazoa; phylum Chordata; class Amphibia; order Anura; family Myobatrachidae; genus Taudactylus; species Taudactylus pleione. The sequence continues at coordinate 35,933,583 of JAUIMM010000065.1, forward strand.
GATACATATTGTCAATATATTGATTAGATCGGTGTTTATAAAGAACACCCAAATCACCCTGTTAAGTAGAATATATAGATCATTATTCCTACATACATCTAATATTCACTAGGTGATCTAAGTATTTAATAGAGAAGATCAATTAGAATTGCTCTCATCATTATTCAGTATCCTACATATGCTGATAATACCAGCCATATAAGTCTATATAAAGAGCAAACATTCATCCCTTATTATACATTATTGTGTAAAAAAACATTGATCATATCGCAACCATACAAATTAAGAGAATTTTGACATATAATAATATTAGACCCTATTGAGTTAGAATTGGAATAAAAAATTCCATTCTATTATTTTATTTCATCTGATACTTAGTTTTCAACCATAATACATTGGATTAGTATAAACTATATTTTATATTTGTCACTAAGACTACTCTCTGTGATTATTAAATAAATTCATATATATAACAAAAAATAATAACTATATACCATAAAAATGGAACACATCCATCATATTGTATAACAAATGATATATCGACAGAACCCCAATAGTTGTTATTATTAGAATTCACTCATAGTTTAATTCTAATTAGTTATTAGTACATAATGTATATTATTTAATAATTTCTTAATATATTACAAATCATCTATAACTAAACTACGGTGTATAATGCAAGGCTTAGCAGATCTCCCAAAAATAAGGATGGAGAAAGGTTTGAACATGGTAATAAAATATGTATATATCCATCATATATTCCGGTTAAGATAGATGATGGGGACCTTATCTATCTACCTCAATCAAATGAATGTGTTTAACTCTATAGACTTATTTAGGACCTCTGGATGTAAAGAATTTAATCTGAACATCCAGAAGACCTCCTGACGACAAAGAGTCTTATATCTATCTCCACCCCTCTGGGTGTGTACTACATGGTCAAGTCCTATGATCTTAAGGCATTGTGGATCACTATTGTGTACTTTCAAATAATGGGAGGATAAACTATGTGTAGTAACTCTATTGGTGATGTTACGTCTATGCTCCAGAAATCGTCTCTTTAGAGGTCTCGTGGTACGACCCACATAGTGCAATCCACACCCACAGGTAAGTAGATAAATTACATAGCTCGAGTCACAATTCATGAAATTAGTGATCACGTACGGATCTTTTGAATCTTTAAAGGTTATACTAGTTGTCTTTTTATCAGTATAAGAGCACATAGTACATCTAGTCTTCCCACAACGATGGAAACCTGGTGGTCTATAGGGTAACCATTGTTCAGAATTGGTAATTGTATTGTCAGTATTTACATGTGGTTTAAGATAGCTGGGTGCTAAAATTGATTTTAAAGATTTGTTCTTCTTGTAAATTATAGATGGTCTGGGAGGTAGAATATTTTTTTAAATATTATCTTGCTGAAGAATACGATAATTCTTATATATAATTTCTCTAATTTGCTTATGGCAGGAGCTGTACTTACAAATGAATGCAGTATCTCTGTTAGAAATAGGATCTGTATTTCTTTCCAATTTCTTGGTCTTAAAAAGAGATATTCTGTCCATATTTTGAACTTCTCGTAAAGCTTTTTGAGGAATATATTCAGGATAGCCTCTCCTTCTAAAGGAGGAAAGCATATCTGTCGCCTGAATAGAGAAGTTCTCTAGAGATGAGCAGTTCCTGCGTAGTCTCATCAACTGGCCCTTGGGAATATTGGCTTTCCAAGGGTAGTGATGAGCACTCTTAAAATGTAAATATGACTGAGCGTCAACTGTTTTAATGAAATTGGAAGTATATATAATGCAGTCTCTTGCCTCTAGAGTCACATCGAGGAAATCTATCCGAGTGGGGTGGTATTGATGAGTAAAAGTAAGATTGAAGGAATTACGGTTAAGTGCAGAAACAAAACGTGAAGCAGAAAGTGAATCCCCATCCCAAATAAAAAATAGATAGTCTATGTAACGGCCATAGAAGACCAGGTTCGCACCGAACTCGCTCCCCCACACATGGTGATCCTCAAATTCCCCCATGTATAGGTTTGCGTAGCTCGGCGCAAACCTGGTCCCCATGGCCGTCCCCATGACTTGAAGATAAAAAGTGTCGAGAAACAAAAAATAATTGTGAGTAAGAATAAAAGTAATACAATCCAAAATAAACAGCCTGTGTTCCTGGTTGAGATCCTCATCTCGCATCAGTCGAGAGGAGATACATTGTACACCAAGAAGATGAGGAATATTGGTGTACAATGAGGATACGTCCATAGTGAGGAAGGCATATGAAGGCTTCCACTCTATCGAATCCATTTGAAGTAAAAAATGAGTAGTATCCTTCAAATGGGATCTTAAACCAGGAACATAGGGTTGAAGAAAAGTGTTGATGTAATGGGAAAGATTGGAAGTGAGGGAATTAATACCAGAGATAATGGGACGCCCAGGTGGTGAAGAAAGGGATTTGTGGATTTTAGGAAGATGATAATAAATGGGTGTGACAGTATATGGATTATATAAAAAACGCCAGATTTCCCTTGTTATGACTCCAGAGGCAAGAGCCGTATCAAGAAGAGACTTAAGCTCAGAGAGAAAAATATTAGTTGGATCCGTAGATAACATACGGTAAAATGCATGATTACTGAGTTGATTAGAAGCTTCATTGAGATAATCGGTTCTGTCCTGAACTACTAAACCTCCCCCTTTATTCGCCTCTTTAATAATTATAGAGGTATCCTTAGTAGTTAGTGCTCTTTTTTCTTCTCTAGAGAGATTAGAAATGGATTTATCTCGTCCTGTTTGTTGGCACAAGGACTTAAAGTCTTCTAGTGTAATTTTATAAAAAGACTCTATCGTATCACTTTTGGCACTGAAAGGTAAAACTCAGATCTCAATTTTAATTTATTCTGTGGCACTTGTGTATTAGTATAAAAAATGTTAATTATTTAATTGGGTTCGGTAGGAGAAATCCTGCCCTCTTCCCAAAGATCCTCAAGCATTGAAATAGAGGAAAGATCAGTATGGTCCAAGAGGATCGGAATAGAATCATCCTCATTTTTCTCCAAATTTTTGTTAGCAAAATATCTCTGTCTTTTGAGATTTCGTACGAATCTATTAAGGTCCACGAATAAATCAAAAATATTAGGATCTGCTGTAGGGGAAAATTTTAGTCCCTTATTAAGTAGGGAAATTTGATCTTTGTCTAATTTCTTAGAGGATAAATTAAAGACATTGCAGGGTACAGTATCATTCTGGCTCTCTATATCACAGTTGATTCATATGAATGGTTTTTAGAACCTTTTTAGGTTTTTTCTTTTTGTTTGTATGTCGACCTCCTCTTCTACCTCTGGGCTTCTGTCTCTTAATCGTTTCTGGTTTGATATATACTGATAAGCTTTGGAATTCCCTCCCCAATGATTGGGTGGGGGACGTTCCTCTTGAAAATCCTCCGAAATAATTCTCTGTCTTAGGGGACGATCCTTATTAAACGGTCTAACTTTAGGCCTTGCTCCCGCGCCCAAAAATTTGGGGGACTCAATCTCAGTGGGGGTATCTGGCATTCTAACTCTTTGTTCTCTCGGGTATTTGGTGTTATATTCAAAATTTGATCGATTTCGAAATTTTCTATCATTATTCCTATGGTCATATGCATTACCAGTATTTGAAAAGTAATTTTTTTAAATCCTTTTGGAATTTTTATATGTTCTGATTTTATTTTCACTATAATCTGCTAAATCTCTTCTAAATTTCTTTAGTTTATTCTCGAAGAGTTGTTTTTCATATCTTTCAATTCTTTCACAGATGATATGATCTTTCTCTATAAATTCAGGGGACTTTTCAAAAGAATCTAGATCCTTTTTGAGCTCTCTTATTTCTTTCTCATATTCTTGAACTTTTATAGACCTATATTTAACCACCAATTTCATGAGGGACAAAGAACAAGTGTCTAGAGTCTTATCCCACTCTATTTGAAAATCAGAATTCTCAGGAAAAATGGAGGGTTTGGATAGCCTAAGGCCCCCGGGGAATAATGCCTTTATCCAGACATTTCTCTATATGCACGCTATCTAACCAATGTTTAGATTCTGTTCTAAGAAGATCCTCCAATTTGTAGAGCAATTTTTGTAAGCTTATATTACCTGATTCTTTAGGGGGTTCTAAATCAGTTTCCCATTGTGCTAAGTAAGAACGTCGTCTAGTTTCTCTATTTATGAAACTCGTCATGATTGCTGCCACTGATAAAAAGACTATATATACTAACACAAAGCTGTAGTCAGGTTCCACGGGAAGCTGGGAACCATGAGCTATGGACTTCTTTTAGGACTCCTAGCTTGCTTTGCTGCACCTTACCAAGGCAATGTAGAAAGCAGCGGAGCTTCCAACTCCGAATCAGAACCCCTGGGCCCCGTGGAACCACACCCCAAAGAGGTGCAGCAAAGCGAGCTAGGAGTCCTGAAAGAAGTCCATAGATCATCGTTCCCAGCTTCCCGTGTAACCGGACTACAGCTTTGTGTTAGGCTGCATCAGTGCACACATGGTCCAGAGTCCCCCAGATCGGATGAAAGAGAAATAAAGGGCAAATGAAAGCACAAGGTACTGTGCACACTACCTGCACAAAAGCACAAGAAATATCTTGGGGGGAATACAGGGGCATAAGGAAGGGGGAGGAGGGGGTCAGTCATTCACATCAAGCACAAATAATATAATGGAATTGTAAAGTCACTCAGTAAAATGAAGACAAAGGACAGCAGTGATACTCACTGAGAACAGAGGTGTATCTCCTAAACCTGTGTTAGGTGTTCCATTCATGTGATCAAATATGGACACCTCTGAAACAACATGGAAAAAAATTACATATTGTAGAATCTCTTACAATAGTGATCAATAACGTAAGAATGATAACCATCTAGGTTAGCATTTACAAACATATATTGTGTCAAAGCCAAATTGATTTTATTCCCAATGAAATCGTAGGTGGGGCAATTGATATGTAAATGACTATTCACTAAAACACTTTACTACTACTTGGGAATAATCAAATCACATGGCCAGATACTTGCTGTACAGTTCTGCCATTGTGCAACTTCGATCTATAGTATTGTGAAACAAAGTTGGGATAAATTATGGATCATGCATAAGGCATTTCAGTGCCAGTGTGGTTATTACCAAAATGAATGCTGCAATCTAACATATATTGAATTATTACGACAGATACACAAAACGTCACGTGACTTAATGAAACTTATCTAAAACACATATACATTACTAAACAAATGACAACCATAGGTAGCTTAAACTAATTATATGCTTATAGATCCCGATCACTAAACTAAGCATAGTGTAATCATATGGCATAGGCACAAGTTAATAACATAGCAAAAACAATGTATGCATTTATTAGTAAACTGTGAAAGATTAAGAAACACACAACATTGCTGCCACACTATGCTGGGGATTTTATTCCGGCCAGGACACTAGGGGGTCAATCAAATTAGAAATGTGTCCACATACATCTATCCTCCATGTACTACAAGGGTGTATCTGCAAACTAAATGCTAGGTTACAGTGTCAGCGGCTGTGACACCGTAATTTAGCATTTCATAGGGCTGCAAACAGAAGTGGACGAGTCCGAAGGTACCATAAGTGCGGCATACTGCTGCACTTTCTCGAGTGTGTGAGGAGCTTGCACCTAATTGGATTGAGCCCTATATGTGCAGAGTTTGTATGTGGCCCGCATGTTTGTGTAGGTTTCCTCCCAGTCAAAAAAAAATAAAAATCACTTGAAGTTTAATAAGCTTCTGGCCACATTAGTCCTAGTGTATGTGGGTTACAAAATTTAGACTGTAAGCTACATTGTAGCAGGAAGTGAAGCATTAAGAATTCTTTATAATGAACATGATGGATTTGTATAAGACTAGTGATAAAATAAATTTAGTGGTCAACTTCATACAACCTAATTTCTCAGTGGATCTAGTTCTGATTAAATATAATTGTACAAAACAAATATTAAAGAAACTAAAAAAGTAGATATATAGATTATATATATATATATATATATATAAAAATAAACACACACACACACACACACACACACACATACATATATATACATACACACACATACATACATACATGCATACACACACAGGTTTCTTTCTTAATTACCTCTTTGGGAGCCTGTCAGAGACAGTGGACGGAGGGAGAAGCTATCCAGCGAGGGCATTCCAAGTTGGGAAAATGAGTAACTGGGGTAAGCAGGGAGTGTTTCCAGAGCTGCAAAAGCATTCATTCTGCTTGTACCTCCTATTGCATTGCTAGTCTGAAACAAAACACATGCATCTAGAAGGCCTTTGCAGAGAGGAAAGCATAACAGTATAATGTACTACAATTTCAGGATTAATATAAGTTCAACGCATGTTTACTATATTAAGGACAACCACGTTGTAATGGGTTCTAATTCCTGATCATTTATTGGAAGATATTTTAAAATATGATACGATTTGCTCTTTAGTTCACCATTAGCAGCCACTAATGTTGCAAATCCAGCACACCATGCTATAAATGTGATGTGCACCCAAAGAGTTATCAGAGAATACATTTGAAAACGATCTTGCCTAGCAGATTCTAGCAGCTCAGTGCCCTGCCTCTCTGACCCTGGTAAGTTAGATATGTCAGAAGTAGTATTAATATTTTAAAATGTCAAGAAGAAAAGTAAAAATAATTAAATAGGAAATTGATTTTCTTATTAAAATCAGTTTGAGCAATGGGTACGGATAAACGTCACCTTGCATAATTTTCATTGATAAATGCGAGTTAGACAAGAACTTGGACAGATAGTAAGGGCAAATAACAAGAAGAGAGCTTTAAATATGGATCACTAGTGTACAGTACTTGAAAGACCAATCTAAAAATAAGTTTAGAAAAAGTTCCCTGGAACCTTCCTCTAGAGCACAAGTACTGCTTAAGTAGAACGTTTATTAGAAGGCAATTATGAGCACTGTACAAGCATTTGCTCCTCATTACAGAGTTATGTGACTCATAAACCTTTCCAAAGAATGGAATGTGCTGGGATTTACATAGTGTATAATATACAAACACTTTGTCAAAAGGCAAAAAGTGGATTTCTCAACTCCCCTACCATCTGAAAAAACCTGGATTTATTCCTTACTAGCTTTCAGAAATGTACGTATAAGAGTCAGTAACTTACCAAAGCTAAGGATTTTAGAGAAGCATTGGTGATTAAAGGGTCTCATTTTTCTTTTGCTTGTTAATTATAAGGCTGCCACCTTGTTCTGAACACCATCGTCTACTTTATTCTTACGGTATTGTTCCCTGCAGACATACATAGTTTGCAGGGTGCTGGCCAGTTACAGTGCTGCCTGTATAATTAACAAGAACTGATTTCTACTTTTTCTTTATACACTATACATTCCCTAAGCCTGGTGAGAGACAGATTTAGTAGACCCATTTCAGCTGGAAAATACTGATAACAAAATAGCTCACACTTGTAGCAAATACAACACGAGGTAAAACATTATATTCTGTCAAGGTATGATAACCTTTACATATATAACAGCTATATTCACAAATATAAGAAAATTGCATTACACTACAGTTAATTAGTTCACTCACTGGAAGATTCTATGGGCTCAATACAATCAGGCGCGAGTCCCTCTGCTGTTGCCGCCGTTTCTACACCAACACTCACCCCCCTCGCACCTAATTGAATTGACCCCTAAACATAATCAACTGAACTTTACTTTTTCTAAATGCCATACTCTTGATATCAACATCTCTTATGTGCCAGTATTACCTCAAATTTGATATGCAACCCAGAAAAGATCAGCTTGAATATTCCAATTACTTATAGTTAAACTTTTAATCCATGGTAATAAAGATAAAGTAAACATGTCATCTGCTGTTGCTTTAGTAAAATATGCCATAATGGGAAAAAATATCTTCAAGAGTGTGAAGTCCAGCACTGTGCTGTGAAATGGTGCAGTTCTCCACTTTCCATCATGGAAATGCTGAGAGTCAGGGGAAGATGCTGGGCACCTTTAATTACATTTCTGACATTTTCAAATAAACACAGAGGTTTCCTGAAAAGGAAGCTTACACCTGGCAAGAATATAGCCCTGTAATGCAATAGAATAAAAATGTGACAAATTTAATAAAGATTTAAACATATGCCATTGAAAAATAATAAAAACATGTTGTTGAAGTACACCTAAGTGGTTAACTGCAACTACTGCCTTTTGTATGTGTCCAGCAGTGACATGCGGTGAGGTCAATGGCTGGGGAGGCACACATGGAGATGGGTCTGAGTGCTGGGAGCCTCTCACCCCCTAACTCACTGTAACTCTCCCCTCACTACACTAAGTTTCAGTGTCCATTGATTCTACTGCCAGTATCACTGTCTTCTCTTGCTGCTGACTGAGATCCGATCTCTAAACACTGCAGTGCACTTCCTGGTCACATGACACATCCAAGGTATCCATCAGTGCTCAAGGCAAACCTCTGATACTCAAAGGCATGCCTCTATTAGCTCTTTCCGTGCAGCTTACTGCCTGTGGTGTGGCTCTGGCCCCAGCGCTGCAAGCAGTGTCTGATACACAGAAGCGAGGCTGAGCTGTTCCTGCCTCATCTCTCCTGAGTGTTAACTATAAAAAATAATTACAATAAACAAAGATGTTTACAAGCTATAAATATCTATTATTATTCTAATCAGTTTTATATCAATGACAGAGCCTCCCCTGACTGCACATCCCAGGTGTCCAGCTAACAGTGCTTTGTAGATGGTGAGGTGGGAGGTAATTCAGTGTTATGCAGACCAACACACAACACACCCTATACTTCTCCACACTCCAACGAACAATGCCCCTATTCATCACTCACAGCGGAATGCTGTCATATCTACCAGTCCGCAGTTAACTGCTTGATGGGCAATACACAAGCCATCTAGAAGCACACTTGTCATTAATCTCACCTTGTTTAGGTCATCTGATGTTGGCACAGAATCAAGGATGCGATCCAATTCATCTCCAATCATTTCATCATTCAAGTTTGGGAACAGAACAGATTCATCACTACTAGTTAGTGCTGAAGGGAACAGACCAATATCAGAAATAGGGCGCACACTGGGAGAGACCGAAGAGACTGGAATGGGACTCGGCTCTCCTAGTGCTTCACTTGTGACACTTAAAGCAGAGAAGGATGAGTGAGGAGTGTTGTAATCATCAATCTCAGGCAAATCTGAAATACAACAGATGAACAAAACGGAGACTTGATTGCACTTTCCAACAACTTATTTGCAAAAAATTTAGACGACACTCAGTATTTCTATAGAGTTTTTATAGTAAGCGAGATAAAACAAGAAAAGGTCCATCGGCTTGCGCATACAAACATTTATGTTGCTACAACTCAAGAAAGCCATTGAGAAAATAAAGCAAGGTAAACATTAATTGAACTTTATGCTGTACTTACTCACAGGAATGCTACACATGGCATGTAGTATACAGGTTTCTGCAGCAACCTTCAGGCTACATTTATCCACACCCTGCAGTCTCTTCCCGAATATCAGGGAGACTCTCTGAAATGAAGGTGATCTCCCCGAAATCTAGCACTTTCCCTGATGCTCTGTGACCACTGCAGATTTGTTTTTTACTGTGACAACTGCGTACGGTTTTCCAATCATAAATACCTAAACCTTGAAATTGTGTACTAGCTGAGATCTATACAACTTATTGTACCTTGTCATCCCCTCCATACCCCCTTTTTTATACTTCTGTACCCATTCCCATTTCATACGACCACGCCAGACAAATGGTTAAAATAAATCTTCAATTGTATGTCTCAGCAATGTCACTGATTCAGAGTGAAATCATAGCATGTGACCTCAAGTTAAGCCCTACTGTATGGGCCATGTGCAGTTTAATACACACAACGTTGAAAGGGGTCAGATTCTTTGACAATAATATAGTAATATTGTATGCAGACTGAAAAAAACGGGACAGGGCAATTAGCTGCTGACAACAATGTAATTTAGACTGTAAACTCCAACCGGGCAAGGACTGTTGTGAATGATTACAACACTGGGTTATATGGTGCACTATACAGGTGATAATTAAATGTTAAAACAATTGTCCAATAAAAGTGAAAAGTATTCATTCTAAATAAACAAGAAACGCTCATCTGCGATACGTATGTAAAATGAAAGTAAACTAGTCCTAACATGCTTTTTCTAATGCATATAATTTAGTCTTGCTTTTCCCATTTATGAGAACCTGAAAACGTAATTTGGCTAATACCTCTACAAGGTAGGGAAGCTTTTTAGAAGCTTTAGTAAAGCTATCCCAAAGTGTCACTAACCAAGCAGTGGAGGTTGTCGGTACTAATATTCCAGTTAGGGTTGGAAATGCGGACTCATCTGTTTGTTCTTCATCACTCTCTCAATACCTCCCAGCGCTAACTCACATTCATCTAAATCGCTCTTCATGCACCTACTCATCTTATCTGCTTTTATTTCTCCTAATCCCTTTCATCGCACTTCTCTCTTCATTATCTGCTTCTTCAATCTCCATTAGATATTGCTTATTCCAGCACATGGATTAAAGTATTAGTCACAATAGCATACATCCTGAGATGACCAATGTTCCTGCATCAGTGCCCTGCTACCTACACAGTAGTTCAGGGACCAGAAAAAATCCGCGCGGCAAAATCCGGGTTGTTCCATTGGCCGTGCATGAATGGCAAATGGAGCAACCCAGCTGCAGATGCCATGAGGGTGAATGGCGCAGGTTAACAATGTATCAGGCGGTCGGAACCAGATCATGCAGTGTGTACAGACCGCCCAATATATCATTCCATCTTACCATAGGCCGTCGCATTGGGGGGTCGGGTAATGTGTACCCTGCTTTAAATAGCAAAATCTCATCCAAGTTCACCACCCACTACTAGTCACATTGGATAACAACACTGTTGAGCTGCAGTCAGGTTGAGTGGTAAGGCAAGACTCTTGTGTGGCAATTATTCTGAGATTTCTTAGTGGTTCCATCACACAGCACAGTAACCAAGCACCAGCACTGATGCATAAACTGCCATTATGTGTACTGTCATCCAATTATATCTTACTAAAACTGTAAAGACAAGTGGAAACATGTAAAGATGAAAACTTACCTGGTTCTATTTGATCTGCTAAACAATCAGATGTCTGAAAATTAAAACACATCAATAAATGGTAAATGTTAGGGAGTGGGGGGATTAATTACCCTGAACATAAGAGACAAAATCAGAAAGTGTGTAATGGGCTAACAGATTAAAATAAACACACTAGATTCAGACACAGCAAGAGGGATTGGGAGAACATGTATTAATGATTCAGTGCAAGCGGCACACTTTTACCAGGGTGTCAGAAAATGTGCATACATATTGTGCTTTACATTTTAATCGTTTTGCCCTGTATTTAATCTTGTATATAATGTCCTGAATATGTGGCTTCAGCTCATTATAATGGAATGTCGTGGAGCACAATTACCCACCCAGCTTCAATTTTAACAGAGCTGCACTTGAAAATTGTAATGAGAATATTAAAGGTTTGAGAGCTGAACATTTAAACTTGTGTTTAGTCAAACGAAAAAAAAAATGGCTTCTGATTTTGTACAAGTGTTTATGAAACAATACACAAACCAACCCTATATGCACTATAAATTTATGTAAGACAATATTATAGTATAAACTAAGGTCACTGCTCATCCTGGATGAGCCGGCTGGAACTCGATCAGAAAGAAGAATAGGCCAACACCAGGAAGTAAAGTAATCTCTGTATTTAAATAAAATAATAAAACTGCTTATCTGAAGATTTATTGTGGAGTACCTGTTTGCTTCAGATAAAATATTGTATTAATAAAATAAGTATACAGATTACGCAGCATAGTGTCCTCTAAATGGTCTAAACATACAAGTAAGTATGAAAGAATCTTTTAAATTATATTTATGTTCCTTCCATATGATGCATCTCATTAAGGAATAATTAATTTAAAAAGAAAATCTGCAAGAAAATGTTTCTACTAAACGCTTACCTTCTCGGTGGCATCCATTACAGTAACCTGGTTACCAGGCTGTAATACAAATATATAATTTAATATTTATAGATAAAAAAACATACATTTTATAGTGATGAAATAAATAAAGGCCACTTACCTGAGGCCTGACATAGGCTTTCCTAATTTTTAGTCCAAGCTTCATAGCTAGTTCTTGGGTTAATTTCACCACACTCTCATCCTGCGGAAATGTATTTTATTTAATTAAAGTCTTTTTTTATTTTAATGCTAATTAACAGAGGCAGAGTACAGATAACAGCATCAGGGAAGGACTACATTTCTAAAGGAAAAGTACAGCGCTGATAACATGGCGGCCATAGTATCTGGAGTCTTCAGGCATATGCCACCGTACCGGTGTCAGTATAACTGCCTGGTGTAATAGGTGACAATAAATCAGTTCATTTTGACCAATTCATTGCATTGAAGCTCTGTAAATATTGCACCCACTTTTTCTAAAAAGTTGTCCATGTTGTAGTTCTACTGTCAAATGATGTCAGGTTTAGACCTAACTATTGGCAAATGCTCTGTGTATGGGTCCTAAACATACACTGATCTCAATCGATATCTGATTGTGAGTAATCAAATATTAGTCACTACTGGTGAAAATGTGTCCAGAAGGTGATAACAGTCCTCTTACTGCCCATAATGATCCAGCATATGGTCCGAGCAGCAAATAGGCAGAACCATTTACTTAAGACATACACAAGTAGCCAATTGCTACAAGGATGATAGGAATTAAAAGCTGCTTATGTCAGATGCGAGAGGATGTAGGTCACATGTGTACTTGAGGTATCTACATATAACCCCCTCCCACTAATGAAAATATTCTTCACCTGCATGTGTTGTTATATTAGAACAAGCTGTTACAATATTATATAATCCATGAGACCAGGACTTCTATTTGCCAATTGGATTTTTGAGTTTAATATATTGAAATTAAGACAAAAACTACCTAAAAAATGGTCTCTTAATTCATACTTATAAATCAGCATCTTCCTTCTATCGGACTAGTTTGATTAATTAGCAAAAACAGTTGGATTTGAGATCATCAATATACGGCACAAAAGCATTACATCAAATAAAATGATCACTAAAACTACGAGTCACTGCAAAGATACAAAAACATAGGGCTATAGGAAGCCATGGTCAGCACTCAGCCATTAACACATTGTACTATACAAACGAGAGCAAGACTCTGGAAGATCACAATTAAGGATGTACAGTACATGCTACTCTTAAGTTGGGTAAACACTATACCATCCGTCTTACACAGATCGGAATGATATATCAGGCGGATTGCATAGAGTGTACTCCAGATCGCGCATGTACGTGGGTCATTCATCGCATCGTTCCATCTGCCCCACAGCAGATGGGACAATGCGATGAATGATGCCATGCTGCATGGAACGACACATCGCACTGTCGTAAACAGCATTGTGCACAGACGGCACGATGTATCGTTCCATTGCGTTATCCCGATACACAAACACATAGTGTGTTCCCAGCTTTACATCGCTGAACACCTGTGTTGAACACACACCTATAAGAAAAAACAAACAGTGCAGCAAATGGTGAGAAGTTCACCACAGGCTCTCCTCTGGGTATGGAGGACTTGGTGTTATCAGGCTAGCAGCTAAGATGCCCCGGACTTACCTCGTTCGGGACTGTGTCCTTCTGGATTCCGGCGTCAGGATTAAGATAGGCATCAGTATTTTGACGCCTATCTTAAGTCCCTGTCGGACTTCCCCCGGCAGGACCTAGACCGGCGGCATCCCGGCTGCCAGTAAGCTAACTACATCCCCTAGACACTTTTTGGGCAAACTCAAAGCATAGACTGTTAGGATGACTGATATACACCCCAAATTTCATTATCACTACACAGTCTGAATCACAATATATATTAAACCCTGCACCCCCTCCAGTTACCAACACTATTGGATAACCATTACAGCTTTGAGAATTGATACCACACCATTCAGATCTGCAAAAGGCATAACATGGCAAATAACAGGGAAATCGAAGTATAATCGGAACACATTTTTATGAGCTCGGATATTTCCTTTTTGCTGGCGTTTATTCTATGCCAATACCTCAGTAACTGTAATCACTTTAAGAACATGTAAGATCTACATTGTGCTGAACTTACCTTAGGGGCAATGAGAGAGCACCTGGCTATGGCTTCATAAGCTTCCTTGTACCGCTCTAGTACAAATAAGGCCTTGGATTTGCAGTACAGTGCTCTCAGGTTTTTGCTATTAATACATAAAGCATCTTCACAATCTCTTAAAGCTTCCTCGTGTAAACCCTGAAGATAAGAAACAACACTATTTTTAAAACCTTTTAAAGTTTCAACAAATTCTACCAAAGAACATATAATGTCTGAATGTTTTGGTGGTAAATATATGAAACAAATACTGCCGACATACACAAAATATTCCACAAAATACAAAAAGCGAATTAGAACATCAATATGAAATATTGCGGAAATCCAGTCTTCCAATAATATTTGCCCCTCTTTATTTGAGCAACATAAAATTTTGACACCTAATTGTATTTATTAAAAAAAATAAAAATAATCCAGCTTTCTACAATAGCCATGTCAGCCTTCTATGGCAAGTAGAGTTGAATAAAGCATGTAAAACTCTGAGAGAGCCAGATTACTTCAAGGAAGGGCCTCACATACTTCACTGGAAAAATCCTTAATCTCTTCAGTGATTAACAACTGTATTTGCAATATATAGTATTTGCAAACTAATACAGCATTTTACCTCCACAAGGAGATGTGCATGTTCCTATAAGTCAGCGATTCCAAACCTCGGTCCTCAAGGCACTCTAACAGTTCTGGTTTAGTGATATCCATGCTTCAGCACAGGTAGTTAAATCAAAATAACTTAGGTACTAATTAAGTCACCTGTGCTCAAGTATGGCTATCTTTAAAACCTGGACTGCTAGTGTGCCTTGAGGAACGTGGTTGGGAATCCCTGCTATAAGTGCTATATTAACAGTATACACTAAAGGTTTTCTGCAAGGAGAAAAATGCCCTGCAGCCCTCCTATGACCTTGGAAACTCCCCCCAAAAAGTGCCATCTCCAAGGGTAGATTTACTATGTTGTGGTTTGCCAAAGCTACTAAGCATTGGCTGCTTTGACGGAAGGATTTAAAGAGGCAACAGCAATAAGTGCTAAACCAGGCTGGTGCAGCATTTTTTTCTGTTGCTTCTTTTAAACTATTGGAAAAAGGCACCAATGACCCTAGACAAGTTGTGTCTTATTAAATCTACCCCAGGATCTAATAAAGAGGTCTTGGCCCACAAAAGTAATCCGGTTTTTAAATGAGGAAACCGTACGAAGTGCTTGAGTTCAGCTACAAAAGCTGCATTGTATTGTTACACTGCTATGTAGTTTTATACTCTCATTGTACTGCAGGGATATTTTTTCTTTTTAACCACTTGCCTGGCATTAACACATGAGATGCGACCAGAGCCAGGAGTACTTTACCTGACCAGGTCACATCTCATGCATTAGTGTCACTCCTCTGCTTCTCCCGTGTATAATGGAGGAAATACGTTCTGCACATGTGCACAAACGGATCTCCTCCTCCGGACTCCTAGGAGTGATGTTATGTCTGTGTAAATGGCATTCTGAGTTGCAAGCACCTAAACTAAAAGTGTGAGAAGGGGAACATGGTTCACAGAAATCTCCTGCAGAAGGCTAATTAGTGCTGCAGATCGCAGGCCCCATTATTAGCAATGGGAACTACCGACTAAACCCTATGTACTAAACTCCAAAAAGCAAATCTGTTTGGCAACTTTGGTTTATGCCATCCTCATAGGGTATAAACTGATTTAACCCAATAGAGGAATATTCACAGGTGAGAGATCTACTGATCCTCTACTATATCCTCCGTGATACATAAACAATAAATCACAAGTCATCGGCCACCCGATATGTCTGAACAGCGTGGTTCACAGACATATCAGGTCGGCCCTGCATCACAGACTATGCCGATATATATGAAAGATATATCTGTGCATCTTCATGTGTGTACAGGCGACACTGGCTACAACTGGGCGAGTAAATGTAAATGCCTGACCACTTGAGAAGTCTGGCCAGACACACTGAGCGGCCGATTGTAAATGTGTATAGCTTTCCAATTAGCCTCTCCGAATAACAATTAACTTATCTCTTTAATGCAAATTACAAAGCGAAAAATAAAAAGGTCTGATTGGTTGCTATGAACTCTAGTAATTTGAAATGTGTGGTGTATTTCTTACAGAAATATGGCAACACGCTGCGTGAAAATTCTGAAGGACTTTCTGAGCAAACAGTTGTTCTGGCATTCAAGGACCACACAGTCCAACTTTACAAAAATAAATCTACAGATGTATCCTCATACATTTAGCCTCCTTGCGCGTCAAACATCCCTTCAAGTTGCGCCATGCTGTGGCATGACTCGGTAGTGCCGAGCGTCTTTTCGTGCGACTTTTTACCTTCAAATGTGTCTTGTGTGACGTGAATAGGACACACAAGCAGCTTCTGCTCATTAAAATGATATGCAGCATGTCTATATTCTGTGAGTGGCTGCGGGTGTATCTGCATGTGAAATACTATGTTAAAGAGTCAGTGGCTGTAATACTGTATGTAGCGTTTTGCATGCAGACACACCCGCAGTTGCAGACAGAACATAGGCATGATGCATATCATTTTAATCAGCTAACTAATCACATCACAGTGCCTGTGTGTGTGTGTGTGTGTGTGTGTGTGTGTGTGTGTGTGTGTGTGTGTGTGTGTGTGTGTGTGTGTGTGTGTGTGTGTGTGTATATATATATATATTTAATTGTGCAAAAGGTACTGGGTCTAGAGCGACTGAAGTATATTAAACCAAGTCATGTGCAAGAACAAATAAATAAATAGTGTGAACGCTGCAAACAGCAAATATTTAAAGATACCATGGGCCAAATGTAATAGGGTGAGAGTTTAGAAAATGTGAGAGTTTAGCAGTAAACTCTCACATTGGTTGAGTTTTATCTTCAAAATGGGAAAACATCTGAATGAGATTTTATATCCTGAGAGTTTTTCCAAGTCTAAAAAAACATGCAAGTTCACTCTGTTACTTTGTTTTTGGACTTTATTACATTGGCAAAGTTTAAAAAGTGTCAGAAACTCTCACTTTTCTAAACTCTCACCCTATTACATTTGGCCCCATGTATCAATTTAATAAGTATAAAAACAAAATAAACAAATAATCTTAGATGCAATTAATGTTATATGCAGAGGCGGCCAGAAGATCTACCTCCTGTTCCCAGGAGTCGGCCGTACAATTCATATAAGCACAATAAGTGCAAATAGTGTATTACATAAAGTGCAGAAAATATTTAAAAGATAACCAAATTAATAGCCTAAGAGCATTTAAAACGGAATTACATCAATTAAATGTAGCTAAAAGCACAGGAGGATATACATGAAGAAACAAGAAATTGGTAAAAAAAAAAGTTAAAAACTTAGAGATACTCTATAAAGTTTTTTATTTTATTTTAAAACTGTTTCAAAATTTATAACAGAAGTTCTCGAAAAGTTCATATAGTGCTTATCTGTGGTAGTTCATCAGGCAAGAGGCAGCTATCCCAACACGTTTCATCCACTGGGGGACTTCGAGGGGATGAAACGCATTGGGATAGCTGCCTCTTGCCTGATGAACTACCACAGATAAGCACTATATGAACTTTTCAAGAACTTCTGTTATAAATTTTGAAAGTTTAAAAAAAAAAAAAAAAAACTTTTTAGAATATCCCTATAAGTTTTTCTTGTTTCCCCATGTATATTCTCCTGTGCTTTTAGCTACATTTATTTGATGTAATTCCATTTTAAATGCTCTTAGGCTATTAATTTGGTCATCTTTTAAATATTTATTAGCACTTTCTGCAATACACCATTTGCGCTTATATGAATTGTACGGCCGACTCCTGGGAACAGGAGGTAGATCTGCTGGCCTTCTCTGCATATAAGATTATTTGCATCTAGAATATTTGTTTGTTTTGTTTTTATACTTATTAAATTGATACATGGTATCTTTAAATATTTGCTGATTGCAGCGTTCACACTATTTATTTATTTGTTCTTGCACATGACTTGGCTTAATCTGTGTCAGTCGCTCTAGACCCAGTACCTTTGCACAATTCACACGAAAGGGCCTTTTCCAAAAGCCCTGTCACACTAGGTCCAACTGACACCCTGCACTACTTGGGAGAACATATTTCACACCATTCATATACTAATCCTCTAATGAGTGGGTAAGTTGGCGCCAGTATCTCTTTTTATCTAAAATATATATATTTAAGTATGTTTAAAATCATAATGTAAACTAATCAACTCACTTGAAGGATTTTTTAATAATTAAAATTTTTCTTTATTGTTATTCATATGGTGAAGGAATACAAGAGGAATATTCCTCGAAAAACTTTAATTGTAAAAGTCACATATACTGCCATTACCATGTCCAAGTAACATGCAGCCCGGTTCACACGCAGCCTCTCCAATGTCTCACTGGTGACGGCAATTTCCTCAGTTGCGGCATAATTAGAAATGCTGAGTGCCTCAGAGTATTGGTTTATGGAGTCATTCTTCTGTCCTTCTTTATGTAGGTCATTTCCTTCATTGAAAAGGTTTCTAATCAGCTTCTGAACAAATATCTGAGAATACAGACATTATAGTATAAAACATCTACTGTACATCAAAAAAACACATCAGGTAAGATATTTTATTTACTTACTGCATATTCCTTCTGGGAGCCAAAGTATGGTAATGAGGACCTGGAAAAAAAGAAAAAAAATATTAGAAAAGCACTCCAGAATGTATTGTTTTATTATAAGACCAAAATATATATGACAATGTAATGTAATCTAACATTTGGGCACATTGGTGGAATTGATCTGGGTCTTCTTAGGGTGCATACACAGCATGACGATAGTGGCACGATTTGGCGTATAAGCACGGCAAGTCGTCTATATCGCCTAGTGTGTATGCACAATTGTGTGCTCCAGCTGGTCGCATGTGTAATCGTGTGATGATTGGCTGTGCTGCACAGTCAATCACATGATATCGCATGCGGCGCCATACATATTAACGAAGGACTGAAGAAGTAATTGTTCAGTCGTTCATTAAATTGTGCAGTGTTTACCGGCAATCATGCAGTGTCCAGGGTGAAGGCAAAATTGCCCTGAACATCGGCACGATTGCCAGACATTTAGGTGTGTACCCAGCCTTAGTCTCAGAGGCATTCAATATTATAATAAGGAAATGTGAGGTGACAATACAGTATTGGGAAACCCCTGTTAATTACTGTATAGAATGCTATCTATAAGCAGTCTTATAAGCTTGGAACAGGACGCAGTCCAGATCCTGTACAGGAGGGCTATTTGACATGCCCCCCCTCCCCCCTTGTTGCTGTGGAACCACACATGCCAGCATGCCCTGTCACAATTTTAGCATGCTGGAATGTTGCCCCTGCTGTACAGATCTGCAGAAAACAGTAGATGAAATATAATAACTAGTTATAATTGACATTGGGACCAACTAAACTGTTATCAGATGTCTTGCATAGGAATAGTATGGAGTAAGATCTACTGAAGGTTACATTTTACCAAACCCTATTTTTAAAGATTTGCATGGGTAAACTAATGTACACTATTATAAAGGCAAGTCTTGAAATAATGAAGAGCAATAATCAAAATAACGCATAGAATGGTAGTTTGCAATACTGACATAGGACTTGCCTGAGGTAAAAGTTAACCCAGGAATATGTATAAACCCAGGAGCTGATAACAGAAGTGTATATGAAAACAGCAGCATCCCGATAAATTGTGGAGGTAAGTTTTGGGGTCAGGGGAAGACTTTGGGTTAGGCACTGTGGGGGGGGGGGGGGGGGGTAGTGTTCCCTCTAGAAAGCAGGCAGGGCGCTGGGGTTGCCAGCTGAGAGTGTTGGGCTTCCCTCACGGTGAATAGATGCCGTGTACATGCGCACACTGTCTATTCACCGGGCGGTGATCTGTCATCGCAACTTTTCCCACCCGTGGGAAACTGCGGCCTGCGGGTGGGGAAGGCTCAAAGCAGGCTGTTTCAGTGGAGCGCCGATAAATGGACAGGGTGCATTTGCCCTTTTAAAAATCAGGCAGGGCGCGGCGTACCACTAAAACCGCCTTGCGGGAACACTAGATGGTTAGGTAAAGGGTTATATTTAAAAAAAATCTTTCGGAATCTGACTGTCGTGATGCCGCTGTCGGTATTCTGGACAGTCGGCATCCCGTACCCAACCCGTCCAAGATATAGGAATAAAACAAAAATACTCAGAAGCCTGGGACTTGGCTGAAATCAGGTGAGAGAAACGATCCGATTGCAGAGTGTGGTAATGGAGACGCAGGGTAAAGAAGCCCAAACTAAAACAATCCATAGTGTATCATTAAAGGTATAAATGTATAAACAGATTCAAATTATCCAGAGTTTGCAATGAAAAGATAACTAAAGCCATGAAGTGTTGTACCAAGATGCACAGATTGAGCAAGCAGTAAAGATTAAATTGACCCAACACAAGTCCAAGTGAACCGGGAATGGTATAGCAGGACACAGGGGTTGCTTAGAGATTGCTGTGAGATACTGTATGGAGCTGTACTTCCGGGTAGCAGGGAAAAAGTCAAGAGGCACAGGTTTTACAGAACAATGGCAAAATCTAGTCAGACTTTGTAGCCATCAGCAGAAACATCTGGTAGTAGACCAGAACAGGATATCTGGCTGGAGCTTAGTAACCCGATGAGCTGGCAGAGAATGCTATATAGAAACTGCAATAAATCACACGCTGCTAATCAGTGTCTGAGGGAGGAGGGACGGTAACCGTTATGTTGCAGGATGGAATGTTCACAGCCGCACCTGGCAGAATCGAAGGCACTGAAAATCTAAACACAGAGAACATGGTACAGAAGGCAAGCTCTAACACCTCCTCCTACTAAGGCTATTCCTGCACTGGGTATTAACGGAATCACTTAGATTGTGACAGGGACATGCCCAAAAATACAAAGTATTAAATGATATAAAGCGATGTCCCAACCATTCCACTGAGCCACAAAGGACTTAATAGAGGAGCAAATTCTCTCCACAGCTGGAAGAAAAAGAATATTAAATTTTTCTGAAGCTAATTTAGCTGCCAAATAAAAAAAGAAACTAATGCTAAGCTTTGACCTGTGAGTGTGGAAATAGCAAGAACTTTACAGAGTCAACCCTACAAAAACAAAATTAAATCAAGGAGATCAGCAATTGTAGCTTTAGTTACATTTATTTTATATTCACACCATGCAATAAAAGTCTTCTAAACTCTGTAATACAATACAGAAGAATTTTTCTTCCTTGCTTGTGGCCATGGTTTCTCTCTCAAGCCACAAGGAACCACGCACGCTGTGGCCAAAATGGAAGGTTTGCTGTCACTTCTACTTTCCTTTTTTATTTGTCGGCATGTAAGATGAGAGGGAATGGAGGACGGCACAAGACCGATAAAACCTAAGGCATTGACAACGTACCCACTCGAACTGTTACTGGAAATGTTTTTCAGTTGAAAAGTTGTTGAACTTATTCTGGTTTGTTGCCACGATGTCCAAATGAGTAAGCTCAACTCTTAGCAGCCAAAAGACTTCCCAATGCAGAGACCCATTCCCCTGGAACAACTTCCATGCAGCTTCGGTAATTAGCCACTGCATTCTCTTTGCCAGTGACATGCTATTTCCAACAATACAGCTACGCTTCTGGTGTCTTCCTGGCAATTTATGGGCGGATGTGCTTCCCTGATGCTTCCACTGATTAACTGCTATCCATACTGTTCTCAATTCCAGTATATTTATGCAAAGCATCTTTTTGTGACCAAGTTCTTTTTTTGTGAGGAGAGGAGCTCTCCAGACTGAAGCACTGGAATCTGTCATCAGCTTTAGACATTCTCGACATAGGAATTGTGACCTTAATCTTGGGTTTTGCCACCAGACCAGAGACTTCTTGGCGATTCTAGGGACATAATTTTGTAACGTCTGATGTGAGCAGACAAAGTTTTCATCTGTAATTGTAGATATGCTATCTTGCCTATGAAACCAACCCTATGGTGGAGGAAAACAAGAGCTGAAGCTCTTTTTACTGCTGTCCACTGGTGGTCTGTATTTTAGGTGCCAAGTACAGAATTTTGAGACATCTTTTCTCTGCCACAGTTTTCTGTGAGGTATTTATATACACACCTAAAAATAGTAACTGCTCAGAGCAAACAAAAAAAGGAGATTTATGTGCTTACCTGTTAAATCCTTATCTTCAATTCCATAAGGAACACAGGCTTTACACTGGGACATCCCAAAGCTAATCCCCAAAGGGAAAGCTCTGGGCTGTGCTGAGAACTCTTCGCCCAAAAGCTGCATCAGGGGAAACAAAGGTGTCAAAGGAATAGAACTTCCGAAACATATTGCAGAGGACCATGTAGCCGCCTTACACAGCTGCTCCACATAAGCGCCACGTCTCACTTACCACGAAATTCCCATCGACCGGGTAAAATAAGCCATCACCACGGATGGGGCTGAAAGATCAGCCACAGTATAAGCGTGGCGAATAATCATACTGATCTATCTAGCCAGCCCAGTTTGTGAAAGTCATACAAAAAAAAGAGAACATTCGTCCTATGCAAGCAGTTGGTCCTTAGGCATAAAACCTAAGAAATGTGTGGACAGAAGACAAGGTGCCCGCCTTGAATAGCTATTCAGCTGAGGCGCCATGCCGGACTGCCCACAAGGGACCCACAGAGCGAGTAGAATGAGCAGAGACTGTAGTCAGCACAGGAAGGCCAGTCGGTGTGTAAGCCTGTGAGATAGTCATGCAAATCCATCTGGCCAGAGTCTGTTTGTTAGCTGGCCATCCCTTCTTACGGAATCCATATAGGACAAAAAGGGAGTCCAATTTCCTGATGGAAGTAGCGCGGTCCACGTAGATCTTCAGAGCACGGATCACATCCAAAAGAGGCCTCACCTGCCGAGTGGTCTGGTGAATTAAAGGCCAGAAGCACAAATTCCTCATTCAGGTGGAAGAGAGAAACCACCTTGGGAAGAAAGCATGGGCGTGTTCGAAGAACACCCTGTCCTGATGAAATATTAAAAGGGGGGAGCGACAGGAAAGCACCCCTAAATCTGATACCCTACGGGCAGATGCTATAGCCAGAAGAAAGTCTTCGCAGTGAGCCATTTGACATCCACTGATTCCAGGGATTCGAATGGAGGTTTCTGAAGCGCTCTGAGCACCACTGACAAATCCCATGGAGACACAGTAGGGACAAAGGGAGGTTGCATTCGTAGAAAACCTTGCATGAAGGTGTGAACATCTGTTATAGGAGCAATTCTGCGCTTAAACCAGATAGACAAAGCAGAGACCTGCACTTTGAGAGATGCTAGGCGAAGTCCTAGGTCTAGTCCAGCCTGAAGAAAGGCAAGAATACGAGAAACTTTAAAGACTTGAGGGTCATAGTTTCTTGGAGCACACCACTGGAAAAATGTATGCAATATTCTGTGGTAAATCCTGGCTGAGGCCGGCTTACGTGCTATGAGCCGAGAGAAACCCTTAGCAGTTAGGAGGGATGTCTCAAGAGCCACGCAGTTAAAGACCAATGATGTCTGGGCCAAGCCGGAGCTATTAACAGGACTGTGCCCAGAAGTTTGTGGTTTCTTGAGGCAATGAGATCCACTTCTGGAAGACCCCATTTGGCCACCAGAAGCTGAAAGACTTCTGGATGTAGAGACCATTCTCCTGCGTGCACGACGTGACGGCTGAGGAAACCTGCTTCCCAATTAAGAATCCTCGGGATGAACACTGCGGAGATGGCTGGAAGATTGCGTTCGGTCCATGTGAGACTGCAGGACACTTCTGTCATTGCAGACTGACTGTGAGTGCCCCTTGGTGATTGAGGTAGGCCACAACCATGGCGTTGACGGACTGTACTTGTACTGGCTTGTTTTTCAGAATGTTCTGAGCCAGAGTGAGATCTCTGTAGATGGCTCGATGTTCCATGATATTGATTGGTAGCATTGCCACCACTGGGGTATTATCAGCCCTGGAAGGAGTGTTACTGGGCCCCACCCTCGGAGGCTTGTCTCAGTGGTGAGGATAGCCCAGTCCAGGATCCAAAAGGGACGACCCCTGTTCAAATGGGAAGTCTGCAGCCACCAGGCTAGGGACCGGCAAACCTCTGGGGGGAGGCTCATCGTCTGGGATCTGAGCAGATGGGGTGGCCCGTCCCACCTGGTGAGGATCAGGTGTTGCAGTGACCTGAAGTGAAACTGGGCGAATTCCACCATGTCGAAGTCGGACACCATTGATCCCAAAGCCTGCATTGCAGAGTGAATTGACACTCAGCGATTGTGGAGCAGTCTGCGTAGCCTGTGCTGCAGTGCTGAAATCTTGTCCGATGTTAGGAAGATTCTCTGAACTCGAGAGTCCAAAAGGGCTCCCAAATGTACTATCCTTTGAGAGGGTGTCAGGGAAGACTTTTTCCAGGTAATCAGCCAACCGTGCATTTGTAGAAAGGCAATGGTTACCTGCAACTGGCGGTGAGGAATCTCTGGGGAGTTGGCCAACAGCAAGAGATCGTCCAGGTACGAGAGCAGTCTGATTCCTTGACGACGAAGAGAGGGCGCCATAACTACCATGATCTTGGTAAAGGCCAAACGGCAGAGCCTGAAATTGATAATGTTTCTGCAGTGTAGCAAACCAGAGATATTGTTAATGAGAAGGCACTATAAATACATGTAGGTAAGCGTCCTGAATGTCTAGGGATACCATAAAGTCTCCAGAATCCATAGCTAGGATAATAGAAGAACAGAGGGTTTCCATACGAAACCTGGGCACCCTGATAAACTTGTTCAGGGACTTGAGGCTGAGGATAGGTCGCTGAGACCCATTGGGTTTCTGAACAAAGTAAAGGGTAGAATAATATCCCTTGCCCCATTGTGAGGAGGGGACCCGAATTATTATTCCTGAATTCAGCAAATACTGAATGGCTTTTTGGAGCAGCAGGGCCCTGGTTGAGTCCGATGGAGGTCCTGGGCAAAAGAACTGTTGGGAGGGGGTCGCCTCAGGAAGGAGAGGGTGTATCCGTGGGAGACCACTTCTCTTAACCAGGCATCTGACGTTGTTTGATGCCAAACTTGGGCGAATTGAAAAGGTCGGTCTCACACCCAGGGAGAGGCCACCCCCGTCAGGTTGCAGGCTTGTCCTCAGACTTGGCAGGTGGACGTCTAGTAGTCCAGGCTTGTTTGGCCCTAGGCTTGGAGGCCTTGGCTGAGGTCTGTTGCCGTGGAAAAGACTGACCATTGGCTTTGCCATGAGGGCGAAAGAACCAAAAGGATGACGTCTGCGGCTTTGCATTATTTGCAGAGGGCAGGAATGCAGTCGTTAGCCGCCAAAGTAGTCGCAATTTTATCTAATTTTGGAACATATAGGACATCTCCTGCATAAGGCAGAGACTCTACAGCCCTTTTTGATTCTGAATCTGCTTTCCAGGAACGTAGCCAAAGGATAAGTCAGGCCACTACCAAGGTGGCAGATATCAAGGAGGCCAGGAGAGCCACATCCATAGCTTCTTCACCTAAGTAGGAGGCTACATCTCTCATGCGAGATATGTAGGACAGCTTTTCCCTCGAAGCATCAGGGGGAAAAGTCTCTTCTAGAGCCGTAGCCTTAGCAGGACGAGTAAAAGCTCCTGTAAGAGTATATAGACTTATGACAAGCTTCTATACGTCTATCTGTGGTCTCCTTCAAGGAGGTTGCAGTATGAATGGGCAAGGTGGCATTTTTAACCAGACGTGTTACATGAGAATCCACCATTTGGGGAACTTCCCATTTAGTACAATCAGTGGCTGGAAGCAGGTAAAAGGAACTGAACCGTTTTGGAATTTTAAACCTTTTACCGGGCATATTCCAAGCTTCACTCATGTGACCAAATAGCTGGTCAGAGTGAGTGAAGTCTGGTAAAAATATCTTTTGTCGCTTAAAAAGTGCATGTTTTTTCTTAGGAGCGGGTTCATCGTCTTCTATTTGTAGAATAGTTTTAACACCTCTCACAAGAGCAGGTATATTTAGTTTAGAGGGTGGCTCCTCTTCTCCTGAGATGGAGTCAGGGTGAGAGAGATCTGTGTTTTCTGCCTCCCCAGATGATATCTTAGAATCAGATCACTGTGTGGATTGTGAAGATCTAGTAGGCTTAGTAGGTAAAGGTTTATCTTTTTGCAGCATTTGCTTAAAAACCGTAGAGGTATTAGCCAAACTCTCTACTGAGGTAGACAGTATGTCAATCCATGGGGGAGGCAAAGGATTTGCAGGGGTTACCAGCTGTAGCCATCCTATAGGGGAAGCTGCCCACAGGGATCGCTACTTGGTCCGCAAGTTTCGCCAGCATTTGTGAAAAGGCAGCCCAAGGTGAGTCCTGAGGGAGGGACAACGGGGCTGATGGGCCTGTGTAACAATTAATAAAGAGACCATCCTGAATGATGTCCTCTGTGGCTAAGTCTGCAGCACAAGACACCAGAGCAGTAGGAGCAGCATCAGGCTGCTTGTTATGCTTTCCTCTTCCAGCCATAGCCACAAAAATAATAGAATACACAGTATGATACAGTGCAATGAACACCTTGCAGTATGTGTAATATGGCACAATGTAGTCTGCAGCCGCGCTATATATGGCACAGTGTAGTGTGCAACCGCGGTATATATGGCACAGTGTAGAGTGCAACCACAGTAAATAGAATGTGATAGTCCTCACAGTTATATAGCAGATGTGAGCTACAAGGAACCCCCAATACCTTAGTATGTCAGTGTATAGTAAAAAAAATAAGGGAGAAGTATAACAGACAGTACAGAAAGTAGAGATTAGCGCTAGCACAAGTCACATACAAACGCAGAAAAAAACATCACATGGCTGCAGTGGGCACTAAAATAGACTACACAGACCATAGTGGCTGGTAGGATATAGACCTTAAAACCTGGCCTGTGGGAGAAGTATACAGGGAAACTGGACCCAACGTTTCCGGGAGACCTGCTTGCCTAAAATGGCTGCCGCGCGTCTCTGAGGGGGTGGAAGGTGAGGGAGTAGCAGCTCAGGGAACACCAAGACCACAGTGGAATCGCGCCCCGAGCTGGAATTGTGCCCTAATCCCCTGGCTGACGTTAACCACCGGGTCCCCGGGCCTTTAAAATATGCCTCTGCGCCAGTAACTTTATGCCCCAATGGTCTAGTGGAGTAGTGTTCAAAGCCAGTGTCCACATCAGCACCTCCGGTCTGTCTCCTGAGACCGGAGGCAAGACTGCACTAAGATACGGGTCCCCTCAAACGGGGTTTCCGCCTTACCTGACCCCTGGATTCCGTACTGCCGTCTGGAGTCCAGGAAGCCTGCTAGCTAGTCCCCCTCGGAGCCCCGCCGGGGAGTACCTAGCACAGGCATGGTGTCATGGCCTGTGGAGGTGTGATGGGGCGGCAGCACAGACGTCCGGAGGACAGTCTGGTGCTGCTTGACCATTTGTAAAAAAAAATAAAGAGTAAATAAAAGCATAAAAGTAAAGCTTGGGCTGCTTAATACAGCCCACTGTTATAATGGCGGTCCATTTCCTGCTGGACACCAACGAAACTGAAGTGCCGTCAGGCTGTGGGCGGGGTATACGGGGAAGGAACGGAGCATCCTGGGTTTGTAAAGCTTTGCCGTTTGTGTCCGGTCCTCCAGGTCCCAACTACACCCCAAAATTTCCCCGTGGAGCCCTATGGACCCTATAAAAGAAACAACCTTAGGAAGGTAGCCTAGTCACTTTCGAAGGACAGCTCTGTCCTGGTGAAAGATAAGAAAGGGAGAGCAACAGGACAATGCACTCAAATCAGACAACCGCCGCGCAGAATCTATGGCAAGAATGAAAACAGTCTTCCAGATAAGCCACCAAATGTCCACTGTGCCTAAAGACTCAAAAGGCGGTACAATGGAGGCTGTACGTGGAGAACACCCTGAAGAAAAGTCCGAACATCAGGTTATAACGCAATCTGTAGTTGAAACTTGCAGTTCCAGTGAAGCAAGCCGGAGGCCCAAATCCAGCCCCGCCTGCAAAAAGGAGAGAACTAGAGAGAGTCGGAAAGACCTGGGGTTAAGATTGCTAGCCGAAAACAAGTCATAGTAAATTCTCCAAACCTGATGGTAAATTCTAGCTGAAGAAGGCTTACGAGCATTGAGCATAGAGTTAATGACTGACTTAGAGAACCCTGTTGCTCTCGCGACTGATGTTGCAAGAGCCACACCGTCAAATAGCGTTTCGGATGAAAGCACAGGCCCAGAGACCGAAGATCTGACCCCAAAGCAGCGTCGACAGGGAGGCCCTGAAGATGTGCATACCAAACACTTCGCGGCCAATCAGGAGCCACTAGGATCACCCTCCAACTTCAATTTGCGTAGGACCTGCGGAATCAGAGATATTGGAGAAAAGATGTACAGGAGCAGGGAAGTTCCATTGAACCACCAAGGCATCCACCAGAAAGACCACCGGATGTCTGGTGCGTGAGCCGCTCCTTGAAACCTGGCGCTTGTGTCGAGATGCCATCATGTCGATGTCTGGCAAGCCCCAGCGTAGAACCAGGAGTAGGGCCCATTCGTCTGAATTAATGTCCTGGCGTCTTAGGAAGTCCGCTTTTCCCCCCACTGAAGAATGCGACTGACTTCCCTCATGGTGGCGCAACTGCCTCCTTGATGGTTTATGTAGGCGGCAGCCGTTGTGCTGTCGGACTGTACCTGGACTGGGCAACTCCGCAGTATAGGCAAAGCCAAAGAGTTCTATAAACCACTGGTAGCTCCAGAGTGTTGATCGGCAATTGACTTATAAACGGACCACTTACCCTGAAAAGTCTGCTGACAGGACACCACCCTTCAACCCCGAAGACTTTCAACCAGTCCTGAATCCAAAAAGGGATGTCCCATGATCAAACAAGAACCCTGGAGCCACCACAAGAGGTAATGGACGTACTTCCGGAGAGAGAACAATCATCTGAGACCTGAGCTGTAGATGGGATTTGTTCCACCGGGCTAGAATCTCCAAATGGAGAGACCGGGAATTAAACTGGGCATACTCCACCATGATGGCGATGATGCAAAAAATAGACAAATTTTGGTCTGTAAGCCCTGAACTTTGTCCGTCGGGAGGAACCCTTGGAGTCCAGTAAGGACCCCAAATGCACCATCGCCTGAGATGGAGTCAGAGAGGATTTCTTCCAATTGAAGACCCATCCGTGAGCCTGGAGAAGGTCCACCGTGACCAGAACGTGTTTCTCGAGAACCTCCGGAGACTGGATCAGGAGAAGCAAGTCGTCCATATAGGGAAATATTTGGAACTTAGGAATCGTGAAATACCTGTCGAGAGACTTCAGGTTAAGAATTGGTCTGAAACCAGAAAGATTGGCATAGAAGCCGATGCCCTGTTGAGACAAGGGAACCGGAACAATGACCTTGGTGGCCAGTAGAGAGCGAATGGATTCTCTCAAGACTCCTGCTTTCTCCTGATCCAAAGGAAGACCTGTCGAAAAAATCTGTGAGGGTGCTACCGAAAGCTCAAAGCGTATCCATACTCTTACCCAGACATCCTCCTTCCAAATTTCGGGGGAAAAAAAGCCGTCCTTCTACTCTGGTGTCCCCCAGGTGGAGGCCCGCCCATCATGCAGCAGGCTTGTTGGCTGGCTTAGCAGCCGGGCATCTGATCTGGTAGACATCTGTGCCAAACCCTGAACTGACTGCATAAAGGACTGCATCCAAGAGGGCTCCGTAGCAGAAGGCAGCAAAGGGGGCGGCATCACATTGGAAATCTGGGTCACGACTGATGTGACACCATCGGGGGGTCGGACCCAGGGGATGAGAGCCAATCAACTCCCTGCAACATTACCTGGGATAGCGAGGAAGCCCAAGCTGGTTCCTGATTGGCAGGTAAAGCTGAAGGAACCTCCTGCTGTGGGGTTGTAAAATAGTGAACACAGAGACCATCGTCATCTGGAACCTGTGACAAAAACACAGCAGCAGAAGTCCTACAATTACGCAGCACAGAAGCACCCACCTCTCAGGGAGCTTTACCCCTGGAAGACATTACAAAAATCCAATGAGGCCCCCACACACCAGAGCCAGGAACGGTAATGTGCCAATAAGAAGAATAAGTGGAGCTATACAGATACTGAAACTATACAAAGTACATTAAAAAGTCATACATACAGAAACATTCAATGCAGCAGTAGAAAAGGCAATAAGCGCGCAACAAACCAACCCCAATAGGGGAGGAAGGAGCTATATGTATAACCTGACCGCTGAGGGCGAAAAACACAGGGAGACCTATATACCATTATTCCACATGATTTGGGCCTTTCGGCCAGGTCTTCCCATTTGCACAAGCAGGGTGACCTTCCTGACCAACATAGGGATTTTATTCTTTCCTCTATTCGTTTTATTCTCACCCACAACTATTTTCTTTTCTCTAACACTTATTATTTACAGTCAATGGGGACAGCTATGGGGACCAGATTCGCGCATAGTTACGCCAACCTCTACAAGGGCGCCTTTGAGGAGAGCCACATGTAGGGGTGGGGCGTATGGCGCGAACCTGGTCTTCTATGGCCGCTTCATTGACTATCTTTTTATTATTTTTGATGGGGATTTGGACACAGCTCTTGTCAACTCTCTTAACTCCAATTCTTTTAATCTTTCCTTTACACCACTCTTTTAATAGGGAATCTATTTCCTTCCTGGATGTAGCCCTCTGTGTGGTAGATTCTACCATCATTTGCTCCAATTTCCAGAAAGAAGTAACTACGATCTCGTATCTTCATTATTCCAGTGCACATTATCTTCCTTGGAAGAACAACATATCTAAGTGAAAGCTACTAAGAATCAGACGTAATTGTACCCAAATAGAAACCTTTGATACTCAGGCCACCGTCCTTTTAAATTCTTTTAAAGAACAGGGATATCAAGAAGACCTCTTAGATAAAACTTTAAAAAGTTAGAACTATAGATAGATCCTCTCTTTGAAAAAATACAAAATATATATCCAAAAAGAAATATAACAACAACTATATTGGAGACAATCAGACAAATAGAGATGTGGCCTTTATTTCCAAATATAGTGGTCTTTCCTTTGAGATAAAGAAAATTATCAACAAAAATGATGAAATTCTAAAACATGATGCTATCTTGAAAAAAAATGCATCCCTAAAAAACCCTTGGTCATTTATAAAAGGGACAGGTCTCTTCAAACATTATTGGCGCTGAGCTTTTTGAAAGCCTTAGGAGAATATAATTCAATTACAAAAAATTGGTTACAAAATAGACCAAAGGGTTTTTTTGTTTTTGTTTTTAAGTGCTGCAAATCCAGATGTACTACCTGTCGCTATGTTTCCAACTACACCAAATCTGTATATTGTACCAGTGAGGACAGGATGTATGAGATAGAAACATACATCAACTGTAATTCAAAATTCACTATTTATGTGTTGAAATGCAATTGCAATCTAACATATGTTCGTCGAACAACTAGGTCCCTTAAGCTTCATTTTATGGAGCACCATTAAAACATAATTAATAAATACTTAAAACAAAAGGTGCATACACACACGATTTTTTAACGATTATCGTTAACGATATCATTTATCGTTCAAAAAATCGTTCACTTTCTAAGTTGAACGATAATTGTTCATGCGCGTTCACGTTTGTAGTTCAGTCAGACTGACCAACTCAACGATTTTCATTAAAGGAATATGCAAAAATCGTCTGTAGTTCAAAAATATCGTTCATTGCACTTTAAAAAATCTGACAGATAATCGTTCATAAAATCGTTGGTAACAAAATCTTTGCGTGTGTATGCAGATATAGCGTTTCTCGACATTTTAATGAAATACATGGGGCTAAACCAGATTGTTTTAAACTGATCGGCTTAGAAACAATACCCCATAATGTCATAGGTGGACCAATATTCAAAAACTTTGCAAACAAGAGGACCCATGGATGTTCAGAATGGGCTCCCTCCATCCGGAGGGTCTCAATGAGGCAATAGTACTTAATTCTGTTTTATAATTATTATTAGCGATCTAATATAATTGGAAGGATTTTATTTTTCCTCTATTTTATATCTGTCTGTATGATTATTATAACATCAGAACATCTCTATGCTCCCTTTTTTTCTCTGTCTTTTAATTATTTGAGTTTGTCATACTAACTCAGAAATTAATGCTTAGTGTATTTTTATTATATATTTTTCAATTATGGAATATCTGTCTATATATATGAATTTAAAAAAACGAATTTAACAAAATGTTTTCTATATGATATATGTTTTTATCTTAATATATCATACTAAAAAATATAAAGACTATTTAGTAACGATATATAGCCATTTTTTCCTTCTAATGGATTGCCTTCTGTGTTAACAATGTATTTTATTGTGCTTTGACATACTCTTCATTTGCTACATCTTGATACAAATGGGTCTATTAAATACAGCTGCGATGGATCTGCTTGTCAGTAGCCCTATTTAAAACCTGATGTCTGGAACAAGCAGCATATGCCTCTGACGAAGCCTTGGGGTCAGGCACTGCCGCTATTGCTTACTTGCAGGAGGACCCTCATTACCAGTGCTGACGACTGCTGTATTTGGCAGATATTGGCCGGCTACGAGGATTGCCATTGTCCGTCAGGACCAGACTGGGACTTCCACCGCTATCCCCTTTTCACTCTCAGCCTAACATGTTGTAACTCGTGTCCGCGCACTGGCCGGACAGCTGGAGACACACGTGGCTTGTCCAACTGCAGCATTTGGAATCAACGGGCCATGTTGCTGGACATTGGATTACTCCGTTTATAGGAGAGCATAGGAGCATCTATATAACACTCACCTCAACTGACTTCCAGCTAACAATCACTAGTTTGCCTGCACTACCAGCATTTCATTGGGACACTTTCCGTTTGAGAGGATAAGCATTATAAAGAGACCTCCTGAGGAGGGCAGAACACAATACTCCAGCTTATACGGACTATGACCATTGGACATGGATGATTATATATATCTATATATAGTCAGAAATCCACTGCACTCGCCACTCCTAGATTTGGGGTGCAGACCTGCACTAGTCATTCCCAGGACTAGGGTGCAAGTGGCCTGTGACCACATTGCTTAAATAAACACAGGCCACTTGCACCCCAGTCCTGGGAATGGCGAGTGCAGGTCTGCACCCCAAATCTAGGAGTGGCGAGTGCAGTGGATTTCTGACTTTGTTTATGCGGTTAATTTTTTATTAACTTTTTGTGATCATAGTTTTCCCATGCACCCCATGTGCAAACTCGTTTATATTAACCTGTGTCAGCTGTCTTTTTGGTAGTATATATAGAAGCTATGTTAGGTGACTGCCTTACCTTTAAAAGCCATTAGCTGGCAGGTGAGCTTTAAACCAGGTAACATTTTTTCAGTCTAAACTATGTGATAGCAGCTACCAGGTTTCCATCAGTGTGACGGATAGTGTAGGACCTGCAGAAAAGTGGGGTCCCGTGATGTGGGCTGCGGGCTTAAATGCATTGATCAATCCATGAACCAAATCCCCATTATTTATTTATTTATACATCATTGTGTTTAAACATGGTGAATGCTGGGTTTTCTGATTTTATTTATTTAAGCAATGTGGTCACAGGCCACATATATGCTCATATTAAGTCAAATGCTTCAGAACTCATTGGACGGTGCTTCACAGTGTAGATGAACGATGACCCGAAGCATACTGCAAAGCAACCAAAGAGTTTTTTAAGGCTAAAAAGTGGAATGTTATGCAATGGCCAAGTCAATCCCCTGACCTGAATTCGATTGAGCATGTATTTCACTTGATGAAGACAAAACTGAAGGGAAAATGCCCCAAGAACAAGCAGGAACTGAAGACATTTGCAGTAGAGGCCTGGCAGAGCATCACCAGGGATGAAACCCAGCGTCTGGTGATGTCTATGCGTTCCAGACTTCAGGCTGTAATTGCCTGCAAAGGATTTGCAACAAAGTATTAAAAAGTGAAAGTTAGATTTAGGATTGTTTAGTTTGTCCCATTACTTTTGGAACCTTAAAAAGTGGGAGGCACATATAGAAACCGCTGTAATTCCTACACCGGTCACCTGATTTGGATGGAATTATCCTCAAATTAAATCTGAAAGTCTGCAGTTAATGCACATCTTGTTTGTTTCATTTTAAAGCCATTGTGGTGGTGAATAGAGGTCAAAATATGAAAATTCTGTCAATGTCCCAATATTTATGCACCTGACTGTATTAAAATGAATAATATATTTTTATATATATATATATATATATATATATATATATATACATATACATACACGCTAGTTTTACCCATTCTTCCAGCACTGGTATTAGTTTTCTTCTGCATGTTCCTGCTTTTATTGAATTTAACTTAATTTTATGTGTGTGTAATTGTTACACCTAATACTGTTACATTTTTTTTTTTTTTTTACTAATAAATGTGGTGGTACTGAGCTCCTGCGCTGTGATTCTTTCTATACCTATTACCATTAGTTCCTTGAACTTCATTGGGAGTATTGACACCACTCCCCACAGCTGCAGCTGCCAGTACTTTATTAATTTAGCTATCAGTTATTAGCGCCTTATAGGAGGTCCTTTGTATTCTTGTTTCTACAGGGAAACCAGGAGCCTGCACTCTCCGGAGACCAGCTGAACCCCTCCGGCGAGTTGCAGCAAAGTCCTCCTTGTTGGCCACATCCTCCGCTCAGCCTAATGCTACCAGTTATGGGCTTCTGTGTAATGCGCATGCGGGACGGTCCGTCTGCACATGTGCATGCCACTTAACCCAGAGGGGACCCGGTAGTGCCTGGAAGCCAGAAAGGCAGCGCTGGATACCCGTTGCCGGCAAAGGGGACCGCATTGCTCTCACCATCTAAAGATGGCGGGAACGATGCTGTGACAAACAGCAGTAATCTTAGATTATCGCTGTTTGTTGAATACAGAAAGAATGACCTAACCCTTTTAGTGAGCACTAAAGGTGTTATGCATCATTGATAATGGGGCCCTAAGTAAGTCAGCTGAACTCTCAGCTGGTAGAGGGGCGCTGCTGGATAACTGAGAGATGTTAACTGGGCTGGGAAAGGGCTGCATAGAGGCCAGCCTGGCCAGGGGTGCTGACTGTGCTGGATGACTGATGGGTGCTGTGCTGGGAGAGGGGTGCATAATTAATGAGCACAGGGGGTGCTGTGCTGAATGGGTAGTGGGGTAGTGTATACATCCCCTTCAATATTTGTACCTGGAAGTGACATGCAGTGAGGGCGGAAGTTCCATGCCCATACATTCCACAATGTATGGGGTTTGCTCGCCACAGGTTTATATTCCCCCATTATGCCCACGTGGATAGTAGGGAATGACTATGGACAGTAACTGATGACATCAGGGTACAAATACTGAAAGGGACCTATCCACTACCATGCTGAATGTTCTGACTGCTTGATAAGGGTTGCTGGATGAGGCCAGGGCTGCTGTGCTGGAAAAGGGGGTGCTGGATGAGGCCTGGCTTGCTGTGGGGGGGGGGGGGGGAGAGAGAGAGAGAGAGAGAGAGAGAGAGAGAGAGGGAGAGGGAGAGGGAGAGGGAGAAAATATGTAAAAATAGGACCAAATTAATCACAATTTTATGTCCTCTGCCAGACTCCTAAAAAAAGAGGAGAAAGGGAAGAATCTCCTAAGAGGTAAGTGAAAACAGAGTATCATGTATGAAGATGTGGGGAAGTGTGTCTTTAGAGTGTAGTGTGGTGGGATTATCTGCTAGGGAGCACCATCCAAAATCTTGCCTAGGGCACCAAATTGGTTAGGGCCAGCTCTGGATAGATGCCTGGAGGATGAAGCATCCGGGGATACAACAATATTCTTGTTTCTCCTCCTCCAGAATTGATTTGGCTCTAGTCTCTCCTAATTTGATTCCCAAAATATCTGGTGCTGAGTATAAGATGAGGAGTATATCAGACCATTCTCCCCTTAAATTGAATGTTGACCTGAATGGTCCAAGAGGACAGACATTATGGAAATTACATCCTTCTTGGCTTCTACAGATGGGGGCAGGGTCGGAACTTGAAGCTGCTTGGAGATTTTTAATGATAATGCTGGTTCTGCTCCAATTGAAGTAATTTGGGATGCATTTAAAGCATTTATGCGAAGGACTTTGCTTAAACGGGTTGCTGACCTTAAAATGCATTATAGAGAGAAGGAGGTTGAACTTTAGAATACTTGTCATTCACATCCCAAGTGTCAGCGGGACATACACCCCTACAAGCTCTGCTTAATGCTTCGATCTCTCGTAATGATCCCCCCTTAGTTTTACAGGCTTTGACAATTTGGCGTGCTGCTCATGCACTAATACAATTTAGCGAGATTGACCCGGATACCTCTCTGGGGTTTCCGACAGCTGACAGAACTATCCTCTCTTAATGCCAGAGTGATTTGGGGTAGTAAAGGTATTATTAAGATCAGTTATATCAAGATGGGATTCTTAAATGTTTTACTCAGCTGGTGGACGAATTTAAACTCCCATCTATTTATTTATTTTATTTTTTTTTTAGATATTTACAGCTCCGCCATGCATTGAATACTCAATTTGCTAGTAAGCCTCTCTCGTTGCAACACTCCCCTCTTAAAATCTTTTCTTTTACATCTAGGTCCTAAGCGGACACTCTCCTGTCTATATTCATTTTTGTTATATCATTATGCTTCTAATTTGTCTCATTTGAAACAGTGCTGGGATCGGAGTTGGGTGGTCTCACTGAGGACGAATGGAGTGGAGCAGTTGCTTGCCCCCATGTATCTACTGCCTCTGTTCGGTTTCAGCAGATTCAGCTATTTCTACTTCATAGAACTTATTTCACACCAGCTCGGTTGGTGAAGTTTGGAGGAAGGGCTTCGGATGTTTGCCCAAAGTGTAATTCAGCCTCTGGAACCATTTGGCATATGTTATGGGAATGTCCTAGGGTGCAATTATTTTGGAGCAGGCTCCTCAGGGCAATATCTAATACTGGTGTTCCTCATTCTATTCTTACTTCAAGATTCTGTTGCCTTGGGATCATAGATGATGATATTCTAGATAAATACAAATTGAATGTGCAATAAATTTATGTGTATTAGCTAAAGTTTGTATAGCAAGATTTTGGATGGCCCCTACAGGTCCTGACTTTCAGGCCTGGGTGTCCTTGGTTGCGCTAACGCTGCAGCATGAACGTTATGTGTATATAACACTTAAAGCAGAATCTAAATGATAAGATTTGGTTCGGTTGGCTTGACTCAAAGTATGCTTCCCCAAGTCAGTCTGTCTGAGTACTATATAACAGGTTTGGGATGTGATAATGATTCTGGTATATTAACGATATGAAAATCTTCACGTTTCATTTATTTTATATTTTTGTGTGATTTTTATGTTATTTGATTATATAGCAATCTGTTCTTTTATGTCAACAATATTTGTATCTGGTGCTGTTATTTTTGTTCTGTTTGCTAGCAGCCATTAATTATGTATTTTGAGTTTAATTTTTGTTAGTTTTAAGGTTGTTTTTTTTCTTCTTTTTTTGTATATACAAAATCAATTAGTGAAAACTACTCAATTTAAAAAAAAAAAAAAAAAAGGTTGTGGCCAGACAGAAAGCTAAATTGAAGGTGCTGTCCTATTATCCAGTACCAAAGAAAGTTTCTGTGCTACATGAAAGAATGAATCTTGGAGATCTAAGGATGTGAGAAAGTCTCTAATGACCATGACAAAAGATTTCACAGATTCCATTCGAAACTGTCTGCTATTAAGTCTCCAGAGTAGTGTGAAAGACTCCTGAAGTTTTCGTTGAAGGAACAGTCTGGAATAAACACCTTTGTCCTTCTGATCTGAGGCAATTACTCTTGCTTTGATGAAGTTCTGTAGGCTGTCTGGCAAAGTCTCCAGCTCTGGCGAGTCTGACGTAAACCTGGACTGCAAAAAGACATTTCCTTTTGGTTACTGATGAAACTCTCACCAATGCCCACTGGACATGACTGAATGTGATCATATTTTTGCACACTACACAATTCTGCCCCCTACTGTTGTTAGAGTGAATTGATCCTTTCAATAATCATTGTGGGTCCTTTGATGTCATATTAAACTTTTAGGGGTCTAGTTATTTTTGTTGTGGGAAACAACATAAAAATTAGCAGCAATTCAAAATGTATTTAAATTGGGGGTATTTATTATTGCAGATACGCCGGGACACAGTCTCCGAAAAGAGGCCATCCAATTGAAGACTTAAGTAACCACTTAACTTCTGAGCTGCACATATACTGCCTTCTTCTCATGTGTGAGTGTTGATTACCGGAGAGAGACTGCAACACCTTTGCTACAATGGGCCAACGCCATGTTAAGATGGCATTATCTCAGTGCCAAGCTCGACTGCGTCATACCACAGCCCCCACTGGGAGTAATGTGGACTATGTTATCCTACATTAATTTGCCTAAAGTAGAAAAATTTAATTGATAAATTGCAGATACTAAAATCATGTAGAAATTGCCATTTTCGCAGAAAATTAATTAACAGACCTCTTAATCTTGAAGACACGAAAAGGCTATTTAAAGAGGTAGTAGGGACATTCTACCTATTGCATCGTCTGTGTCATAGATCCTTGTGTCTCTGAATTGCTGAAAAGATGTGGTAATCAGTTAGCCATCACTTCATTAGATTCAGTGTCATAAAACCAATTTTCTCTACAAATTGAGAAGTGTAATCATATGGAAACTAACCAAGCTATTTTTTAAGAATGGGCATCCTTGTATAATTACCATACTTTTAAACAGGAATTGCCGGTTTTCCTTCTTGCTAGCTGTGTGGAGAGCATCTCCAAAAAATCTTAGTTAGAGCCACAATGGCTCTGGGAGATAGATAGCTGATTTCAGTGTGGCTCCTGAAGACTCTTTCCCGACCTCCCAACAAAGTTGGCCTAGTGGGTTGGATGATGCGATTCGCAATGTATCAAGTCATCATGACCCCTCCTCCCACGGTACAATGCTGAAAATTGCACATGTACATTGGTTAGTTAAAATTCAGCAGCTATGCTTGCTTTTTAATCCGTTAGCATTAGACTAATGTTTTTCTACTTGTTCCCATTCCATGTGTTAATACTTTTACCACTTGATGTGCTGAGATGACTCTGATGTGGTCCTCAAAAAGATCTTTGTGCCAATATGGATGTTATTGTTTTAGTCTTCTTAAATGACTTCTAATTTAGAGATGAGCAGTTTGGTTTTGACTCAGATCTTCCCGCCAATGTCGGATCTCAGAACGAGACAAGATGCCATCTTTCACAGACAACGCATCATCTTTGTCAGTGAAAGATGAAGTTTTGCCTCTTTCTGAGATTCGAATGTGACAGAGAGTCAAAACAAAACTAATCATCTCTAATTTATATATGGTTTTAAACAAATTTTCACATTACCTAGGTTACAATGTCCCCATAATTGACACTAGAGGAATCCCTTTCTGAAAGAGAATATCTATCTTCTACATCCATACTTGTAAGACATCTTGTTAATTTAACTCACTGTCTAAAAAAAAGATCTTCCATATGCTGCATACATACGGAACGATTTTCCTTAACGATATGAACAATGTTGAACGATATATCGTTCATTTTTAGGCGGTGAACGGTCTACCAACGATACGCGTTCCCACATGGACGATAAAGATATCTTTCATCGACCATGCATGCGGGCCAACTTGGACGATATCGTCAATTTTCCCTGTTCAGAGATGTGGCAGGATGACTCACTGAAAGATATCTTTGAACAATATCTTTCAAGTCGTTGGTGGTACAAATCGTACCGTGAGTATGCACCTTTAGTGATAAAGGATTCTCTCATCCATGTAATAAGTTATTTAAAATACTCTAGAGGGGACGTCTTCCTTCAGTCTGAGGATAATAGAAGTTACAAAAACATCACCCTAATTTTCATCCGTAAAACCTCCATTACAAGGATACTAAAAAGATTTAACTTGTCAATAGTTTACAGTTACAGAATATTAGTATACCATATGAAGACATCCATAAGTTAGGGGCAGGTGTTTATCAGATCTTTGAGATCACGCTGAAGCTCCATCCTGCTTCTGGACACAGTTTGTTTATGAGTATGTGCAAGAAAAACAGTGCAGCTTAGACAGGGAAAGCTCAAGCTTTTCTGGATCCCTTTAGCCTGCCCGGCTTCTCGCCTATGATACAATAGGCTGTCCTGGTCAGATTAATTTTCTTTTTTTTAAAGTTTCACAAACAAATCTAATTCCAGAGACAATACACCCGGACAGCCAGCAGGTACTTGGCTTGCAGCATCAGAAATTACAACACTGGCAGCGAGGAGAATGTAATAACCTGCACAACAAAAGAAAATAAAGACCACTACTATACACACACACACATCATCCAGCTGAAGCCACTATAAGGGCTGCCATGGAGTATTGATGGGAAAAAAATAGATTTTTCACAGATTGGACGCATTAACAGTTTATTATGGAATTTTTTGGCAATTCCAACTGCTAAACTAAATTAACCGTTGACCGATAACCCCCTTTAAGTCAGTTATCCGGCTTTCTAGGTTTTCTTGAATTCTTGCTATAAATATCCAATGAAAATGTCATATCATTAATATGCATCTCAATATAAGTGCTGAATGTAGCAAGAATAAGACTTACTGAATAAATTGTAGCCCTTTCTTTATGTCTTCCTGCCGGTTTAGTCGCTCAGGTAGCACATAGGACATGGTGTTTTCTCCTCATCAGATTATTAAAGCCGTCACAAATCTGAAAAGAAGAAACAATTAAGGATGACATTTTGTACTTTTGCTGAAAAGCAAACTAGTATTGTTTGCAAGTTTCTAGAGTTACAGTGGACATTTCACTTCTCCAATAAATTTTGGGAACAAACTTATAAATATATATTCCATACTAGCATTACAGAAGAAACCATACAGCACCTGTAAAATGAACAGTACATTATCCAGCAGAGTTTGCACTATTGTGTACTTCTAAAAGAACAAAGTAGAAATTTTCCGGTTTTCGTACAACACAAAAGTACAATCATGTGCTCCAAAGAACATTACTACTTTCCACAGGCAAACACCCAGTAATGAAATAGAGTACTGGCTGCCTTGCACATGATTTATTTTTTTAGGGGGGGGGCTAATCCCAAGACACAAATCACAAAGATGAATCTTTGCTTATGGAAAGAATACAAGGAAGAATTGCACACAACAACTAAACTCAACTCACAATATTTAATCAATCGAAATAAAAATTTCAAAGCAAATAACAGCAGTTATATGTTTGGTTATTGAATCAATTACTTTTAGCAGCAGCCATCTTTGTAGTTTAGGAGCCAGACCATGGTCCATACACTGGTGGATTTTTAAGATGGCTCCAAGTGAATAGCCTACAATCTCTCTGCCTCTTTTTCTGTAGATGCCACTGCTGCTATTACTAATCGTTGTACAAATGTTCACAA
This sequence comes from Taudactylus pleione, assembly GCA_031769625.1. Taxonomy (NCBI): domain Eukaryota; kingdom Metazoa; phylum Chordata; class Amphibia; order Anura; family Myobatrachidae; genus Taudactylus; species Taudactylus pleione. The sequence goes on from JAUIMM010000065.1 coordinate 35,975,268, forward strand.
ACAATACAATAATATTTCATTAGACGTGCTAGAGACATCTATACATTTTCAGTGTACATTTAAGATGTTTCCAATGGTTAGCTTGCCTGTCTGAATAGATGTCACATACCCATTGTACAAAAAAAAAAAAAAAAAAAAAAAGCAAAATTAAACATTTCAGATGAGAGCTTACCTAAAATGGCCACTCCAGTAGCCAAAATACAAACCACTATTTGGTGAAACCTAGCAAGAGACACTCTGAAAGGAAATCTTAATATCGGTGTGGAATGCCTCCTCTACTCCAATTGGTTGGCAGAAGCCCCGTACGCACTGGCCGATTTTTATGAACGATAACGTTGAACGATGTATTGTTCATATCGTCCAGTGTGTATGAACTGAACGATGAACGATATGTGATCCAGTGGGTCGTTAACGATATCCCCAGTTGTCTGTACATACAGTCCAATCTGGGGATACTGTCGAAGACAGATAATTGGGCGAGACAGAATCTGTTAAAATTAAAATCTGCACAACGCCATTTTGCGAATGGTAACAAGACGCCATTTTGCGAATGGCCGCACAACGCCATTTTAGCGAATCCCACAATATCAGTACATACGGTGATGCTATTATTTAGCGTCGTGCGATTCCCACGCAATAGAACAATGTTAAAAGTCCTCATTATATAAATACATACATTTACTAAAACATGTAATATGAACAACCCTGCAAAACATGTACCACGGTATACTCCACAAATACGTAGTCGCACAACGCTAACTATAGTCTTTCCTTAATATCCTTATACTTACACATTTAGTGTTCCCTCTAGCTCCGGCGGTAGGCAGGGCGCCGGAGCTAGAGAGGGCAATCTTGTGCGCGCGCCCGAAAAGGGGGCGTGGTTATGAAAAGGGGGCGTGTCTATAAGACGCGTCCCCTTTTCGTCATACTTGGGGGCGTGCCCAGCGCTTACGGACATGCCGGGCAGCCCCCAAGCGCTGCAGAAAGGGAGAATAGATGCCGGACGAAGGAGGGCAGGGCGCCGCGCCCCGCTAAAACAGCCTAGCGGGAACGCTACTCATTGCACACTTACATAGAATGGTTCCCCAGCATTAAGGTTAATATCCACGGTTATATTCATTATTAATTATGTAATAAAGCGACTGGATTTATGATCTCAGGTTTAGTACATGATAAACAAACCGTGTCTGGTGCCATTCTGAACCACTGTTTATTTGTAGATTTCCGGTTCAATCGGCAAGGAAATCGCAACATGCGTCTGGGAATTATGGATCATAGAGAGATAGGCATTGAAATGTACTCTGTTCATGTAATGTAATTAGCCAGTTTAGACTTGTTCTTCGGCGGGAAAACGGACACAAAGAAGCTGTTGGATGCTGAACTATTACAATACAAACTGACCTATGAACTGTATCGTAACAGGAGAACAAGGAAGAAGAACCAATGGGATTATGCCAACTTGTTCCATTGTATTGCCTATCTCTGCAAGGGTTTATATGCAAGCACCCTGAATCTGCTAGTCAGTCATCTTTTCTTTTCTGTTGACGGAGGTTTCATAGTTGATGCCGGGAATCTGGATTCAGAGCGCATGCGTATGTATTCGACTGTACCTAATGATTGTATAATCTGTTTGCGCTAATTGTATTTAGATCACAGCATGTAAATATCTGCTTTTTGGTGAATAAAATCTTTTTGTGCTTTGGAACCATAATCAAAGTCTGGAAAGCAATTATTTCTTGTGCGACTTATAACACTAAATAGCGACATTTAGAGTGTATAGATAGGTAGGAATCAATAGTTGGGGGGCTCATAGTGAAATCACGCTACCATTCACACGGTTACACATGCTTATCGATCTCTCAGCAAAGGGTGGAGGCGCCATACACAGGAAAGAACGCATTGTGCCTTCGAATACCTGCTACCACTTTGTTGCTGAGAGACCGTTATCCGTTATTGTGTGAGTTCAAGGAGCGCTGATTAGAATCCAGGGACAAGGGAGGAAAAAAGTTTGTTTTCCTTCGTTGACAAAATTTCATGTTAAAAGGGGAAGTCACACAATAGCGTAAGGGTAATAATTATACGTTTTGTGTAGCGGTTGCATTATTGTGTGTGCAACTAGTCGCACAATAGCGTATATGTATTTCCTGTATTGCTGCCGCATGTTTAAACAAAGCCGTTGAGATTGCATTGTGATATTGATAGCATTGTTTTAAAGATCTTAGTCGGTGCTGCCATATCTGGGAAAACATTTATTTTTCTGCACAGGAAAAGGTAACAGTGAACATGTGTTGGTGGGGGTAACATGTTCCCTAGCTAGGGATATCATAGAGGCTAGGCGCCTGGTGTCGGCCTAGTGGTTCGGAAGTAGAAACCGGAGTCTATACACACAGCAGGTGTAGTTATTGTTTTGTGTTAGATATCGGCTCTCAGTGTGATCGCAACATCCAGTGATCAGTTAGGGTTATTGGGCATTGTGATTGAACCGCACAGTTGTGGCATATTGTGATTGTCAGTAGTGGTGGACGAAATCACTGAAAAGGGTAACTGTTATTGGAATGCTTAAATTCTACCAGTGCAAAGTACTCGAAAAGGGCTTAGGTGCTTGGAAGCAGCCTGGTTATTCTTCCATAGGTGTGTGGGAGCGGCCTGTTGATATCGTCCACAGGTAAGTGAAAGTAGCCTTGACATTCTTTCATCGATTTAACTCTCTATTGAAAAGTTTAGTGTTATTTTCCCAAGATGGGAGCCAAGCAAACGGCAGAGATGTTAGATGATGAGCGGCTCTTGGAAGCGCCGATTGGTTCGGCACAGCATATAATGCATACAAAGTATGGTGCGTACGCAACTATGTACTGTGATGTATGGTTTAAGATGACGAGAATGAGTGTAAAACCTTTTCCCAAAATTGGCAGCTTTGATAAAGGAGGTATTAAACAATGTCCGAGATAGCATCTGTATGGTGCACTCTCGAAAGAAAATGATAAAGTATAACGATTGTTTAAAGTTGTGGCAGCACGAGGGGGATACGTGGCTTAGGGGTGTGCATGCGACGCAAACCAGCGTCGCGTGCACGATGCAGAGGAGTGCGCACGCAGCGCTAAGCAGCTTTGCGTGCACGCCGCCAAATAGCACTCACGCACAGCAAGATAGCATTGCAGAAGGTACTGTCAGTTGTTCACGCACACCACCACCGCCCTATGCGGATGGGGGTGAAGGTACAGTCGATTTAAAAACCCATAAAAATGTAACATGTAACCTGTACCCTCTCTTAAGTAATAATAATGAACGTGTTGATGATGTAGATGATGACCCTGTTGTGATGTCCGCTCTCTCCCATGTTGCACAAATGTTAAATGTACCACCACAGCAAGCACAGGTAGCCGCCTCACTAGTACCAGAAATGGAGGTAGCCCCACCCGTACAGGAAGTATTAACCCCCCGCTTTAACAGCAGCGGAGATTACTAATACCGTACGTAGTGGCAGTAGGTTGAACCCTCAACTAGGTAATTCGACCAAAGGTAGCATTATGGCAGGCATACATACCGTCCGGACAGTAACTGTTCCCAATGGGAATCCGGATGTGAATGGTGTGGTGCCCACAAGAAATGTAGTGATGCATTGTCCTTGGACAAGAGCTGAACTAAATTCCATAATGACCTACTTCCCTGACCCCAAGAAGGAATTAGCAAAATGCCAAAGATTTGTGAAAAACTTGGGTAATGCTCACGAGCCAACCAATAAAGATTGGCGAGTGGTGTTAAGGGTGTGTCTTCCGCACAACACCGACGTGAAAAAGTTTATCACGGATTGCGTATTGAAGGGAGATGATCCCTTAACAGACGAGGATAACCAAAGTAACATTACCCACATAAAAACTCAATTGGGTGTATATTTTCCGGTAGTAGTTAACTGGAGTAAAATTTTCACCGTAAAACAAAAAGAGAGTGAATCTGCAGAAGATTACTGTACCCGAACTCTGCAGGCTATCACCCAGTACACTGGGATAGAAGATATTAAAGATAGCACAGAGAAATGGTCATCACGGTACTTATGGATGGTCTTAAAGACAATCTAAAGACCTGAGCCCAGACCTCTCTGCCTGGCTGGAGGGGAGTTACTATAGACACTCAGGGAGTCTGCTATTGAGCACAATAAAAACATCCTCAAGAAGAGAGAGACCAAGAGCGAGAAGCTAATGGCTGTTAGCATTCAAGCTCTAGAAGGAATGAATATACCATCACAGCCACCACACACATATGCACCTGCACAGCTATACGCCCTCACCAATCCTGCACCGCCACAAACACAGCCCTACTCCACTTATCACACACAGCCACAAAACCCATACTAACCCGCAGCCACCATATTACCGTCAAAATTCTAACCCACACTCACAATCTTTCTCTACTGCCCAACCCACACAACAACCTTTTCCCCCACCCACAAAGGTGTTTTAACTGCAACCAAGTGGAACATGTAATTAGGAACTGTATGGTGAAGAGGGTAGGACCCCGTAACCAGGGAGTACCTAGATATCCACATAAGGGATATATGCAGAATGCATGGAATTCTCCACAGTCACCTGCTCCAATTGTGGCCTTAAATGCTGTATTGGAGAGTGAGAGTCAACGCTACGGGGCAGGTCATACCTGTAGTCTAAAGCCAGTCAGGTTAACTGGGGATGTTAGAGAAGTACCTGTAATGTTAATTGACGTAGCTGGTACTAAACATTCTTTTCTTGTAAACACAGGGGCGATCAGATCAGTGATAAAATCTCCATCTAATTTACAGGTGACCAGTAAACAGTACCAGCAATGGGTGTAACGGGTAAAGTGCAACATTATCCTTTAACAAAATCTGCAGAGGTTACTTTTGGCCCATTGCATACTACAACAGGGAATTTTAGTCCGTACAGCAAGTGTAGCCAACAGTCCCATCTTTCCTGTGAAAGAGAGTGGTTGGAGGGGTTATAGGCTGGTACAGGACCTTAGAGGGGTTAATAAGGTAGTAGAGAGCCAAATCCCCATAGTGCCGAATCCAGCTATCATTCTTATGCAGATCCCACCAAATGCCACCCATTTTACTGTCATTGACCTCTGTTCTGCTTTCTTCTCTGTCTGACTGTCAGTACTTATTTGCATTTACATACAGGGGAGTACAATACATATGGACACGATTGGCCCAAGATTTCATAGACAGCCCCAGTATCTTTTCCCAGGCCTTACACGACTGTTTACAATCTTTTCAACCTGCCAATGGATCTGTTCTAATACAATATGTGGACGATTTATTGTTGTGTTCTGATTCGTTTATGTCATGTTTAAATTATACTAAACTTTTATTGCTTCATCTCTCGCAAACAGGACACAAGGTTGCTAAGGACAAACTACAGTCATGCCAGTCCAGGGTTAAATACTTGGGACATTGAATAACCCAGGGGTTACAACATTTGACCACTGACAGAATCCAAGCCATACAGACCATGACACTGCAGCAGAACCAACAGCAAATCCGTACCTTCTTGGGAATGTGTGGATACTGCAGAATGTGGATCCCAGGTATTTCTATTTTGGCCTTGCCATTACAGGACTTAGGCCCTCATTCAGAGACGCTCGCAAGAAGCGAGCGCTCGTTCTGAATGAGGGTGGCCGCTTGTAATTTTAAGTGCGGCCTCCTGGTCGCTAGCTAAGCTGCGAGTTACCACCCACAGCTTTAGCGACCGACCAGGTTGATGGTCACGATGGTCAAGACCATCGCGACCATCGGGGCTTGTGACAAGACCCTAAGGTGGGTCTCGGCAACCGCAAGCCCCAGGGAGCTTCCTGTTCTGATCGAGTAGGAAGCTCCCCATGCCTCAGTTTGTGAACCCCCCCCGCCACGCCTACAAAACGGGCCGAGCTGTCGATCAACATCGACAGCCAGCCCTTTTGTACTTAGCTCCGGGGAGCGAGAGAATTTCTCTCTCGCTCCGGGGCTTGCGCACGTGCAGTGCGGCCGCTGCACGTGCGCAGGGCCTAAACATCAACCCGGTTGCTAGCGCTCACACAATCCCCACCGAACCATCCCACATTCCTCCTACCGACGGACCTTTTCAGGTAATACAAATTGATTTCATCCAATTACCACCCTGCAGGAATCTCAAGTATGTATTAGTGTGCACTGATGTGTTTTCTAATTGGGTTGAGGCATACCCAGCTGCCACTAATACTGCTGCGTTTACTGCTAAGATTGTTCAGGAGTTTGTATGCAGATACGGTATTCCTAGAATTACTGAAAGTGATAGGGGTACTCATTTCACAGGTGATGTCTTCCAAAACATGTGTAAGTTGATGGGTATTGATGGGTATTAATAGTAGACTTCACACCCCCTATTGACCGTAAGCCAGCGCCAAGGTGGAGAGGATGAACGGTACCATTAAAAAGAAATTAAGTAAGATCATGGCAGAAACTGGACTGGGGTGGCCAGAAGCACTACTGCTTGTCCTTCATAGTATCAGGACAACTCCTAGACCCCCTCTCAATCTGTCCCCCATTGAAATACTATTTGGTAGATAACCTCAATGGATTATAAATCCGCAGGAAGATTTGAAAAGTAACAACGAGGTTACTGTAAGGTATCTTATAACAATGAGTAAAACAGTTAAAGCAGCAACAGCAGAAACTGAAATTTAATTATATGCCAGAAACAAACTGTCATTATGTTGAACCTGGAGAATTTGTTATGATCAGACATTTCTTGCTTTCAGGTTGTTTGACAGATCGGTGGGAAGGTCCATATCAGGTGTTGCTGACGAGTACAACTTCTTTGAAAGTGGCAGAGAGAGATACCTGGGTCCATTCCACCACTGTAAGAAGGTCAACCAACCAGTGGAGAGACAAGGCGAAATCGAGGCAGATAACGTAGACCTGCTAATTGCGAGTCTGTTCCGGGAAGGTTAAAGGTTACAGTGAGATACCTGAGCTAAAGAAATTTGTAGATCATTGTTTTCAGCAATGGATTGATAGGCTATGGTTATCTTTGTGTTTTCTCCCAGAGTTCTCATTATCCTGAGTTGTTTTCGGGATCTCTGGTTTCTGTGACGGAGGACAGAGGACGGAGAGGGGAGCTGATGGTGATATCAATGGAGTGGAGTTGGGAGAAGGAGCAATACAGTCACAAGGGCGGTACCTGACCAAACCCAGTACAGTAATTGTTAAGAGATCTGTTATTCTGGAAACTCTGAGACACTTCCGCTATCGGTACACACTAAGTGACATCAAAGAAATGGTTTGTAGAGTACCAGAAGGGTACTGTCCTAGGGTTATACAACCATAAACTTGCATGAGTCAAATGGGAGAACCTGAAATAGAATCACTTGCTAGAAAAATGTGTGTGACGATAATGAGGTTTACCATCCCTTATGTATATTTTATATGAGGAAGAAAAGCGTATAAGTGGCTCTCTCCGAGTTCCGAAGGTTTGTGTTATCTGGGAAGAGTACTCCCAGAGGTTATGACCCTTACACATGGTGAAATATTTGGTATTCATAAAAACACACCATCACCATATCTTCACACACAGTATGAACATAGAGACAAAAGAAATATGATACCTGGTGATGTGCATAAAGCCACACAATTGATTAGTGAAACAACTGGCTTTCAAGTTTTAGTCGCATTGGATCCCACCAGGATCGCTCTGGGTACACTAAATTTTAGATATATCCAAGATCTTGCTAAATTAATAGATAATATCACCGAGATGTATGAAGACACGTTTAGGTATACAGGTAGGGAGTTACAAGCTTATAAGAAAGAACTGGTGCAACATAGGCTAGTGTTAAATTATTTAACAGCTGTCACTGGAGGGTATTGTGTAACTTTGGCCACCCAATTTGGTTTAAAGTGTTGCACATATATTACAAATGATACTAGTGACCCCAAGGAGGTGATAGACCGGAAGATGAATGAAATTCTGCAGCTGAAATGGGAATTTCGGAAGAACCATAATGCTTCAGTGGCTGTAGTAGAGGAGAAGGTAGAGGAATGGGTTTCATGGTTGAACCCAGTGAAATGGTTCTCCGGTCTAGGAGAGTGTGTCCAGGAAATAGTTGCTAGCATAGGTAAATTCCTGATCTTCATATTGGTTGTCATCATAGTAATTGGCTTATGTGTCAGGTGTGTTCCTAATGTGTTGAAATGTGGAAAATGTAAAGATAAGGTGAATCGAAGGAATGAGATTATGATGGTGGTCAGCAGTAACAGAATGAATACCAAGGTAAATGAAGAACTGCATTACAACCCTGAACTAGAATGTACCATCAGATGATGCATACATTTAACCATGCATGAAATGTGTTATTAAAATGTTATTTTAAAGCATCTTAAATAATGTAAGTCCCTATTCCCCTTCAAGACTTCCTTTATAGGTTAAGTGCATCCCCACATCTTTCCCATGATCTCCCAAGATCCGCGGTGTGCATATAAGTGTAGTTTTAAGTCCCTCCCAGAGACACATTAATGATGGTTTAAGAACCACCTTGTGCCATCCCATAATATAACATTAAATAATATGTCATAGTGTAAGCCTAAATTAATTTTTAAAATCAGAGTGTGATAGCGTGTTGGTGTGCTATCGAAGGGTGGACCGTCGAAGCCGGATAATTGTCTGAGACAGAATCTGTTAAAAGTAAATTCTGCACGATGCCATTTTGCGAATGGTAACAAGATGCCATTTTAGCAAATCCCACAATATCAGTACATACGGCAATGCTATTATTTAGCATTGTGAGATCCCCACGCAACAGAACAATGTTAAAAGTCCTCATTACATAAATACATACATTTACTAAAACATATAATATGAACAACCCTGCAAAACACGTACCATGGTGTACTCCACAAATACGTAGTCCCACAAAGCTAACTAGCGTCTTTCCTTAATATTCTTATACTTACACATTGCAAACTTAGAATAGAAAGTTTCCCCAGCATTAAGGTTATTATCCAAGGTTATATTTTTTATTAATTATGTAATAAAGCGACTGGATTTATGATCTTGGGTTTAGTACATGATAAACAGACCGTGTTTGGTGCCATTCTGAACCACTGTTTATTTGCAGATTTCCGGTTCCATCTGCAAGAAAATCGCAACATGCGTCTGGGAATTATGGATCATAGAGAGATAGGCATTGAAATGTACTCTGTTCATGTAATGTAATTAGCCAGTTTAGACTTGTTCTTCGGCGGGAAAACGGACACAAAGAAGCTGTTGGAGGCTGAACTATTACAATACAAACTGACCTATGAACTACATCGTAACAGGAGAACCAGGAAGAAGAACCAATGGGATTATGCCAACTTGTTCTATTGTATTGCCTATCTCTGCAAGGGTTTATATGCAAGCACCCTGAATCTACTAGTCAGTCATCTTTTCTTTTCTGTTGACGGAGGTTTCATAGTTGATGCCGGGAATCTGAATTCAGAGCGCATGCGTATGTATTCGACTGTACCTAGTGATTGTATAATTTGTTTGCGCTAATTGTATTTAGATCACAGCGTGTAACTATCTGCTTTTTGGTGAATAATATCTTTTTGTGCTTTGGAACCACAATCAAAGTCTGGGAAGCAATTATTTCTTGTGCGACTTAGAACGCTAAATAGCGACATTTAGAGTGTATAGATAGGTAGGAATCAATAATATTGTTAACGATGCCATGCTGCTGAATGTGTTTCTTAATTTACAAGCACTTGGATCCTAGTAAAGTATAGGCCTTCCACAGTGTTTAAATGCAGCAAATGCTAAACACTAAACAAGTAGAAACATTAAAAGAATGCACATAAAGGTCATTAAAAAGCCCAAACAGGTATGAAGACTAAAGCAGAGTTTCACAAAGTAAGACATAACAAAGTAGTCAGATGCATACCACAAACACTACTGACAAAAAAAAATACTAACTTAATTTATAGGCACCAACCAGAGCTTATTTTATATTTAGAAATAATTTACAGAGTTATCTCGTTTCAATAGTTACAAAGTAATTGGCTTTACAGATTCAGCAAGGGTTCTACTGCCGAACTCAAACATAAATTAACCTATTATAATTGAGTACACAGATTGCAGTGCATTGTGGACTCCTCTAATGTACATAAAATATTAGGGACTCTTTTTGATTCATTACATTTTGTAGAAACTGCAGTTTTTTCATAATTTTAGTTTTTTTTTGCTATGTACTAAGGGGCATATGTATTAAAGGTTGATGCGAGATACAATTGTGAGATATATATCACCAAACAGCTTCTCACTTACATTTTGCAGGCTGTGTTTAAGAAATGATAGTTTGGAGCTGATTGGTTGGTGAGATATATTTCATAATTTTATCTCACAACAAGCTTTGATACATATGCCCCTAATAGCGCAATGCAGGAGATTTTACAGGAATCTCCTGCATAATGCAAATTAACACTGCAGATCGCAGTCCCCATTATTATCAATGGGGACTGTGATCTGACCCCTATGTACAAAACTCCGAAAAGTTAAGCTTTTTGGAGTTTGTCCCTTTTAGTTTACGCAATCCTCACCATTCTATGGAGGTTTACAAGCAGGAGAAAGTTCTTCCAATCTCTTTCCTGCAGTTTCCAGCCTGCGACGGAAACTGGGAAACTGACACTATGCAACTTCTTGGCTCCCCCTTCCCCCGGCTGGCTATGGGTGACGTGAGGTCGCACTGCACAGCTCGACGCCGGCTGGACCAAACCAGCCGCAAGCCTCGCCAGTAAGTAACTGTGGGGGCTTTTTTTTTTTTTTAAACCAGGCCAACCCCGGGATTGAAAAAAGCCTGGGGTATTGGCCTCCCTAGCAGCAAATGCAAAACACTAAACAAGTAGAAACATTAAAAGAATGCACATAAAGGTAATTAAAAAGCCCAAACAGGTATAAAGGTCATTAAAAAGCCCAAACAGGTGCGCCCCACCAACATTGAAGCTGGGTTGTCTCTAACCAACAAAGAGTCCTGAAAAGTGGTAGATATTGATTTGTTTTAGTTCATGACCACCAAAGTGAACATAGGGCCTGATTCACTACATATCACAACTGCGTATCCAATTGTGATTACGCACGCAGTTCAACTGCGTTAGTATGCTAATCCATTGAGATCGCTATCCCGCTGCAGTACTACACAAGGACGCCCACTTTACTTCGCACACATCCGTAATGTTTAGCAAGACTGCAAAACCATCAGTACAATCGAGAACCATCACAGCCTCACGCACACTTGTACAAGCTCTGACCTTACTCAGAAATTGCTAACTTCCGCACACGCTATGAGACCTCAGGCTGCAAAGGCCATCACAGTGGATAATTTATGCACGCTCCTGGAACGCCTGCATTTCGCCGACTACCCCCCGTAACCACCCACAACCGGCACTTCCTGTCAATCACTCTGCGATGGGTCTGCGTAGTCACTGTGTTCGCAGTCCAGATCACAGTGGCAAGTTCGCGCACGCTCATTGTGATGCATGCGCAGAACGCAACAATCGGCCAATTGCGTGCATATTAGAAACTGCGTTCCTTGCTGAATCAAGTCCACAGTACATATGACCATGAATCACCTGTATGATTGTGGCCACAACAGCAATACAAGTCGGCTCCATAGCCTATTTCCTACTAAAGATAAAGAAAAGAAAATGTTGCACTCCATGAGGGATGTCTGAAAACTCCCTGATTTATCCCGACCTTCGAAAAAATAAATCTTACCTACATCCCTGTCTTCCAACCTTAGAAATTATGCACGAGTATGCTGCACCCACATGTACAAGAAGCATAACGTAAGGAAGATTCTATAACTTTAATTACCTTGTTCACCCTGGACTTTATAACTATGTCAGGCCTTGCATAAAGTACTATTATTTGGCATTCTGCATAATTTTACGTATCCCAACTATGTACTAACAGCCTAAGGCAGGAGGTTTCAGATATCTTTTGCAGAAAGCTAATTAGCGCTACAGACAGCAATCCCAATTATCATCATTAATGGGGACTACAGTCTCACTCCTATGTACCAAACTCTGAAAGGGAACGTTTTTCGAAGTTTGGCCCCATTGGTTTAGGCCATCCTCAGATGGCGTAACACTCTGTATGCCTATGGAGGCATTCATAGAGTTCACTCTAGCTACGGCAGCAGGCAGGGCGCCGGAGCTAGAGAGGGCACTTCCGCATGAGCCGAAGACAAAAGGGGGCGTGGCCGTCAAAAAGGGGGCGTGTGTATAAGATGCATCACCTTTCCGTCACTCTTGGGGGCGTGACCGGCACTTACGGACACGCCGGGCAGCCCCCAAGCACCGCTGACAGGTAGAATAGATGCTGGGCGCCTGCGCCCAGCGTCTATTCACTGGCAGTGACCGGGTCAGCGCACATTTCCCCACCCGTGGGACACTGCGACCCGCGGGTGAAGACGGCACCTGCAGGCTGTCTTAGCGGTGCACTGCGCGGTGAGGGCAGGGTGCTTTTTGCCCTCCAGAAGGAAGGAAGGGCGCAGCGCCCCACTAAAACAACCTAGCAGGAAAGCTACATTCATGTAGAAGAGGAATCTTGCAATCCCTCTCCCGCAGCCTCTGTCCGGCTCTGGAAACTGACACTGTGCCCTTGCACAGTGTCAAACTCTCAAAAATGTGAAACACGTCACTCATGTGGCCGAGAGATATCCCACATAGATAGTGGTTATTGCTACCGCTGTCCCTACGAGTTACATATAGTACATAGCAGACACGTTTTTGTGAAGAAAAAAAAAAGGGTCACAAGACGGACTGTTAGTAACCCCAGCACTGCCTCGATTAATAGGACCCTTAGCAAATAAGTTTTGGTGTAAGTATTTGCTGTTATTTCTGGTACAGTATTTCCAATATGTTATTGTTGTAATTTATATTTCCTTGTACAAAGTCTTGATTGCTTATGTCTCTTTAAGCTTATAATACAACTAGTTGCTGCCCGTAGCTTCGCCCACGTTGAAATCGCTTCTGCCAACATTTTGTTTTATTTTAGGTGTTCTAGTTACATTACTTTGCATAGGGGCCCTGTTGCAGGAGTTGCCCACGTGCCCAGCAGAGCTATACAGACTGGTGACAACACCACCTTCATCCACCACTCACACCAATGTCACTGTGTGCCCTGTACACAGACTGCTATGTAGCCTATCCTATTCATCCACTACTCACACCAATGTCACTGTGTGCCCTGTGCACAGACTGCTATGTAGCTTATCCTATTCATCCACTACTCACACCAATGTCACTGTGTGCCCTGTGCACAGACTGCTATGTAGCCTATCCTATTCATCCACCAATGTCACTGTGTGCATGTGCACAGACTGCTATGTAGCCTATCCTATTCATCCACCACTCACACCAATGTCACTGTGTGCCCTGTGCACAAACTGCTATGTAGCCTATCCTATTCATCCACTACTCACACCAATGTCACTGTGTGCCCTGTGCACAGACTGCTATGTAGCTTATCCTATTCATCCACTACTCACACCAATGTCACTGTGTGCCCTGTGCACAGACTGCTATGTAGCCTATCCTATTCATCCACCAATGTCACTGTGTGCATGTGCACAGACTGCTATGTGGCCTATCCTATTCATCCACCACTCACCCCAATGGCTGCCCTGTGCACAGACTGCTATGTGGCCTATCCTATTCACCCACCACTCACCCCAATGGCACTGTGTGCAATGTGCACAGACTGCTATGTGGCCTATCCTATTCACCCACCACTCACCCCAATGTCACTGTGTGCCCTGTGCACAGATTGCTATGTAGCCTATCCTATTCACACACCACTCACACCAATGTCACTGTGTGCCCTGTGCACAGACTGCTATGTAGCCTATCCTATTCATCCACCACTCACCTCAATGTCACTGTGTGCCCTGTGCAGATTGCTATGTAGCCTATCCTATTCACCCACCACTCACACCAATGTCACTGTGTGCCCTGTGCACAGACAGCTATGTAGCCTATCCTATTCACCCACCACTCACCCCAATGGCACTGTGTGCAATGTGCACAGACTGCTATGTGGCCTATCCTATTCACCCACCACTCACCCCAATGTCACTGTGTGCCCTGTGCAGATTGCTATGTAGCCTATCCTATTCACCCACCACTCACACCAATGTCACTGTGTGTCCTGTGCACAGACTGCTATGTAGCCTATCCTATTCATCCACCACTCACACCAATGTCACTGTGTGCCCTGTGCACAGACTGCTATGTGGCCTATCCTATTCATCCACCACTCACCCCAATGGCTGCCCTGTGCACAGACTGCTATGTGGCCTATCCTATTCACCCACCACTCACCCCAATGGCTGCCCTGTGCACAGACTGCTATGTGGCCTATCCTATTCACCCACACCAATAGCAGTCTGTGCACAGGGCACACAGTGACATTGGTGTGAGTGGTGGATGAATAGGATAGGCTACATAGCAGTCTGTGCACATTGCACACAGTGACATTGGGGTGAGTGGTGGGTGAATATGATAGGCTACATAGCAGTCTGTGCACAGGGCACAGTGACATGTAGCCTATCATATTCACCCACACCAATGTCACTGTGTGCCCTGTGCACAGACTGCTATGTAGCCTATCATATTCACCCACACCAATGTCACTGTGTGCCCTGTGCACAGACTGCTATGTAGCCTATCATATTCACCCACCACTCACCCCAATGTCACTGTGTGCAATGTGCACAGACTGCTATGTAGCCTATCCTATTCATCCACCACTCACACCAATGTCACTGTGTGCCCTGTGCACAGATTGCTATGTAGCCTATCCTATTCACACACCACTCACACCAATGTCACTGTGTGCTCTGTGCACAGATTGCTATGTAGCCTATCCTATTCACCCACCACTCACCCCAATGTCACTGTGTGCCCTGTGCACAAACTGCTATGTAGCCTCTACTATTCACCCACCACTCACACCAATGTCACTGTGTGCCCTGTGCACAGACTGCTATGTAGCCTACCATATTCATCCACCACTCACCCCAATGTCACTGTGTGCCCTGTGCACAGATTGCTATGTAGCCTAGCCTTTTCAAGTGAACGTTCGCCCAAAGCACCTCTCCCCCCCCACCCCGTACAGATCGAGCATAAGGTGTCACACCTATCTTTCTTTTTTTTGAGAAAAGTTATTACATTTTCAACGGGTACATAATATAAAAGGTACGTCTTTAGACAAATATAAATACATCCATAAGAGTTGGCATGAAACCAAAAATACAGATAATATAAACATTGGACAACTTAACCTCTGTTTAGAAAAGCAGCGAAAACCCGGTAATTTTTATGAGGGTTGGAAAAAGACTATGCAACTAGAAATGGAGGAAGGTCCACAATAGGAGGGAAATTAGGGAATGTTAGTAAGGGGAGACTGGCGAAAAGAGCGTCTACCGAGAGGCCAACCAAATTCAAGAGTGCATCTCATGGTAGGTCAACCAAGGGGACCAAACCTCCGAAAATTTATTATGGCTTTCATGTATTTGACTAGTAATATATTCCAAACTGTGCACTTGCCAAATGGAATTGATCAGAGCGGTGTGAGAAGGGGGGTCAGTTTTCTTCCAAGAGGCCGCGATTGCACAGTTAGCTGCATTAGTAATATGTCTTATAAGCGTTTGGGTATATTTGTCACAATTATGGATAGGTCTCGGGAGTAAATAGTAAGACATGCAAGAGGGGAGAGAGAAATTTGTGATATCTAGGATGAGTCGATGAACTGTTGTCCAGAATATCTTAATCCTGGGACAATGCCACCAAATGTGTGCAAACGTTCCCTCCTCTCCACAGCCCCTCCAACATGCACTGGAGACCTGTGGAAACATGGCTCGGATATGCGTAGGAACTAGATACCATCTATATAGTCTCTTATAAGTATTTTCTTTTCTTTTATTCTGACACATATTGAAGCCCCCGCCGCCAGCTCACGAATCCTAGACCACTCTCTAAGTTCCAGGGACTTCCCCAAATCCTTCTCTCAAGCTAGTTCATGTGGGTCTTTAAGAGGACGATTATGAACAGTTAGTAAATTCTAAAGGGTGGATATAAGGCCTTTAGAAGAAGATCTAAGTAAACAGAGGGACTCCAAAGGAGAGTATGAAGGATGAGACTTAAAGCCGACAGTTGAGGAAAAAAGATGGCGTATTTGAAGATACTGATGAAAGCATCTCCTCGGTAAATTAAATCTCTCTTGTAACTCAGAACATTCTGGGAATGGACAAAGGGGAGAGATGTCTCTTAGAAACTTAATGTTATGGGAAATCCAAGTAGCAAAGGTCCCATGATCTAATCCAGGTAAAAAACCCTTGTTGTTCCAAAGAGGGGTCATAGGAAGTTGATTTTGAATTAGTGAGAAGGTTCTGCAATAATCCCATATAGACAGGGAGAATCGGAGTGTGGGGGGGATGCAGGAGTAATGTGGTCTGTGTTTATGGTCCATCCAAAAAAGGGAGTATGGAGAAAGAAAATTAAGAAGTTGAGCTTCTAGGTCTACCCAATCTCTAGTATGTGTATCAGCGTGTGCTAGAACAGCTTGGGATAAATGGACTGCTAAGTAATATTTATGGAAGTTAGGCAAACCCAAACCTCCCTCTTTGACATTATAGCAAAGAATACGAAATCTAACTCTGGGTTTGCGGCTCGCCCAGATGAATCTGGAAACCAGCCGTTGAAGAGAGGTTAAAAAGTTGGAGGGAACTCTGACTGGAAGGGTTTGAAAAAGATATAAAAATCTCGGAAGTACGTTCATTTTGATAGCATTTACGCGCCCTATCCAAGAAATAAAGTGTGTCCCCCACAAGTTAAGATCACGACGTATCTTATCAAAGAGAGGTGGGAAATTTGCAGAAAATAACTTATCATAAGATTTAGTTAGTTGGATCCCTAGGTATTTCAAGGAACGGGAGCACCAGCGAAAGTCATAGGAGCTACGCAGTTGAGATATTGTGTCAGGATCCAGAAGTAAAGGTAGGATTTCAGTTTTGTCGCTGTTAATTTAAAAATTCGATAAACGGCCGTTAATTTGGATTTCATCAAAGACAGCAGGGAGAGAAGATAAGGGATGAGTCAATGTAAGCAGGACATCATCTGCATACAAGGCTACGGTGTGATTTGTGTGACCAACTTGGATTCCTGTAATAGCAGGATTACCTCGGAGTTTGACTGCTAAGGGTTCCATAATTAAAGCAAAGAGAAGTGGGGATAAGGGGCAGCCTTGTCGAGTGCCATTTTGGATATTGAAGGAGGAGGAAGCAAACCCATTGGCTAAGACTAAGGCAGAGGGATTATAATATAGAGAAGCCACTCCATTCAGAAAATTTCCATGAAAGCCGAATGCATGTAGAGTAGACCTCAAGAAAGTCCAATCGACCCTGTCAAAGGCCTTCTCCGCATCCAAGGCCACCAACAGGGCGGGGAGCGACTTAGTGTTAACAAAATTGATGAGATCAATGATTTTACGTGTGTTATCGGAGGCCTGTCGAGCCGGTATAAAACCCACTTGATTTAAATGAACTAACAAAGGGATAACTAGGGCCAGACGGGAGGCAAGAATTTTAGCGAAAATTTTTAAGTCCACATTTAGGAGGGAGATCGGGCGGTAACTAGAGCACAGAACACCTATCTTTTTCATGGATGAGGTCAGTAAATTTTGTTTTTGTTATTGCTCAATTTTAACTTGACAGATCAAGTTATTTCTAGGAGATTTTACTACAAAATTATGCAGTTTTCATGAAAATCGGTTCATATAATTAATTATAATATTATATTAGTATAGATAAAATAAAAATAAATTAAAAAAAGTATTTTTCTTTTCACACCCATAAACAAAATATATGCTAACAAAATAAAATGTACTTGTGTAGTATAAAGATATATAACACATTTGACTGCTAGTGATTCAGGAAACCAGTCAGCAACACATTATTTCTATGCTCCTGCTCATAAGGAAACGTTTCAGCTTATATACTGTTGACACATGCATGTTATATGCAAATACACTGGTAATTTCCTAGTGCAGTATCAGAATACCATAAAATACACTTGATTAGTATTTCTTGGCACAGACCAAACAGGAAGAAATTAATGGGGCATATACAGATAAAATTACAGATATGCACAAATATAAAAATCTGAGGGTTTCATCCTAAAAAGACAGAGAGGCTTGGAACACAGTGGCTGATTAATACCACTTTCAGACATAAAATACCAGCTTGGACCAGGGACACAGACCACGGGTTGAAGCCAGGATACACCTTTCACATCAAAGGGGACGACTGGGGTTATTCCCGGTCGTGACCCTTCACACCGGACCCGGGTCTTCCGGCATTCAGTGGGCGCTTGGAGATGATCTCATCTCCAATTGCCACTGTCCCCGGCCAATCAGATTTGTTTAAGGCGTGACCGGGTCGCACCTTTCACAGTTGAGCTGGTCCGTCTACCTGGGTTGCAAGTCCCGGGAAAAACCCTGCTAGTGAACAGGGTCACGGGCCTTGGACTGTAAACCCGGGTTGCACTTTTCAGACTTACGCCAGACCCGGCTCAGTGCGCGTTAAAGCGCAAAAAACCTGGGTTTTAGGCATAAGTCTGAAAGGGGGATATAAGTGTTGATTACAAAAAGTCACACAGCATTGGTGTCAAATACTCAAACTCTACAGTTATAGACAACAGGAGTATAGTTCATGTAGAATATTGAGACAGTATAAAAGTATGAGCAATAAAAGATCATATGACTGAATAGTTCACAGATAAAAGGAAGAGACAGAAGGAAAGCAACAAGCAACTATGGGACAGTGTATAGTCAGAGATAGAATAGGAATAAATTGGTGGTGAGGGGGGGAGAATATATGTAAGTGTTTTGACATATGGACAAAATGGCAGAAATACACTCTGGCACCACATAAGGGAGAAAACTACTGAGAACAAGACATGCTCTTTGTGGGCATTATCTACATAGAAATAACACAAACCCATACAGGAGGATGTATAGGGGATGTGATCCCTCAAGTCAATAAAATAGGGCATGCATTAATAACATTGGTAATGCTTGGTGCACACAGTACAGTGCTGTAATAAGTACATAGAGCAGAGACAGAAATGGGAGAAGACAGGAAGGAATTCCTGTACTGCTACACTGCTGAACAGACCTAACATACTCCAATATTTAATTATATTCTAATATTTCCAATACTTAATGAAGACCACTGACAGGCCCCTGTGCACGCTTTAATGACCAGTTTACATGTGAGACCTGTACAAGTACATTAGCAGAATATTTACATATGTCACATTCACATAGGTCTCAAATATATAGTCTTGCAGATTATCACGGACATACGCTGTATCCCCAGCATCTTAACACCCCACAACCACCATCAGTATGTGACAGTGGCCCACATTTAAATGTGTGTGTATCCCATTGTGTAGACATAAGGACAATCGCGCCGGTCCCTCTTATATGGCAGATCCTGTACCCCAACATCAAAGCACCACCCCTCCCCGTGTTCCTCTATGATCCCCAACAACAGCCATGCAATGACCGGTGGAGACGGGAGCGAGAGCCCCCATGTGAGCACACACCTCGGCACGAAGCTGCCACTCACTTCAGTATGCGGGTAGTAGTAAGACGCCGGTTATTCTCTCCTTCTCCTGCCGTCTCTGATACGTGTGCCGGAGGCGGAGCCGCTCACACTGCCCCCTCGCGTTGGAAGGACCAAAAAGCAACGTTATTAATTATTCAGACCAGGACAGGCCACATCATTCCCTAGCAGTGCACGTCTACTTCCATCCAACACATACTCCATACGTGTCATCATTAGACACACATCTGGGGCATTCTGCTGTTTAGTAGTCACCTCGTCCAGATCTGAGATCACCACATTTCCATAGGTGAGGGGAAAGTGTTTCTCGTATAATGAAAGAGGTTGCTAAAATATACACGTACACAATTTTAAAGTAAATGTCTAAATTAATGAAAGATAGAAATGCCCAGACCTGCATCAGCTGTATCTGACAATATCATGAGTCAGTTTGAACACCTGCCAACAAGGCACTGTGCAGGCTGGCGGTGGTTCCATAATGGTGTGGTGGGTAATGTAGCATGAGTTGGGTTCGTTGGTCAGCATGAACACGTCATTGACCGGTAACCGCTGCGTTGCATTGCTTGATGGCCATTTGCAGCCCTTCATGTACTTCATAAACCCCACAATGCTAGAATATTCCAGCAAGATAATGCACCGAGTCATGATTCCCAAGTTGTCCTGAACTGGTTCTCTCCAGAGGACTTCCATCCTCTTGTGGAATCGATGCCACGTCGAGTTGCAGGACCCCCTATCATGTAGGGGGTCCTACCAGATACTAGGCATCTATCCCATGACATGTGGCTAGCCTAGGTAAATGCATGTGATTGGCTGATGGTGAAGGGTTTATAGCTATAGGGCCTGATTTAGAGATGGAAGCAGTAGCACAGCTCTGCATTTTTCTACGCAACGTCTGTTAAAATATGCAAAAGCTTTAGGAGGCACTGGATTAATTGATCCGATGCAGCATCAGATCAACTGCATGAACATCGGACATCTGTAACCCTCAGGATACTCAGAATGCCCAGGAAAATTACGCTGCCAGGACCAGTGAAGCTGCATCCAAGGATGCAGTCGCAGACTTTGGCTCACCCAGAGAACGGGGCCGAAATGCCCCTGTATTATGTAACATTTTCTGTCGCCTCCTCCAGATTCCAGCAGCATGTCAATAATGCTGCGATGATTGGGGCACTGCAAGAGATAACGCAGCCCCAGATCTGCACATGCGCATATCCAAAAACATAGGAGATGTGCGTAAACATCGGATTCATGTACATCTCTGAATTAGTCCTATAGTAAGGGTGGACATCGGAGGGAGTACATCGATAGTGACGGTATTACCACCATCACCACATGCCTTGCATTGGCATATAACCATCGAATGGCAACCATACAATGATTTTATCATCGATGGTATGGTAGTGCGCAGACGCAATGGATCTTTAATGCTGACACACTAGTTTTTCCTTCCTGCAGCAGTGACGTCCACAACCATAGTTACAGCCATCTAAAACAAGCATGCACAGGGGGCAATCATCGCAATGCTAGCATTGAATGGAAAAATATTTCCATTGGATTCGGAACATCAACAAAAAAAATGACATAAGGTCCCCCCCCTGCCAGCCAGTGGTGGTTTCTAACAATACGGGGAACAAAATGTGTAGGGTTCCACCGTATTTTAGAAACCAACACCAGGCTGCAGGGACTAGTGCTGGTTTTAAATATAGGGGACAAAAAAGACGTGGGGTACCCCCTATATTTAAGACCAGCACAAGACCCAAACGACCGGGGTGTAATGCCACAGCCCGGAGACCCAATCACCAGGGCTCGAGGTTCAAAGTATTACACCCCAAGTCAGTCAGCGCAAGCTGGTGATCTCGGGGGAGTTGGGGACCCCCCAAAAAAGGGTCCCCCCTCTCCCGAGCACCACAGGCTTAAGCTGAAGCCTGGGGCTCATCCCCATACCCCTGGAGCGGGGTATGGGGATGAGCTGTAGAGCGCCTGCTGATTGGCTCCAGCAACTGACAGTTCCCACGTGGGCGTGTCACACCATGTGGGAACTGTCAGTAGCTGGAGCCAATCAGCGGCCGCTCTACAGTCAGCGCGGCCGCTGATTGGCTCTCTGGACTGCAATGCCCCGTGAAGTGCCGAGAGCTGGCATTCGGGAGCTATCTGTATGTGTGACAACACACATACAGATAGCTGTGTTCCGTGGATCGGGTAACTCGTTTTTTTGTTTTTAAACACCCATGGATTACTGCGGAGACCAGTGCTGGATGTAGGTGAGTATGAAATCTTTCTTGCAGGGCCACTCATGGATTTCTACTTGACAAGGGGACCGAACATCTGGTATAGGTAAGTATGTGTGAATGGGTAGGTGTGTTTAATAAACTTATACTGGACACGGTGCGTGTGTTCTGTCTTCTTTTAACTATTTATTTTACAGTGAAATTACAGGTGCCGCATGTCTGCTGGCACTTGTAGTTCCACAAGTGCAAAATGGCAGGCATGCTGGCACTTGTAGTTCCACTGTAAAGTACTATAGTGTTACATTATTTGAAAATGTGATACTACACAGATGAGGGAGGGGAATGTGTTACTATAGAGGTGAGGGAAGAGAACGTGTTGCTACACAGATGAGGGAGGGGAATGTGTTACTACGGGGGTGAGGGAGGGGAATGTCAAATGTGTTACTACAGGGCGGGGGAGTGGAATGTGTGACTACAGGGGTTAGCAGGTGTAATGTGTTACTACATAGGTAAGGTAGGGGAATGTGTTACTACAGGGGTGAGCGAGGCTATTGTGTTACTCCAGAGGTGAGGGAGGGGAATAAGTTACTACAGGTGTGAGTGAGGGTAATGTGTTACTACAGGTGTGAGGGAGGAATTGTATTTCTACTCAGATGAGGGAGGCGAATGTCTAATGTGGGATTAATGTGTTACTGGAGTGGTGAGATGGAAATCAAAACAGTAAATATATAAGGTCTACCCAGGTGGAATCGGGGACAACAGCTAGTGGAAAATAAGAATGCAGCAGCTAGTGGAAAATAAGAATGCAGCAGCTAGTGGAAAATAAGAATGCAGCAGTGTGTGGATGTAGAAGGGGAGTACATAGAAGGAGTAAAGAGTTAAATGTATTTAATATAATTAAACATAAATTATATCATCAGTCTCGTTATTTAATAGCTAGACCTCGTAATGAGTGGACTCACAATAGTTGCGTGATTTGCACAGTGCACCTCCTAGAGATTGCTCCTCATCTCTCCATATTGTGGTGCACTTTTAGCTGTTCCTGAGTGCAGAAAGGGCATTTTCATTTTAGTGCACATTGGCCAGACTATCGAGCAGTGCTAGTGCAAAATGCACTTATTAATGTGCTTCAAGTATGATTTGTAAATGACCTCATACGCTAGCCTTATATATCATCATACCTCCCAAAAGTCCTCCCAAAAAACTTTTAGTGAGATAATCCCAATTCTCAGGCTCAGAAGAAGGAATGATTTGCTTGGATGATGGAAGTGGCTTATGTTCTCCTGATATTGGGGGTCATTCAGACCCGCTCGCGAGCGCACGGCGGCTCCGTCTTGCGCATGCACGAGACCCGACTAGCGACGGGCTCTCCTTCGCTCCAGGGGTTTCGCACCAAAGGGGGCGTGCTGTCGATGTTGATTGACAGCACGCCCCCTTTGGTGGGCGTGCCGGGGGCGTGGCTGCCAGACGGAGGCGTTCCCATGGGAACGCCTACCGTCTGAAGCCGGCCCCACTGACATCAGTAGTGATGTCAGTGGGAGTGATTTTGGCTCTGATAGAGCCAAAATCACTCCAGGGCTTGCGGCAGCGAGACCCTACCGCAGGGACCTCCGTCGCAAGCCCGATGGTCTTGACCATCGCGACCATCATCATGGACGCTCGCTATAGCTGTGGGTGGTAACCCACAGCTATGCGAGCGTCCACAAGGCCGCTCCATTTTCATGTAGGAGGGCCCTGATTCAGAGCGAGCGCTCTGGTCAGAGCGTCCGGCTCTGAATCAGGCCCTTTGTTTTTTAAAGTGATTGGTGGTATGTATCAGGGAATTCATTAAATCTTCTTAGTGGCTATTAACTGTTTTTAAACAGGGGCAACTGGTCTATATGGTAAATTTACTAATTTGAGAGTATTTAGAAGTGGAGATGTTGCCCATACAATCGAATCAGATTCTGCTTACAACATTTAACTAGCATCTTCTAGAACAGCGTTTTTCAACCACTGTGTTGTGGCACACCAGTGTGCCGCTAGCAATTATCAAGTGTGCCACGAGGTCAGCAAAGTCAGAGTTGACTTTACTTGTACTGCAGGCCCGGGCAGTGTTGGGCTCTTCTGGGAGGCTCAGGCGTGCCCGGGCCATGACCTATGGAGACGCGGCGGCAGGGCTTGATTTCCCGCTAGGCATCCTAGGCGCCCGCCTAGGGCCCGGCGGGTCCCCACTTCCCCGTAGAAATCCGCCTTTCACAGCGCTCCCAGAGGAGCACTGCGCGAGTACCATGTGACTCCCACCCTGCCCCTGCTCCACATTACTGCTCCCAACTACTGCTCCCAGCCTGCTCCCCTCCACACTACTGCTTCCAACCTGCTCCACACTACTGCTCCCAGCCTGCTCCCCTCCAGACAACTGCTCCCAACCTGCCCCCCTGCTTCATACTACTGCTCCCAACCTGCCCCCCCGCTCCACACTACTGCTCCCAACCTGCTCCCCTCCTCCACACTACTCCCAACCTGCTCCCCTCCACACTACTGCTCCCAACCTGCTGCCCTCCACACTGCTGCTCCCAACTTGCCCCCCTCCTCCACACTACTGCTCCCAACCTGCCCCCCTGTTCCCTACTACTACTATTACCAGCCTGCCCCCTGCTTCGCAGTACTATTACTCCTCCAAACCTGCCCGCATTACAACTTCTCCCACTTCCCACTACTACCCCCATCCAGCCCCTAATCTGCACTACCACTACTACTCCTATCCTGACCCCTGATTGACTAACCAGACTACCCCATGGCCTCACAATACAGTACCCACTCTAACTACCATCCCTGCCTCTGGAACATACTGTAACCCTCCCTACCCCCAGCCTCCAGATCATACCCTACTCCCTGGCCCCCTAGACATACAGTAGACCCCAGGCCTTGGACATACACTACCCACCCTACCCCACAGCCCCAGTGAAGTACACTGCTCAGCCAATTTTTTCCTTGTGGAGGCCAATGTGTTTTTATTTTTTTCCTGCTGGGGACAATCTTTTTTTTTTTTTTTCCTGATGTGGTCAATGCATGTATTTGTTTTTTTTACCTGTCAGGGGTCAATGTGTTTTTTTTTCTGCAGGAGCCAATGTGTTTTATTGTTCTCTGTAGGGACCGAATTGTTTATTTTTTATATGGGGGCCAAAGTGTGTTTATTTTTTTTCCTGTGGGGGCTAATGTGTTTTTTTTTCCTGTTGTGGTCAATGCGTGTATTTGTTTTTTTTACCTGTTAGGGGTCAATGTGGTTTGTTTTTGTTTTTCTGCGGGAGCCAATGTGTTTTATTGTTTTCTGCAGGGACCGAATTGTTTATTTTTTATATGGGTGCCAAGGTGTGTTTATTTTTTTTCCTGTGGGGGCTAAAGTGTTTTTTTTTTTCTATGGGAGCCAATGTGTTTTATTATTTACTTGTGGGGGCTAATGTGTTTTTTTTTTTTTTTCTTGTGCATTGTTTTTTATCTGCGCATGTGTCCCCCTTAACAGACTCTGCCCCCATCAGGGCTGTTACTATACATTTCCCGGGCTGGTTTTCCATCCCAATCTGCCCCTGTGTCAGTGTGCCGCCTGCACACAGGGCCGGCATCAGGGGGGAACTGGCAGGCCTCGAGTACCGGGCCCAGAGACAGGGGAAAGAGGGGGGGCCCGGGTGCAGCGGTGCTGCACTGGCAGCCACGCAGAATTGAAATACAATGCAGGCTGCATGTCATTTATGGTGCTGGCCACGAGCCAGCCTGAGCTCGTGGACCAGCAGCCAATCCGGAGCGGCATCTCCTGTTTGGCTCGTGGTCCGCAAGCTGTGATTGGCTCGCGGGCGAACCACATTTGAAATGTCAATGCAGCACTACTACCAGAGCCCCCCGGGTTCCCCACTCTCTCAATATTTTAAATTCTGATTTTGTTTGGCTAGCTGCACCAGCGCAGCCAGTTGAAGACATTTTAAAACAGGTACCCTGCTAATTACTTAATCCCTGACCTAGCCCTGTTCTCCCCCCGCCCATGTCCAGCCAGCTGTCCCTGCCATGCACCCCCCCTGTTCCAGCCATTCTTCCTTGCCCTGTGCGTCAACCCCCTAGTCCTGCCAGCCTTCCCTGTCTCCCCCCTAGTCCTGCCAGCCTTCCCTGTCTCCCCCCTAGTCCTGCCAGTCTTCCCTGTCTCCCTCCTAGTCCTGCCAGTCTTCCCTGTATCCCTCCTAGTTCTGCCAGCCTTCCCTGTCTCCCTCCTAGCTCTGCCAGCCTTCCCTGTCTCCCCCCCCACCTTCCTTGTCCTGCCCCCCCCCCCCTCCACAGGCAGGGCCATCTCTTCCATTGGGCTTGTTGGGCAGTTGCCCAAGGGCCCGAAGCTTGTAGGGGCCCGCCAACATGCCCCCCTGCAGCCGCAGCCAGTTGGTACATTTGTGATATTTTTATAAGTCGGCCGCCGGTGCACTGTATTCTGATCTAACCTCCCCCACCCCATCCCCCCCCCCCCCCGGTGACGAGTACTCACCTCAGTCCCAGTTTCACTTCATCTGCCGGCTTCAGACCAGTCAGACAGAGTCTCTCGGCATGTGTGGGAGGTCTGGTGGGCATGCAGGAGGGTTTAATTTTATTGACCATTTAAATTTTTTTCCCGTGAATGGGTGGGTAGAGGCCCCAGTGCATTGCTTTGCCCAGTGGCCACACTGCTGTTAAGACAACCCTGCCCACAGGTCTTAGTAGCATTAGTAGTAAATAAGGATTTATCAACTATATGGAGTAGTGTTTCCTTATTTACTACTATTGCTAATAAGACCATACTTGCCGACAATCAGCTCCAGCCTTCCGAGAGGGAGCTGATTGTCGGCTAACAGCGGGGGGCGGGGCCGGCCAGTGACGTCACATTGGAGACGGAGCCGACCATTGACGGCACATTGGGGGCGGAGCCGGAGCAGGGCCACACAATCGCGTCATTGTGGCCCCGCACCCTCTACACAATGCCGTTATTTTCAGCATTGTGAAGCAGGGGGCGGGGCCATGATGACGCGATTCAGGTTTTTCTGAGGGGAGGTTGGGAGGGTCGCAGGCTTCCGGGAGGCTTGCCTGCCTTTCCGGGGGGCCGGGAGCAGCACCTGAAAATCGGGAGGCTCTCGGCCAAATTGGGAGGGTAGGCAAGCCTGAATAAGACCTGTGAGTGCCGCCTAGACCCTCTCTCTCTCTCTCTCTCTCTCTCTCTCTCTATGTGTTTGAGTGAGGGGGCCCCAAACTGGTATCTTGCCTAAGACCCCATGAGGTCTAAATCTGGCTCTGCGCGGCGGCATAACATAGGTCACGCATGCTGTGTTGCACACCCACCTGCACACTGCTCCCAGCTCTGCACTGTGTGCTCAGTCACTGAGTGTGACTGAGCAACCCCAGCTGATGAGGGACAGGACAGGGACGACAGTGAGCCATCTCAGCTGGGTATTTTATTTTATTTTTGGGGGGCAAATTTAATTTTTTTTTCCTGTGGGGAGCAATGTGATTGTTTTTTTTTCTGTGGGGGCCAACCAATGTGATTGTTTTTTTCTGTAGGGACCAATGTGTGTGTTTGCTTTCTTTCTGCTGGGCCCATTTTATTTAATATTTTTTCTTTGGGTCCATTGTATTTGTTTTATTTCTGTGGGGGCATTGTGTTTGTTTTATTTCTGTGGGGGCCATTGTGTTTTTTTTTCTGTGAGGGACAATGTCTGTTCTTTTTCCTGTGTGGGGCCAATTTGTGAGTCTTTTTTCCCTGTGGGGGACTGATGGTGTGCCTTAGCAATTTTAAAATCTTGTTCGGTGTGCTGCGAGTTGAAAAAGGTTGAAAATCACTGTTCTAGAAGATAAAAGATAGAATCTGATTGGTTGCTATGGGCAACATCTCCACTTCTAAAAACTCTCATCTTAGTAAATTTAACCCTATAAGTGATAGTTAAATTACTTCTGAAATTCAGTCAAATTTGGACAATTCATCATAATCAAACTTGTTTGCAGAATGATCATGACTGGTTTGAATTTAACAATTCCAAATTCAAATAAGCGCCTATCCGTTAAAACAGAAGTCATTAAAATAAACTATAAACAGTTTATTGTTAGCACTTATATATATACTATAGTATTTAAAAAAAAATTTCATTTATAAAGCAAATATTATTGTTTTCAATTTGTTTTTCATTCGTATTAGGAAGCAGTTAACAATAATTCACAAATGCGTCAATTCAATTAGAAGTGGACGTTGCACCGCTGTCACAGCGATTGAATACCAGCAGCGGAACCCTATGTCTCCTCTACATTGTCCATTCATTGTACATTTTATTTCACAACCCCATTGGGATGTGTATTAAAATGCATGAATTGAGGCTACCTTATGTACAGGTTTTGTGCATACTGAACATCTCCCCTCGTTACAGTGCGATTTTGCATTGCTCTTAATTGAATTGACTCCAAAGTAGCTACTTGTTTTAAATGTGCCCAAGTTGTTTTTGTCTATTTTGTTACAGTTTATCGTGACTTTTTTTCGCAAGTAGAGAATCCTTTGGATTTTTTTTTTAGCATATTTATTCCGTATAATTTTTGCCTGTTTATAAATATATGTCTCAATAAAACACACAGTAATCTGCAAAACTGTAGTTAATGTGTTTGTCCCCCTAGGGGCTGAAATCAATTACCTGCGGCACCTGCAGTCGGCTTGTAGTTTAAGGTTAAGTGCCTGGGGCTATTCAATTACAGTCCACAATAAACCCACACTTAGGGGCATATTCATCATCACTAAAGGGCCCGTTACATATGCAGAAATGCTAGTTTCTGCATGATTTTTTGTGACAGGCCCATTCATATATAGGGCATCTAATATTCAGCAAACTCCGAAGACTGAACATTTTTGGAGTTTGCTTATGGGAACAAACTCCAGATGGCGTTGGTTCCAGATGTCCCGCTCCTTTAGATCCGCGAAAGGGATCCGAGCAGAACCCTCTGCCACCTTCTCACTGCGAGACCGGTGGCTGTACGCATGTGCGACCTTGGCTCTGGAGTTGGAAGTAACACGTCATCTCCAAGCGCCACTGAAGCCGGACCAATCGGCCGGCTAGCAGCGCACTCCAGGTCATCGTGACCTGGAGTGCGCTGTTCCCATAGCAAGGTTTCACGGGCTACGCCCGTGTAAACCCTGCTAGTTACCTGGGTTGGATTGCCGGGTCACTCGACCCGGCGATCCAACCCTCTGCCCTTTTACACCAGGGAGCTGCCCGGGTTTACCCTTCAAAAACCCGGGTTTTAGCTCTGGTGTAAAAGGGGTATAAATGGGTCTGACCTGGGTCTGACCAGGGTTTGAACCATGGGCCTGATTCAGAGCCAGACGCTCTGACCAGAGCGCTCGCTCTGAACCAGGGCCCTCCTACCTCAACTTGGAGCGGCCACTTGGACGCTCGCATAGCTGTGGGTTACCACCCACAGCTTATGCGAGCGTCCATGATGATGGTCGCGATGGTCAAGACCATTGCGACCATCGGGCTTGCGACGATACCCTGCGGTATGGTCTCGCTGCTGCAAGCCCTGGAGTGATTTTGGCTCTATCAGAGCCAAAATCACTCCCACTGACTGACTGATGTCAGTGGGGCCGGACCCAAACGGTAGGCGTTCCCATGGGAACGCCTCCGTCTGGAAGCCACGCCCCCGGCACGCCCACCAAAGGGGGCGTGCTGTCAGTCACCATCGACAGCACGCCCCCTTTGGTGCGAGACCCCGAGCAACGGCTACCCCGTCGCTCGCCGGGTCTCGCGCATGCGCACGACGGAGCTCCCTCCGCGCACCATCGACCCGCTTGCGAGCGTCCTGCGCTCGCGAGCAGGTCTGAATTAGGCCCCATGTCCAAAAACCCAGGTCGGGCCTGGGTTTTTGGTGGAAAAGAGGTATAACAGGCACTTAACCCTGAATCTGTGGGTTACTGTGTGAGCAAACAGGCTGCTAATTGAGTAGCTCTGGGTGTTAAACCCGGAAGCTACAGCACGCAGTAAGTCTAGCGGTTAATTGAATTCCCCGCCTTTTGAGTACCATTTAAAAGGATTCTTATTGTAAAGTATACTATATATTTATTTTACACCATATTTTAATACATTGACAGCTTTTCACACACGTAATGAGCCGATTAAAAAATAATTGATCTGACCCTATAAAAGTTTATGTATATAAAAAAAAAATGCAAGATTTCCCCAAGTACAGAATTCCCAGCATGTTAGTATAATTGTATACAATGTACAGCAGATGGCAGTAGTGATTCAGGCTGTAATGTAACATAACACACAAGCAATACATGTGAGGATAGGAAGTACATACAGCACAGCAGTCTTGTGATCTCTCCCTTCAGTTCCTGTTTCCTGCAAACTATTTTGTATCATTAGGATTTGCAGGAGTGCAGAGTGTTCTACACACAGGTTTGTCTCTGGATCGTAGCTGCTAAACATCTTCTCTTTTATGCATCATCTAGTAGAATGTGTGTTGTTTTTTTTAATGAATTAACCCATGGAGTAATGAACTGCTGTATTTATTAGCACTTGTTTAGCATTGCTGTCTGAGAAGTACAGTTTAGGTTGCAAATTAATGTTAGGATTTCAGTTCAGATACCTGGGTGTGTTCCCCTTCCCTTATTAAGAGGTTCTTGTATTAAAATATGATTTATGTTACTATTTGTTATCTTAGTTAACCATGATGACATTATGTAATGTACAGACATTCCTCACTTAACGACCTACCTGTTTAGCGACCGTTCTTACGATCGGTGCTCCGACCAGCTAACTGTGTCTTGCACTGATACAAAGAAAAAAAAGACAGACTCTGTCCTAGAGGGGGTCATGACTGTGGCGCGGGACACACAGGAGACCATGCCTCCCATGAAGGAAAGGACGGACGAGGATGTGGCGCGCTCTCGGAGGAGGTGAGGCACACGCAGGCACATGTCACCCTCAGCCTGGGTCCTGCTGCTTTCCGGCCACTATATGTCCTCGCTTAACGACCGATTCGTTTAACGACCGAGTCGTAGGAACGGAACTCTGTCATTAAGTGAGGAATGTCTGTATATGATCTTCACATTTCTATTTTCTCTATATAGTATATCATACACTAAAAAAAATAGTCATCTGCACAAGTTTTTAAAAAGGACCTGAATAAAAATATAAATATAAATTATCTGTACTGTATGTATATGTGTGTGTGTGTGTGTGTGTGTGTGTATATATATATATATATATATTACACACACACAACGATGTAGAATGGCAGCGGCACTCAAAGTACGTTACAAACGGGGTATGAGAGCCACTTATTTACTTCAATGTTTCAATCATACACGATTTTCTTCAGGAAGTAACAAATAGACAGAACAACAAATACCTCACCACGAGTGAAACACATCGCGTCTGTCGGAGGCTGTCTATGACGTCACCGCGCACATAGTCCGGCGGGCGCGACGTCTGACGTATGACTTAATGAGATTCTGCCTCTTGTTTGTTTTATCTGAGCTTCTGATCTATGTTATTGATATTCTGTAGATGACATCATTATTTAACATTGTGTTTTCTATTTGATCTCGTTCTATATATTTTGCTGTTTCAGCGCTATATGCCTACTCTGTATTTGCACATATATTTTCTATGTGTCCGTATATTCTTCTTTATTGTATTGGTGGTGGTGGCACGGATCATTTGATCCCTGTATTGTGTGTTCCGTTGTCATAGTGAGGATTACGTCAGACGTCGCACCCGCCGGTCATAGACAGCCTCCGACAGTCGCGGTGTGTTTCACTCATGGTGAGGTATTTAGGTAAGTGTTGTTCTGTTTTTTTGTTACTTCCTGAAGAAAATCGTGTATGATTGAAACGTTGAAGTAAATGAGTGGCTCTCATACCCCGATTGTAACGTACTTTATTGAGGAGTGCCGCTGCCATTCTACATCGTTGTCTACATCTTTGCAGAGGGCACCCACGTTATTTCGAGTTCTGAAGGACGAGTGCCGAGCCCATACTATACGAGAGAGCGAGAGAGAGAGAGAGAATAAATATGTAAAAAAAATAAAATAAAAAATAATCCGGTTTGTACAACCTGTGAGACCCTAAGTGGTCCCAGCAGAGTATATACTTGTATGTTCCTCTTTTACTTGTAATTACTTGTCATTCTAGAACAGAGGTCAGGGAACTTTTTTACCTTTTACCCCAAAATATATTTAGATACGCTGACGTTACCCCCTTGATTTGAAAGGGAGGGAATCATATAGTAGTGCCCCCATATAATGCCCCTGTAGTGCTGCTTGTACAAAAAAAACACTTACCTTAATCCCCACTCCTGCATCCGCCGCCGTCCTGTCCGCCAGGCTGCTCCTCGGAACTATGTGAGACACGTCATGACGTCTCTCCCATAGTGGTTATGGAGGGAGCCGGAAGCTGGAGTTCAGAAGAGAACTCCAGCCTCCAGCTAACGCGGCGCTACAGGGAAGGAGCCGGGCGCCCGCTGGTAATAACATCTCAGCGGGCATCCGGCTTAGAGCCTCCCTGCGGCACAGCTGGGCATGGATATGAATCATTCTATATTATAGAATGATCCATATGCATGCCCAGCTGTCTGTCCATTACCTCCAGGAATTTCATTTTTACCCCATGTGGGGTAATTTACCCCTGTTTCCTGACCACTGTTCTAGAATAACGTCTTACAAACGGGTTGGGTACGGGATGTCGGTGCTCGGGATCCCGGGGGTCAGAATCACGTTGCCGGCATCCCGACCAGGTTAGAATTCCAATGCCCCTGGTAAGTAAGCCTAGCCTGACCCACCCTTACCCTCCCTCCCCAGTGCCTAAACCTAACCTCCCTCCCTAGTACCTAAACCTTCCTCCCCGCAGCCTAAACCTACCCCCCCCCACCCCTCACCCTAACCCTCCCCGTTAGTGCCTACACCTAAGTATCCTTCCTTCATGCCTAACCCTCCCCCCATAGTGCCTAATCCCCCAGTGGTGCCTAACTCTAGCACTCCACCACATGGGTGCCTAACCCTAACCTCCCCCCCAAAACCTAACCCTAAACCCGCTATGCTCACTAAACCTAACCCCCTTCCCCCCGCGGGTAATACTAAGGGCACCCCAGACTTACCTCGTTCGGGCTGGCATCCTTCGGCGTTCCGGCGCCGGGATTAAGATAGGCGTCGGTATTTTGACGCAGGTAGCACTTCCATGGGAAGTCACTGCGAGTTAGGTACCCCCTAGGGAGGTTAGGGTTAGGTATCACCAAGGAAGGGTTAGGGGGGGAAGGGGGAGGTTAGGGTGCTTACTTACCGCTGTCAGGATTCTGCCCCATGCGGGCTTCCACTCTTGGGAGTTCAGCCGGCGGCATATCATACCGATTCCCTTTAACGAGATTCTGACTCAATTTGACCATAGACTTGTATGGATGTGTATGTCTTATGGGGGCTGGAGGCCTGGTGCAAATATATATGCCAGTGGCTGTCAGCAGTTCTATGTTGCCACTTCTTACTGGTTGATTGTGGATTAAGCTTTCCTGTTAATAACAATGAAAACAGCAATACGGCTATATTATATCAAGTTTTATATATATATATATATATATATATATTTATTTATTTTATATCAAGTTGCAGCCATCTATTTGCATTACAGTACTTGTCATTTTCAATAAACAAGGGATGTGGCGCTGTTATGCTTATTTATATATATATATATATATATATATATATGATCAATGCAACTTCTGCTTTTTCTATTATTCTCCCTGGTATATGCAACTGCATTGCCTTACTTGTACATAACATAGTAATGTATTAATTATATTATTAGGTTATGTATAGACACGTATAGTCTGCATTGAGCACTAACATACGCCTAATGTTTGAGTATCCTACACTTCTCAATGCCTGGTGTAAAGGGGGGTATCCACTAGGCGATTTTAGCAAGCGATTGCACGATAACGGCATCGATATCGTGCAATCGCTTGCAAATTGTTCATGCATCGGGCATGTTTTGGTCGGAAGCAACCAGCTTCCGACATCCGACGTCGCCCGTACATGCTGGTCAACCTGACGATCCCGTCAGGTTCAGCATGTACGTGGATGATGGATGTGCCTGGACTGAACGAGTAAACGTTCAGTCTAGGGGGCACATCACTAGATATACAAATGAGAGCACGATTGCTGTCGTAATCGTGCTCTCGTTTGTATATCTAGTAGTGAATACTCGCCTTAAGTACTAGGCTTTTTATGCTGTTTTCACTGCAAAATGCGGACTACATATAGGTGTGATAAATTATATGTGCTGCAGTTCTATATAAATCAGAATTACCCTGCTTCTTATTAGATATGTTTGCAAAAACAAACAAACATGATTTTAGAATGGTTTTAAGACAGTTTAAAGATTTCAAACTTCCATTGGCTGCACTTGGTCCTGGCTAACATAGGGAATAGTATTACCATAATTTGTCAGTACAGGAATATATATTTAATCATGTGACTTCAGTGCCGGATCAACAACAGGACAGCCAGGGCGGTCTTCCAGGGGCCCACAGACATGGTGCATCACCAGTGTGGTTTACACTATGGCATTTGTGAATTGGGGTTTCTGTGTGGCATAATGTGAACTGGGGGCACTGCAGAGTATTTAACACACTTCTGGTGCTGCAAGTAGTTACACGTTATATTTTTTGTATTAAATCACCAGTATATCAAATTGAAAATTGTATTGGTAGGGGCCCCATAAATTAGCTGCCCTGGGGCCCCCACAAACCTAAATCCAGCCCTGAGTGAGTTTCCATCATGTGACATTTTTGTAATTTTATTAAGACTTGGTTCAGTTGTCTTTGAATGCAGAAATTGCCTCACTAGTCCTTGGTGACAAACCTGTAAATCAGGTTTTCTGTCTAACTGCTGTTGTGATGAGTGCGAATAGATTAACAAACTTAAACAAAAGCATCTGTGTGTATAAGTACACACGAGGTGATTTAGGGGCCTATTTATCATTATTAGTCACTGAGGTAATTAACATACTATAGCACTGCTTATCACAGCGATACAGAATTTGTTTGGATACACACTGACAGATACTTTGGCCAATCAATTGATCGGCCAAAATATCTGCTGCCCGTCGGCCAGTGTGTACCCGCGATATGCCGTTGAACGTCATCGTTCACCAACATATTGCATTGGCTGTGCTGCACAGCCGATGGACAGACATGTCTGCATACATAGTGGCAGCTGTGAGGAGGGGGGCGGGATGCACCCCCGACGCCCACTGGTCCGGGCCGCCGGGACCCGAGGGCACAAGCAGATGATGGTCGTTCAGTGAGTATGAACGACCGTCATCTGCAGATATATCTGTCAGGTGTGTATAAAGGTACTAGAGAGGTGCAGCAACAGCTCACCCTTCCGGCGATGTCTCTTCTCCTTCCTGCTGTTGCCTGTACTGTGCATGCCCAGTAAGAACTGTTCCCTCTGCTGGCAGTGAACTCTGTGATCTGATGAGCATTGGGGGGTGGGGAAAGAAACAGGTAGACAGAGGAAATGATGGGGAGATAAGGGAAGACCCAGGGGACATATAGTATAGATGGAGCATGTGTACCAACTTTGCTACAGATGCATTTTAAACAGTTGCAGCATTACAAATATGCACGGCAAGGGAAACATTTGAGGGGAGGTCCCTTATTAAAACGATTTATCAGTAGGATGTACAGAGGGAAATAAATACAGTTTCAGCTGGTGAGACTGCTCCTCAGGAATTAATAATGGGGATATTCATGCTGACAGAACATCAACTTTAAGTTCTTAACTTTCTGTATACATTACCTGTGATCACATCTATGATTCACAAGAGGGAGGAGTGGTTATGGCAAGCAGACATGTAAGGGGAGGGTGTTTATGGACTCAGATGGTATTACGATAAGTAGAGCGTGTCCGAAATTGTTCAGGTATTGCCGTCGTCATAACAGGCTTTGGGAATGCAATACAATGTGAAATTAAAAGGATCGCAGGATAAATCACTGATATCTCTATGGTATCCCTTTTAATAGATTGCCTGAAGCAGTGATAACCACTTTTTTCAGATGAAAACACCTGAAAAAGGAGATATCATTGTCAGTTAAATAGACCCCTTAGGGATCCGTTTATTACCAATACTTTTGCAGAGACAGTGATACAAACGAATATGCCGCTGGCACTTAACATTATGTCTCCATCCACATCAGAGTCCTCCAGTGTGTGACAGTTTACCACTTCCAGCGTCTGGCTAAGGCGCAATGTTCATGTGCAACAACTGTCTGCAGATGCGCATTGTGCCTCCACCCGGAGGGGGCTTAGCAAAGCCTGAAAGACTTCTCTGAAGCTAACGCCATCTAAGCGGTACAGTCACAAACAGCGGTAAGCTAAGTCACCGTTGTTTGCTAAATACAGAACAGAGGGTCTGATTCAGACCCGCTCGCAAGCGGGTCGATGTTGGCCCAGTGCGCAAGCGCGAGACCCTTTGGTGGGCGTGGCTGCCCAGACGGAGGCGTTCCCATGGGAACGCCTACTGTCTGGGCCCGGCCCCACTGACATCACAAGTGATGGCAGTGGGAGTGCTTTCGGCTCTGTTTGAGCCGAAAGCACTCCAGGGCTTGCGGCAACGAGACCCTACCACAAGGGTCTCGTCGCAAGCCCGATGGTCGCGATGGTCTTGACCATCGCGACCATCTTCCTGGCCGCTCGCTATAGCTGTGGGTGGTCACCCACAGCTATACGAGCAGCCAGGAGGCCGCTCTAAAAATCTAGAAGGACGGCCCTGATTCAGAGCGAGCGCTCTGTCAGAGCGTCCGGCTCTGAATCAAGCCCAGAGGACATAAAGCCTTCAGAGGGTACTAAAGGGGTTATGTCTCGTTCT
The DNA here is from genome assembly GCA_031769625.1 of Taudactylus pleione. Classification (NCBI taxonomy): domain Eukaryota; kingdom Metazoa; phylum Chordata; class Amphibia; order Anura; family Myobatrachidae; genus Taudactylus; species Taudactylus pleione. The sequence goes on from JAUIMM010000065.1 coordinate 36,012,036, forward strand.
TATTAAAAAAAAAAATACATATATATATATATATATAATATGGATCGCAAAGTGGACGGCACTCAGAAAGAAAATCACATCATGAAAGACACTGGGGCCCATTTATTAAGGATCGCATTTTGCAATGCGATCAGGGCATGCAGTACCGCCCATGATCGCATTGCAAAATGCGATCACACTGGCCGAATGTATGACCCGGCACATGCACGGAGACGGGCTCCGAAAAGAGCCCGTCCCTGCGATGTGGCCGGAGCGCATTCCGGGCTGCTGCGCATGCGCAGTCCCGCGGACTGCACATGAGTGGCGCCTATTGCCGGCGGAGGGAACTGGGAGATCCCTCCGCCAGCTGAAATGCGGTAAGTGCCCATAGGACACAGCGGCTAACGCTATCTGCAGATGGCGTTAGCTGCTGGGGTCAATATTGGGAATGCGAAGCATTCCCAATATTGATACATTTGGCAGCATCGCATCCCCCATAGAAACCTATAGGGGAGGCAGCTGCCGGCGGCAATGGAGGGATCGCAGCAGGTATCGGAGATACCTGCTGCGGTCCCTCCTTCATACATTCGGGGGATACTATGTATTTGAGGTAAACTTTCAGGGAATTTACCTCAAATGATCTTTGATAAAAGGGCCCCACTGACACTTAAAGTCAATGTTTCGGAGATTTTACTCCTTTAGCAAGACATACAAAAATCACAAAAACACATACCTTATTTCATCTCACCCAGTGCTTTACCGTCCTCCTGGCCTCAACCCCTGTCGGAGACCGGATGACGTCACATCATGCCCCCAGCACTGACGTCCCGAGCGTCTCACTAGGGCGTGGCCAATGAGTTGTGTATCTTCACCATGACAACTGTGCAGACTAAGGGCCTGATTCAGACCCACTCGCGAGCGGCTGTCCGCTCGCAAGTGGGTCGATGGTGTGCACTGAGCATGCGCACGACGGAGGGAGCTCCGTCGTGCGCGAGACGCGACGAACGAAGGACTTTCCTTCGCACGTTGTGTCTGATCAAAGGGGGCGTGCTGTCGATGTTGATTGACAGCACGCCCCCTTTGGTGGGCGTGCCGGGGGCGTGCCTCCCAGACGGGGGCGTTCCCAAGGGAACGCCTACCGTCAGAAGCCGGCCCACTGACATCACTAGTGATGTCAGTGGGAGTGATTTTGGCTCTGATAGAGCCAAAATCACTCCGGGCCTTGCGTTTGAGAAACTCAACCGCAGGCTCCGGCTCGCAGTGACCCACAGCTTTACGAGCGTCCAGGAGGACGCTCCATTTTTATGGAGGACGGCCCTCATTCAGAGCGAGCGCTCTGCTCAGAGCGTCCGGCTCTGAATGAGGGCCTAAGTCCGCAGCGCACAAACAGCTGTATATAAAAAAATTACAACAATGATTCAATCATGTAAATAATGTAAACATGCCTCAACAATAAACGGCTACCCCAGCTGCTGCTATATCAATGTAAAAAAGCCTATAGACACCAATCTTATGAGGAAGTGTGTAAATAACAGTCCGGCATCAGTCTCTGTAACAGTACAATCAGAAAACATGTCCTGCTGACTAGTTGTATAAAAGTCAGCCATCAGAAATCTCCATGGTAAGACAAAAAAGCGTAACCTATTAATCAAAAAACAGACTTCTCATACAGGTAAGAAAATTCAGAAACGCATATAAATATCACACATTACAAAAAACATGTAGGACATCATCTCATTAAGGCCATGTGGATGAACAGTGGGCCTGATTCAGACCCGCTCGCGAGCGGGTCGATGGTGCCCAAGTGCGCGTGCGCGAGACCCGAATAACGACGGCCAAGCCGTCGTTATGGGTCTCGCACCAGAGGGGGCGTGCGGTTGATGTTGATTGACAGCACGCCCCCTTTGGTGGGCGTGCCGGGGGCGTGGCTGCCCAGACGGAGGCGTTCCCATGGGAACGCCTACAGTCTGGGTCCGGCCCCACTGACATCACTAGTGACATCACTAGTGATGTCAGTGGGAGTGCTTTTGGCTCTGATAGAGCCAAAAGCACTCCTTGGCTTTTGCGCAGCGAGACCCTACCGCAGGGTCTCGGCGCAAGCCCGATGGTCGCGATGGTCTTGACCATCGTGACCATCATTTTGGCCGCTCGCTATAGCTGTGGGTGGTCACCCACAGCTATGCGAGCGGCCAGGAGGCCGCTAAAAAAAGGAGCAGGGACGGCCCTGATTCAGAGCGAGCACTCTGTCAGAGCGTCCGGCTCTGAATCAGGGCCAGTGTTCTAAGTGTGCATCCATGTAGTTTCATGCTGTAATAACCTGCATCCTCTGTCACCCCCTCTGGGATTGGGGGGAACCCAGTCGATAATTTTATACCTAATCGTAGATAATACGTGCTTAAAATCCCGAAAATGTCGGGCCACTGGTAATTCTGAAGCTTTGCCCTCGATAGCTGCCCTGATGCTAGATCGGTGCAGGGCCATCTTTCTTTTAGTTGCCTGGTAGTTTTACCTATATAAAATAGACCGCATGGGCATCTTATATAATAAATTACAAAGCGGCTTGTATGTGTTAAAGCATATTCTATGGAGAATTTCTTTCCGGTATGCGGATATGAAAAGGTATCAAAAAGAAAAGGTTGTCTTTTTGACAATAGAATTTTACATCCAACGCTTGGGCTGTGCGATGGGCTCGTGCATAGCTCTGAGTTTTGCAAACTCTTTCATGTTCCAAGTGGAAAAATACCTATTTTTTACAGACCGTGGCACAGAAAATTACATCATATTGTCATATATAGATGATATCTTCTTGATCTGGTCAGACAATGAAGAAAGCTTCAAAGAAGTGATGTCCACAATCGATTAAGTTTACTTATGATTGTAGTTTCAACTCTGGGGGTCATTCAGACCCGCTCGCGAGCAAAGGACGCTCGCAAGCGGGTCGATGTTGTGCGAATGCGCATGCGCACGACGGAGGGAGCTCCGTCGTGCGCATGCGCGAGACCCGGCGAGCGACGAGGAATACGTCGCTCGGGGTCTCGCACCAAAGAGGGCGTGCTGTCGATGGTGAGTGACAGCACGCCCCCTTTGGTGGGCGTGCAAATTCCCAAGGGAACGCCTACCGTCTGAAGCCGGCCCCACTGACATCAGTAATGATGTCAGCGGGAGTGATTTTGGCTCTGATAGAGCCAAAATCACTCCTGGGCTTGCGGCAGCGAGACCCTACCGCAGGGTCTCGTCGCAAGCCCGATGGTCGCGATGGTCTTGACCATCGTGACCATCTTTTTGGCCGCTCGCATATGCTGTGGGTGGTCACCCACAGCTATTCGAGCGGCCAGGAGGCCGCTCCATTTTCAGGTAGGAGGGCACTGATTCAGAGCAAGCGCTCTGGTCAGAGCGTTCGGCTCTGAATCAGGCCCTCTGTGCATTATCCTGATGTGGCTGTAAGTTTAAATGGAAACAATGAATTTGTTACATCAGTATATTCAAAAATACTGACAGCAACACTATAGGCACTATTACTAAATGCCTTTGGAAAATACTAGAAGTGGCATGAGATGAGGCTCGCGCTTCAGGTGGGAGAGAAGGGGGGGCCGCTAGAGCAGAAGGGAGGGAGGAAGGCTATAAAAGAGAGAGCACAGGCTTAGAAGGGGGCCAGAGAGCAGTTCCCCCTCGAGAGCCCACTGACTTGTGTGCCGCATTACCTCAGGGGGGTGGGGTCAGGAAGGTATCAGAGACCCCCAGCAGCTCACCAGAGCCGGCGCAGCAGACAGAGGATCCGCCCAGCTCAGTGGTGTTAGTAGCCTTCGAGGAGCTGAACTACCCCACTGTGAGAGCGGATCTTCGTACTGAAGGAGAGGCGAGAGTTGATCCCTACGAATACACAATAGTTGCTGAGTTCAAAATTGGCAGACTCTTTTCTTAGACAACTGGAAGTGGCCATTAGGAAGATATTATTGATGTCAGAGGAGAGGGGGGACATCATTGAATATACAGTAAATAGAGAGCTTTTGCATTAACATTAACCGATTCAGGCATTTATGGATAGAAGGGGAAGCTACTGTAATGCATTAATGAAGGACAATCAAATTATTATAACAGCTTCATAGCAGTCTAACAAAAGGGCGGATTGAAAGATTGCATAGAAATATTATAATATATATTTAGCCAATATTCTGACTACTCTCACCAGTTCTCATAGGAGCTAACTGATATTTATATGGATGGATTGCCTACAACTTATATGCTATTAACAGTCTGAGATAAGTGCAGATTCTGTTATAGGAAAAGGAGAGTAATTAGTCATAATAGACTAGCAAATATCAAAGTGAATTCCTATTTCTCACATCTAATATATAAACTAGGGATAGCCATTGGTATGGTAACCATTGATGGTTACCATCGATTGCAAAATAGCAAGTGGCCATTGATAGTAACAAACAATGCAGTAGGTGACCATCGATGGTTTCACCAACTGATGGTCATCCCTGTTCTATGACTGACTAGCCCGTGGGCCAATCAGAACCGCGAGGCTTTGTTTTGTGGGTGTCGGGGAAATATGTTCCGTGTCCTGGCACCATGTAAAAAAACAAAAAAAATATTTGGTTATGCTTTTCCATCGATAGAGGGAAACCATCTGGTTCTCCCCCATCGATAGGAAAAACATTTGACATCGACCATAAACCATCGATGATTATGAATCCTATATATGTACAATATGTAGATTGATTGGACATCCCCGCGCAAGTGAAATACATACCATGCATAGTATTGCACACAAGTTCCAAATGGCCACTAATGCCCATGCACTTGCAGTTCTACAGAAACAATGAATGTTTTTATCATGACAACAATGCCACTTGTCATGTTTCCAGGGCGACGCGGGATTGGTATACAGAAAATACGGTAACCCAGATGGACTGGCCAGTTCAGAGTCCCCATTGAGAACCTCTGGGACTAATTGGAGCGATGGGTGCGTACTAGGCTGACTTGACCGTCAGTATCACAGTTGGTCACTGTACTGAAGGCGGAATGGCAAAACATACTGCCTGCTGTTGTCCAGGAACTTTTGAACAGTTTGCAGAGAAGGGTGTCTGTAGTAATCACTGCACGTGGTGGATCTACAAAGTACCGACGTCAATAATATCTCATTGATCTATTTGCTGTCAGTGTCCATCACTTTTGTCTACATAGTATAAATATTGTGTATTCATATACAAGTGGTATTGAACTGTTGTCTGACTATGAGTATAGATATGATGAAGTGGGAGGGAGAAACGTTTAGCCCCATGCATACTGCTGAAGAAGGCAACTATGTGGTAGTTGTATGTCTATGTTACTAGTTTTGCAGCCCATATTTCATGTTTGGGTAAGAAGGTGTTTGACCACTTGTATACCTCCCAACATGACCCATTCCAGGAGGGACAAAGGACATCATTCAGAGTCGGTCGTAAGCGGCTGTTCGGTCATACCCAGTGATGTTCGCTAAACTGCGCATGCGTAAGATTTGCAATGCACGTGCGCAAGCTAGCTGTTGTGATCGGAAATTTCTCACTCCTAGAACACAGCCAGGTCGTTAGTTTGAGTGACAGAATGAGCCGTTTGTGGGTGGTAACGGGAAGGTGCTTGTGAACGGGGGAGTGGGGATCCGAACGCAGGCGTGCCTGACTATGCGAACGGAGTTTAATGGGAGTGCATAATTAACAAAGTAGTGTCATGGCACACATGACATGGGTGGTTTTTACACTGACTAGATCGTAGTGCTTGAGAGAGGGTATGGTCAACCTTAAGCTCTGCGATCAGCTCCGATGGTCTCGATTAAGCCTTATAACCCCGGAGATGACGTGTGTTGCGATCGAGAAGGGGGCGTGTTTTAATCTTACGGCCGCTTCTTACCCTCGCTTGTTCAGCTAACGATCCCATCTTAGCGATGCAACTTGCAATCGCTTCATTTGCATATCCGGCCCCTTTCCCTTACGACCAAGCAGCCGCTTATGACCGACTCTGAATGAGGTCCAAAATGCTCTGTTCCTGGACTTCCCTCTTAATGTATGATTGCCATCACCTGTGTTAAACTAGTTAATTGATAAGAAAGGGGATGGGTACGGAATGCCAGCGCTCAGGATCCCGGCGGTCCGAATCCTGATGCCGGCATCCCGACAGTCAGTCAGTATTCTAACCCTCCTTCTCTCCCTACCCTAACCTTTCCCCTACTTCCCCGGTGCCTGACCCTAACCTCCCTCCCTACCAAACCTCCCCCCTCCCTGCACCCTACACCTAACCCTATCGGTAACCCTCCCCCCAACCCCACTACTTAGCTTCGGTATTCCTGCAGTTGAGATGCCAGCGGTCGGGATTCTGACAAGTGTAGGCATTCTGAGCACCGCAATCCCCGCAGTCGGGTTACTGACCGCATCCCTGAGAGAGGTGTTTCAACACAGGTGATGGAAATCATCAATTAAGATGGAAGTCCAGGAACACAGCATTTTGTCCCTCCTGGAATGGGTCATGTTGGGAGGTATGCACTTATATCGCTGATATTACCTTTAACAGTCCTATATTGCTAGGCTCCCATTTATGGAAAGTAAGGAACTAGTTTTACATAGCAGAAGTGTCACAATGAAGTTTTGATCTAGAATAAATAACATGTAAACAAAACAACAAACAAGCATGAAAACTGATTGTAAATAAATACATTTTAAAAAGTTTAATGAAGCCGCACGTCTCTTATATTGGGGCAATTGGTTGATAAGGCTTTATGTACAGCAACAAGTAACTGCAATTAAGATATTCCACCGCCGAAGCATATTCTTGTTCTTGGCTTTAAATCAAATGGGTAAAACATTGTATTCTGTGGAAAGTGAAAATGTGATTTCTTTCAGGGCAGACATAACATTCAGATTGAAAGAGGAAGTTGTCTGTGCTTTGTGGGTCACTAGCCATTGGATCTGCAGTTGCTGATAGCCAAGCTGTCCCGATGATGAACTGCTCATCCACAGGGGACATAAATGTTTGATGCGGTCAGCATTTTGGGGTGAATACTGTGCTTCTAGTTCCTGCTCCAATTTCTGTCTTACATTAGTGCATATAAAGTCGTGCAACTTCTAACCTATGTTAAAGGAATGTCATACACTCAAATGCTTTGGCTTTTACTTGAGGATGTAAGTTAAGGTCGGGTACACATTAGGCGATATATTGGATGATATATATCGTTACGACACAGATCGGAACGACATATGTATATTGTCTAATGAGCATTCACAATCGCACGTGCACATAAGTAGTCAGTGACGTTGTCCGACAACTGTGCTGCACGTCAGATGGGACGACGTCACTGATGACGGCATGCAGTAAATGGAGGATGAAATTACACGTTATATCGTGTGGTCCTATACCTGCTTGTGCAGTGTGTACGTACGACCGCTATATCGTTCCATTGGGCCTCGGTTCAGCTGGGATACACATCGTTGTAATGTGCACCCAGCCAAAGGTATAAATTGCAATATCTCACAATCTTTTAACTTGCGGCACTGTATGTATATGTATTATAACCTTATACAGTGTGTGTATGTATGTGTGTGTGTATGTATGTATGTATGTATGTATGTGTATATATATATATATATATATATGTGTGTGTGTGTGTGTGTGTATATATATATATATATATATATATATATATATATCACAGGGGCTCTGCACTCACCATAATAACTAACAATAATAATAATAAACATTATAAACAGTGGGGTTTTGGTTCATGAATTAATCAATGCATTTAAGCTTGCAGCCCCCGTCACGGGACCCCACTTTCCTGCAAGTCCCTACTCTATTGCTCAGAATTATAACATGGACATAGCCATCACATTAGTGTTAAACTCTGAGCAATAGAGTAGGGACTTGCAGTAAAGTGGGGTCCCGTGACGGGGGCTGCAAGCTTAAATGCATTGATCAATTCATGAACCAAAACCCCACTGTTTATTATGTTTATTATTATTATTGTTAGCTATTATGGTGAGTGCAGAGCCCCTGTGATTTCTATTTAAATAATGTGGTCACATACCATGTTGCACCCCAAATCTAGGAATGGTGAGCGCCGTGGATTAGTGCTATATATATATATATATATATATATATACACATACACAGTGGTCGAAGTGGGGCGGTATACGGCGGTATGACATACCGCCACTTCCTGGCCCCACTTCAAGAATGCACCAGCTCTGGGATCCAGTATGGGATCCCAGCGCTGGAACAGCAGCAGCAATGTGTAGAGATGTGTCCCGCAGGGGACACATCTTAATCACGGCAGCGGAGGCGCTGACATGTAGCCGGGACAAAGTACCTGGTCCCGGCTGCACTGTAAGCACCACGCACTGTGCGGCTGCCAGCCAATCACGAGGCTCGCAGCCGCCAGCCAATCGCGGGACTCGCGGCCGCCAGCCAATCGCAGGGCTCGCAGCCGCCAGCCAATGAGAAGCTGCCAAATGGCAGCTTCTCATTGGCTCGTAGCGGCACTAGGAAAACTGCAGTGAAGACCCGAGGATCCCGGTGGCTCCACTCCAGCAGCGCAGGTAAGAGGGAATTAGAGAGAGGGGAGGGTGTGACAGAGGGAATAGAGAGAGGGGGAGACAGGATAACCATTGTAGGGGGTGAAAGAGAGAGGGAATCAGTAAGGGCAGGGTGTGAGAGAGGGGAGCAGGCAGGGAGAAGTGTGAGGGGGGGTAGGGGGGGTTAGAAGTACAGTGGGGTGATATAGAAGCAGGGGGCCATAGGGGGGGAGATTCAATCTCCATACCCCCACCTCTAAATGACCACTTCGAGCTCTGTATATATATATATATATATATCTATTTAGTATTCATTCTAGCACCCTGCACCTCACGTGTCTTGCAGTTCCCCTTTTCTGCCTGGGGTGTCACTCTTTGCCATGGTGCTTCTAGCACGCTCAGATGATGCAACAAACTATTGAGATATAGCAATTTGTGTGCAAGAAGAGAGCGACACCCTAGACAGGAAAGAGGAACTGCATGGGTTTTAAGGTGCAGGGTACTAGAATGAACACTATATATAAGGCTGTATTATCAAAACTACATCTGATGTCTGTGTGTATGTATATATAATATATGTCTGTCTATATGTATTTTACCTTCTCAGGGAAAGTGGTCCAGCTGGACATTATGCATTTTGTATCTCTGGGCATGCTCCTTGCCCTATCTGCTCTCTGCTCATCTTTGGACAATGGTTTGGTCAGGACTCCGCCAATGGGCTGGATGACGTGGGAGCGCTACAGGTGTAATATTGACTGCAAAACTGACCCAGAGAATTGTATTGGGTAAGTCTGATGGTATATCACACATACTGTATATAATTACACTCGCTCATATGATGATATGTTAACGAAATGTTGTGCAATTAATTGGCTGAAAAAGAATCTCACACAAAATTTTCCATTGATGCCCCAGTAACCATACCCTGAAATAAACGTATTGTTCCTAGTGTAGGTCATGTTCTTGACATTGAGCCAGTGGTTGCTTTGTTAAGGCTTATGGTGGGTACACACTGCAAAGATATATCTGCAGATGATGGGTCGTTCATATACACTGAATGACCATCATCTTCCAGGCAGCCGCGGGTCCCGCCCCATGTGTACAGGCAATCGGCTGATCGCCCGTTCACACTTGCCGATGGACAGATATGCCTGCAGGTATATCTGTCCATCAGCTGTGCAGTACAGCCGACGCAATATGTCTGTGAATGATGTAGTTAACAGATATATCGCAGGTACACACTGGCCGACAGGCACCAGATATATTGGCCGATCAATCTGTCGGTGTGCACCCAGCTTAAGCCATCTAGCATTGCATGAATCTGTGCTGCCCCCTGACATTGCGCTTGAATATTGACTTGAACCAAAGTTGTCTGCCACAGTTGCCAACTGCATAGCGAAATTGTTATCTTTCTGGAGTCAATCATGAAATCCACAGTTGGCATTCTGCTACACATTCCCAGGTTAGCCAGCACACATTGCTAGTGCCACAGTGGGACATTTTGTTGCACAGACTATAGTAGCATTAGTTTCTTATCCATGTGGATTGCAATTAAAAGGAGCCAAAAACAGGAAGTCTTCAGTTGTCAAAAGTAGTTACAGAAGGTGCAGGTGAACTCCCCATTGATGACAGACTTGCTAAATTAAAAAGTTACCCATTTTCCAATAGCAAAAAAGGAAAAAAGACAAAAAGTGTGTGTGTGTGTGTGTGTGTGTGTGTGTGTGTGTGTGTGTGTGTGTGTGTGTGTGTGTGTGTGTGTGTGTGTGTGTGCAGTCCTGTGCCTGTAGTCACAGGACTACACTTCCCATGAAGCAACGCCACGGCGTTGTGACGTCACCAGGTTACCACGCCCAAAACGCATTTCGTCTCTCAGACTTCATCAGTGGGTGTGTGTGTGTATGTATGTATGTGTATATATATATATATATATATATATATATATATATATATATACACACACACATATACACAGTGCATCTGGAAAGTATTCACAACACTTCACTTTTTCCACATTTATGTTATGTTACAGCCTTATTCCAAAATGGAATAAATTAATTTTAGTCCTCAAAATTCTACACACAACATGACAACGTGTAAAAAGTTTCTTTTTGCAAATTTAATAAAAAAACAACAACTAAGAACTCACACGTACATAAGTATTCACAGCCTTTGCTCAATACTTTTTTGATGCACCTTTGGCAGCAATTACAGCCTCAAGTCTTTTTGAATATGATACCACAAGCTTGGCACACCTATCTTTGAGCAGTTTCGCCCATTCCTCTTTGCAGCACCTCTCAAGCTCCATCAGGTTGGATGGGAAGCGTCGGTGCACAGCCATTTTCAGATCTCTCCAGAGATGTTCAATTGGATTCAAGTCTGGGCTCTGGCTGGGCCACTCAAGGACATTCACAGAGTTGTCCTGAAGCCACTCCTTTGATATCTTGGCTGTGTGCTTAGTGTCGTTGTCCTGCTGAAAGATGAACCGTTGCCCCAGTCTGAGGTCAAGAGCGCGCTGGAGCAGGTTTTCATCCAGGATGTCTCAGTACATTGCTGCATTCATATTTCCCTCTATACTGACTAGTCTCCCAGTTCCTGCAGCTGAAAAACATCCCCACAGCTTGATGCTGCCACCACCATGCTTCACTGTAGGGATGGTATTGGCCTGGTGATGTGGTGCCTGGTTTGCTCCAAACATAAATCCTGGCATTGACACCAAAGAGTTCAATCTTTGTCTCATCTGCCAGTGAGTCCTTCAGGTGCATTTTGGCAAACTCCAGGTGGGTTGCCATGTGCTTTTTACTAAGGAGTGGCTTCCGTCTGGCCACTCTAATATACAGGCCTGATTGGTGGATTGCTGTAGAGATGGTTGTCCTTCTGGAAGGTTCTCCTCTCTCCACAGCGGAATGCTCTAGCTCTGACAGAGTGACCATCAGGTTCTTGGTCACCTCCGTGACTAGGGCCCTTCTCCCACGATCGCTCAGTTTAGACGGCCGGCCAACTCTAGAGTCTAGAGTCCTGGTGGTTCCGAACTTCTTCCATTTACAGATGATGGAGGCCACTGTGCTCACTGGGACCTTCAAAGCAGAAGATATTTTACTGTACCCTTTCCCAGATTTGTGCCTTGAGACAATACTGTCTCTGAGGTCTACAGACAATTCCTTGAATTTTAAGCTTCATGGCAAAAGCAGTGAATACTTATGTACAAGTGATTTCTTAGTGTTTTTTTTTTTTTAATTTGCAAAAATCTCAAAAAAACTTTTTACACTTTGTCATTATGGGGTATTGTGTGTAGAATTTTGAGGACAAAAATTAATAAAGCTGTAACATAACAAAATGTGGAAAAAGAGAAGCTGTGTCGGCTGCCGACACTTGAGACACCTGGAGGGAGGCAGGCCTACTAGGCACAATAAACTGGGGTGGTCTTAGGAATGACATGTCCATGAAACTCAGTAGCTCAGGACAAAAGTAAAATAGAATTTATTCACAAAAGAATTATAATCAGCCAGATCTCATATAAAGTCTCAAACAGCACAGAGATTCATATATGCAATAATGTATGTAGGAGAGAATCCCCAAATATATATAGCAGTCTTTAGCACATAAGAACTAACGTGGTAGGGAATCCCAAGTCCAGAATGAGGCTAACATCTCAGGATGACATTAAGGACCTTTGCCAGGGTAGAACCCTGTAGTAATGGAAATCCGGAGCAGAGCGGACCCTGCAGAATAGTATAGTTCCGGGACAGGGCCGTGCCCTGCGGTGCAGTGAGAGATGAAGCAAACTTGAGCCTTGTGGAATAGTGAAGTCGGAGCAGGGTTAAGCCTTGTAAGACGATGAAATTCCAGGACAGGGTTGAGCCCTGCGGCATGGCTAGAGTTCGGAGTGGGGTTGAGCCCCGTAATGCAGAGAAGATTGTAACGGGATTGAGCCCTGTGATGTGGAGAAGATTGTAGCAGGGTTGGGCCCTGTAGTGTGGCTAGGGTTCGGAGCGGGGTTGAGCCCCGTGCTGCAGAGATGACACTGTAACGGTGCAGTTGACAACTGTAACAAGGATGAGTTCAATATCCACAGGAACGGAAAAACAACAGGCAAAGTAAATAGTGCAGCAAAATGGTGAAACTGCAGTGATGGAGCAATAAGCAATACTTAGGCAATAGGAATGCTGGGCCCTGTAGTGCAGCGGGTGACTGACATCAGCAGTTCATCTGGAATACAACAAAGTCCACAGCAATCCAACAGCGGGGATCTGGCAGGAGTCCAAGAAAAGACCTGAAAGCAACGTTGCACAGACACTGAGACACAGTTAGTAACAGGCTTTATACTAGAGGTCTGTGATCCATAGGAAGTTTCAGAACATGTGACCCAAATGGAATCAGGTTTGAAATAATGAGTAATCTAGGAATCCCACAACCTGATGACACCTGGGAAACAGATGATCACTTTAACACTCTATCCCCTGAATGAGAAGCATGCCAGCAAGCAGGATAGCTCCTCCAACGACCACAATGGAACTTTGGCAAAAGTAGTCTATCTTTATGTACTGAAATAGTCGCAGTCCTGACAGAAGCGTTGTGAATACATTATATATAAGATATATTGGGGGAGATGTATTATAGCGGCACGTTAAATGCCACTATATCACTTCCTGCTTCGCCTCTTTACCGAGGCAAAGCAGGAAGCACTACCGATGAGATGTATGAACATCTCATCGGCCGGTGCAGGGGAGTGTTAACTCCCCCCTCCGGCGATCCCTGCCTGAGTACACAGCGCAGCAGCCTAAAATCCCCCGTGCAGCCCTGGAGCCAGCAGCCCTCGCTGCAGGGACAGCGCTGTCCCTGCTGTGGGGATAGGGCATTGCCAGGCTGTAGCTGTCGATAGCGACAGCTGCAGCGGGCGGAACGGTCAGGCGACCATTCATACATTGCCCATACTATGCTCCCCTGTCATTTACCGCCAACCCCCCGATCATACGTCGGGGAGAAGTGGTATCGGCGCACATACCGTGCGCTGATACCGCTTCGGCGCTTCTTGCAGTTTCCCAATTGGCCAACCAATTGATCGGCCAATATATCTGCTGCCCGTCGGCAAGTGTGTACCAGCGATATGTCTGTGAATGTCATTGTTCATTGACATATCGCATTGGATGTGCTGCGCAGCCGATGGACAGATATGTCTGAAGACATATCTGTCTATCTGCAGACCGCCCGTGCACACAGAGCGGCAGCCGCAGGGAGGGGGACTGGACATGCCGCCGGGACCCGCGGCCAGACACAGATGATGGCCGTTGTGTGTATGAACGACCATTATCTGCAGATATATCTGTATAGTGTGTGCCCACCATCAGGTACAGACAGCAGGGTTACAGATAACTAAATAGCTAGTGAAATATACACTGCTTACTAGAGAGAGTGAAATAAAGTAACACGATAGGCAAACAAACAATAGTCAGGTACTGTATCTGATCTCCACATGGCAAACGTCTCTAAACAATACACTTGGGTACAAACAACTAAATAGCTGGTGAAATATACTCTGTTTACCTATAAATCATGATTCTAATTTGGACCTCTGAAAATCAGGAAAATACTCTCTAGCTCCAGTACCTTGTTTAAGTAAATACAATTAAGAGTGATCTTATCGTTACACAAAACTGGAGGTTTCAGCTCATTGTTGAATTGTTTTGAAAAATGTTTATTTTAGGATAAATTGTATTTTTGCAGGTTGAGTCAGTGTTTTTATTTCTTTTTTTTGCATTGGTTTGTACTTTATGGGGATACAGTGCACAATTTCTGGGAGCAGCAGGAGCCTTGCACTATTTAATTTTATAAGTTAAGTTACGCCTACTAATTGTATTTCCGTATCACACAAGGCTCCTGTTATCTGTAGAAGAATGGTAACATTATAGCAAGGAGGTTACCTTATTACGCCGTGGTCTCACCATATTATCAACATATGGAATTATGTGGTAGATTACAGTATTAATAAACTAAAACACTGAAGATAAACCTTACAAGTATTAATAGCACTTTAAGTTTGATTGTTTTATACTATATCCATGTATAAATTACATTTCTCTTTCATCCACTAGGGGACACTGGAGGTGCTTATGCTGGGGTATAGAGGCGTGGATAGCTGGAGCTGGTACTTTAAAATTTAGAAGTGTGAAGCTCCTCCCCCTCTATGGCCCACCAGCCCTCAGTTTAGAAAATTTGCCATCGGAGCTGGTCACAATTTGCTGTGCTCCAGCATCTCATCTAATTTATTTCTTTTATTTAACATTATTATTTATTTTTTGTTTTATTATTTAAAACATCTTTTACATTATTTTTCAAGTACCCTTCGCCACCTCTCTAAGGTGGGGTCCGGGTTACTGGCACCCTGTTAACCTCCTGGGTTACAGGAAGGAGTGTGCAGTGCTTCACCAAAAGCATCTGACAGCTCCTTAATGCCGCACACACACACAGCACAGACTGCCTACAGGAAGCAGGGAGGAGAAGTGCTGTTCAGAAGAGCCATCCAGGGGAGCGCAGTGAGTACAGATCACTTGTACTTTCCCCGACTCCTGCCCCGCCGCCAGCGCTGACTTCAAAGAGCGCTATAAGCGCTGCTCAATGATTTATGCATCTCCCCTCTCCCCACTGATGAGCGCGACTAGCGGCTCTTTCTCAGCGGGGCTAGCGCAGGGGGGAGGTGATAACAGCGTGGTAGCCATTTTACAGTACCTCGGACTATGAAAGGGGGCGGAGCCTAATAGCGCGGGCTCCCTGTCTATTTAACGCGGCAGTGGTTGTTAGAGCAGCCTGGAGCCGCGTTTAACCTGTTGCTTGCCTGCATCTCTCCACTACAGGTACTGTGCAGGCACATGCAGAAGGCTGATTCTCCTGTCTACATCCCTGGCAAGAGGCTGTGAGTAACACTGGGGTGTCAGTGCAGGGAATCTAATCTGTGGGAGGGGGTACCTCTTCCTCTGTGTCCCAACCAGCCTTCTGTTTTATTTCTAATCACTGCTGTGTCTATTGTGTCTGGGTGACTGTTGTTTATCCATGGCAAACAAAACAAAAGCTGCTCAAAAGATGTTTGTCTGTTCTAAATGTAACCACAAACTATCTAAGCCGCATGCCACTGGGTCCACGTTATGTGATGCTTGTATAACAATTGATCCACCCATGGCTATTCCTGACTCAGTTGCTCCTCCATGGGCCACTGGCATGGTAGGAATTATGTCAGACTTAGCGTCGGAGTTAGCTGAGGCACGTAAGTCTCAACCTCCCTGGGTGGCGGGGCTAACTAAGTCTCTAGACACCTTGGTACAGGTTATGGGCACAGCAGCATCCGCACCCTCCACTTCCTACCAGAGACCGACACAGAAGCGTACTCTGACGACTGTTCTCCAGTCAGAGGAGTCGGAGGAAGAATTCCTTATTATGGAGGATACCGAAGAAGGGGAATTGGAGGATGCGTTACAGGACGATGCCCCTCAGGAGTTAGAGTCCACCTCTCCCGGGGTGGAATCTTTAATTTTGGCGGTCAGAAAGACTCTGAATTTACCTGAGGATATAATTCCTCCATCACAGGAGTTTGAATTATTTAACGAACAACCGAAGAGCTCTGCAGTTTTTCCGTTCTCGCAGTAACTTCAGGAACAGCTCTCGGTAGTTTGGTTCCAGATTCCGCGCCGGTTTTCATCTAGTTACCCTTTTCCTTCATCCATGATGGAGAAGTGGGAAACCCCTCCTCCAGTAGATGTGTCTGTCTCCCGTCTCTCAAAGAAGACAGCACTCCCAGTACTGGGAGCTACAGTTCTAAAGATCCGTCGGATCGTAAGTTGGAGACAATGCTAAGATCTATTTATACAGCAGCAGGTGCTCAACTCCGGCCCACACTTGTTACCGCTTGGGTTAACAAGGCGGTGGTTTCCTGGGCCGAACAATTGATTACAGGATTGGACTCAGGTAATTCCAGAGCAGAGTTACGTCTACTAGCAGAACACATCCGTGAATCTGCAGTTTACATGGGAGAAGCTTCAAAGGATATCAGTAGGATTAGTGCTCGCATATCTGCTTCAGCGATTTCGGCCCGCAGAGCCCTCTGGCTACGCGCTTGGCAAGCTGACGCAGAATCCAAGCGTGCGGTGGAAAGTCTACCATTCACTGGCGACATGCTGTTCGGGCCGGAATTAGACAAATGGATATCCCAAGCCAAAGGGGGTAAGTCTTCCTTCCTCCAATCAACTGCACCGGCTCCCAGAAGATTTTACACTGGACCTTCGTTTAATTCCTTTAGGGTGCCACATTCCTTTCGTGGTAGGACCAGAGGTGCGCCCAAGCAACCAAGAGGTGGCAGAGGTAGAGGTCGTCCACACACGGTTGCTCGTAGACCAGAGCCTAAACCAGCTGAAAAACAAGTGGCATGGACGGTCTTCCGTCCCACCTGGGACCATCTGCAGTGGGAGGCCGCCTGCAAAGATTTCAGCAAGTTTGGAACCAGACTTCTACAGAACCATGGATCCGAAGACTAATTACCCTGGGGCACCGAATAGATTTTGAGACCTCCCCTCCACCTCGGTTCTTCACTACAAGTCTGCCAATACAGACAGAAAGAGCCAAGGTTCTACAGGGGGCTATCCAGTCTCTAGTAGTATCTTCTGTGATAGTTCCAGTTCCAGAACTTCAACGAGGTATGGGGTTTTACTCGAACCTGTTTGTATTACCCAAGCCGGATGGCTCGGTCAGGCCCATCTTAAACCTAAAGTCTTTGAACCAGTATCTGAAGATGTATCGTTTCAAGATGGAGTCTCTAAAGTCAGTAATAGCGAGCTTGGAACTAGGGGAGTTCCTATTATCCCTGGATATCAAGGATGCATATCTCCATGTTCCCATTTGGGAACCACACCAGGCTTTTCTGTGTTTCGCCATTTTGAAGGATCATTATCAATTTCGGGCATTGCCGTTTGGGTTATCCTCGGCTCCCCGCATCTTCACCAAACTCATGTCAGTCATGATCGCTCTCCTTCGGTCATCAGGAGTGAACATAATACCTTATTTGGATGATCTGTTACTCAAGGCTCCATCGGTTCCTCTTCTATCAGATCATGCCTTACTGACATATCACATGGTTGGATAATCAACTTCAAGAAGTCGCATCTCAATCCGTCCCAGAAACTTCTATTCCTGGGCATGATATTGGATACGAAATCTCAGAGGATTTTTCTTCCAACAGACAAGGCCAAGGATATCCGAGTGTTAGTTCAGCTGGTCCTCAAAACAAAGACGGTGTCAATGCTTCTTTGTCTGCGCCTCATGGGGAAAATGGTAGCTGCTTTCGAGGCACTACAGTTCGGCCACCCCAGGGTGTTTCAGCTGGACCTGTTAGTACAAGGGTCAGGGTCTCATCTGTTCCTACATCGACAGATCCGTCTGAGCCCGGTTACCAGAGTAGCCCTTCTTTGTTGGACACAATCCAGCAATCTGTTAGCGGGAAAACGATTCGGAATGTGGGACTGGATCATCATAACCACGGATGCCAGCCTTCGAGGATGGGGCGCAGTAGTCCTCGCTTATCACTTTCAGGGTCGATGTTCCCCTCTAGAACAGAAGTGGCCCATAAATGTGTTGGAACTCAGAGCGATTTACAATGCTCTGATAGAGGCAACAGAGTTGTTAAAGGCTCGTCCAGTAAGAGTTCAGTCCGACAACGCGACGGCTGTCGCTTACATCAACTGCCAAGGAGGGACTCGGAGTCGCATGGCTATGCGAGAGGTAACTGGGATCCTCCGGTGGGCCGAGAATCAGTCAATAATCCTGTCAGCGGTATTCTTTCCGGGTGTGGACAACTGGTTGATCTTAAGTACCTTGGAAGACGGTCATCCTCCTGGCTCTCGCTTCGGCTCGTAGGGTTTCGGAATTGGGGGCTCTTTCCTATAAACCTCCTTACCTAGTGTTTCATGCGGATAGGGCGGAACTCCGGACGATAGCCGCCTTCCTTCTTAAGGTCGTGTCGGCTTTCCATATCAATCAGCCTATTGTGGTACCATCGTTGGTGGAGGACTCTGATTCTTCTACCTTGGATGTGGTTAGGGCTCTCCACATCTATGTTGACAGGACTGCTTCCCTTCGTAAGTCTGAGTCGCTTTTTGTCCTCTATGATGCGGATCGGAGGGGTTGGCCAGCGTCTAAGCAGACTTTAGCACGTTGGATCCGGCTGACTATTCATCAAGCTTATGTTAGTGCTAACCGTCGGCCTCCTTCGTCAATTTCGGCTCATTCCACATGTTCTGTGGGTGCGTCATGGGCGGCCGGTAGAGGAGCATCTCCGTCACAATTGTGCCGTGCGGCCACTTGGTCTTCAGTTCACACGTTTGTCAAGTTTTACAAATTTGATACGTTTGCCTCTTCGGCGTCCCGTTTTGGCCGCCTTGTTCTGCAGGCGCCACAGAGCACTCCCGCCCGTGGGGATAACTTTGGGAATCAGAGAAAAGGATTTACCGGTAGGTACCAAAATCCCATTTTTAGTGCCCAAGCAGGGCTTCCCTGAGCGGCTCCCAAAAGGGGGTGTGGCTGACCAGGGAGGGGGCATGTCCTCGTGACATGTCCCTAATTTGTCACTCTTGGGGGTATGCCCAGCATTTACGGAAGTGCTGGGCTTTCCCCCAACCTTTCCCCTTACTGTATATAGATGCCACTTGCATGCGCACGGCATCGATTCACCTGACTGCGACCAGATACAGCAACTTTTCCCACCCACGGGGCACTGCAGCCTGCTGGTGGGAATGGCTGCTTTAGCGGGGCGCCGCTATAAGAGCATCGCGCATTTTGACACTTTAAAATCGGGCAGGGCGCAGCTCCCCGCTGAAACAGCCTAATGGGAAGATATTTTCATATTTTCTAGTGAACATTTGATCAAGAGTATAGCAGATAAAATGGCTGACAGTGGATGGCGAGAACTTGGTTATGTTTATATCAGCATTGATGACTGCTGGTCTCTGAAGCGCCGAGATGCTAATGGACGACTCCAGCCTGATCCAGACAGGTTTCCAAGTGGTATTAAAGCCCTTGCTGACTATGTGAGTATTTAAAATACATTAGAGCTGTTGCAGAAACCGTAGAAACAAGTTTGCTCTTAAAAACAAACATTGTATGACATTGTAGGTATGTCTAATGAAATTTGTGCAATATTCCAGAATGTGTCATTGTGCAGAGAACAGTGTATGCTATACTATAGACTGTGCTGGAAATCAGAGGCTGTTTAAGAGAGCATATGGTCCATGTGCAGGCTCCGTACGGTCCCCCTCCCCTCCAGTAGTGCAGAGGACTCTGGATTTGTGCCCGCGCCACGTTCCTGGAGACTTCTCTATTGCACATGAGCAAAACACCGGGAAAATGGTCTAAACACCATTTTCCCAGTGATTTCTGCTGTTCTGCAGTGCCGGCCAACGCGGGACTCCAGAGCAATAAGTATAATTATGGGTGCAGGGTGTGTTGTGCGGGCTGCACATTATAGATACTCCAATGCCTGAAATCTAGAGGCGCTCTCTGTCAAGACAAAGTACTTGGAGAGTCAATTTGACCAACATTTATACTGCAAAATTGCCACTTGGTCACGTTGACAGACACCTATATTCAATTATCCTATTTCCACGTCTTTGGACGTCTCATACACTCAGTGTTTCTGTTTAGCTCCGCCCCTTCAGCAAGAGCATCAGGTATAATTGGGACTCTAGTTCCCGGACTTCAGACTATACAAAGGCCAATCTATTGAGTAGGAATAGCTGCCAATCGAAGAGCAGATTGAGGGCACTGCCATCTGCTGGTCAGGTAGTTGCAATGCTGGCCTTTAATGGCCAGAGTGCTGACTGTGAATGTCGGGAACCTGCAAGCAGCAGGACAGTAATCCCAATTATACCAATGGAAGCACAACAGGACAACAATACCTCTAATAATGCAAATAACAGGGACTTTAGGGGAGATTTAATAAAACTTGGAGAGAGATAAAATTGGAGATAAATAGCACCAACCAATCAGCTCCTAACTGTCACTTTACAGGCTGTGTTTTAAAAATGACAGTTAGGAGCTGATTGGTTTGTGCTATTTATCTCTCTCGAAGCTTTATTAAATCTCCCCCTCAATGTTTTCTACTGGGGTAGGTGCTCCAATATAGGTACTCTAATGTTGTGGTCCGGTGCAAAGAGGAGCAGGAGTGCAATGTAAGCCTTCTAACTGGCTGCGGTGCACACAGCCAAACCATGTTAGCCATTTTGCATCCTGCGAGTTAGTGCGATATCTGGGTAGGACATGAGTAGGATACTGCATGACGTCTGAGAAAGAGAAAAGCATAGTTTTACTTTAAAATACGGGCAGGGTCTGGCACCCTGCTAAATGAGCCTAGCAGGAACACTACTGATGTATGAGCCATATGTAGCTTCATTGTAGTGTAAGTGTTGGCACTTACACGTGAATGGCTTAATCTTTTGGACAAGTATATGCTACTGGCAGCATCCACCAGGTAGCTCTCAGTCGTAGTACATCTTTAGTGTGCAGAATGGAGGAGTAAGACACTGCAAGTCCTCAGCACAGGTAATCTGCTCTCAGTGACCCGTAACCGTTAAGCTTAGTCATATTTCTTTCTGAACTATACCTACATAGTTACATAGCCTGCATGTAACATTGGGGGCTATTCAATTCAGCACGATGTTGATTAGCCCCGGAAGGAGTTCCTGGATGATCTGTTAAGTCCCACCTGAACCACTGAAGTCGGAGAATGCTGGTTACTGCGCCTTAAGCTGGGTGTTTGGTCGCGGTAACCGGCATTCTCCAACTAAAGTGCCGGACGCAAGGCTGTTAGCGCTGCGCTAAGACGGAAAACAGCATCACAGCCGGCAGTCGGATCCTGTTGTCAGATTTAACAGCGCAGTTAATTGAATAGCTCCAGGAACTCCTTCACGGGGCTATTCAGCATCGTGCTGATTGTCCGAGAGTCAGTTTTATGTCATCTTAATTGTGTGGCCACTCCCTTCTCCTGCTTGAGTTTCTACTTCTCTTGTTTCTTCAAGAGTGCAGAAAACTATACGTGAAAATGTCTCCTCCTCACATCTCACAGGAAACCAGCAATTATTTGCTTTTTGGGTAATGGATACAAAATCCCAAAATAGACTGTGGATTTCAAGCTTGAAAATCTACATGACATGAACTTTCATTCCCACAGTTGTTTTCCCACAAGATATTGTGGAAGCCATTTTTTTCTCTTTCTTGCAGCTTCATGCCAGAGGCCTGAAGTTGGGAATATATGGTGACATGGGTAACTACACATGCGGAGGCTATCCTGGGACTACTCTGGACACTATAAAGATTGATGCTGAGACATTTGCGTCGTGGGAAGTGGACATGTTAAAATTTGATGGCTGCTACTCAAACTCTTCAGAAAAAGCTTTAGGTTTGATTTATGTTTTTAAATTTATTTATATGATGAATTGACTTCCATACAGCTAGTTGATAAAGGCTATCACTTTAAAGGGCCTATTTATTAAAATAATTTTTACTAAAATAATGTGAAAACGGGTGTTTTTAGATCTTTTTCACATTATTTTATTATCACGTAAATGTATTAAAGGGTTTTTGGAGGATTTTTTGTAAAATCATATTCTTTAGTAAGCAGATCGCATTCCCAATACCTGTAGTGCGAAATGCGATCTATTTCAGATTTACTAAAAGGCATTGTAAATAAATACAGGTATCCAGCTTTGCGATAATAACGCTATCTGGAGATGGTGATAAGTAGGCTCCCTATTTCTATTTGAAGCCTGAATATAACGTAAATTTGCACAAATCTCATGCCAATCATAGGCCGGTGTAAACAAATAATTTATTACCTTATCAGACAAAGAGCGCTTAATTCTAAAAAATATATAACAATTTATTATATAACAATTTATTGACACAATTAATATTAAACAGATAAAATAGAAGAATATGTGTATATATATAAATAAGGTACAGACACACATATATAAAAAAATCCAACTGGTATGTGATAAAATTATTGGCTCTTATGAGAAAAATTGATTTTTTTTTTTATAAGAGATTCACCTCTGCAGTAGGTGTCTATTACATAAGAATAATATATATAGCCATTCCTGGCTCCAGCTCCATACAGGGTTTTGCAGTATCCAAGTAGATGGTGGGGTCAAATAATTAGACCTTCCTCTGGGATTGAAAAAACAGTTTCCAGTTACAGTCTTAATTGAAAACTCAATCACCCCTTAATAATAAGTTTCACTTTGTTACAATGATGTCCGTAACTTCCACATATAACAACTTATGCAGCAAGTAATCACCTTGATCTTTATATGGGTTGCAACATATTAGATATTCAGTGATTATTGTCAGAGTTCGTTTGTAAGTATACTCGAGCTGCACTCTGCTCTCCACCACATTCACAAGGAGTTAGTTGCTTACCTCCGGCCGGCTAATAAGGGGGGTATGACTCTTTGTGCGTGGACAGGACTCCACGATTGTCACTGGCAGGCTGTTAGTGTTGTTCCTTGCGCTGTTCGGACCTTGTGTACATAGCGATGCTGTAATAGTTGTTACTGTCTGGAGCAGGAAAAACTAAGTTGGTACAGTTTTGGAAGGAGAACCCTTACGCGTTTCTCCGCTAAAAGTAATGGCAGTTTCGTCAGAGGGTCCTTCCCATTTCCCCTGCTCCAGCTCAGCCTTTTCTGCCTGCTGACAGTGAGATCAGAGCCCGGAGTAGGCTTCTGTGATCAGCCTGTGTGTCTGATAGACCACAGACTGATCACGAAGAAAAAAGTTATAATTAAAAAAAAAAAAACTCCTCTTGGAGCATCAGGTCCAGTGAGACTCTGCTAGCACCGAGTGTCTTTTTTGCTTCTTTTTTGTGCCGAGAATGTGTCTAAGTTGCAATGTGATGCAACTAGGAAGCACCAGCAGACTGTGTTGATTAATTTGATATGTGACACTTTTTTATATCTGTGGACGACTGAGTCTCTGAATCTGTATATGAATTGCTACAATGTAGCGTCTGCAGTTTTTTCATTCAAGTTCTGTTGTGGTTCATATCACACAAACAGGTGCACACAGCTATACAAGTGTTGCATAACAAATTAATCAACACAGTCTAATGGTGCATCCTAGTCGCATCACATTGCGATTTAGATGCATTTTCAGCATAAAAAGACACCTGATGCAAGCAGAGTAGCACAGGACCTGGAGGTTCACTCACCCAAGGCAAGTCGCGCTACATTGCGTATTGAGGCTATCTGTATGTGACTGGTGAGCTCCTCAGTGACCCGATCAGCTGATTGCTGAGCTCCTTCTTTAACCCCGATCATCTGATCTGTCCTGTGAACTGAGATGCAGTTAAGTCCCGGCTGGCAACTCGGTTTACAGCACAAGTCAGATGCCAGGGTCACAGAACAGGAACTCGGCGATCAGATACTGGGGTAACAGAACAGGAGCCCATCGATCAGATGCCGGGGTGACAGAGCAGGAGCCCAGCGATTAGATGACCGCAGTTGCAGAGGAACTCACCGATCACCAAAGTAAGTGTTACCGGAGGGGTAGCGAAATAAATACCCTGAGAAGTGTGAGGAGGGAATTTTCAGGGACAGAGCTTTCTTGCAAGCTCTCTCCCTGCATGCAAATTTTAATACATTCAATGTGAATTTAGTTGAAAATATCACACCACGACCACATTTAAATTGTGGATTGTGGTAAATATGCCCCTATCACTTTATTAGTGCATTGATAACATAACAGCCATGGCAGAAAATCATTAATTTTCCCACATGCCATTAAGCATTAGAGCGCTAATTAGTTGGCCTCTCACTCAAAGTAACTGTTGCAGATTAACTTGTTCTGTATCATTTTACATCTGAAATTCTGTTTGGCTTCTGGCCCTCCCACATTTAGAAAGAGCCTATATAACATTGTATAACTGTAGTAGAAACATTTTTTGAAAAAGCAATTATTATTCTTTGCCAAAGCTCCCTTGTGTAATGGTAGATGCATAGGTGAATCCCTGAGGACATACTGGGTGATGCATTTTTTTACAGCTAGTTATTAGTATATATTTGTATTGCTTTAATCCAGGATATCCTAAAATGAGTGCAGCTTTGAATGCAACTGGGAGGCCAATTCTGTATTCCTGTAGCTGGCCTGCATATGAAGGTGGTCTTCCTCCTCAGGTGAGTTATTCACTAAATTACATTTTTCTTTGCAATGACTATGTCTTGCTTAGTGACAGACAAAAAAACCCCTGAAAACTCCAATATAATGAAAAGTAATAGCGAGTGGTCACCCCTTGTGACCATTATACGCAATTAGCAGGTTGCTCTATCTTTGTTACTGAATCTCCTGCCAAATAGTCACCCCTTTATCCTCCTACTTTCATGCTAGCCATCATAATAGACAACCAGAGAAGTCCAGCGTTTGTATGCAAATTTGCTTAATTATCCAAGCCTTGCTTTCAATAGGGCTGATTGAGGGTAGAACGTAAGTTGGTTTAGCTGACTGATCTTGCATTGTTTTCGCACTGTGCATGCTCTGTAACTAAGTGCAATATTCTACCGGTGATATAGTCGTACGCATCTCAATTGCATTTTCGCTTATAGCTGAAAGGGTGTTAGTGGGACATTCACATGTAGGCTGTGTTGAGTGAGGGCATGTACATGGTTTTGTGGGCATAACTACCGTGGGTGCAGGGGGTGCAATTGCTACAGGGTCCAGAGTGCCTCCGGGGCCCACCTCCCCCCCCCATGCACCCATTCATGCTGCACACTAAAGGCCCTCTGCCCTCCCTCCACCCCAATCTCGCTGCGGAGAGGGCCGTGCTTCACCACCCTCCTGCCAGTGTCTCTCGGCCGCCAGTCATGTCATGTTTGGACTCCAGAGTCCAGACATATAGTGCTGCAGTGCGGCCTCACTGTTCACTACACTGACTGCAGGGTGTTAGCATTATCGATTGGTGGATGGTGTTGGCCATCTACCAATCACATTCATGGGAGTATCAAAACGCTGAATGGTGGATGGCTGGAGCCATCCACCAATCAGCGGAAACTGCAGGGAACGGCCATTCAGGCTCCAGTGAGAGAGCCGGAGACAGAAGCGGCCAGAGGAAGAGGAGTAGATGTGTTGGATTGCCTTTATAGATCTCATTTGAAAATCATCTTTAATTGGGCGGAGGGCAGTTGAGATATAATTTTAATTGAGGGAGAAATGGGGGGGATTTGTTTGGTATAGGAGGAGGAGTGGCAGTTCTGTTCTGGGATATGATTTTCTTTGAGGCAGGAGGGGGGGGGGATCCCTTTCTTGCAGCCTCTGGCTGGCTACAGACATTCCCCCTGAGTAGTTTTTTCACAAATGTGTAATCGTCCAGAATGCTGGAGATGTAACTTGCAGGGACAGACGTTATTGCTTCTGCTGTCCATGCATGTTACACTTGGTACATAACGGGAATATTTTCATTAAAAATTAAAATATCCATTGCGATACGGTCCAAAAATAATCTTCTTACAATTTCTGTAAACATTGGGTGGGGGCCCTTTCAAAATTTAGCTATGGGGCCCATAAAGTTCTAGCTATGCCCCTGGCAGAAGTGTTAGTCTAAGTGAGTGTTGATAATGATGACTGTTATGGTTCTGGGCGGTGTGATTGCATAGTTGCGTGCAAAATCTGCATTTAGTTACATGCATGCATTCAAGTGTAATTGCAGTTGATTTGAATTCAAATCCGAATCAGCCCAGTATGGTTGGTGTCCCTCATTTACCTAGGTGTTTCCATGTTTTTTGTCCAAGACATCTGTGTCCAGTTACTGAAGCATGGCTGTAGTTTTACAGTGCAGTGTAAATGTATATATGATCAGTTTTGTAATGACCAAATCTCATGATGTCGTCTGAACAGGTAAACTACACTTTGCTGGGCAGCATCTGTAACATGTGGAGGAACTATGGTGACATTCAGGATTCCTGGGAAAGTGTGCTCAATATCATAGAGTGGTTTGCCCTGAATCAGGATGTACTACAGTCTGCTGCTGGCCCGGGCAGGTGGAACGATCCTGACATGGTGCGTACAACATTCACCTTCTCTAGCAGCATTATATGAGATAAACTTGCAAGTGTAAAAAAAAGAAAATTTTTGTGCTTCAGATGGGTTGGGTATGAAATACCGGCAGTCGTGATGCCAACTGTCAAAATACCAACAGTGGCATCCCGATGCTCCGACGGTTTAGGAAAGTATCCTAACCCTCTCCCTTTAACCGTAACCCTCCTTTTCTGCACCCTAACCCTCCTCACCCCGCACTCTCTCCCATTGGTGCCCTGAACCTATCCCTCCCCCCCTTAGTTCCTAACCAAAACTCCCCCCCGGTGGTGCCTAAACCTAACCACCCCCTTCTCCGTAGCCTGACCCCCATCTTCCCTCCGTAGCCTATCCCTAACTCACCGCCCCCCCCCGTGGCGCCTAAACCTAACCCCCCCCCACCCCCTCCCCCCCAGCGGCTAGCACCTAATCGGCCCCGCTATACTTACAATCGGGGTGTCGGTTGTTGGGTTTCTGGCGTCGGCATCTCCACTACTGCAGGATTCTGGCAGGATACGGGCATTTGGGCCTCACTCCTGGCAGTTGCTATGCCAAAGCGTTTCCCCCGTCTAATTTTCTATCTATGAAGTGGGGAAAATTTATTTTAGTCCGATCTAGGCAGCATTTAGGTGGTGTTCATATTGTTGTTCATATAAAACATAATAAAAATAATTAACCATTTTGCGCAGGTGACGATATAACCTATTCCATGAAAGCAATGTTTATCTTTCTCTACTATTTATTTTCTATTCTATCTATACTTTCTGTAAATACTCTTTTTACCTCTTATTAGTGGAATCAAAATTTTCTTTTAAAACTCTCTTAAAACTGAATTACAAGATACCAGAAGTTAGTAGCAACTAAATTAATGTTCGAGAATTTTAAGCAATTGTGTGACATTTGGAAATAGGATCTGGATCTTATTAGACCTTGAGGTTCTTCCTATTATTTTTAATCACATGAATACATAATGTCAAATGTACCTGCTACCACACATCATGTTTTTAACAGAACGCAGTCTATCAGCAATGAGAGCAGGTAGCAACTTTTTATGTATCCCATCCCATGCATTGGAATTTTTAGCTTATAATAACAGGTTGAGGACAGAGGGCAGCTCGCTCGGTGCCAAGAAATGTTATGTTTACTTATTAAAGAAAAGGTTAAACAACAGTTTGCAAATAACACACATGTCATAGTTAAAAACAAAATGCAAGTGTTATACATGTTTAACCTATGCCTGATGTACACATTTTATTAGTTACTGTACTTCCCTAAATTAAGATATAAAATAAATTATTGCGCTCTTTTATACAGTATATCATTATTTCTATAAGTTTTGACTGTACTATGACTTTACAGCCAGTGATCTTGCATAATCCACCCCTACTACAATGAACCTTCTGGTCTGTTTACCCTTTATTACCACATGTGGATTAATTTTATTTTATTCATATTCTAGCTGATAACTGGGGACTTTGGACTGAGCTATGAACAATCTAAGTCCCAGTTGGCCATTTGGGCAATCCTGGCAGCGCCATTGATAATGTCCAATGATTTGAGGACCATCTCACAAGATGCCAAGCAACTCTTACAAAATCGCCTTCTAATATACATTAACCAGGACTCTCTGGGAAAGCAGGGGGCGAGAATTGGAAAGGTGCACATTTATTCATTTATGAACACACATAGATGCATGTATTTATTCTAGTAGTAGATTGCAACACATGCTAATATATCATTGCTTAAGATTTGAGGAACTTCTGTTGTAGAAATGAATGATTTAGAGAGAGAAGATATCTACGGGGATCTGAAGGTAACTCTCCTGCATACACCCACTTTCATCCTCCCATCACCAAGATGCAGCGCCCACAGCACTCTGCTGTGGTAAAAGCCGAGTCCTTAGCTTTTCTCTCACATGCCGCCTGCTGCCCAGCGGTTTTTTCTTCATGTGCCCCACTACCCACCAGACTTTTCCTCAAATGCTTTTATGCCCTGTAGCGTTTACTCACATGCCACCCTTGCCAACCAGCTTTTACCTCACATGCCCTCTTCCCATCAGCTGTTCCCTCATATGCCCCTCTGCCTATAAGTTTTACCCTCGCATGCTCAGCAATGTACCCCACATTGCAACCTCTAAATGATAAACATTTTCTTCCTTCTTCAGGGTCCATCAGGATCCACAGGGATACCATAGGGTGTGTGTGGTTGGAGTGATCCGGGCATCAAAAAGTTAAAGCTTTAGCTCCCAGAATGCATCGGTCCTCCTCCACATATACCCCGCCCCCAGCCACAGGCAGACAGTTTTACGTTTGGTGTTGGCAGGAGCAGTCACACCTTTAGACAGGGGGACTGCTTAGACACCCCAAGCTGTATTTTTATGAGTTTTTGTTTATCTGAGCAAGCAGCAAGGCGTCCTAATGGACACCTGTGCTGCTGCTCCAACTACCTGCACAGCAACACCAGCGAGTGATCCGCTGATTACGGAGGGTGCCAGCGGGGCTCTGCTAGCTGCTCCACTGGGGATCCAGGGCTGCAGCTGGACAAACGGAGAAGAACAGGTAAGGCGATTCCCCACTGGCGGGGATTCGCGTTTTGTGCAGTCCTTATCTCTGGCATGGAGACCTGCTGGAGGTTCGTCCGCTCCCCCACTAGCCCACCTGAGCTGTTGAAAGCTGGCATCAGTGACCATGTAGAGGCCATTTGCACACGGCGGTTGATGCAGCAGCATGGAGGTAGGCTCTCCCCCAGCAGCCTATCCCCCAGCACCGAGCGTGATCACTCACAAGAGGTTTCTCGACTCTGAGCTGCTCCCCCTCACCCTCCTCACTATATGAGATACTAAGAGCCATCAATCAGGACTTTTCTGAAGCTACAGGTCTCAGGAGATTCGGGTCTAGTCTCCCTGTATACCTCTCCCTGGGGCCAGGTTATACAGCGCACAAATCCTACCAGCCCTTGGAGGCTTGAGTAGTTGATATGCATTGTATATGACTTGTGCTAGCTCTACTGTTGTGATATACTGTCTTAAAACTTTCTGACTGTCAGTTATATCTATCCCTGCTGCTCTTGTTTAGGGGTTCATTATTACTTCACATTTACTTGTATTTGTGAATGTTGTCACACTGCATTACTAGCCATACACTGATTGTGTGCTCCTGGCTGGTTTCTACTAGGGATGTGCAGGCTCGGATAGGTTCGAGTTTGCACCTCAGAACGAGGCAAAACGTCATCTTACATGGACGAACATCATCATTCCTGGTCTTTTGTCCAGGAATGATGATGTTCGTCCATGTAAGATGACGTTTTGCCTCGTTCTGAGTTCCGTTTTTTTGGAGGGAAAAATCCGAACTCCACGTGCAAACTCGAACCTATCCGAGCCTGCACATCCCTAGTTTCTACTATGTCTTCTAAGGGTAAACAGGAGCCTGGAGCCCCTGTGCTGGTTACTGGCAGATCTTGTTCAGCGGGCTTGTCCCCTCAGGATTTTGTGCAGGATGGTCTGTTGTCTATTTGTTATGTACCACCTCCCGAGTCCACCATACCAGCCCCTGTCCAGGAGCCACCTTGGATGTCCTCCTTAACCCAGGTTATGACACAGCAAGTGGACCGCTTATCAGCCCCCATGCTGCCTCCCTCGATTGGGTACCCACAGCTTTTACAGCCTACTATGTCGGTACCCCCTATGCATTTTCCTTGGATGGATGTTTCTGCCCTCTTAGTTCAGAATATGGCTCAAACTTCTACCGCCTATCAGCAAATGTCCAGCTTCCAAGTCTGACGACAAACCCTCCACCTGATGGGGCGGGCCTCCTCCTGGGGGATCCCAGGGTGGGAGGCCGACTTCTTAGATTTTCCGACTCTTGGTTTCAAACAACAACAGACGCCTGAGTCGGAGAAGTGCTCAAAGGGGTACGCCCTCTCCTTCCTGAGGCGTCCTCCCGGGCAATTTTTTTGTACAGGTCCCCCATCAGATCTCATCAAGGCCCTGGCCCTCCAGGAAGCCATTCACTCCCTGCTGAGTTCAGGTGTGATAATACCAATTCATTCGGCTGGAACTGGTATTTATTCCACTCTCTTTTTGATTCAAAAGCCAAATGGGTCTCATCGGCCAATTCTGAATCTCAAATCCCTCAACAAATTTTTCCGAGTGCCCAAGTTCCGCATGGAAACTGTACGATCAATTGTCCTGGCATTGGAGCCTGGGGATTTCATGGTTTCTCTGGACATTCAGGCTGCATACCTGCATGTGCCTATTACTCCAAGCCACCAACGGTTCCTATGGTTTACTGTCCTGCTGCAACATTACCAGTTTCCAGCGCTGTCCTTTGGTCTGTCAACAGCCCCTCGGATCTTTACCAAAATAATGGCGGTTATGGCGGCGTACCTCAGGCGCCAGGCAGTCAGAATCCTGCCATACCTAGATGATCTCTTAATCTTGGCACTTTCACCGGTGGTGTTACAACGCCATCTCCAGCTGACCATGGACTGCCTGAAGCACACGGCTGGCTCATCAATTGGAATAAGTCGCCCTTATCTCCGACACAGTGGATGGTACATCTGGGAGCACTCCTGGATTCTCGAATACAAAGGATTTTTCTGGCAACGGACAAAATTCTGGCGCTGCACTTATATGTGCGCAACTTGCTCCACAATCGGAGGGTATCCATTCACCCAGCCGTGCAGGTCCTGGGGTCCATGGAATCCACCTTCGATATGGTGGAATATGCCCAGTTCCACTACTGGCCACTTCAACAATTGATTCTCTCCCGGTGGAACAGGCAGTATCATCTGATCTGGGGCCAGACAATCCTCCTCTCTCCGGAGGTTCGGCTTTTCCTCTCATGGTGGCTACAGATGCCCCTTCTGGATTCCAAATTGGGAACTTCTCACTACAGATGCCAGCCTTCACGGTTGCGGGGCAGTAATAGTCATCATAACTTTCAGGGACGGTGGACAACCCAGGAAAGTCGCCTGCCCATAAACATTCTGGAGCTTCCAGCAGTGTACAGAGCACTCACTCGGACGCAAGACCTTCTCCGGGGCCTGCTGGTCCAAATCCAGTCCAACAACGCAACTGCGGTAGCCTACCTCAACCATCAGGGAGGCACACAAAGTCGGGCAGCCTTGTGGGAATTAGCACACATCCTGGTTTGGGCCGAATGTTATCTCCTGGCAATCTCGGCAGCGTTCATTCCCAGAGTCCTCAACTGGGAAGGGGACTTCCTAATCCGTCAGGACATACACGCCAGAGAGTGGGTGGACAAATGGGGCCTGCCAGACGTAGACCTCATGGCCTTATGTCACAACCACAAGGTCCCCAGGTATGGGTCCAGGACAAGAGACCCCTCAGCCGCCTTCGTGGATGCTCTGGCAGTGAGGTGGGACTTCAATCTCGCATACTTCTTTCCTTCGATCTCCCTCCTCCCGAGGGTTCTCCGACAGTTCAAACCAGAAGGTGGCACGGTGATACTAATAGCTACAGCCTGGCCTAGGTGCCATTGGTTCACCGACCTGTGGAGTCTCTCCATAGACACTCCTTTTTCACTTCCTCTATGGCAGGAGCTGGTAGTTCAGGCCTTGCCTGCACCTGGACCTACCTCGTCTGTCTTTGGCAGCATGTCTCTTGAGTCATCCCTCTTAAGAGCCAAGGGTTTCTCTCGGTCCAGATGATGCTTGGACGCGTAAGCCTTCCTCAGCCCACATCTATTACAGAGTTTGGCACAATTACTTTCAATGGTGCTCCCCCAGAGGCTATTACCCTACAGTTTTTAGGGTCTCCCGAGTGCTTGCCTTTCTCCAGGCTGGGTTAGACCTCGGCCTCCACCTGGCCTCCCTTAGAGTTCAGGTTTCTGCACTATCAGTCTGGTTCCAGCGAAGGATCGCTCCCCTGTCTGATGTTAGAACATTCTTTCAGGGTGTTCTCTGCTTTCAACCTCTCTTTGTCCCTCCGGTGGCTCCATGGGATTTGTCCTTGGTTCTCTGAGCTCTACAGGCTTTTCCTAAAGTGGTATCCCAGTTCCATTTAAATTAAGACATTGTGGTTCTGGCCTCCCAGTCCTCAGACCTCTCTGCAGGTGAAGCCTCTCTGGATGTAGTTCGTGCTCTTGGGATCTATGTGGATCGTACCAAATCCTTGAGGAAATTAGATTCTCTTTTTGTGTTGTATAGCTTTCACAAGCGAGGCTGACCAGCTAACAAACAGACTCTGGCTCATTGGCTCCGCATGACAAGCCTACACACAAGCCGGTCGTCCTGTTCCAAATAGGATTACAGCATATTCTCGGTCTGTGGGTCCCTCGTAGTCGGTTCGACGTGGTGCTTTTGCTGAACAATTGTGCAAAGCGGCCACATGGTCTTCCGTCCACACCTTTCTCAGGTTCTTCGCCTTTGATACCTTTGCCTGTCAGGATGCTTCCTTTGGGCGTTGGATTCTCCTTTTTGCTCAGGAGCGTCCCCACCCTTAGGGGAAACTGCTTTAGAACATCCCCATGGTATCCCTGTGGATCCCTATAGACCCTGAAGACGAAGAAATGAAGAGTTATGGTAAACTTACCTTTGTTAACTATTTCTTCAAAGTCCATATTGTTCACAGGGCGTCCACCCTGACCGTCCTGGCATTAATGGGTATATTCATTTTGTTCACGGATTCCCTCATCTTTTGTGAGAGTGTTTCTTGTGTACATTGTTCTTCCTTCTCCTCTCTCCTGCTTCTGTCTTGGGCTTGTTTACAAAACTGTGCCTGCGGGCGGGGTATATGTGGAGGAGGACCAGAGCATTCTGGAAGCTAAAGCTTTCACTGTTTGGTGCCCAGATCACTCCAACCACACATACCCCATGGAATCCCTGTGGACCCTATGGACTTCAAGAAATAGAGTTAACAAAGGTAAGTCTACCGTAACTCATAATTTTTTGCCATATGACTGCATAGTCATACTGTATATCTGCCATTAGTGGACGGTCCCACCATCCTATCATAGGCACATGTGTTCTAGTTTGGAAGTATTTCGCTGCGCACTAGTCTCCACTGCGTATGGCAAAAACAATATTTTAAGCTAAACATGCTGATTGGGGAATGCTCACATCCAATATGGTGCAGTCACACCCCTAGTTCTTATTCACCAAGTTGGGAGTTAGGACAGTGTGACCCTTAGCCACCTTGCATGCTCTAATAACAATTCAAACACGAAGCTAAGCCATATTCGGTGAATGAGCAGCTTCTTGGAAACCGTTATTGGTGTCTATACCATATTCTGCCTTAATAGTTCATTTTAACTGTGTCATTTCTTAGACACATATCCTTTAATATGAGAAAATATAGAAAACTTATATATATATGAGAGAACAAGAGTAGACCGGCACTCAGAAAAACAGTCCATGCAAATTGCCAGGGTGCCTATCAAAGAGAAACTCTATATATGGTACAACAATAGTGGATGGCACTCCGGGTCTTGAAAATAAATACAGGCAGACTGTGTCCGATATAAGTCAACGTTTCAGCGCTCTGAGGCTCTTTTATCAAGACAATACAAAAAGATATAATGCAATAAACATACATAAATACATACCTGTGACCATACACCACTGTGCAGTCCAACGCTGACCCTCCAGAGTCCCGATGACGTCATAGCTGTGCATCACGTCGGCGCTCGGTGACTCACTAGGGGGAGTGTACCTAACATGAACCATCACCATGGTAACTGTGTAAAACACATACAGATAAATCAAGCACTGTAACGAACAATGTATCAACAGAGGGTAATAGGCAAAACAAACGCTCGAGTCAACAAAATGTCTATATGTAAATTCCTGGATAAATGCAATGACGTATAATAAGACTGGCAGTGTATCTGGACATAAATCACTTGTGTACATCTAGAGCAATATCGGCTCCAACAGCATCGAAGAATTGGGATATGTAATCAACACATAATGAAGATACTGGATGGGCCACTATGTAGCTGACAGATAACGAATATAAATGGTCACTAGAGGGAATCTAATCCTAAAACAACACAAAAGGACATTCAGTAGCGAACAGGGAAAAACATCATGATGCTAAATGCAAAGTCCCGGAAAGCAAACTATTATGGCAATGTCATATGAGGATCATAAGAAACAATTTAGGGACAACATTTCATTCAAACCCCCAGGATGTACAGTTTGCAGCGTGTAGATCCAGAAGGATTCCTTCTGTAGTAAAACTCGATCTCTGTCTCCACCTCTGTGATTAGGAGGAACCCAATTAATCATTTTATATTTGATTGTGGATACACTATGATGATGGTCTCTGAAATGTTAGGCTACTGGTTGGTCCAAACCTTTACCTTCTATGGCTGCTCTAATGTTGGAGTGATGTAAAGCCATTCGCTCCTTCATATGTCTGGAGGTTTTGCCGACATAAAACATGCCACATGGGCATCTGATAAAATACACAACATATCGACTGGAACATGTCAAGGGATATTTAATCAGAAACTTTTTGCCTGACCTAGGGTGAAAAAATGTATTACCTGTTTCTAAAAAACTACAGGTAATACACCCTAGACACTTGTAATTGCCTGCTTGATGGCTTAAGAAGTGTGTCATTTGAGGTTTGTTGAGTCGACTGATGTCGACAAATGAAGGAGCGAATTGCTTTAAATCGAAGGTAAAGGTTTGGACCAACCAGTAGCCAAACATTTCAGAGACCATCATCATAGTGTATCCACAATCAAATATAAAATGATTGATTGGGTTCCTCCTAATCACAGAGGTGGAGACAGAGATCGAGTTTTACTACAGAAGGAATCCTTCTGGATCTACACTCTACAAACTGTACATCCTGGGGGTTTGAATGAAATGTTGTCCCTAAATTGTTTCTTATGATCCTCATATGACATTGCAATAATACTTTGCTTTCCGGGACTTTGCATTTAGCATCATGATGTTTTTCCCTGTTCGCTACTGAATGCCCTTTTGTGTTGTTTTAGGATTAGATTCCCTCTAGTGACCATTTATATTCGTTATCTGTCAGCTACATGGTGGCTCATCCAGTATCTTCATTATGTGTTGATTACATAGCCCAATTCTTAGATGCCATTGGAGCTAATATTGCTCTAGATGTACACAGTGATTTATGTCCAGATACACTGCCAGTCTTATTTTACGTCATTTTATTTATCCAGGAATTTACATATAGACATTTTGTTGACTCTAGCGTTTGTTTACCTATTACCCTCTGTTGATACATTGTTCGTTACAGTGCTTGATTTATCTGTATGTGTTTTACACAGTTAACATGGTGATGGTTCACGTTAGGTACATGCCCCCTAGTGAGTCACCGAGCGCCGGAGTGATGCACACCTATGACGTCATCGGGACTCCGGAGGGTCAGCGTTGGACGTGCACAGTGGTGTATGGTCACAGGTATGTATTTATGTATGTTTATTAAACGTTGACTTATATCGGACACAGTCTGCCTGTATTTATTTTCAAGCCCCGGAGTGCCATCCACTATTGTGTACCATATATATATATATATATATATATATATCATGTATGTTTTCTATATTTTATAATATTAAGGATATGTGTCTAAGAAATATATATATGTCACAGGTGTGGCACTCCAGATAATAAATCCACATCAACCAGTTGATACGCTAGAAGGATATGAATTTATTGCCTGGAGTGCCACACCTGTGACTACTAGAAATTCTTATACTGTGAAGGCACACAGCGAAACAAATGTGTTATCTGCATTACTTACAAAAACCACAAGATGATACTATTGTGCTTCATGTATGCATGCCTTAGGAAATAAACACCACATTACAGTAAGAAACATTACAGCCTTCTTATAGCACAAAGTTGTACAATAAACATACTGTACAAGTGCGCATGTTTGTTTTACACAGTATACTTTAAAATACATAGCTCAAAGAAACAGATATTTCTACTTCAGGGTCCATAGGGTATCCACAGGATACCTTGGGGTATAGGTGTGACGTCAGTCGCAGGGCACCAAAGAGTTAAGCTTTCAGCCTCCCAGGATGCACTAGGTCCCCCTCCTATACCCCGCCCCCGGGCCAAGGCACCTCAGTTTAGTTTGGTGCCCGGCCGGAGTCGGGTGCACCTGTTGGAGTGGGGGCTAGAAGAGCCCCTGAAGCTTTTTCTTCATGCAGCTGTGGCTGCACATCTGGATGAACAGCATGGACAGTCAGTCCTGACGTCCATGCTGTCTTCCCTACACCCCGCCGGTACCAGAACGCCGGTACTGATCCGGGGATGCTGGTGGGCGTCTGGGGTCACAGCTAGCGGTGACCCCAGATGCTCCGGACCATGGCCGGATTCAAGGGGGACAGAGGTAAGCAGCGGGGTCCCGCGGTGGGTCCCCGCTGATCACATGGTCCTAAGTCCCCAGGCAGGGGGCTCCCTGGGGACTGGCTGCAGCGTGGAGCCAGGCGACCAACCTGCGCTTCCACTACCCCCTGGGACAGCGGACCGCAGCAGAGCGGTAGCGCTGCGGCGTCCCAGGGGTTAAATGCATGCCAGGGGAGCGCGCCTTCCCTGTCTCACAGCCGGCGCCTCCCCCGCTGCACACAGCCCTCTCTGCATGCTGCCGACTGGTCCTGTGGCAGCGCTCCTCCCCCAGGCCAGCCTCCTCTCTGCTCCTCGGCGGCCATCTTCTCCAGAACGCATGGTGAACGCTGCTGGAAGCGCTGGACGGAAGCATCGTGGTCTGGGTCCCCCCGCATACCTCTCCTCCGCTGTGGCTCAGGTCTGTGTATGCAGCGCTGTGTCCTACCAGGCCCTGTGTCTGTGTAGTTGAGTAATCAGCGCTGTTAGTGCAGGAATTGTTATTTCTTTGCATTGTATGTGACTGTGCTAGCGCTGCTGCCTGTAACTTTTCTTCTCTAAACTGTCAGCTTTATTACTGTCCCTGTTCTTCTGCTAAAGCCCTTGCGGTGCGGTGCGGTGCTGCAGGGTGGTCTCTCGCCTATTTAATACTTAATTGGTGAGAGAGGTCACATACGTGGTGCCATCATGTCTGAAAGTGATTTTCCCCTCCGGCTACAGTGTACCACGTGTAAAGTACCGTTAGCGGAGGGGGAGGGTAGCGCGGAGGGCCTTTGCCGGCAGTGTTTGTCCATGGCGCGGCCTATTACGGTTACAGCACCGGTACAGGAGCCGCCCTGGGCTTGTTTCGCTCAGACGTTAACAGCTTTAGTGGGCCAGTTAGCTCCGCAGCCCGCGTTTACCCCGAGGGGTTTGTCCCAGCAGTCTGTGGTGTCGTCACCCATGCAGGGGTTCCCACGACAATTGGTGGTACCCCACAGTCTCCCTATTTCCCCGCTCCCGGGTTCTCAGGAGCCAGCGTGGGTTAACTCCCTGACGAGTTCTGTACAGCACTTGTCGGACGTGTTGCAAGGGGAGTCTGTGATGCGGCCTCATAAAAGGCCGGTGGCGTCTCTGTCCGCTCCTTATGAGGATGACGAAGGGACGTCTGATGATGGGGAGATTCTGGATCCTTACGATCAGGAACCTCTCCATACTAAGGACGCTGATGCTAAGTCCAAAGTATATATTCCTGGACTTATTCGGGCGGTCCGCACAGCCTTGGTGATTGAGGACGAAGTTCCCCCAGCGGCTAAATCTAAGTATGCCTTTTTCAAAGATGTGAAGGGCGATGCCACAGTCTTTCCTCTTTCGGGTCAGTTGGTGGACCATTTAGAGGAGGCGTGGAAACAACCTGGCAAAAGATACCAGCCGCAGAGACGCCTGGCGGTGGCTTATCCGTTCGCGGATAATTATTTTGCTAAGTGGGAATCCCCTCCACAGGTGGATTCTCACGTGACCCGTCTTGTCCGTAGTGCCACATTGCCGATGCCATCCATGTCCTCCCTTAAGGATGCTACGGACCGCAAGGTAGAAATCTGCCTGAAGTCCGCTTATTCCCTTGCAGGGGGGGCAGCACGGCCGGCT
The DNA here is from genome assembly GCA_031769625.1 of Taudactylus pleione. Lineage (NCBI taxonomy): Eukaryota > Metazoa > Chordata > Amphibia > Anura > Myobatrachidae > Taudactylus > Taudactylus pleione. The sequence goes on from JAUIMM010000065.1 coordinate 36,050,618, forward strand.
ATGGCCATTTGCTGGGTTGCCAGAGCGATGGAGCGCTGGGCGGATTCATTAGAGGCTTCTTTTGAATCCGACTGTCCGGCCGAACAGGCGGAGTTGATTGCCAATCTCCGTGATTCGGCCACCTACATCAACGAGGCGGCTCTAGACATTAGTACTCTGGTGTCTAGAATTTCTTCAGCAGCGGTAGCTGCTCGTCGCACCTTGTGGCTGCGATCCTGGAAGGCGGACGCAGATTCCAAGAAAGGTCTGGAAGCGTTGCCGTTTACCGGAGAAGTTCTCTTCGGTCCGGATCTGGATAAGATTGTGGCCACGCTGGCGGCAGCCAAATCTGCTTGTCTCCCGTCGGCCGCTGCTCCTTCTGGTTCGGGACCATCGTCCTTTCGGTCATCTAGGGCCCAGGGCAGGCCCAAACCACAGTCGTTTCCTCGACAGGCTGGCCCTAAGAAATCGGTCAAGCCCCGGAAGCAGGCATGGAGTACCAGACGTCCGGCCCCCAAGCCAGATGACAAGCCTGCGGCCTGACGGTCCGGGCCTCCCTTTGGGGGATCCCAGGGTGGGAGGCCGCCTGCTACAGTTCGCCCAGTGTTGGTCGACCACTACGACAGACACTTGGGTTCTGGAGGTGGTTTCCCACGGATACGCCCTCTCCTTCCGGCACAGACCCCCGGCTCGCTTCTTCACCACGGGTCTCCCATCAGACCGGAACAAGGCTACGGAGCTGCGGAAGGTATTGCACACTATGCTCCAGGCTGGAGTTATAGTGGCTGTTCCATTCTCCCAGAGGGGCCAGGGTTTCTATTCAAATCTATTTTTGGTACAGAAACCCAATGGGTCATATCGTCCGATTCTCAACCTCAAAGCACTCAACAAGTCTTTGCGGGTCCCGAAGTTTCGGATGGAGACCCTACGGTCCATCATTCTGGCGCTGGAACCTGGGGACTACTTGGTGTCATTGCACATACAGGACGCTTACCTGCATGTCCCTATTCTTTGGCGCCATCAACAGTTCCTCAGGTTTGCAATCCGCAGCGACCACTTCCAGTTTCGGGCGTTACCTTTTGGCCTGGCAACAGCACCACGTGTTTTCACCAAGGTGATGGCGGTCATGGCGGCTTCTCTGCGGCTGCAGGGAGTCCGCATGTTGCCGTATTTGGACGACCTGTTATTGGTGGCAGGATCTCCAGAGCTCCTGTTACGCCACTTGGACCTGACCATTGCACTGCTGCAACGGCACGGCTGGCTAATCAACTGGCAGAAGTCCACTCTAATCCCGTCTCGGAGGATTCTGCATCTTGGAGCCTTATTGGACTCGGGACAGCAAAGGATCTTCGTGACGGAGGACAAGATCTCTGCTTTACAGTCAAGGGTGCGCAGTTGCCTGCACAGCCGCCGGGTGTCCTTACACTCGGCGATGAGGTTACTGGGCTCCATGGTGTCGGTGTTCGACATGGTGGAATACGCCCAGTTTCACTCCAGACCTCTGCAGCACCTGATCCTGTCCAAGTGGAACGGGCTGACTCAGTCTTTGAAGTCCCAGACGATTGTGCTCACCCAGGAGGTTCGCCTGTCCCTTGCGTGGTGGTTACAGACGACCCACCTCAACAAGGGACGTCCGTTCTGGGTTCCAAATTGGGTCCTGTTGACAACGGACGCCAGTCTTCGGGGCTGGGGAGCACTTTCGGGTCCACACTTGTTCCAGGGCAGGTGGACGCCGACAGAAGCGGAGCTTCCAATAAATATCTTGGAACTCCGTGCGGTCTTCAATGCTCTCCAGCAGGCACAGCGGTTTCTCCAGGGTCGCCCGGTGCAGGTCCAGTCGGACAACGCTACCACCGTGGCCTACATAAACAGGCAAGGAGGAACTCGCAGTCGGGCGGCTCTCGTAGAAGTCTCTCGGATCCTGGTTTGGGCGGAGCGCAATCTTCCGGCCATATCAGCGGTCTTCATCCCGGGAGTGCTAAATTGGGAGGCGGACTTTCTAAGTCGCCAGGACGTTCATCCGGGGGAATGGTCCCTGCACCCGGACGTTTTTCAACTACTGGTGGACAGGTGGGGTCTTCCAGAAATCGACCTCATGGCGTCCCGGCACAACAACAAGTTGCCGGTGTATGGGTCTCGCACAAGAGACGAAGGGGCGTCTCTGGTGGATGCTCTGTCCGTCCGGTGGCCGTTCCGGTTCGCATACCTGTTCCCTCCGGTCTCCCTTCTTCCACGGGTAATCCGGAAATTCAAACAGGAAGGAGGGACGCTCCTGTTGATAGCTCCCGCGTGGCCCAGACGGCACTGGTTCTCAGACCTTCAGGGTCTGTCCGTGGACAGTCCTCTGCGGTTGCCGCTACGACCGGATCTTCTGTCTCAGGGTCCTTGCCTTCACCCGGACCTGACTCGGCTGTCTTTGACGGCGTGGCTGTTGAGACGGCCATGCTGAGGTCCCGGGGGTTTTCCAGCTCTGTGGTGCGTACCATGTTACGAGCTCGGAAACCGTCTTCCGCGAGGATATACCATCGCGTGTGGCATACGTTCTTCCAGTGGTGTCGACCGAGAGGTTATGCACCGCGGGAGTTTCGTCTGTCTCGGATTCTCGCCTTCCTGCAAGCGGGACTAGATCATGGGCTTCGCCTTGCTTCTTTGAAGGTACAGGTTTCGGCCCTATCTGTCTGGTTTCACCGTAGGATTGCTACAATCCCGGATGTGCGCACCTTTATGCAGGGTGTTCTCCGCATTCAGCCGCCCTTTGTTCCACCTGTGGCGCCTTGGGATTTGGCTGTGGTCCTGAGGGCTCTCCAAGGACCGCCGTTTGAACCACTGGGCTCAGTGGATCTTAAATGGCTAACAGCTAAGACTGTTTTCCTTCTGGCCATTGCTTCGGCCAGACGTGTTTCTGAGTTAGGGGCTCTTTCTTGTAGACCCCCTTTCTTGGTTTTTTATGGGAACAGGGCAGTGCTCCGCACTCGGCCCGAGTTTCTTCCCAAAGTTGTTTCCCAGTTTCATGTTAACGAGGAAATAGTTGTTCCGGCCTTTAACTCACCGGGTCTTTCCGTGGGTGAGGCCTCTTTGGATGTTGTGCGGGCCTTAAGGACTTATGTTGACCGCACTTCTTCGTTTAGGAAGTCAGACGCTTTGTTTGTCCTCTATGGCTTCCGTAAAAAGGGTTGGCCTGCTTCAAAGCAAACTTTGGCAGCCTGGATCCGTATGGCTATTTCTGAAGCTTATCTTCATGAAGGCCTACCGGTCCCTCCTTCTCTGAAGGCTCATTCCACTAGGTCTGTGGGTCCTTCGTGGGCAGCTCGACGTGGTGCCTCGGCAGTTCAGATCTGCAAGGCTGCTACGTGGTCTTCTGTCCATACCTTCGTGAGGTATTACAGGTTTGACACCTTCGCCTCTCAGGATGCTTCCTTCGGGCGGCGGATTCTCCTTTCTGCACAGGAGCGTCCCCACCCTTAAAGGATACTGCTTTGGGACATCCCCAAGGTATCCTGTGGATACCCTATGGACCCTGAAGTAGAAAATATGAGATATGGTAAGAACTTACCCTTGTTATCTCTATTTCTACGAAGTCCATAGGGTTCCACAGGACTCCCGCCCTGTCGCACCTGTGCTGCAGATGGGCTTTGCTCTGGTCACCGGTTTTCCGTCTCCCTCTGGTGAGAATGTGATTCTTGTATGTGTCCAGATCTTTGTTCTCTCTCTTCCTTCTCCTCCTCCGGCCTATGGCTTGGTAACTAACTGAGGTGCCTTGGCCCGGGGGCGGGGTATAGGAGGGGGACCTAGTGCATCCTGGGAGGCTGAAAGCTTAACTCTTTGGTGCCCTGCGACTGACGTCACACCTATACCCCAAGGTATCCTGTGGAACCCTATGGACTTCGTAGAAATAGAGATAACAAGGGTAAGTTCTTACCATATCTCATATTTTTTAAATCTGAAGAATTTGAATATAATAAACACATTAAAAAACATAAAACATTGAAAAGGCTCAGGCGCTTGTCAGTTGGAAATTAAATAAGTTACTATCTAGTCAAATTGACAAGTATTTCAGCTGCAGAGATAAGAATGAGCCTGTGAAAAGCTCATTCCAAATTCAAAAACTGAAAAGAAAAATATTACATAGTAACTCTGCGCAAAGGGATAATAAACATAATATGTGAGATGGCAGAAAGATACAAATATTATAAGTGCTTCTAAAAAATTGTAAGGACTCAATCAAAGTGCATACATATAAATGTAATTGGGTAAAAAATAACACATAAAATAAAGAGCTTATAAATCACCACATGATAAAATGAAACCATAAACCTAGCCCTAAAATTCTTGCATCAATCGACTGAAAATGTGTAGGATAATATAAATCACATTAGCAAATATATCAATTGAGTTGAATATCTCTCAATTCCTTAGTAATAATATCACATCCAGTTTAGGTATCTTGGTGTATTCTGCAGATATTTAAAAGTATCAATCAAATATGTAGTATACACTACTGATGTTTATAATAATCCTGCAGATCAGCCCAACATTTGCCCTCTTCAAAATAATGTATATGGTTGAAGTCCCATGAGGGCAATAGTTGATAGCAACTTGGAATATGGCAAAGTCTATAATAGTGCTCACCCGCTGATTTGTTCTATATCCTGATGGCGTCTTGTCGTGATCAGGCTGCAAGAGCCTTGGGCGTATGGAGCGGCAACTGCCTGCACTCCGCCACTGGTAAGCTCTGTATCCCGAAGGTGTCCTGCTGTAATTGGGCTGCAAGAGCCTAAGAAGTATATAGCGGCACCAGCCTGTACTTCGTTGTAACAGTGTCTTACAATGTGGCAATGGCTGCGCTGTATCGACTTCAATGTGTCAGTGGTGGTGGTCACGTGAACGGTCTGGCAGTGCCCTGGATACTCAAAAGGTTCAGCAGCTGAGCGTCTTAGCCAAATTGAAATAGCTGGGGATCCCCCTGACGCGTTTCACCCCTGAAAGCAAGGGGCGAAACTGTAAAACTTCTTCAGTTAACTAATATTATTTTTAGACCTTATCGAAGTCCTCATTTGCAATAATATGAGTACAGTCTCAACAAACTTGGGGAAATCTCTCTAATTCTGAAAATAAAGTCCATATGTATATTGTTGTCTCCATTATTGTTTAGCTTATAAAAGGCTGTACTGTAAAAGCAGCGGACACTCCTAACTCTCAATTTTCAAACACAGCCTGTGACATGACAGTTAGGAGCTGGTTGTTTGGGACTTTTTCTCCGCTCACTTTATCTCCATCCAAGGCTTAGTAAATAGGTCCCATATAGTTGTTATGTGACTCGACTCCAGCTTTGACTACTGTAGAGGAGTTGGGCTGCTGTTCCTCAAGATACTAGCTGTCGATATTAATAAACATTTGTTCTTCATGCAGGTGGGCTCTCTAGAGGTGTGGACGAGAGAGCTGGTGAACGAACAGTATGCCGTGGCAGTGCTAAATAAAGGAACAGATGGATTGCCGAAGCGCTTCACTACAAGCCTTGCCACTCTCAATATCACAAAGTGCACTATCGGCTATAAACTCTATGATGTGTTTGAGGAAACGTTCTTGGGGACTGTTAAACCAGAAGCCCCAGTTGATATGCAAATCGCACCTACAGGTGTCATCCTGTTTTTTGTTCAACCAGTTTCTGTCCACCATCGTCCTTTGTAATGACCATCACAAATAACTGCAATTGGATACATACACTACCGTTCAAAAGTTTGGGGTCACCCAGACAATTTCATGTTTTACATGAAAACTGACTTTTTTTATCAAATGAGCTGCAAAATGAATAAAACATATAGTCAAGACATTGGCAAGATTAGAAATAATGATTTTTATTTGAAATAATAATTTTGTCCTTCAAACTTTGCTTTCGTCAAAGAATGCTCCTTTTGCAGCAATTACAGCATTGCAGACCTTTGGCATTCTAGCTGTTAATTTGTTGAGGTAATCTGAAGAAATTTCACCCCACGCTTCCTGAAGAACCTCCCATGGATTGGCTTGATGGGCACTTCTTGCGTACCATAAGGTCAAGCTGCTCCCACAACAGCTCAATGAGGTTGAGATCTGGTGACTGTGCTGTCCACTCCAGACAGAATACCAGCTGCCTGCTTCTTCCCTAAATAGTTCTTGCATAATTTGGAGGTGTGCTTTGGGTCATTGTCCTGTTGGAGGAGGAAATAGGCTCCAATCAAGTGCTGTCCATGGGGTATGGCATGGCGTTGCAAACTGGAGTGATAGTCTTCCTTATCCAAAATCCCTTTTACCTTGTACAAATCTCCCACTTTACCAGCACCAAAGCAGCCCCAGACCATCAAATTACCTCCACCATGCTTAACAGATGACGTTAGGCACTCTTCCAGCATCTTTTCACTTGTTCTGCGTCTCACAAATGTTCTGTGTGATCCAAACACCTCAAACTTCGGTTCGTCTGTCCATAACACTTTTTTCAATCTTCCTCTGTCCAATGTCTGTGTTCTTTTGCCCATATTAATCTCTTCCTTTTATTGGTTAGTCTCAGATATGGCTTTTTATTTGCCACTCTGCCTAGAAGGCCAGCATCCAGGAGTCGCCTCTTCACTGTAGACGTTGACACTGGTGTTTTGCGTGTACCATTTAATGAAGCTGCCAGTTGATGACTTGTGAGGCGTCTATATCTCAAACTGGAGACTCTAATGTACTTATCTTCTTGCATAGTTGTGCACCGGGGCCTCCCACTTCTCTTTCTACTCTGGTTAGAGCCTGTTTGTGCTGTTCTCTGAAGGGAGTAGTACACACCATTGTAGGAAATGTTCAGTTTTTTGGCAAATTCTCGCATGGAATATCCTTCATTTCTAAGAACAAGAATAGACTGTCGAATTTCACATGAAAGTTCTCTTTTTCTGGCCATTTGGAGAGTATAATCGAACCCACAAATGTGATGCTCTAGATTCTCAACTAGCTCAAAGGAACGGGCAAACCCGTTTTCAGCTGTGCTAACATAATTGCACAAGGGTTTTCAAGGGTTTTCTAATCATCCATTAGTCTTCTAACGCACTTAGCAAACACAGGGCTTGATTCAGACCCGCTCGCAAGCCCTTGAGCGCTCGCGAGCGGGTCGATGGTCCGCAGTGCGCATGCGCAAGCCCCGGAGCCAGAGAGAAATTCTCTCGCTCCGTGGCTCACTACAAAAGTGGTGGCTGTCGATGTTGATCGACAGCTCGCCCCATTTTGTAGGCGTGGCAGGGGGTGGCTTCACAAACTGAGGCATTCCCATGCGAACGCCTGCCGTTTGTGGGCGGCCTCAATGACATCACCAGTGATGTCAGTGGGAAAGCTTCCGGCTCTATTAGAGCCAGAAGCTCTCTGGGGCTTGCGGCCACGAGACCCTACCACAAGGGTCTCATCGCAAGCCCCGATGGTCATCATCCTGGCCGCTCGCAATAGGTCTGGGTGGTCACTCACAGCTATGCGAGCGGCCAGGAGGCCGCAGAAAAAAAACAAAAACTCCCTGATTCAGAGCGTCCGTCTCTGAATCAGGCCCATAATGTACCATTAGAACACTGGAGTGATGGTTGCTGGAAATGGGCCTATGTAGAAATTCCTTTAAAAACTAGATGTTGGCAGCTAGTATAGTCATTTACCACATTGACAATGTATAGCGTGTATTTCTGATTAATTTAATGTTACCTTCATAGAAAAAAAAAAGTGCTTTTCTTTCAAAAATAAGGAAATTTCTAGGTGACCTCCAAGCTTTTGAACGGTAGTGTAACTTATGCCATACTTGTAAGTGATAGGGTGATCTGATGGAAGGTACGATGCCACTGTAAGGTAGTGGTTCGATGCACTGTGCAAAAATACATTTATTTCTGTAAAGGGTGTATGACTATCTGTTCGACAGGTTTTTATGAACCATTGTTTTGTTTTGTTTTGTTTTATTAGAAGAGAAATATTCTGCATAATTCTGCATAATTGTTTTAGCGGCACAGATGCAGGTTTTGAGGAACCAAATAATTCTAAATATGTGGCTTCAATTAAATTTGCATCAAATCTGCAAATTCTTGGCACTAAATGCAGTTTTTGGAGATCAGAAACTAATATTGATATGAGAAAGCAGATTAAGGCACGGTTATCTCTATTGTGTATTGATCAGGTTTATGAGAAACGTGATTCTCCTGGGTGTTTTCGGGGTATATGTATCAAGCAGTGAAAAGCGTGGAGAAGTTGCCCATAGCAACCAGTCAGCTCCTACCTATTTTTATTTTATAGAATGTGCTTGATAAATGCTACTTCAAAGTTGATTGGTTGCTATGGGCAACTTCTCCACTGCTCCATTTCTCCACACTTTTCACTGTTTGATACATCCCCTTAAGGAGAGACCGGACATACAGTGATGGTCACACAGCACAGGGATATTCTGTGGAATCTGCAGGTTACTTGAACACTCTGCAGGGTTATTTCTACACATGTTTACAAATCAATGATTGTATAATATTCAATATATTTTATAAATATTTCTTAATGTACAAATCAATCAAACATTATATATGTGATTTAAATGGGAAATCTAAGTCATTACCAATAAATGTTTTTTCCCCTTCGCTTCTGTGTACTGAGCATTTCGAAGGTTTAAAACTGTTGTCCATCAATTAAAGAGAACCTACTCAGGTTTATGTAATTTTTTTTTTTTATTGAAGCAATGCACAAAAAAACATGAGCATTTCTTACAATGCAATATTACATGTATGGGATCAGAAACAGTTAGACCCAATGAAACAGTTATTACATAAGGCATAAGAATAAAGTCAGTGATGGTGACAATGAAACAATACGCCATCATTTTAAAAACACACCTTGCAACAAATAGGTTTGCTCAGATATTGAAATACATACATTATAAATTGTCGATTACTCAATTAAACAAAATAAACAACACATAATACAAATTTAAATAAAAGAAAAGACAATTTGCTCGCTCCTCCCTCCACTCCTATCCCAAGTCAGGGATCGGGATCGGTGGAACACCCTCGATCTCCCGCATAAGATACCAGGATGTATATCGTATGGAATTTCGAATTTGATCTTGAATACTTATGGAAAGAGTTGCAATAAAACTTTCCCACATCTCAAAAAATTTTCAGTTTTAATCTCTTTGTCGTGCATCGCCTCTACCCAGGCCATACGAAACAGAACAGTTTTGCTTTGAAAAGGGATAGGGTGGGAGGCTCTGGGTGTATCCACACCTGCAGAATAGACTTACAAGCGGCAGCGCTGACCGCCAATAATAGACGACTACCACCTCTCGTAATTCTAGTCCCACTTGGAAGAATGCCAAATAAGGCCCATTCAGGGGTCACAGTCGTGTGATTAACCAGGTGTTCTTTAGAGTAATTTAGTACTTGTAGCCAGAATCTATGAATTAGTGGACACAACCATAAACAGTGAAATAAATCAGCTTGAGATTGGCCGCACTTAAAACACGAATGAGAGTTTGAGAGACCAATCACAAATCTTCTATGAGGGGACAAATAGGACCTGTGCAGTATATTCAAAAACATCTGTTTACATGGTGGGAGATAAAATATAACAAGACTTGTGATGATCTTTTAATAAGTCTGCCACCTGCATACTGGGAAGCTGCGAGATCCATGTTTGGGGCCCTCCCTGAGAAGTAGAGTAGTCTAAGAGATGTTGAAAATGATTGTAAGCCATAGAAATCGCCTTTTTTCTTAACGGTGCCTCTTGTAGCAAGGTATCCAAAGGTTTTGACCAATCATTTTGGGAGAAATATCTAATGGTTTGGCTAACGTAATGTTGGGCTAGAAGAAAGGCAACAGGGTAGGCAGCCAATACCGGGAATTTCTCTGTTGCCTCCTGAAACGTGAGGGGCCGCTTTGCTGAGACATCCACCAAACATCCAATGTTAATCACTCCCCCCACCCTCCATATGTTAAAGGGATGTCTAGCCACGCCTTCCCGGAAATCGGGATTACGTATAAAAGGAAGATAAAGGGATTTATGTGCATTTAAGTTATGTTTATGTCGCAAACTATGCCACAGCCTCCTGGGGGGCCAAAGCAGCGGGTTCTCTCTCAGGTGGGTCGGAACCTTCTGATCATGGAGGTGCATAAATGACACCAAGTCTCCCCCCTCTAGAAATTCCCTCTCCAAAGAAGTATTTGAGTAAACCTCTTTGTCATGCAGCCAATCTTTAAGGTAACGCAGAAGAGCCGCTTGAGAGTACCATTGCACATTTGGGAAATGAATTCCACCGTTTGATTTAGGTTGTTGTAGTTTTAATAAGCCAATGCGCGGTCTTTTTCCTTGCCAAATAAATCTTCGGAAAAAAAAATGAATATGGGTAATGTCTTTGGGAGTGAGTGGCAATGGTAGGAATTGCATCAAATACATAAGACGGGGAAATGTTATCATTTTGATTAGGTTTGCCCTTCCAACGTATGAAACAGGGAGGGACTTCCAGCTCAGTGGCTATCCTACTTAATTGTTGGATATAATTAAGGCTATAAATAAGACCTGGTTTTCTAGGAATTTTCACTCCCAAATAAGTAAAGTGATCAGAGCGCCAGGAAAGTGTGACATTATCTGCCCCCACAATGTTAGATATATTTTGACCTAATCGAAGAGCCGTTGACTTAGCCCATTTAACTGCAAAACCAGACACCTCTCCGAACAAACACAATTTTTCAATTATATATGATGAGGATTCCGAGGGGTTAGAAATGTATAACAAAATGTCATCTGCAAATGCAGTTAGTTTTATGACTCTGGAGCCAATGGGGATACCTTTAATAAAATCATCTTTTTCTATTATACATAGAAGGGGATCAATAGCTATATTAAAAAGGAGTGGGGAAAGCAGATAACCCTGACGGGTGCCACGGGACATGAATAAAGGTTCACTACAATGGCCATTTAAGAGTATGGAAGTGGACGGGTGCATATAAAGATATCGGATGAGACTTATAAAAGTGGGGTGAAAGTTTCGACGAGAGAGAATAGAAAACAGATGTGGCCACAGGACAGTGTCAAATGCTTTAGTTGTATCTAAGCTTATTAAAGTTTTGAAAAGAAGCAACCACTGCGGCCACAGCTGCTCTCTCCCCCCTGACAGAATGTCTGTCACGAACGAAACCTAGTTGATGAGTGGTGAGAATCTGAGGGAGAATAAGTTGGAGTCTGGCCGACATTATTTTGGCCAACAATTTAATGTCCGTGTTAAGCAGGGTTATGGGACGATATGAATCAAGGAGTTGAGGGTCGCGCTGAGGTTTGGGAAGTACAATAGTGTGAGCTGAGTTAAAATGAGGGAATGGTGAGTTATTGTGAAGAATATTATTGAACAATTCAGCCAAAGCAGGGGCTACTTGAGGTTTTAAGATTTTGTAATATTCGTTAGAAAAGCTGTCGGGGCCACGAGATTTATGTAATTGAAGCTCAGTAACAGCCGCAGTAACCTCCTCTAATGTGATGTCTTCACCCAATCCCTCCGACTGCGACGGAGAGAGGTGGGTTAAATTTGCGTCTTGCATAAGCATATTATGTGCAGCTTCATTAAAGAAGGGGGCTGAATATAAATTAGTGAAATGGGTCTCAAAAAGTTTCAAAATATCTGGGGAATTAGTAATTGTGGATCCTGAATTTGGGTGTTTGATTGCTATAACAAATCTACGAGGTTGACTCGATTTGGCCATGGTCGCCAACAAGCGACCTGTTTTATTTCCCCAACGAAAATATTTATATTTGGAGAACACCAAGTCCCTCTTAGCTTGGGATAAAAGAAAATCATTCAAAAGTTGTTTAGCTTGCGTATAATTTTGCAATGAGTTTTCTGAAGGTGAGTCTAGGTGAGTTTTTAACGCTTGAGATAACGCTTCATGCAGAGATGTATATTGTTTATTGGATTTTTTTTTTGTCTGGATACAAGTTCAATAATGTGTCCTCTAAGGACCGCTTTAGACGCACCCCAGAATGCTGCTGGTCTCTCCCAGCTGTCCACATTGTCATCCAAATAGTTTGCCCACTGAGTGGTAAGGAAGTCTTTAAATTCGGTAGATTGGTATAAATAGCTGGGAAAGCGCCAGAGACGTGAGCCTCCTGTTTGCACCGACCTCGTAAGAGACAATGAAATTGGAGCGTGGTCAGAGATTAAAATATTGTGTCAGTGTGTGTGTCAGTGTGGTGAACAGACGCCACTAGGGAATCGCTAATTAAAATTGTATCAACTTGTGACCATGAATGGTGGACCCCAGAAAGAAAGGTAAACGTTTTATCCGTAGGGTTAAGAAGGCGCCAAATGTCCGTAAGCTGGAGAGAGGACCTGAGGGAGTGGATTTGTCTCCTAATGAATGATTCAAGTTTCTGGGGGGAGGTTGTTTATCGAGCATAGGGTCATCTACGGTGTTGAAATCCCCACCTAGGATCAGGGGGAAATTAGTTCTCTGTGCTAGGAGGTGTGTGAGATCTTGCAAAAAATCAGAGGTAGCCACATTTGGGGCATAAATGTTTACTAAGGTGTAACGGGAGCCCCACACCTCTACATCTTAAAGCAAATAGCGGCCATTGGGGTCCACCTCTGAATGGAGAATGGAATAGTGAAGGTCTTTATGTAATAAGATAGCTACTCCTATGGCTTTCCTATGAAAATCTGCAGAAACACATTGTCCCAACCACGGTGCCCGGAGAGAGGACCCGCTACCCCGTTTCCAGTGGGTCTCTTGGAGAAAAATTAATTGGGGACGAAATCTTTTTACGTTTTATCGGAGTGTTAAGATCCCCCACGTTCCAGGAGACAAGTTTGAAATGTGTGTTAGAGGGAGGGATAACCAACCCAGATGGATTTATAGGGATGTTAGCCAATACCCCTACTAGGGTGGTGTCCAGTAAAAAGATGAAATTCTTCCATCACCAACCCCCCGTCCCAGCAAGCGGAGGGAAATAGGCATAATGACATCTGGCCCTTAACAACAATAATATCATGTGAGGGGAAGAGACGAGCAAATGAAACACATAAACAAAAACAAAAATAAAGAAACATACATTGCTTCATACCACTTTTTCCATATTTTTCCAGAATCCACCAAAACTTAGCGAGAACCATATAGTCAAATGGTACTCGCAAGGAACAATAGAACAATTAGAACTACACAAAATTAGAGTAGCTCAATTATCAAAGAAGTATATTCATATAGAGTAAAACAGAAATAGGTAATAGGCATAATATATATGGAGTTATCTGTTTGGAGAGACGCCCCGGCCAAGCATACGGGTCACGTGTCTTAGCTTGAGCTGGGTCAGTAAAAAATATTGTACGACCATTGTCTTGGATCCTGAGCTTAGCAGGGTACATTAGGGCAAACCTAGTGTTGTTATCATGGAGCTGTTTGCACACATCCGAAAACTCTCTGCGTTTTTGGGATACAGATGCAGAGAAGTCTTGGAACATCAATATGCGAGACTCATTGACTGTAAGATGGGAGAGTCTCCGGAATGCCCGCAAGATATGCTCCTTCATTCGAAAATCAAGGAATTTTGCTATGACCGCTCTAGGTCTAGCTTTAACATCAGGGCGGTCAGGGCCTATACGATGGGCACGTTCAATATGTGGGATTATAGAATCATCATGCCTGTCTAAAGCCCCTAGAATGTTGACAGAGAGATATTCCAATAACTGAGCTTCCCGGATACTCTCGGGGATACCGATGAAGCGCAGATTACTTCTCCTGTGCCTGTTTTCCAGGTCATCAATTTTAGTTTGTAAGGATTGGATTGACACAGCTTGAGTATTTGAAGATTGTTGAATTGTATGGACTTGGTCTTCCGAATCACTAACACGTTGTTCCAGGGAATTTAATCTAGAAGAGTTAGCTTCAATTTTAGATAGTGCTGTGTCAAAAAGAGTTTTCTATCAATCAAAGGCATTAGGATTTTGGATATTTCTTTTGCCATTTCGGTAGAGGAAGGGAGATTACAGGGGGCTGCCTCAACTGAAGCAGAGTCTGAGGCAGGGGACGGGGGGAACGGGGGGGGGGGGGGCAGATTTCCCCATTGGTTTATTAGATCTGCTCATTCTGGTGTTTGCAGATGGGTTTGATGATTTGTTAGTTGTATTTTTTTGGAAGTATCTGTCCATAACGTGTCATGGGGGACACTCTATTAGAAATGGCGTGATACAAATAGGATTATGAACAGGAAAATTCCACAATATATCTAAATTATTTATACAGTGAATATAATGGTAAAGATAGAAGGTATGGAGCCACTCAAAAAATAATACTCTGCATTATTAGAATATAGTAAATACTGTCTGTGAAAAAACTAAATATAAATTCCAATAGCAGTGTATATTATTAGAACAATGCACAAATATAACCACTAGATGGCAGCAAAATATTAGAAATAGTAACTCAAATGGTAACTCAAATGGTATGAGGTAAAGTTAGGGTTCGAAGTGAAGACCCAGCTTTTACTTACATCAACTATCAAACAATACACAATAGCAATATCCCCCTTTTTTTCTTTTTTTAAGAGATAATTAAGAGAATAATAAATAAAGATTAATATAAAAACACATGAGAATGAAAATGACACAAGCAACGTTGGTTTGCAGATGATAATCTGCTAATTTCTGGAACTCAGGAGTGGGGTTCAGAGCAGCCCTTTGTCGGATGTGAATATCAATGCCACAGATGTTATAGATCAGTGTTGGCTAACCTTGACACTCCAGCTGTTGTGGAACTATATATCCCAGCATGCCCTGCCACAGTTTTAGCATGCCCTAATAGCAAAACTGTAGCAGTGCATGCTGGGTTATGTAGCTCCATAACAGCTGGAGTGTCAAGGTTAGCCAACACTGTTATAGATAGTGTTCAGTGCTTTTGAGAACTAGCAGGAGCCAAAATAAATCAGCATACGTTTCTCCAGGTTCAACGCTGTTGAACAGGGGGGTCAGCAAAACAGATCCCAGGTGCTTTGATCAGCAATATGGTTGTCCCAGAAGCCGCCAGCCACCTCTAGACCAGGATCGCGGCAGTTACTCCAGCAAAGGGGGATCCAGTACCTAAGGACCGCCGACGCCGTGGAAAACTGCTGATCACAGCAGAGAGTCTTCACCGGCCTCTCTGTCTGTCCAGGAACCGCAAATGGAGCTGCACCAGAAACAGCGTGGGGGAAGCCAGGCGCCTGCAGCCGTCAGCAGTGGAGAGGTGAGGTAGGTCAGTGCTCGTTCGCGCCACCAAACCCGCCGGGGCAAGGATGATTTTACAGCAGCGTCTTCTCATTAACCGGGGAGCTCCGAAGAGCAGTCAGGCCGTGGTAGTGGTCGGCTCAAAAGGCAGCTGTTCACAGCGGGAACTCCACGCCAGCAACTGCGCCCAGCGGATCTCAGCGACGGGGAGTGTGCCAGGTAAGTGGTCATCTCCGGTGCTTTTTAATGGAGGGGTTGTGCGGGTAGCCTCCGCGTGGGGGAAGCCAGGTGCATGCAGCCATCAGCAGTGGAGAGGTGAGACAGTTCAGCGCTCGTTCGCGCCACTAAACCCCATCAGGGCAAGAGTGGTTGCACGGCAGCGTCTCCTCACTAACCGGAGAGCCCTGCAGAGCAGACAGGCCGTGGTAGCAGTCGGCTCAGAAAACAGTTGTTCACGGCAGGAGCTCCACGCCAACAATTGCGCCCAGAGGATCTCAGCGATGGGGAGTGCGCCGGGTAAGTTGTCACCCTCGGTGTTTGTTAATGAAGAGAATGTGCGGGTAGCCTCCGCGTCTGTCTTCGCCTCCAGACTCCACCAGAAGCTATTTAATTTATTTTTAAGATCATTTAATAGTAAAGATGTATTGTAAATGTGTATTTAAACTGTATATAGCCCCTGCACAGTGTAGGCAGCCATTTTATGGGCTCATCTAATCATGACAGTGTGGCTTAAACCTTCATTAGGAACGCTTCAGAGCTTCTGAATCCAATTATTTGGATAATGTGCTGCCTTTGTTATGGGGGAATTGGGAAAACCGGGTGCGTGAGGTAAGAACAAAGGGGTCTATTCACTAAGCCTTGGAGAGAGATAACATGGAGAAAGATATCTCCCAGCCAATCAGCTCTTAACTGTCAACTTACAGGCTGTGTTTGAAAAATGACAGGAGCTGATTGGCTGTGACTTATCTTCCTCCATTTTATCTCTATCCAATGCTTAGTGAACAGAGGGCCTGATTCAGAGCCGGACGCTCTGACCAGAGCGCTCGCTCTGAATCAGTGCCCTCCTACCTTAAAATGGAGCGGCCTCCTGGCCGCTCGCATAGCTGTGGGTGACCACCCACAGCATATGTGAGCGGCCAAAAAGATGGTCGCGATGGTCAAGACCATCGCAACCATCGGGCTTGCGACGAGACCCTTGTGGTAGGGTCTCGTTGCCGCAAGCCCTGGAGTGATTTTGGCTCAAACAGAGCCAAAATCACTCCCACTGACATCACTAGTGATGTCACTAGTGATGTCAGTGGGGCCGGACTCAAACGGTAGGCGTTCCCATGGGAACGCCTCTGTCTGGCAACTACACCCCCGGCACGCCCACTAAAGGGGGCGTGCTGTCAGTCACCATCGACAGCACGCCCCCTTTAGTGCGAGACCCATAACGACGGCTTGGCCGTCGTTATTCGGGTCTCGCGCATGCGCACGACGGAGCTCCCTCCGTCATGCGCATTGGGGGAACATCGACCCGCTTGCGAGCGTCCTGCGCTCGCGAGCGGGTCTGAATGACCCCCAGACTCCAAAATGTTCCTTTTGTAGTGTTTGTTTTTACATAGAAATATGACAAGTCCACTTAAAACAAATTAAGATACTGATTGAAATAATAGAAAACCTTTCGCAAAGGTCTACACAAGACCACTTTGTGTTGAAAATGGTGATTGCCCAGGTAGATCTACAAAGGATGAGTCTTAATCAGTGTCCTCCAAAATATGGTATACACTGCTGCCAGTTGTAGCTTCTGCAGCTGTTGGGGGTAAGTGACAGCACCAAGAATGAATCATAAACCACACAAATAGGGCTGAAGTGGAAAGATTCTCAAACATAATTAATGCAAATATTTCTAAATCTGCAATCTGCTTAATTGAATATATTTTATTAATATATCTTGCATGACATCTTGATCTCTGATCACGCTCCCATCACTGTCACTCTCACATTTCCCTCAAATCCATACCGTGATAACATATGGCGGTTTCATGCATACCTAGCATCTTCCGCAGATTTCCGTTCTTATCTTAAATTAAAATGGTCCAATTTTATAGATGATAATATTGAACAATGGGACAACCCAGGACTTATGTGGGAAACCTCAAAAGCGGTATTAAGGGGCCATATCATTGGTTACATGACTAAACGAAAACGTGAAACAATGACTACTTGTATTACACTACGTGCATCTGTTATCCAAAACTTTGCCACATATACTTTGGACCCATCCCCTGAACATCTGCGACTTTATAAGCAAGCTATTAGAGGATTTTCTCCTTTCACAGGCGAAACAGAGTCTGGAATTTTCTAAACATAAATATTATCGCTGGGGCAACAAGGCTGGACGTTTTTTGGCCAATATAGCCAGATCACGAAAGCCTAGAAGTCACATCTCTGCAGTTCTTAATCCTTCTACCTGTTCTCCCGCTACTGATTAACAGACCATTTTGTCCCTATTTAGCAATTATTATTCAACACTATATTCCCCACAACCAGTTAACTCAGAACAACAGAGACTTATACTATACGAAGCTCGTCTACCTAAACTTAATCAGGATCAATGTGAGATTTTAGATTCGGAAATCACTGAACAAGAACTTTGTGATGTGATTAAGGCCCTGCCCGCCCACAAAGCCCCTGGTCCAGACGGTTATTCAGGAGAGTACTATAAAATCCTCCAAGATGATCTTTCCCCACTTCTTTTAGACCTATTTCGCCATGTTCATCGCGACTCTCCCTCCCTTAGGTGCTTTAATACTTCCCATACGATTTTATTACCCAAGCCAGATAAGGATCTCCTCCTTCTCGGTTCATACCGTCCAATTACATTATTAAATGTAGATTTTAAATTACTTGCAAAAATTATGGCCACCCGTTTGCAGCAAATATTACCCACTCTTCTGACTGAACACCAGTTAGGATTCGTGGCAGGAAGACACTCGGTTAAAGGTATCTGTACCGCTATAGCCGCCATAGTTGCCTCCAATCAGAACTCCCACACTCAAACTATGCTCCTGAGCCTTGATACACACAAGGCATTTGATACAGTTCTCTGGCCCCATCTATTTGAGGTTTTGAGTCGCAGAGGATTTGCTCCAAATTTTATCAAATTACTTCACTTTTTTTTATCACTCCCCCTCAACGTCACTATTGATTAATGGATTACGTGGTACTCCCATGGAGCTGGGACGCGGCACTCAGCAGGGATGCCCCCTCTCTCCTCTCCTTTTTAATCTTGCTATTGATCCTCTCCTTCGTATTTTGCAGCCGTGGTCTAGTTTTCAGGGAGTCCGTGTGGGCACTCAAAATGTCAAACTCACAGTATATGCAGATGACAGTCTTTTATACATTCAGGACCCTCAACATACCTTACATTTAATTATGCAAAAGTTCGATCAGTTTGGCAACATCTCTGGCCTTCAAATCAATGCAGATAAATCAAGAGCAATGTTTCTTCACTCCACCATTGTTACTCTCCCTTGGGCCTCGCTTTTTTCCTTCTCCTGAGCCTCCTCACACCTGGAATATTTGGGTATTATTTTACCTAAAAACCCTACTCAATTGTATAATATGAATGTGTCACAGATGACTCGACTTATTACAGAGGAGCTCCGGAGCTGGAAACATTTGACGCTCTCATACCTTTGAAGAGCTGCCCTTAATAAAATGATGACCTTTCCCCGTCTTATTTATATGTTGCAGGCATTACCTATTCTTCTCACCAAAAAAGATGTTCAACTAATTAATAAACTGTTTAGTTCATTTTTATGGCAGGGTGGTAGGGCTCGCATCAGCCTTAGAAAACTATATCAACCTAAAGCTAATGGAGGAATAAATTTCCCTAATGTCCTAGATTATAACAATGCATCTTTAATGAGATTTTTGGTTGATTGGCTACAAGAGCAAGAGATATATGCGAATACATCCCTTGAATCACAATTTTTACCTACCATGGCCCTGAAATATTTCCTTCACATTCACGATCAAGAGGTTCCGCCAGAGGTTCTTGACAATCCTTTACTAATGACAACTAGATGCCTCTGGCATATTCTGCGTCACAAATCTTGTCTTAATGCTTATAAATCCATTTATCTCCCGCTGTTGGGTAACTTTGATTTCCAAGATGGAGGGGTAGCATATCCCTTTACGTTATGGAGAGAGGAGGGAATTCATAATATAAGTCATTTGCTTGATGTAGACACCCAGAAGCCCCTGACATTCCATGAGGCAACCCCGAGATTTGAGACTCTAAGGGCTCATCCTCTAGCATATTTTTAGGCACAATATTACATAGCCACGGTAATACTGCCACTTTCAGCTGATGACTGGTGTAATCCATTAGATCAGAGACTCTTAGGCCCAATATCCTCACGCAAAGCTATCTCTATATACTATAGATTCTTGAGTGAAAATCTAAATCATGACTTGGTCAGCCAAGGGATGCGCCAATGGTTGACACAATTTCCAACATTGACTATTGAAGACTTGGTAAAAGGGCTACTGAAGTCTCGTACACTATTAACCGCTTGTTCATATAATAAACTTTTTTTAAATGTATATCATAGGACCTATTTGTCCCCTCACAGATTATACAGAATGGGTCTAACCAACTCTCATAATTGCCCTAGATGTGCCAGGGAAGAGGCCAATCTTTATCATTGTTTATGGGAATGTCCAGTAGTCCAGGGTTTCTGGAGGCAAGTACGACGGGAGGCTGAAAACCACCTAGTCAATTTTGTACCATTTACTCCAGAATGGACTATCCTGGGTATCTTCCCAAGGGGCCAGAGGCTCACTGCAGGGAGCAGAAAATTATTACTTGCAATAAGTGCCGTAGCAAAAAGACTATTTTGCAGGATTGGATACACCCAACTCCCATCAACTTTCAATTATATAAAGAAAAATTAAATTTTATTTTCCTTATGGATTGGATTGAGTTGGTGCTTGAAAAGGAGAGGAGGGTCGCTTTTTTGTTCGATACCTGGGAAAGCTTTATTACGACTCTGCCAATTTTAACACAAACCCAAACTTATCAAAACCAGTGTTGGGTCATGACTGGTAAGTGGCTATTCATGTGCATGTAGATGGTACTTCTTATGAACATGTTATCCGTGTCGTGGGTGTGTCAATGAAAGTGGCTGTGTACATAGACACTCAACATACATCACATTGGAGGCTATACTCGGATGGAGGAACTGCACCTACCATAGGGCTGGTGCAAGTTTCCATGGACCGATCAATGGCGGCGTCTACAGAAGCACCAGGTGGTATTACATCGTCTACAGATACTATAAAAGGGTGTCCCTTTCCTTGCACATTTAAATGTATGGCTGTACACCAGGGAAGGGCTAAGTAATGGCATTTGCATAAAGTCGCAGACATGCGACCAGCAAAAGATGCAGACAAGGACGCAGCTGAGTCCGACTCAGAATTCACCTCTACATTCTTCTTATTAATGTGATGCAAGTTGTATGCATGTATGTACAGTGCACCATTGTTGATGCATCATTATGGATAAAAACACGCTTACAAGCAAATAGCTAGTCTAGAAGTACAAGTTCCAGCAAAGTAATTTCTGGAACCTAGTACAAAGCATGACATTGTTAATATTTGGTATAAATAAATGCATATCATGTCCTCAACTGCCAACTGTTCTTCTTTGCCACTGTGAACCCTCCTGTCTCTCATTCAGAGATGGTCTGGCAGCAGAGCTGGATTAAGAGAACATGAGGCCCTAGGCAAGACACTTGCTTGAGATCCCTGTGCGTGTAAGTGTGTGTATGTGTAATTGTGTCCACGGAACTCCAGATTATAATCGGGTATCTTACGGGTGTATTCACTAAGCCTTGATGAGAGATAAAGTACCAACCAATCATCTCCTGTCATTTTTCAAGCACAGCCTGTAAAGTTGATAGGTTGGTACTTTATTTCTATCCACTTTTTCTCTCTCCAAGACTTAGTGAATAGACCCCTTATCCTGGAGCCCTCACAAAGAGAGTCCATGAGTCCATGATAGTATATATCAAGCTCTGCACTCAGGTACTTCAAATAAATGAACAGCAGACTACCTTTACATTAAAGTTTCTATGTAATACATTGTCATCAGGGATACAATAAAACATCAAAAAAATCTTACCTTATATCCCCATACACCCAGTAAATTATCTGGTGTCATCCGGTGTCTCTTCCAGTATGCAAACGCTTCCAGATGACGTCAAAATTACACCATGTGACCCATCACCAACATTCTATCGGACTGGAATTGACATCAAAATACATGACTTAATTCATGTAATTAACATATAAGACATATCAAATACATATATAGTGTATGAAAAAGGCCATAATATAATAAACTATGGCACAATGGAGAGACTGTTACCGTGGTAATATCCAGATAGTGTTATATATAACCATGTATAACACAGAGCAGGATTATAGAGATTAGGATATATATATTTATTTATATCTCAATCTAGATGGTGTGGGGGTGGGTAATATTAGTACACTCCCACATGATATCACTACACAAACTAAAGTGCTCCCATGATATTAATACACCCCCAATCCACCTACAAGTTGCTTTAATATACCCTTCCCCTTCCATATACTGACCTCAGCTGGCTGAAGGCTCCCTTGTCTCTGCTCACTGTGTGGAGACAGCTTGCCTGAGCCCAGGACTGGAGAAGAGGCCTGGCCAGGGCCAGGCACTTGGGTAAGGAGAGAGAATGGGGTGGGGCCTCAGGGAGAGGAAAATGATAGAGATAGGTTAAAAAAAAGGAATGGGGGCGGAGCCTTAGAGAAGAAAAAAGAGACGAAGTCTCGGGGTGGAATAATAATGTAATTGACATAGGGGGATACTCTCACTGACACTGACTCAGCAGTGCACTTCAGCACAGTGAGCACATCCAGAGCAGCACGTCACAGTTTTAAAAGGGTGGTCTTGTCAGACGAGCATTCGGGGAACTTGATGTCCCATATGCTCGACCTGCACAAACAACGCAGTGTCAGGAGTTCTGGAGCACTTCTCTAAACCTGCACTGAAAACCTTCAACACAGAAGAGGGGGCGGAGCCAGCCAAGTGGTAGTTTTATAGTGTCAGACTCATCCCCAGCTAAGAGGTGGAAACGCACTGTCACAGACAGTGAGTGCAGGTCAGACTTGGCGGTCAGCATGACAAAACCACAGCCCTGCTCCGCCTCTGCTCCAATCGGCAATACTGCTGATTGCAGGAGAAGGATAAAGCTAGCCTGCCCACGGAAACTGCTCGCTCCCTGCCTCTTCTCAGCCCGTGGATTGGGCCAAAAGTGCCAAAAACAATCAGTCACACTGCATCCCTGGACCCTTGTCGGAGGGGGGGCCAGGGCACCTCTGAACCGGCCCAGCGGGAAGTGTCCCTGTTTCCCAGCTGCCCAATCCGCCCCTGCTTGTGACTATTCATGCATGAGGGTTGGTTTGGGCTGGAACAGGCATGGGTGGCTGAAGAGGAGACTTGGGAGGTGTGAATAAACCTGGATGGCTTGAGCCAGGACTTCCTCATGTAATGCTGTGAGGAGATAGAGAAGCTGCAGAGGATGATGGGCCCGAAGGCGAGAACAAGAATTGAATGCCGTTATTAAACAGCAGGTTGGAATGAGAACTGGAGATGATAATACTGAATGAATGAGCAGAATCGGATTGGGACCGATGATGCTGTATTGAGAGCTGGATAGGTTTCTGACCGATGTTGATGATTTGAAGAACTTAATTGATATCAGTCCGATGTTGATGACTTATTAGCTTGATTGGTTGGGACTGATGTTGAGGAATTTAATTAATATGAGTCCAATGTTGGAAGCACCAGATGAGACCGATGGTTGGAGGTATCTCAGTGGTGAAAACCAGACTGGTGTGCAAGATGATATAGGACACTTGTTTACCAGATATAGGGACTGGATATAACAGAATGGGACCGTACAGATACAGAGTACCTGGGAGCTAAGCACTGAGCTGTAACTTCAACAAGAAGTGACGTTGTACTGGCAACAGAGGCCAGTCTGGAAATGGAATCTATACGAGAGGATCCCCAGGGATTGGATGCTGTAATCAGCTGGTCTGGGAGCAGCGCTCTGAGTGGAGGAAGAGCGTATAGTGACAGAGTCCAACATGGCTGCACCTATACTGTTGTTTAGGAGGGAACTCTGGCATGCAGCCTGTGTGCCATCAAGCTGGGAAGACAAGCTGTGAGCAAGAGGCTGCGGAGAGACATCCCCATGCTCAATAACAGGACACTGAGCGATGGCGCAGGAGCAGCACAGACATCCTCAGCACCAGTTGGGAGCGATGTGCAGTGTGAGTGGACCTCTGTGCTATCCTGGACAGGCACCGGAGAGGTAAGAAAGTGGTTTTAATAGTCTGGAGCATAAACATGACTCTCATCTCACCAAGTCATATGTGATCCCTGAATAAGGATAATAGTTGAACGTATTAATCATCAATAATTATCAGTGCAGAAACTATCATACTAGGCAGTTATTTTAATATGTCTTTCTGCGCGATCTTCCTGCAGTCATATTGTGCCCTGCTAATCCTTTATAAAGAGGGTTTGTGCCGATCCACACAAGTTCCAGTTAAAAATCTGAGTGCCACTCATACATTTTCCTTTTTTCAGCAGGCCTATACTGCTTTTGTAACAAAACCCTTATTAAGCTAAAAAAAATTAATTGAACACAATTCTATCGCCAAGTTAATCACAATTTAATAAAAGTAAAAACAAATTATTCTCTCTTAATTTCAGTTTGCGAACCCATGTGACACTCATGCTTTCCCTTGTAAAAATAATATATATTTATATATGTATGTATGAATATATATATATATATATAAAAATTATATTTATATATATATATATATATATATACATATACTGTGTGTGTATATGTATATATATATATATATATATATATATATATATATACAGGGTGTAGAAATAAGGACTCATCTCAGGCAGGTATTCTGTAAAGCAGTGTCTTTAATGGCAGCAGACACTGCACTTTTAGTAAACAGGCATAGGCCTGGACACACAGGCACACAACATAAATAAACAGATGACAGTAAACGTCACAGCACTTCAAGTGCTTAATTGTCAGTCTGCTGCAATGGCCTGCAGACACAGCCGGACATGCTCTTCTAGCACAGCCACTCATCAGTCCCTGGCACTAAAGAGACTGTGGCCTACTAAACTGTCTGCTAGCTGGCGTCAGTGCCCAGAGGGACTGGGTTTATGACCGTTTTAAACCCTTCCTGTCTCTCAGTGATGAGCTGCAGCTGGGCCTGTGCAACTGTGAAAACCCGGAGTTCCAAATATCCTTTGCTTCTGCAAACTGCACAGGCTTCACTCGAGCCTCCCTTGGAGGGAGTTGATCCCATAGGAATGTGGGCAATTCAGGTGAGAGACAAAATCTCTCACCACAATATATATAGAAAACAACATATCCAGCACTCTGCTGGCTGCCCACCAAGTTATATTCGGCTTGTGTTCCTTCACCAGGGGATAGCACACCCCAAATACAGCACAAATGGGCGGCACTCCAAGATTTGCAAAATGTGAAACAATCGATATTTTATTCAATCAATGTTTTGGGATCAGGAACCCCTTCATCAGGACACAGTGATTATGTGCAACATGCCAGTTATAAATACTTACAGTAAGTGACTTCCCAGCCTGCCCGCACGGTGCCCACAACTCCGGTTGCGGCAATGACATCATCCTGGAAGTGGGGTCAACCGGGACTAGCTCCGGCTCGTTATCAGTGACATCTTCAGTCGGACATTCAGGTCCGACGGGCAATATCGTCTGCGGGGGCCATGTTGCCGAATGCAGCATGACCCCCGCTGTCACTCCCGGCATCAGCTAGTGTGTACACACTTGCCGATGCCAGCACCCCGCCAGGTCCCATCACTAACGAGGTCGGTACAAACTAGACATCATCTAGTGTCTACCGGTCTGTAGTGTGCCTTGAGTACCGAGGTAAGGAATCACTGCAATAGGTCCTTAATATTAGGACCCTAGTAAAGCTAGGCATCAATCAGGTATTTTTCAAGGAGCTATGGATTAGAAGTGATCACTGGCCACAGGTCTTTAGCCTTCTTGCTGGTGTAATGGCTCTTGGTATTATATTGATTAGCCAGAGGTAAGGTTTAATTCATACTTTTAGCTGGTTTTTCTTTGAGTAAATCCCTCCTGTTGAGTGCCGGAGCATTATTTTTGGCTCTCTTTAGGTCCTTAACGGTATGTTTTCTTTCAATGAACTTATCTAGCATAATATTTAGTTGTATTTCTTTTTCCTGTGGATCACTATTGACTGTACATACCCTTTTAAATTGTTAAAAAGGTAATGGGTATGTAATGCCTGCTGTAGAGATCCCTCCTGTCAGAATACCGACAGCGGCATCCCGATGGTTGGTATCCTGAACCGTCCCCGTTAGTGCCCAAACCTAACCCTTCCCCCACAGTGCCTAACTCCCCCCCCCCCCGCCAGTGGTGCCTGACCTAATTCAACCAACATCGATGTTGTGTTTCAGAGGCTGCATGACAAAATTTACTAACAGTCAAAAATCAATATAAAAAAATTGTCTGTTAGTAAATGTGTGATTTAGCCCCAGAAACAAAACATCAAGTTAGATAGATTTGATACTGACCTTTAGTAAATATAACCCTATGGGCTAAATTTAGTGAAGGTCAATTTTTATAGATTAAAAATTGATCTAAATCGATCAACATCAACCTTATGTTTCAGGAGCTAAATCACACATTTACTAACAGACAATTTTGCAATCCTCTGAAAACTGTGTTCTCATTGTGCAATGACACATTTTGCATTATGAATGTGATTGGAAGTTTTGTTGTTATTTTTGTTCTTAAGGTGCCTACACACATAGTGATATTTTATCCGATTTCGACTAATTGTGATGACAAATCGTGTAAAATATGCCCAAATCATGAGTGTCCACTCACGATCACGATGCCAATTCGCGTCCCCGCTCATCGTATATTGCATCTTCAGATCTGCCGTGCTGTAGGGCAGATTTGCCAATCCGGGACATGATGTGGTACTGATCATGAGTACTTTTTTACACACGATTTGACGTATAGGACCCTGTACACGCCCATTCACCATCTTGTGCAGCATCGTGGAAGGAGAAGGACGCACGATTGGAGCCTGCACACCTGAAGTCTGGAATTCTGCACTTTGGTGAGTATTGGTACTGTATTGATGCAACCCCACTGCCCACCAATGTGTGCTACCCACCTATAAATGCATGACCGAGCCACCGCCTGTCGACATGAGGTGGGCGGTGGCTGGGTCATGCATTAACCTCCCATATCCACCAATCTGCGCCACCCACTTACCCACCAATGTATGCCACCCACCTAAAAATGCATGACCCAGCCACCGCCCTCCGAAATGAGGCAGGCAGTGGCAGGGTCATGCATTAACCTCCCATATCCACCAATCTGCACCACCCAGCTATCCACCAATGTATTTTTATGATGTAATATAACACCATAAACAAATGTATTGCAACAACATAAACAACATTATAAACAAATCTATTACATCAGCATAAACACATATATTAAAAACCTTAAAAAAACAATACAATACAAGTAAAAACACATTACATTCCTGTAGAAAAAAAAACATATTAAAATTCTATAAAAAAAAACCAAAATACAATACAATTAAAAACACATTACATTCCTGTAGAAAAAAAACATATTAAAATACAATTAAAAATACATTAAAATCCTGTAAAAAAAAACATATTAAAACATTCTCAAAACTGTACAAATAAACAACAATAAAAAAAAAATCACAAAATTATTTACAATAATACTTAAAAATTTGTATGTCCTTATTTTTTATTCTTCCTATGAATGGCTATGAATAGTGAGCATGAGTTTGTGACTGGATTCCTCGAGATCCTACAGTCCAAAGAATGTCTATGGCGGACAGAAAACAGTCCGCCACAAAATCCAGAACCTGCGTACGGACTACATCAAGGAGAAGAAGAAAGTGGACGATTCAAAAACCTCCGGAGCAGGCACCGACGACGTGTATCATCCAACGCTGTGGTACTAGCTTCATCAGCGATAAGGAGCCACAACACCAGTCTGTCATCCTGATGGCGAGAGGGAGAAGAGGCAGCAGTAGTGAGTGGACCGTCAGAGGAATTTTTGGTAAGTAGAGACACAGTTCATAAACCAAAACATTTTAGATCAATCCCAATTGTCCACTATAGTCAGTTATCTCACAGACAGACCTCCTGACATGGCACTGCACCTGGTCTGTTGAAATAAACCATATACTCCTCCCTCACTTCTTTGGCACGTGCGGTTGATGTTGTTGAAATTGGAGGTGCAGACACTGATGTAAACGGGGCAATCTCCTCCGGATGTCCTGCATCTTCTGGTCTAGCTATGACTGGTCCTCGTTGTGTAGTTTTGCTTCGCAGAACATTATGCAGCACACAGCACACCATCACGACCCAGTCTATCTTGTCCACACATAGGTTTATGGTGGTGTGGAAAATGCAGAACCGGTTGCTGAGTATTCCAAACACATTTTCCACAATGCGCCGTGCACGGGATAGACGATAGTTGTAGATCTTCTTCTGTCTGGTCAGGCCCCTCTGTGTAAATGGCTTCATCACATGTTCATTTAAAGCAAAAGCCTCATCTGCAATGAAAACATAATTTAGGCCGTGCTGTGTCTCGTGCAGTGACGGCAAGTTGAGGGTTTTGTTGGTGAGTCTCTGGTAGAATGCCGTCTGTTTGAAGGACCCACCATCCAAAGCATGGCCATTCTTGCCAACATCCACAAACAGAAATTCGTAGTTGGCATTCACCACTGCCATGAGAACGATGCTGAAGAAGCCTTTATAGTTATAGTAATATGATTCGGTGTTGGCAGGTGGGTTGTTGCTTATGTGTTTTCCATCGATGACTCCTCCGCAGTTAGGGAAATTCCAATGTTGTTCAAACTCTTCAGTGATGCTCATCCAGTCCTCCACGGTGTTTGGAAACTAGAAAAATTATAAAATATGGGTTAAAACATGACTATAATTTTGTTTCTCCATTTTTTTTATCTATATAGACTCCCACCCAAGAGCCTGATATGTCCTCCACACCGGACCTAAGTTTGATCGGACAGCGAGGTGGAAACTTCTTCCCCAGTGCCAACAACCATACTAATCCCCCCATCATGTTCCGCACCTCCCCAATGAAAAAAGAAAAAACAGGGGAAAAAGCCGCAGCATCCTTCAGAAACACCCTGATGACATTGATGATTTCACAGCGCATATCAACAGCAGAATGTGTAAAATAGATGACCCAACAAAGATAAATTTCCAAAGGCTCGTGTATGAGCTATTAATAAGGTCACTAAATAGTAATTTACATGAGTCAATTTACATTGCAGACCCACCTTCTGTATTCGCCTGCCCCAACCACCTATGTGAGGCCCCCCAAGCCCATTTGGAGGTCAGTACCCCACCCACAAGCCAGACTATTTATACTGCTCTGCTGGAGGTAGCGGATGATTTGCCCCGTTATTCGTAAATGTTAGGTTTTTTTTATTATTATTGTTGGCCTGTACTATACTATCACCAAATGTTATCACTCCCAATAGGTGCTGTATGCTATACAGTGGTGATGACGCTGATTGGACAAGGTCACTACACACATGGCGCAAGTACAGATTGATGGCAGCCAGGGCCACAATCTGTACTTGTGCCATGTGTTTATTGGCCTGTTCAGACTGGCGTCTGACCCACCATATAACATACAGCAGCCTACCTATA
Organism: Taudactylus pleione; assembly: GCA_031769625.1. Taxonomy (NCBI): domain Eukaryota; kingdom Metazoa; phylum Chordata; class Amphibia; order Anura; family Myobatrachidae; genus Taudactylus; species Taudactylus pleione. Next base: position 36,079,680 of record JAUIMM010000065.1, read on the forward strand.
GGGATTGATAAAATTTGGTGATAGTACAGGCAACAATAACAAAAAAAAATACCTATCACCAAATTTTATCACTCCCAGTAGGTGCTGTATGGTACATGGTAGTGATGACGCTGACTGGACAAGGTCACTACACACATGGCGCAAGTACAGATTGATGGAAGCCGGGGCCACAATCTGTACTTGTGCTGTGCGTGTATTGGAAAAAAATGGAAACAAATGTGTAGTGTGTTTTTTTTTTTCTTAGTTTGCAAAACTGGTAATGCAGCACTTTAACGATAGCCTTGCAGGTCTCCGGGATGATGACACCCAAGGGCTGAGGGGAGATGATGGTCCCAAACTTCAGGTCTTCCAGTGACCTTCCTGTAGCAAGGTACCTCAGGATAGCCACCAGTCTCGGCAGGGATTGCCCTCCACCACTGTGTGTCCTGCCTCTGGGTGTGGGGGGTCACCATACTCAGCAACTCCTGGAAAGTGGCGTCATCCATGCGCAGGTAGTTGCGGTAGTCGTCTGGGTTGTTCTTGATCTCCATCAGCAGGGACACGTGAGAGCGAGTATCCCTTTGCAGCAGCCACTCCTTGGTCCAGCATGTTCTTCTCCTTCGCTGGGCCCTCTCATGGATCATCTTGACCCCCAGTTTGGGTGACCAACACTTTATACTGATAGGGATGCATCAGCACAAATTTCAGGAACAGGATAGAATGCAGGTAGCACACACTTGCAGGTAGAACACACTTTGTAAAAGGCAAGCCAAATACAAAGCAGAGCACAGTAGCAATGTACAGGTTTCAGAAGGTATACACCTAGCAACACTAGTAGCAGAGCAGAATGTGCGCAGGATTAAATTGGCGCCTGCTTTTTATACCCCCTAACTAGACCCGCCCATTATTTAAATTTCCCACCAATCGTGAGGATCCTTGTGTGTTGTTTGGTAAACTCACGATCTACACAATGGTTTTGCAAGAGCAAAGAAGAAAAAATTCCTATTTTGGGGCACTCTTAAATTCTACAGTAGTAATGATAGCAATATTAAAACTTAACTTTTATTACCTACTAGTATAAAATATAATGTGAAATAATGCAAATATTATACAATAAAATGTGGATAGTTAAATGATCGTATGTCTTGGGCGAATATAATCATCTATAATTTCCTAGACAGTGTAAATTCTTTTGTCTAGGTATTCCCCTTCAGATGTTTGATCAGTAATCTGCTATTCTAAAATGCAACATGTACTGATCAGCCAAGATAACATAAATTGCAACATTGTTGTTAAATCATGAATTGAAAAGGCAAACACCTGTAAAAAAGAAAACTGTATCCTACTATGTTATTGATTTAAAGGGTACTGAGTCTGTACATATGAATGTATCACTTCTGGTAGTCCAATCAGATCAAGTGACTGGTATCACTCATCTGATATCCCTAAAATATACTACCAGAAGTGATACATTCATATGTACAGACTCAGTACCCTTTAAATCAATAACATAGTAGGATACAGTTTTCTTTTTTACAGGTGTTTGCCTTTTCAATTCATGATTTAACAACAATGTTGCAATTTATGTTATCTTGGCTGATCAGTACATGTTGCATTTTAGAATAGCAGATTACTGATCAAACATCTGAAGGGGAATACCTAGACAAAAGAATTTACACTGTCTAGGAAATTATAGATGATTATATTCGCCCAAGACATACGATCATTTAATTATCCACATTTTATTGTATAATATTTGCATTATTTCACATTATATTTTATACTAGTAGGTAATAAAAGTTAAGTTTTAATATTGCTATCATTACTACTGTAGAATTTAAGAGTGCCCCAAAAAAGGAATTTTTTCTTCTTTGCTCTTGCAAAACCATAAAACCATTGTATACATATATTTTTATTCCTGGGAGCACCACCAACACATTGTTATTTATATGATTTAAACTTAGAAGAATAACGTGATATTGTTGGTTTATAGATTATTTTCATAATCATTATCTTGTGCAGGGTCCCATTTCCCAATCCCTTTTCCATTTGATATCACTTAGTAAACTCACGATCTGTCGTGCACGATCTCACGATTTGGACTTCCGACACGTTGCAGGATAGATCGTGGGATTGTGAATCAAATTGGCAGCTCTTTTGACCTAATCATGCTCATGACTGCCGGGGAGCTCCCAAAGAGCGTTCAGGGGAAATCGTACATGATATTGGATCGTTAGCACATCGCTATGTGTGTAGGCACCTTTAGTTTCAGACTAACATAAGTTTATTTGCAAGAAGTCAAGAAATAAGAAAAAAATTAATGAATGTCCCTGGTGACAGATGAATTGTAATAATGTGATGCTGCGTGAAACATAATTAACATTACTAGTAGACCCATTACTTTGATATGTTTCGGCTATTGGTAGGCAATAACCGAATTGAATATAAAAATAATTCTGTGTGAGATATGAAATGTCAAACACTTTGCTATCACACTGTTAAAGGAGAAATCTATTATATAGTACCTATCCTTGTGTATCAATGCCTATTTCCCTATAGATTGCAAGCTTGCAAGCAGGGCCCTCTTACCTCTGTCTGTCTGTTATTACCCTGTTTTGTTCTCTAAATGTTTCCTATTGTAAAGCGCAATGGAATATGCTGCTCTATATAAGAAAATGTAATAAATAAATAATAAATTAATTAATTATTCAACATTTAGGACTGAGATACTGGTCATTTCACTTGTTAAGACCTAGTCACTCTCACGGGAAGCAGTTGGGAAGCCGACGGACGCAATCCCGACCGCCGGCTTCCCGACTGTCTAATCCCAGCAAGGTACAAATGACAGGCGTCGAAATCCCGACGCCTGTTATTTTACCTAAACCAGTAGCCCGACTCCCAACATCCCGATCGAAGGTAAGCCAGGCGTGGTCAGCTGCAGGGGGGGAGGGTTAGGTTTAGGGCTCCTGGGCGGAACTTAAGGTGCATACACACTGGGCGATAAAGTGGACGACTGAACGATAACGATATCATTATCGTTCAGTCGTCCACTTTATCGTCCATTTTTAACACCAAAAAGATGAACGATAACGACGACGCGCGTTCCCGCGGGTTGTTCATCATTGTCGTTCATCGGGCTGACATGCAGGCCAACCTGACGATCTCGTGAGGTTGCAGCATGTCAGGGAATGGGGGAGAGAGCCCGGCGCTGAACGATATTGTTAATGATATCGTTCAGCGGCTGTGCTCAATGTCATGAACGACATTGAGCACAGCCTGCCGGGGACAACACTACACGATATCGCTCAGGGAGCATATTGTGTAGTGTGTACCCACCATTAGAGTTAGGCACCCCCGGGAGGGTTAGGTTTAGGCTAGGGAAATGGGGGGTTAGAGTTAGGCACTGGGGGGAGGTTAGGGTAAGGCACCCATAAGGGAGGGTTAGGGGGGGGAAAGATTAGTGGTACTTACCTTTAGCAGCAGTCAGGATCTTCACCCCCGCCGGGCATGCGCTGTTAGGATTTGCGGCCGGCGGTAGTACATACCGATCCCACACTCCCACACTCACACACTATCAGCTTTTGAGTAGAGATTACTTCCCCTGCTTCCTGGGTCAGGTTACAGCCAGAACCTTAGGTGTGTGTGTGTGGGTGTGTGTGTGTGTGTGTGTGTGTGTGTGTGTGTGTGTGTGTGTGTGTGTGTGTGTGTGTGTGTGTGTGTGTGTGCGTGTGTGTAAACTGTATTTTGTGTGTGTCATTGGATATATATTGTTTTAGAGTTAATTGTAACAGGGTTATGTATGTACTCTGTAATCCTACTTTGATAACCTAATATTATACAGAGAACTCTGGATGTTTTATGTTATTTCATGCGGTAATAGGACTTAATAGAAGGGACTAAGGGCCTGATTCAGACTTGGGAATAGAGTGAGATATCTCTCTCATCTGATCATCTTGGTGAAACCATGCTGCACTGCAGGTGGGGCAGATTTAAAATGTGCAGAGAGATTTAGATTTGGGAGGAGTGTTTCCAAACTGACATTTAAATTGTAGAGTAATAATAAAGCTGTGCAGTATTTGTGGGCTACATGTAAAAGCAGCCAGTATTTACCCAACATGCAAAAAAAAATGAATGTATTTACACCCCTTGCATTGCAATATGGTTTGTCCAGGTACACAGTTAAGTGCTATTTCTCACTCTATTCCCAACTCTGAATCATGCCCTAAGATTTATAAAGCAAGGAACAGTATAAGGAAATAAAGGGAATATAACTGTCCCTTAACACTTACTTTGTAGACCCCTCTTACCAATGCATTTTGACAGATTTTGTAGGTGGGGTTATTGCCACATAGGTGGGGTATGGTTGGCTGTGAGAAGATCACAACTCATTAAATGGCTCTCTCTAGCGAGGTGAGGACTCTCCTCTCTCTTCAAATGGCTACTGATTATTTATCTACGGCTACATATCCACCGATGTTTTAGGTCACACTGCGCAGCCCTACGACAGCCTCCCACCCCTCAAAAGCCGCATCTGCCCATCTGCTGCTCGTGTAGATGAAGAGAACCAGCGCTAGGGAGCAGGGAGTTTGTGGAAGCTCCTACTACCAAAGAAAAGGTGAGTGGCAGCTCTCAGCAGGTAAGTGTACCAGCAGAGCTGCTCTGTGATTTGGGGTAAAGATGGACAGTTTGCTGGATTGCAGCCCGGGTCACTCTTGGATGGGGTGTGTTTGGTGGGGTAATGGTGCCATTTGTCTGACTTCTCTCTTTAATATACAAACTCTGTGATTCTTTTCCTGTCTGGGGTCCAGTGCCTACTAGCACCAGGGGCAGATCTGAGGTATTGCTCTCTGCCACCTACCACTCATACTGTACTGCTGGGTGTTCCTCTCATTTTGGATCTGAGCACCATGTGAGTGAAATGTGCTGCTGTTTTTGTTGATCATCCCTCCTTCTGTTGCCCCATGGCCTGGATGTATTGTTTGGACCAGAAGCACAGGCCCACAGGAAAAAAAAATAAAACTTTCAGGGCTTCCCTAAACCACATGAATTAAATAACATGGGGGGCCATGAACGTTTTATTTTTTTCCTGTGGGCCTGTGCTGGGCCATTTTTATTTTTGAAAAAGTTAAGTTGAAGAAGAATAATATTTTCATTGCTCAACTCAATCCCGTCTTGATGTCACGCTCAGGGGGTGGGGCCGGCACAGGGCACAATTGTGCCCTGTTACAGCTCTGGCAGAGGCAAATACCAAACTTCTATAGTGGGGTTACCAAATAATTGCTACAGATGTGCCCAGCTAGTTTGTTGCTCATAGCGCGCAATTCAGGCCTCCTGTGTCGCACCATGGAACATTACGTGATGGCTGAAAGATAAGCCGTGGCATGTAATACACTGCTTAACCTCTAGGTGGCGAGTGCTCCACTGACAAAATTTGTACTGCAATGGGATGTTGAGAGAAATGCTTTCAGTTCAGTAGAGTTCTTTAAAATAACTGAACTTCAATTGCTCTGTCATTATGTAATACTTCGTGTGCGTCTTCTGGTCAATGTTAGCTAATATACGGCTGCTTTTTTGGGACTCTGTGCAGTAATATGCATCTACTGTAGGGTCACTTTTGGGGACAGGTACTTTGCAGCACAGTAATAGAAATGTGTCCACATACATCTATCCTCCGTGCGCTACAAGTTGCTCCACACATAACGTAGGAGTGCTGTGTGACTTGGAAGCCTGGGCATCTTTTATGCGGTTTTTTACCCTAAAATGCGTCTTATTAGCACAAGCACTTCTATTGATTAAAATGATATGCAGCATGCCTATGTTCTGTGAGCCAGTACGGGTGTATCGGCAAGCAAACCACTACGTTTTACGTGTTATAGTCGCTATTAGTGTAACGTAACGTTTGCGTGCAGATACACCCGAACTGGCTCACAGAATATATAGGCATGCTGCATATCATTTTAATCAGCAGAAGCTGCTTGTGCTATCAGTTTGATTCGCTGTATAATTCAGATGCATTTGAAGGTCTAAAGTTGCATAGAAGATGCTACCGAGTCACGCCATAACAGAATTCACACACAAAATCAAGTGATTTATTTTTAATCTAGTAAGGAAGATTCAAAAGAAGAAGAAAATACAAGAAAAAACTCCCCTTCCATGATTCAAACCCCAGACCCTAAGGTGCAAGGCACAGACCTTATGCACTAGCCCACACTCTCTAGCCATGTTGAGAGCTGCACCTGTCGTGATGTGAAGTGAAGTGAAGTGTGCAAATTAAAGCAGGCAATGTGTACAAAGTCAATAGCAGGCTCAGCATGCAGCAGCAGCATTGAATAGAAGTGAATGATGGTGGGGGTGGTGGTGAGCCATACAATGAGCTCAGTGGAGTTGAATAGTAATTGTGTGATGGTGGGGGGAGGTGGTGAAGGAACTTGGGTGGCCATACACAGAGAGGAAGGGAGAAGGGAAGTGCAAAGTAGTGTATTTTAAAAGTATTGAACCTGACATGATCTCTCTTTCTGAAAAACCTGCCCCCTGTTATGTGTACAATACAATGTCTACTGTATAGCAGAAATGACAAGTGATGGGATGTTGAGAGAAATGTTTTGAGTCTAAGGGTCTCATTCAGACCCGCTCGCGAGTGCAGGACACTCGCAAGCGGGTCGATGGGTCCCAAATGTGCATGCGCACGACGGAGGGAGCTCCGTCATGCGCATGCACGAGACCCGGCTAGCAATGGGGTAGCCATCGCTCCGGGTCTCGTACGAAAGGGGGCGTGCTGTCGATGTTGATTGACAGCACGCCCCCTTTGGTGGGCGTGCTGGGGGCATGGCTGCCAGATGGAGGCGTTCCCATGGGAACGCCTACCGTCTGGGTCCGGCCCCACTAAATTCACTAGTGATAGAGCCAAAATCACTCCAGGGCTTGTGGCAGCGAGACCCTACCGCAGGGTCTCCGTCGCAAGCCCGATGGTCGCGATGGTCTTGACCATCGCGACCATCATCATGGATGCTCGCATAAGCTGTGGGTGGTAACCCACAGCTATGCGAGCGTCCATAAGGCCACTCCAAGTTGAGGTAGGTGGGCCCTGATTCAGAGCGAGCGCTCTGGTCAGAGCGTCCGGCTCTGAATCAGGCCCTAAGGTCACAGGAGTGTTGTGTGACTTGGTAATGCCGAGCGTCTTTTATGCGTCTTGTATGTGTCTTTTTACCCTAATCCTACCCTGCATCTTATTAAAACAAGCAGCTTCTGCTGATTAAAATGATATGCAGCATGCCTATGTTCTGTGAGCCAGTACAGGTGTATCTGCAAGCAATTAACTACGTTAAAGTGTTATAGTCGCTATTAGTGTAACATAATGTTTCGCGTGCAGATACACCCGAACTGGCTCACAGAATATAGGCATGCTGCATATCATTTTAATCAGCAGAAGCTGCTTGTGCTATCAATTCGATTTGCTGTATGATTCAAAGAGAAAGACTGCGCTCTAGAGTCTATGCCGGGACATCAGTTCAATACATACAATAGAATAAAAACAGCATTTTATTGTAATAAGGCTATACGCCAATTCAAAAATTGTATACACAATAAATTACATGCAAGAGAGTTGATCAGACTCTCAGTATTAAGACAATAAATATATACACGAATGACACAAAGAGGTATAGTTAACCAATCTATATTGGAGTGTACCAATATAGAAACACTGAAAATGATGATACTAGTGACCCTGGAGATCCTTAGTAGTGAGAAAGGTCTCGTATATAAATGACCAGATAAGGTATGTCCAACCTTCTAAGGAAAGTCTCTTATAGAATTCAATATAGGGAGTATATCAAAGTAATAATAAAGATTCTTTCTCCTGAAGGTACTTTCTCAATATCTCAATGCTGTATATATCGCAGCTGATTGAAACACATTTATAATAAAAATATCAACATTCAGCCTCCTCCAACATATATATATATATATCCACACGGCTGTGTCTCTGTAAGCACAGCAATAGCCGTGGGGATGTAGAACTAGAGCCGTAGGTAGCAGGATAAGTTAATATAGGCCAGGTATGTACCATCGACGTGAGGTGATACCAGCTACCAGCCCACTCCAGAGTATGCCAAATACCTCATAGCAAATTCTCAGCAGCCGGGACACTGTAAGGTGAAAGACGTGAATGATGTTTTACACCTGTAGATGTTGCGCCAGATGACATCCGTCTCAGTGCGGCGCTGATGCAGACAATGCCAGACCGTGAGGTCCCTCGGCTCTAAATAGCAGCTGGGTGATGGTCGTGTCAGTGAAGTAGCGGTCATAGAATGAATACGGAGGTGAGCAGGAGGTGAGCGTCCCAGCGGCTCAGTTAGTAGATACAATCTCCGCTATTTAAGCAGTAGGACTCCCGATGGACCGGAGGTTGGTCAGAATAACAGTTGCCAGCTTGTCTTTTTGGAGGCGTGCAGACGGATGCTGAATGTAGATAGCAGGTAAGGTCTCCAGGCACCGACAGGGAATGACAACGCGTTTCGGCTACTACTGTAGCCTTTTTCAAGTCAAGTGTTCCCCAGTGTCCATTACATGGTATAAATAGCCCTAGAACACAGCTAATTGATTAGTTAATTAGTTCAGTCTGGTCTGTTTTGTCCATAGAGCTCATTAAGAGTTCAATTCTGCAGGTTTGTAGTTACTCCCAGTGGATCTCATACTATCATTAGCAGCTTCTAAAGAACTCAGGTAAAAATTAACCATTAAACCACAAACCGACTAATATGTAGTTCTACTATACCAATAGTTAATACAATATTATAATATTGAATTGATATAAACGTATATATACACATATACATATGTATATATATATATGTACATACATATACACACATAAAGATAAATTATAATTATTAAATAAATATTAAAAAATATATCGCTACATAAAAAGATAATATAGAAATTATATATTTTAATAATAATATTATATAGTATTAAAGTTGATCTGATGTCCTGGCATAAATATGACTTGAAGAATCTAGGTATTAATAATAAACAACTTATATAAATAAATAGTGATAATAATGATAATAATAATAATAATAATAATCATAATCATAATAATAATAAAAATAGAATCAATAATTAAGATAATTAGAACTAATACAATATAAACCTATTAAAGAAAATAAATAAAATAAAACAAAATAGAATAAATAGCAAGAGAGGAAAGATACTTGGACGGATGTCAAAGAAGAATAATTAAATAGGAATAACTCAATCCTAAAATCAACCTGACCCAAACGAACGTATATAAATTAATACATACATACATACACACATACATGTAAAAACATATATGTGCGTGTATGAATACATGGATAAATACCAATAGGCAAGTTGGACAGATGATAGCCCACTCATACACAAACAAGGTCTAGTAAATAGACCAAGAACAAATGAACCAAAAACAAGTGGGGAAGGGGGTGGGGGGTAGGCCATGGTCGCTTGGTTGACCAGACAGTACATAGAAAGCAGCTACGGTCTAACCCGCACCCACATATAGAACATGTATACATATATATAGATGCATGTACATACACAAACACATAAACATACTAATCATAAAATTCAAGTGCTTCGTTGAGGCCATCTGGAGAAAGTGTTTGAAGTCTGAAAATCCACTTGGATTCAGCTTCACATAGTCTTTTGAATCTATCACCACCCCTATTGGTAATTCCTATGTGTTCTATCCCCGCAATCTTGAGACAGGCTGGATTATTCTGATGGACCTCAGAAAAATGTCTGGAAACACTATGTGTCGCCAAACCTTTAATGACATTAAGTCTATGTTCACGAAACCGTTCTTTGAGAGCCCTAGTTGTTCGGCCTACATATTGTAAAGAGCAAGCACAACTAAGTGCATATATAATATAGCTAGATTCACAATTAATGTGACTAGTAATATCAAATTTAATATCTGTTATGGCTGATACAATTTGCTTATTTTTATTAATATGTTTACACGTAAGACATCTCATACGATTGCAGGGAAAACATCCATTTGGTCTCAACGGAAGCCAAGTATTAATATGTATATTCTCTTTGATATTTCTAGAAAAAGTACTTGGAGCTAAAAAACTTTTTAAATTCCTATTCTTTTTAAAAATGACAGTGGGTTTTGAGGCAATATTGGATGAGAGAACTGAGTCACACAATAATATTTTATAATTTTTATTAATGATTGACTTAATTTTATTTGATTTATTATTGAATTGAGATATAAAGGCCAAAGGAATATCTTTCTTCATAGATTTAGTGTTAGTTTCTAAGGGTAGAGAGATATCGGCTATATTGTCCAAGGTATTAGTTGGTACAATAGTATTATTAGCATAAGGCCCAGTCTCCTTCAACCTAGACTTATGGGTCATTTCAGCATGAGTTTTAGCATTCTCCACTAGTTCAAGAGGATAACCTCTCATCACAAAATTTTCAGTTAATTTGTCGGCATGAAGATGAAAATCCTCATCTCTCGTACAGTTACGTCTAACTCTCCCCATTTGACTCTTAGGAATATTATCAATCCATGGACGATAATGTCCACTCTGGTAATGAAGATAAGACCTCGAGTCTACTGGTTTAGTATAGAGAGTAGAGATGATTTTATCATCTGCAACCGACAACGTGACGTCTAGGAAATCAATGGAAGTATGACTAAAGTGCGAGGTGAACCGTAAATTAAAAGTGTTAGTGTTCAAAACTGAGGTGAAATCAGTGGCAGAAAAAATATCCCCATCCCAAATCAAAAATAAATCATCGATGTAACGGCCATAGAATACCAGACCCGCTCCAGCTGATCCATCCCAAATGTATTTATCCTCAAATGTACCCATATATATGTTGGCAAAGCTCGGAGCAAATCTGGTGCCCATGGCCGTTCCATGAATCTGTAAATAGTGGGTGGAGTCGAACATAAAATTATTGTGCGTTAAAATAAAACGAATACAATTCACCAAAAAATCTCGTTGAGCATAGGAAATGGTATTATCTTTGTTGAACATTTCTCCAACTGCCAGAATCCCAGCTTCATGTGGAATATTGGTATAAAGAGCCTGGACGTCAAGGGTAAGAAAGGCATACCCTGGGCGCCAGGTAATAGTGCTTAATTTATTTAATAAGTCAGAGGTATCTCGGATATGTGACCTCTGAGTAACCACATACTTTTGTAAAAAATGGTCAACAAAAAATGATAAATTAGAAGTAAGTGAATTAATCCCTGAAATAATAGGACACCCTGGTGGAGAAATTAAAGACTTGTGAATTTTGGGTAAATAATAAAACACCGGTGTAATAGGGTGATTATTAAACAAAAAATAAAATTCATCTTTATTTATAACACCTCTCTCTTTGGCATCATCCAATAGAATTTTTAGTTCTTTCTGGAACCCTAAAGTGGGATCCTTTCCCAAAATCTGATAGAAACAAGCATCTTGAAGTTGGGTTAGGGCTTCTTTAATATAGTCTTCAGTATTCAGGATGACAACCCCACCGCCCTTATCGGCGGGCTTGATAATAATGGAGTCGTCATCCTGAAGAGTCCTCAAAGCTAATCTCTCACCATATGACAGGTTCCTCTTACCAAGGTCCCTATTTGAGTTAGAGTTACATAAAGTTTGAAAATCTTTAAGAGTATTTTTGTAGAATAGTTGTATATTAGAGCTTTTATGGCTAAGTGGGAAAAAATTAGATTTATTTTTACATTTATTCCTATCTATAGAGGGTAGAGTATCTTTTATATTAAATATTGCAATTTCTTCATCTCTTGAATAGATTGGGATTCGTACTCGGGGCAAAACTCAGACCTTTGGAGAGTAAGGATATCTCATTATCATTTAATGTCCTATTCGACAGATTAAACACACCAGCTTGTGTTACTGGAACCTTGGGCATCTTAGATCTCCTCCTTCCCATTCCCCTCTTTCCCCTAACTCTCTTGTTCTTTTTGGGGTTTTTTCTTGAAGGGGTAGATAACGGTTGCGGTAAGGAAATGTCCTCCAATCTTTGTCTCGATTGGGAAAATCCCGTTGATGTATCTGGTCTGTTCTATTTTTAGGTCTTGCTCCTAGATCAGATTTAGGTGATCTATACGGAGCAGCGGCATTCCTATCTGAATCTATGGGATCATTAATAGAATTAGTATTGGTATTGTTTCTATTGAATCTGGATCTAAAGGAAGGTATTTGTGGTGATTTTGGTCTATGATTAGAGGGTAACCTCTGTCTAGGATATGATCTATTAGGAAATCTCCTTGGGTATGGCTGTAAATGATTTTCATCTCTCGACAATTTTTTCTTTTTCTGTATTATAAGCTCTTTCTCAAATGATATTAGTGTTTAACTCAGTTCTGATTCTCTCCTATTGAAATCTGGGTCATCCTTAAAAATTAGTAAATCTTTCTGACTCTGTTCAATCTCTTTTGTAACTTTTTCTATTTTCCTTTCTCTATAGTTTATTAGTGATTTAATTAAGGAGACAGAGCATCGTTTGAGAGCAGATTCCCATTCCTTGGTTAGTTCAGGGTCATCATTAATAGAAAGATATTTATTTATTTGTAGACCTTTAGGTATTCTATCCAATTCTATATATTTGGATAGAAAAACACTGTCTAACCAATGCCTACTTTCAATCAATAGCAGGGATTCCAATTCTAAAAAACAACGATTCATATCTGGTTTAGTATCATCCACAATAACATCAATTTCCACATCAAATTTAGATAGAAAATCCTCTCTCCTATTCCTTGCTGTATGATTCAGATGCATTTGAAGGTAAAAAGACGCTTGTGCTACCGAGTCATCATGTCTTAGTGAAAGCTGCACATGCCTGTGACCCCTGTCTGAGCCCATGAGACAAATAATAAATATATATATATATATATATAATCAGTACAGTACTCACACACATACTGTACTATTATTATTTAATACTTTATTACACATTCTTCTACAGCCCTGATTCCATGACCAAAATGCTATACTATAGTGTACCCAATCACAGCTTCTATCAGTCAATCATCGGGCGGTGATACAGAAAATGCATTGGAACTCTGACGCATGTGCTGTGTGGTTTAGGAAAAGTGACACCTGGTGGACAAATAGTTGTATTACACAATATTACTTTTTTTCCAGTGCTACGCTACGTTCCGTTAAGAAACATTCTGTGTGGCGCGACTCAAGGCTTCTGTGTGGCGCGAGATGCATGGTGCGCTACATGGCTGTATGGAACGACAAACTAGCTCGGCACATCTTCATGTAAACCCTTTTTAACAATTACTGAGACTGTACTTGCAACCCGTACTAACTGTTCTGTAATTGCCATCTCAGGATGGTGGCAAAAGATAAGTAAAATTAAACAGTTGCTTTGTTCTTTCTTTTATTTTACTAATCTGCACAAGCACTGATTGGCTCGTGAGCGGCACCACATGAGAATGACAGTGGCGCTGCTGTGTCTCTCAAGGGCTGCGGGCAGCTGTTTGCATGTCCCGGCGTGCGTCTCCAAAAACCACACTTACAGGCAGCTGCCTGGCCCGTCCTCCGCGTTCCAATCCTCAAGGTTGCCCCTGCGCCCCCCCTGCAGTGTCAAATGCAGGGTTTCTAGAGTGGGGTTTCCAAAGGCTTGATTTTAGAGTGAGTGTGGCCAATCCATGAATAGGACATAATTAGCATTCAACCAGTTTTAATATGCGTCATACAAAGTGTAGTGTATGTCATAATTCCACCATATACAGGACCAGCGATCACACTAAGCCATTAGATGCAGCAGTAGGGCCATCCTGCCTGAGCTGAATGTTCTTTATTTCACATGTGGGCACCATTCCAGAGCATGGGAGCAAAGCGGGAGTCTGGGGGAGTAGCAGAAGAGCCTAGAACTGCCCTGGACATAGATATACATATTGGTCTCCTTATGCCTGGAAAAAAGTATAAATAATTAACCCTATAGACTGTCTATAGCAGTGCCCCACTAACAGTGCATGTTTTCCAGATCTCCTAGTTGGTGTACAGGTGTATTCATTAGTGGCTGACACATGTGGTGCTAATTATTTCATTTGTGATACTGAGGAGAACATGCAGCACTAGTAAAATTGTATTATACAGTATACTATTTCTATTGTGGTCATAGTGTGGGCTGGGGGGTTTCCAGGCAAACAGAAACCCCCCCTGCATTTGCCTATGTCTTTCCGGCGCCCCAAGCCACCGTGGGGTCTGTGGGGGCTGTTGTTATGCCACTGCATGTAGTTGTGCTATTTACCAAGCTCTGTTAAGCTAGGGTGAGCACTTCATATGCAAATGTGCATTACTTGCTTAACAGCCCAAGTAATTGCTATATAAATTTCTGCATGTGTTTAATCAGTATACCAACTGATTGAAAACACTGGCTGCAACTGAATAATGCGCTTTATAATAAACTTATGCTTAATAAGTTATTATGCTCTCATCAAAATATCTTACAGTGTGTGGTTGTCTAATTTATTGTCCAATGAATTGCTGGACAATATCTTATATTCAAAAACAGACCCTTGTTAGAATTGACAATTTCCTTCAGCTTTATCTCTTTCTTCTCTATCTGTTATCGCCTATTGTCTGTGACTCCCCTCCTATCATCTCCCCGATCTGCTCCTCCTCCTTTCACTCCTCATCACCGCGGTAGTCACCGCTGTCTGACAGCGATATCAGGAGCTTCCCCCGGGACTTTCCTTGAGTGTGAGTGGAGGTACCAGTGCGCCCATGTCCCAGCCAGCGGCACGGTGGGACCTGTGACACTGCACACTCACATCTGTATGCACCGGCATGTGTCTGCTGGAAAGGTGGAATTAATTACCCTGTATCTGGCGTTAATGTGCAATAAAGCCACGCTTGCAGGCAGCTACCTGGCCCGCCCTCGGTGTTCCAATCCTCATGGTTGCCCTGGCACCCACCCCCCCTGCCGGCGCCCCCAAGCTACCGCAGAGTCTGCGGGGAGCCGTTGTTATGCAGGTAACTGCATTTTGCAGTTATTGAGCACAGGCTGATCATTGGTGTAGACTCGCAGGGGTCTTCAAACTTGGCCCTCCAGATGCTGTGGAACTACACATCCCAGCATGCACTGCACATAGTTTTAGCATGCTGTTATATCAAAAAGGTGGCAGTGCATGCTGGGATGTGTAGTTCCACAGCAGCTGGAGGACCAAGTTTGAAGACCCCTGGTGTAGAGGAAGTGGTGTACAGCTGTGACTTACTATAAGGAGGGGCAATGCACCACAGTAATTTGTTGTACAGCGCCTGCCTTGACAGAGGTGACAAGAAGGGGATGAATTAAAATTGCTGTGTGGCCAGTGACCTTTTACTGCAGCTAACAAACACCATCTTGCTTTAAGATGCTGCATCTGCCCTTATCCTGTAAACATTAGAATTGTGAAACACGCTATTCCGTTCTCTAGCTGTTGTTGGTTGAGCCCATCAGCTACAAGATCAAGTCCTCTGCCTGCTACCAAGTGCAGTATTGGCTTATAGTTAGTGGGCAGTAGGAATTAGCTGACATTAACCAGGAGGCGTTGGAGAAGTGTGAACACCCATACCCAGAATAAGAGGTTTCAAGTGCCGGTGGTGGGAGAAGCAGTTACAAGTGGCAGTGTAGGAGCTTTTGAAACAAGTGGTCCCAGGTGCAGGTGTAGGAACCTGGTGGTTGCAACAAGTTATCCGCTGGCAATGCTGTGGGAAGAGTCCGTAACAGGTGGTTGCTGACGATGAGAGGGAATCCCTAGTAGTGGCAAAGAAAGCCCACTGAGGTTGCTCTAGGACAGGGGTGGGCAATAAGCGGCCCTCCAGCTGTTGTTGAACAACAAATCCCAGCATGCCTTGCAACAGTTTTAGCATGGCCACATAGCAAAGCTGTGGCAGGACATGCTGAGATGTGTAATTCGACAACATCTTGGGGGTTGCCTATTGCCCACCCCTTGTCTAGGAAGAGTAACTTCCTTCATAACACAAATCTGTGACTGAGGTCATCCTGTCATGCATGCCTACATGATATTAAAGTGTTATCACCAGCTTGTCTACTCAAGCACTGTTTGGGCTTAGACAGCCACTTTGATTCCCCTAGTGGTAGCGGCAGCCCTGCCTAGCATCTACAATAATGTGTCAGGACTGCGACTATTTCAGTACATAAAGATAAACTACTTTTGCCAAAGTTCCATTGTGGTCGTTGGAGGAGCTATCCTGCTTGCTGGCATGCTTCTCATTCAGGGGATAGAGTGTTAAAGTGAACATCTGTTTCCCAGGTGTCATCAGGTTGTGGGATTCCTAGATTGCTCATTATTTCAAACCTGATTCCATTTGGGTCACATGTTCTGAAACTTCCTATGGATCACAGACCTCTAGTATAAAGCCTGTTACTAACTGTGTCTTAGTGTCTGTGCAACGTTGCTTTCAGGTCTTTTCTTGGACTCCTGCCAGATCCCCGCTGTGCCTGTTGATTGCTGTGGACTTTGTAGTATTCCAGATGAACTTCTGATGTCAGTCACCCGCTGCACTAAAGGGCCCAGCATTCCTATTGCCTAAGTATCGCTGATTGCTCCATCACTGTAGTTTTACTATTTTTGCACTATTAACTTTGCCTGTTGTCTTTCCGTTCCTGTGGATATTGAACTCATCTTTAATACAGTTGTCAACTCCACCATTAGTGTCATCTCTGCATCAAGGGGCTCAACCCTGCTCCAAACCCTAGCCACACTACAGGGCTCAACCCTGCTACAATCTTCTCTGCATCATGGGGCTCAACCCCGCTACAGATCTTCTCTGCATCCCGGGGCTCAACCCTGCTACAAATCTTCTCCACATCCCGGGGCTCAACCCCGCTACAATCTTCTCCACGTCATGGGGCTCAACCCCGCTACAATCTTTTCTGCGTCATGGGACTCAACCCTGCTACAATCTTTTCTGCATCACGGGGCTCAACCCCGCTACAATATTCTCTGCATCACAGGGCTCAACCCCGCTACAATCTTCTCTACATCCTGGGGCTCAACCCCGCTACAATCTTCTCTGCATCCCGGGGCTCAACCCCGCTACAATCTTCTCTGCATCCCGGGGCTCAACCCCGCTACAATCTTCTCCACGTCATGGGGCTCAACCCCGCTACAATCCTCTCTGCATCACGGGGCTCAACCCCGCTCTGAACTCTAGCCATGCCGCAGGGCTCAACCCAGTCTTGGTCCTGTCCCGGAACTATATTATTCTGCAGGGCCCGCTCTGCTCCGGATTTCCATTACTACAGGGTTCTACACTGGCAAAGGTCCTTAATGTCATCCTGAGGTGTTAGCCTCATTCTGGACTCGGGGTTCCCTACCTCGTTAGTTCTTATATGCTAAAGACTGCTTATATATATTTGGGGATTCTCTCCTATACATATTATTGCATATGTGAACCTCTGTGCTGTTTGAGACTTTATTTGAGACCTTGCTGTTTATAATTCTTATGTGAATAAATTCTATTTTACTTTTATCCAGTGCTACTGAGTTTCATGGAAAGGTCATTCCTAAGACCACCCCAGTTTATTGTGCCTAGTAGGCCTGCCTCCCTCCAGGAGTCTCAAGTGTCGGCAGCTGTGACATGATGTTGCTAGCTCTGCCTCCAGATAGCTGTATCATAATGATTATAGATGAGTGGGTTCGGTCCTCAGAGATCTGAACCCTCCTGAACATCGGGGATCCGAGTCAGATCCAAGCTGGCTCGGGTTTTCCCATCTGGCTCGGATTTGAAAATGAGGCAAAACATGATCATCCTGCTGTCGGATTCTCGCAGGTTTTGGATTCTATAAAGGTCGCTGCTGTTTTTCATTCAGGCTGTGGAGCGTGCAAAGGGAGGGAGCTGGGATCTGTTGCTGATGCTGACCATAGGGGCTGGCTGGCTACTGTCGTCCAAATAGGGGCTGGCTGGCTACTGTTGTTGTCCATATAGGGGCTGGCTGGCTACTGTTGTCCATATAGGGGCTGGCTGTTGCACTGTGTTGTCCAGGGGGTGCTCTGTGCTTCAGGGGTGCTCTTTTTCACCCACCCCCAGTGTGAAAAAAATATATATATATTAAAAAAAATTTCTGCGTGTTAGCCACACCTGTCACTGTCATCGGCGTAGCTGCACAGGGGTGCTGTGCTGGGGCTGCTGCCCAAAAAAAAAAAAAAAGGAAAAACCAATAATATTTTTTGTGTGCGTGTTAGCTACACCTGGCTGTCACTGTCATCGGCATAGCTGCGCAGGGGTGCTGTGCTGCTGTCTATCAAGGGCTGCTGCCCCCCAAAATATAATATATTTTTTTGTGTGCGTAGTGAGTATGAAGGTGGAGGACAGTCACATGACCGGAGAGCAAGATCCACATACCAGTCTTCTAGCTGCTGGCAGCAGTCATGATGATGATGCAAGGCCGTCAACCTCATCTAAGAAGACTGATGTACCAGGGCTTAAGTCAGGCCAAAAAGTCAGGCTAAAAAAATCAACTTTTACCCTGTTAAAGCCAAAAAAATGTAAAGCTAACTCAGCTTTAGAGAAACCAAAAATTGGCAATATGCCATTCAATACACAAAGTGGCAAGGAAATGATAAGGCATTGGCCTGTATTTATGATGACTGATGGTTTTAATAATTTAAGCCCCTCTGCTTGTAGGAGAGGTACAAAAAAAAGAAAAATTGTTAAGACAAGTAGGACACCGGAACCAACTGTGTGCTCTGAAAAATCACAAATCCTAGAGGAGAGTCCAAGTGTGTCCCCTGTTGCCATGTGTGAGCCTGACCTTTCTAGTAATACTGTACTTGATGAGGATCCTCCTTCCACCATTTGTGTGCCTTCTGACGTAGAAATCGAGGATGCTTCTGTGGAATTGCACGAGGAGGATGAGGAGGATATTTATCTAGTTGGTGATAACAACAAGGATGATGAGGATGTGATGGCAAGGATGTTTGTGTAAAAACAGTAAATCAGGCAACAGTTGTTGCCCATGGTGGAAAAAATCCCATTGTTGCCATGCCTGGGCAAAGGACCAAAAAATCCACATCTCATGTGTGGAATCATTTCCACCCAAATCCGGCCAACCTTTTCCAAGCCATTTGTAACCATTGCCAAGTAACAGTGAGAAGAGGTAAGGACCTTAGCCATATAGGAACCTCCTCCCTGTTACGTCACTTGCAGTGCATTCATCAAATTAAAAAGGGTATTTCAAATTCAGAGACTTTGGGGACAAAAACCCTAACAATGGGGGCGTGGCTTGGCGGCCATTTGGAGAAGTCATGTGTCGAAGTGGCTCCTACAGTAAGCGACAAAGTGCACGCTTTATTCAGCCTCATCTGGTCCCAGTGTCCCCTGTGGGCTTCCTGTGAGAGTCCAGCATCAGTAGGCTCCCAGTGGTAGCAGTCACGGAGCCGGAGAGGGTATCCTGCCCTCTTGCAGGCTGTGGCCTATCACCCCCCCTTACAGCCGGGACCTCGAGTTTTGCAGCAGATCACGGCCGTGCTGCATTGCTGAAGTCCGCTGGGGTCTCTACTGCTGATGAACCGGGTGGGTGCCCGGAAGATTCCTCTTACCTCCTGATATTGCACTGCCTGGCGGCTGCTTGGGACCACAGAAGTGGTGCGCCCACCATCTTGGTACACCCGGTACAGCCTGGGAGAGGTAGGGGAGCTGAAGAGCGCTACAGAGAAGTGTTTGTGAATCACTGCTAAATATATCCCCCCTGCTGCTACTGCTACTACTGCCCGGCCATCCTCACACCCTTCACCTTCATATGCCCAGCAGTTGTCCTCTTATTTGCAGGCATGCAGAATAATTAACCCCTGCAGGACCAAGCCAGTGGGAAGACTAGTCATTTGGCTGTTATTTTGAAGCAAATTTCCAGCCTACTGTCGGATATCTACTGGGTAGTGCCAACTGAATTATATGGTCTAACATTGGGGCTGCATTGTGATCAATTGCTATACCTTTATTGTTGAACAGCAGCCTCACAGGTTATTCTACATTTTTACCTTACTAATCCATATTTACAGCTCCTCTGGCTCCCTCTGGTGGTGGCTTGTTGAAATACGCCATAATTTAGTCATTTTCATTAAATAATTATTCCGAGACTGTCGCAATTAGTTCCGAGCACACTTCCTAAATACAAGGATGGTTTGTGGCATATAGACAACCTTATTGGTTTTTTCGCTTTGTTCTGACACAAAGTCACGTCAAGCTCTTTCCTCTGATATGATGTGATGACAATCCCGATGGCTGCCTAGGTCCATAGGAGGGACGGTACTTAAAGATGGCCCTATTTTTCTCCTAATTGGTTGAATAAACGAGAATTGTACACGGATTGCTTTTCATGTTCCATACTTACTGTACGTCTTAAATCCAGAATGGGTAAAGACAAGAAACAAAGGTCCAAGTCGGAAGTCGGCAGTAGATCCGACAGCAGATCTCATCAAGACATGCGTCAGTTCCTAAAATCAGCTGATACAAATACATCAGGTGCTACCTCAATGCCTTCCTCCCCTACTATATCCTCCTCCCCAGTTAGATTATCCCTGGAGGATACTCAGCTTACTAATACTCCTGCTTCTATAATAGGGATGAGATTAGTGAAATCCTTTCTCATGTTAGATCATTGCCTACGAAACAGGACTTTCAATCTCTGGAGACCAGACTACAGGCCACTATCCGCCAAGAAGTGACTACCATTCAATCAGATTTGGAAGATCACAAAGAGGCGTCCGGTGATGCTTTTCTGCAACTCACAGATGTTCTTTCTCATCAACAATCCGAGATTCGTTCTCTTAAATCACGTATAGATGATTTAGATAATCGCGGTAGATGCAACAACATCAGAGTATGAGGCCTCCCTAAAGATGTTACTCAACCCAATCTCACAGACGCATTCACGAAGATCTTTGGCGAGATTCTGGGCCTAGACCCTAATAGTGAGATCCTGTTTGATAGGGCGCATCGTGCTCTCCGTCCTAGAGGTCTACCTACTGACAAACCCCGCGATGTCATCTGTCGCCTTCATTATCATACCAAAAAAGAAGCCATCTTGCAGAAAGTTCGCCAACTTGAAGAGGTTGATTTTAATGGAGACAAGATTCAGCTGTTTCCGGATCTGTCATGGCATACCTTGCAACAAAGGAAAACCCTGAGGCCACTAACAGAACAGCTTCGCAAGCATTCCCTGAGATATCGCTGGGGTTTTCCGTTCAATTTACAAGTCACCCTCAATGGGAAAAGTATAATTCTCCATTCACCATCAGATCTCCCCTCTTTCTTCTCAACTCTGGGTATCGATCCTGTGCCACTTCCCGATTGGGAGGCCTTGCACAGCCCCTCGGTGATTGCTTCCCTTCCCTCAGAAGGAGTCCGTTGGCAACGGGTATCCAATACAAAGAGGAAGACAAGGCACCCGTCTATACCAGCACATATGGAAGAGACTTGATTATCTCGTCTTGTATTAGAAATTGGTGAGACTGTTCCGATTTTTCCCTGATAAGGATTTAGATCCTAATCCTATATTGAAATGCTTTGATGACATTACTTATTTTGTGGCGCTTCATACATTTCAATATTTCTAAGTAATTATAGTAATTCCTGTGATGTTTTTACATTATGTGTCTGTCAGTTCTATGTATGTATGATTCTCTTTGATATTTCCTTAATAGGAGTTAATTTAACTTTATATTACATTATTGTGTTTAATGGGTTATTTCTGTTACTGTCTCTCCGAACCCCCTTGCGCTGCATTCTACAATACCCTGGATATGGAGCAGATTTTTGTCTCCTGGTTATCCAGATGCAGCATTCCGATGTTTAATTTTCTGTCTATATTTACGGTTTTAAATATGTATTTTTTATTTACGATTATGTTTTTTTCTTTTCGTTTCCTTTTTTTACCATTTCCTTTCTCCTTTCTTCTTTCCTTATCCCATACCTTGATGCCCCCAAGGGAGATTTGTGTAGGTGGGTGTCTATTAATATGATTAGATGGTGTTCCCAGTGGAACGGAATAAGGTTCTTGGATACAGAAGGTTAATTAAGCCACACAAACCAGTATCTTGAAAAAAGATATAATTTATTACAACAAATGACAAGCTATAAAAGAATAATAGTTACTTAGCTTCGGAATATAGATGGTTACACGATCCAGGAGCCTCGTCTCTCAGAATGTAGAGCTGGAACAAACAATTTCCTGGCCACTAACTGCAGTCTAGTCCAGGCATAGGGCAGGCCACTGGAATCTCCTTTGTTCTTCGTTTATATAGTATCCTACTTGCATACCCATCTAACTCTTACTAATATGGGCATAAACCTACTTCAAACTACTTTATTGGTTAACTACTGATAAGGACTTTCTAAAACTTAACGCAAGGGTACACCACAGTAGACAACGCCTTGTGGATTTATGGCCTGTCTGCTTTCCACATTCCTATACCACTTCATGTCTGATACACACATTAGAACCATGAATAGAAATGGCTGTCAGTAGCCATTTTGCAATCCCAATACAGGTGGGTTATATGATACGCTACTTACACACTGACAAAGTATGACTAGTCAAAAGCCTGGGTTAAAAATAGTTTCTATTAACGCTAAAGGATTGAATATACTGGAAAAAAGATCCCAAATGCTTCGTTTTTTTCTGGCGGATAAAGTAGATATAGCTTTTATACAAGAAATGCATTTTAAAAATGGCCATGCCCCTCCCTTAAAGAATTATTATTACCCACATGCATATACCAGTGATAATTCAGCCGGCAAAACCTTAGGTGTTGCTATCTTGTTAGCTCGCCATCTCCCGATCTCTGAGGTCTCCATACATAGTCTTGTGGAGGGTAGAGGTCTTTTGGTTAAATGCACAATTCACCATCAGCATTTTTCATTATTTAATCTGTACACGCCCAATTCTGGGCAACCTTCCTTTATAGCTTCAGTTTTGGATAAAGCCGATACCTATTTAGAAGGGATTATAATTGTTGGAGGTGATTTAAATTGGCCCCTTGATCCCTCTCGAGATACCTCTAATAAAGCATCACATAGGCCGGGGAAGGAGTTCAGACGCACCCTACACGACCATCAACTGGCTGATTCCTGGAGGATAACCCACCAATCTGTATCCGATTTCACCTTTTTCTCTCGCCCACACCGCACTTATTCAAGAATTTATTATTTTTAAGTCATCAACATTTACACCTCCTATCTGATACTTCAATAGGATCGATTACATGGTCTGATCACGCACCAGTCTATCTTACACTCTCCCTCCCCCAGCACTCGGTCAACCCTTGATCATGGCGTTTCAATGATCTTCTCATACAAGATACTTATTGTAAATCCCAGATTGAATCCTCTTTGGATTCTTATATCGAACAAAATGACCAGGATGACATTTCCAAGGTAATGGTTTGCGAGGCACACAAATGTGTTCTGCGGGGTAAATGTATACAATTAGGTTCTTATCTTAAAAAACAGAAAACACAACAAAGAGATACCCTTCTCGTAGAGATCAAATCCCTAGAAACATCACACAAAGCCTCTTTATCTCCTCATTACTACTCTAAATTGGAGGAAGCTAGAGCTGCCCTCCATAGACTTTCCATGGATAAAATTAAATTGTCATACTGAAAATGTCGTAATCGATTTTATCAATGGGGAAATAAACCGGGTAGGATGTTGGCTAAGGAATTACGTGAGCAACGGGCAGTCACATTTATACAAGCCATAAAAGACGAAAATGGTCAGACTCACAACGAGACTTAGAAAATTGCTGAGTCCTTTCGCTCCTATTATACTAAACTTTACAATCTAAAAAACGCAGGCCATAACTCTGATGCTTTCAATCATCAAGAAGCAATAGCATCGTACCTTCACTCACTTAATTATCCCACGCTATCTCAAGAAGAGATTGATACGCTTGATTCACCTTTTCTTGTCGAGGAAGTTGACCTGGCGATTTCCTCTTCCTCGGCTGGTAAAAGCCCCGGTCCAGATAGATTCTCTTCAGCCTACTATAAGGCTTTTAAGGATAGACTGACCCCCATCCTAACTCGTGCTTTTAACTCAATTTCAGATAGGACCCGTTTCTATAAACAATCGCTTGAGGCACACATCACTGTTCTGCCTAAAGAAGGTAAAGATCCCACCTTATGCCCTAGCTACAGGCCTATCTCACTCCTCAACATCGACTTGAAGATTTTTGCTAAACTTTTAGCCAACCGGTTGAAACTCCTGCTGCCCAATTAATTCATGACGACCAGGTGGGTTTTGTCCTAGGCCGTGAGGCTACAGATAATACCACTAAAGTTACTAATTTAATACATCATGCCTCCCTTTCCTCCTCACAGTCTATTATACTATCGACTGATGCAGAGAATGCTTTCGACAGAGTTGACTGGAAGTTTATGTCAGGCCTTCTGCGCCACTTGGGATTGGGATCGGCCTGTTTGCATAGAATTCTGGCTTTATACGATGCCCCATCGGCGAGAATAAGAGTAAACAGGTCCCTCACTGATTCGTTCAACATATCAAAAGGCACGAGAAAGGGGTGTCCACTCTCCCCTCTTCTATTTGTCCTCTGTATGGAGGCTCTGGCGAGGGCCATATGACTTAATGAGAACATATCTGGCATACACATAGTTGGACAGGAACACAAACTGGCCCTCTTTGCAGATGACCTCCTTGCATTGATTACTAATCCAATTACTTCTCTCCCGAACCTCCTACTAGAATTCCAGAAATTTGGTTTGCTTTCAAATTTTAAAATTAATCAATCTAAATCTGTGGCTATGAACTTGATTGCACCTCTGTCCCTGGTAAACTGTTTGAAACAGTCCTTCTCCTTTGTCTGGCACCCTACTAGACTTAAATATTTGGGAGTCTATCTGACCAAAGATTTTTCCCAATTGTTCTCGAATAATTTTATGCCATTATTACAAGTTATCCGTAATGACTATACTAGATGGCGCACCACACGACTATCCTGGATAGGTAGAATCAGTGTGGTGAAAATTAACTCCTTACCCAAAATTCTATATCTTATGCAAACCCTTCCTATTCATATCCCCCCATCTTGGTTTGCGGAAGTGGAGCGTCTCATCCGTAGGTTTGTTTGGAATAATTCCACACCACTTTTTAAGCATGCTATGCTATACCGCCGCAAATGTGAAGGTGGTTTGCAGCTTCCTCACATTACTAGTTATTATCATGCTATCATGCTAAACCATGTGCTGGAGTGGTCTAGAGCAAAGGGTTCCAGGCAGTGGATTAGGATGGAGGAGAGCAGTCTAGGTCAGGCTATGGAAATTGTCCCTTGGCTCCCCAGACTCCCAACCATTACACACCCAACCATTACACCCACTTTGCCTTGTTGGAAGAAACTTCGTCGTCTTTCACATATTTTGTCCATTACTTCCCCTCTCGCATCCTTTCTAGGTAACCAGGACTTTTCCCCAGGACTTCACATATTTTCCTTTAAAAACTGGTTGACTAAAGGGTTCTTTCGAATGGGCCAGATGGTTTGTTCGTCAGGGGTGCGTCCTTTCTCAGAACTCCAGGAGTCTTGTGACTTTCCCCAGTCCGAATTTTGGAAATATCTTCAAGTAAGACACTTTATTACCTCCTCATGCAAACTTTCTGATCTCAATAGGTCCCCCACTTTATTTGAATCTCTATGTTTAGCCTCTCAAACTCCGTCTCATACTATCTCTACATTATATTCAGTAATTATTGGAAATGTATTTAATCTGCCCCCATTATTCACAAAAGCATGGGAAAAAGAACTTCAAGATACAGTTCAGGTTATCGACTGGGGGGTGGTTTTTAGTAATACATTTGCTAGTTCATCCTGTGTAGCTACTTTGGAAACGCTTTACAAAGTACTAACACGCTGGTATAGATACCCTGTCCTTCTAAATAAAATGATCCCATAGGTTACTAAGAATTGCTGGAAATGTAATTCGGCTCCTGGTAGCCTTCTACATATATGGTGGGATTGTCCTTCCCTGGTCCCATTTTGGAGGAATGTGTTTGAATGTTCTAAATCAATTCTTGGAGGGGAGGTCCCCAGAGACCCTGGGTTTTGGCTTTTGAACATAACCTCCTCTTCCACGGCCTCATATAAGAAAGCCCTATTACGACATCTAAATAATGCGGCTAAAGCCGTCATCCCTATTTTATGGAAATCTACTTCTCCTCCCTCCATTAAAGACTGATTTAAGAGAATAGATTATTATAGGAATATGGAGGACATAGTATTTTTTTCTAAGGGTAGACCTACTGACTTTACTGCCACTTGGCTACCTTGGCTGATATTTAAAGACTCCATATTATACAAAAATTTAAATGGAGCACTTACTACATCCGTTTCTGCAACGATCCCTTTTATATTGGTTTAAGCTTGGAAACACTCTCAAATATATATATTTGTTCTAGACTGGTCAATGTTAAACTGTCTCCTCTAATACCCCCAGTTTGTCTCCTGCTCAATCCTCTCTTCCCTTCTGACTATCCTCCCTTTATCTCCCCTCCCTTCTTGTTTATTTCTTTTCAACTCTTTTATTTCTCATATATATATATATATATATATATATATATAGATTTTTTTTATTTTTATTTTTTTATTTTTATTTTATTTATTTATTTTATTTTATTTTTCTGGGTTATTGATTAAAATATTCTGTATTTTTGATGTGACTTTCTATATGGATAATTTTATGTGTTACTCTGAATGGAATAAGCAATTGTTTGTAAGTGTATACACTTTTTCTATATGTATTTCATTTTGGAATTGTTTGGTCCGTTTTTCAATAAAAACAGTTTACATTAAAAAAAAAACCTAACAACAATCAGTCCAGTGTCACCTAGCTGCTCCTTTCTATCTGGATCCAAGCGCCTGCAATCTCCACCACCAACACCTCCATCATCATCAACATCCTCAATCGTTATCATAAGTAGTCCTGCATCCAATTTCAAAAGCATGACAGACTCCTCTCCTATCCGTGATTCCTCAGAAGGATCCTTGAGTGCTACGTCTGTTGCTGCTGCTGGGGGTGGATCTTCTTCCCAGAAAGGGACCAAGAAGTCTACTACTAGTAGTAAGTTAAAAAAACAATTGACTATTAGACAGTCTTTTGATAGAGGAAGTAAGTATAACAGTTGTCATGCAGTTTCACAGCGGATCACTGACGCCTTGACAACTGTACTAGTATTAGATGGTGAAATAATGGAAAATTAGGATGATAGTGTGGAGGAAGTGCAAAAGGAGGATGAGGGGGAAATTTGTGTCCTATCTGACGCTAATGTGGATGTTGATGATAAGGATGTGGGTTGCGGAAATCAGCCACCAGTGGCAGCAGTTCTTGCTCATAATAAAAAGAAAGCCAGAAAAGTCACATCTTGGGTGTGGAATTATTTTAATTTAAATTCTGACAGTTGTGAAGGCATCTGTTCCATTTGTAACGCCAAAGTTAGCAGAGGAAGGGGCGTTAACCATCTAGGCACCTCCTCCCTGTTAACGTCATTTGCAGGGAGTTCATGCAATTTGTTTAACAAAATTATAATAATGTGTAAATTAATAACAAGCAGTAGTATCAGCTACCAGCAGTTTGGGCAAGCACATGGAATCTTCACCACCAACACCCTCATCATCAACCTCCTCCTTAATAATTGAAGGTAGTCCTTCCAAAAAAATTTTTGTGGGGGCCCAAACAAACCGAGGAGTTCAGCCACGAAAGTGTCAGTTCTAGTGGCTAAAGTGCTTGTTTTGTTAAACTGTGCATATCCTTTTTAATATCCCACATAAGAGTGGGTGGGAGGGACAATTCCATCTTGCACCACTTTTCTTTACATGTTGCACAATTTGGGGCATTGCCGACTGATATTATTATAGTTTATTAAATTGCCATCCTGTCTGCCACTGCCGTGTGACAATGTTTCATAGATGTTCTATATTTTTTTTAAACTGCCGTGCGTTTGTGCAGCTGCTCTGTTGCTTACTTTAGCCAGCCAGCTCGCTGTAGCCTTTGGCCTATATTGGTGAAAAATAGTGAAATCAATATTGTGAGCTGTGAGGTGGTTACAAATGCCTAGATATGCCTGAAAATGATTGTTATTAAGGTTAATAATAATATAGAAACAAAATAGGCCCAAATTATGTGGTTTTAGCTGTTTATATCATTTTTTGGAAAAAATACAGATCCAAAACAAAAAAACAAAAAAAACACCAAGGAAAAAAATCCAAAACCAGAATTCAGATCCAAAACCAGGGGAGATCCAAAACCAAAACACGGGGGTCGGTGCACATCTCTAATAATGATGGACACTGCTTAATTTAGAAACAGAGGTGCTGCTCTCTACTGTTATTCATAGTATAGGGGCGTGTATGAGATTACATTCGTTTAGGTGGGCAGGAATGCATTAATATTTGATGCCCACACATCTACAATATTACACATGGCCAAAATCGCCAGGATTAACCAGTGGCATCCAAATTACAATTGTATCCAGTGCACAGAGCTGAACTTTGTGATAAATGTCAATACAAAATAAACAGCTTGAGTTTGGATTAAATAGAAAATGTGTTAAATGATTAACTGAGTGGTAATACGAATAGGTGTAGTTTATTGTTTTGTTATATGCATTGCTGGAATCTGCATTCAGAGTTGCATGCAAGTCAGTTGTAATTGCATCCTCATTGTCTGCATGGAACTAAGGGCTTGATTTAGAGATTTACGCAATGCCGATATTTCCACAGATCGAGCAATTGGTAGCCATTGCCGAAGCGTGAATGCCGCACTGCGCATGCTCAGCGATTGCATTGCAATTCCTCTCACTCACAAATTCACTCACAAGTTGAGTGAGAGGTAGTTACTTTGGGGGAAGTAATGTTGGGGAGTTTACAAAAATGCAGGCGTGCCTGAACGTTTAAATGCTGTTACATGGGCGTGCATAAATTAGCCATTGCATTCTCCTGTGCAGCATGGGAGCTCTCTGCGTGTCACGAGAGCTGCAGTGGTTGCGGCTGGCCAGGCTAGACTTACATGCTTCGTGACTGCCCGTCGATGTTACCGATGTTTACGCTGTTGCACGTCATTGGACATATGAGAGGGCAGCAGTGGGCGTCCCTATGCTCGGGGAAGCATTGAATGGCATTAACATATTTTAACAACTGAGAGCCGTGAGAGATTGCAGTTGCGATTACAATAGCATAAATCTCCGAATCAGGCCCTAAATGTAGGTATTCGTCTATAGGCAGAGTCGGAGTTGTACAAAAAGACAGAGTTAAAATAAGAGCGACTGCGCCATGCATTGCGCCACATATCATTATGCTTAATCTGTGCCTTTATACCAATTCCTTTGTGACAAAAGCACTAATCTAGCATGTCTGGTACGTTGTGAGCGTCTTTGTATGTGGCTACAATGCAAATAAACTGCAAGTTGCTACCCATGGCAGAGCATCTGATATTCACCAGTCATCTCATGCCGTATGGCACAAAAATGCTTGGTGAATAAGGACATATCTGTTTGCAACCGCACCAATACCATATTCTTCTTCAAATAGCCATCATCATTATCAGCTCAAACTTGAATGGCCCTTCCGCCAAGCACGAGGCGGTGCACAGGGACCGCACCTTGACACAGGTACTGCCATCCATAGGACACCACCAGCGGCCGTGTACAGACTGCAACCCACCAACCCACGCCTCAAGGGGAAGCCGCACACTTCAAACGTGTTGCCTCAGCCAGGACGAGACTTTTGTTCACCCCTACGATCTACACCCCACCTGCAATGCCGCCCAACAGGCAACCTACCGGTAGGTAAGTTGCATGCATGCCACACTGTGTGGGACGCCGCCACAGGGAATCACACGCCTGAGCAATCACACCACCGATCAAAGGACTGTAGACCAAAGGTCCAGCAGGGAAGACATGCCGGGCTTGAACTGCACAGTAAGAAGCCCCCTAAAAGGGTTCACCAACCTTCCCCCCGAGCCAGCCACTTATTGCCACCACTCCCCACCCCCCCCCCGGGACCAATACGGAGCAGCATTATGCCTCTGCAATAAATGCTTTCTCCCCATACCACCTTTTGCGTCTCTTATTTCCACATAAACACCAAATCACACTCACACTTCCCTACCCTGCACATCCAGAGAGCGCACCTGACCCACCACATTTTTCATTCTGCTTTTCTAGGTAGGAACAGGTACTCCTAACACAGGTGCAGCACTCTTCCCTCTCCCCCAACCCTTTGACACCACATCCACACACACCTATATCCACTCCCAACCCTCCCCACCAACTTCAGTCACTCACACCACCCCCACTTCCACCTCCCACCCAACACCCACCCCCCTTCCCCTGACCACCCTCCAACCCCTACATCACCTCACAAAATACTACGCTGTGTGCTGCAAAGGGGAGCATTTGTCCCCCTCAGCAGCTTGCCCCCACCAGGCTCCATTCAAGAGGACCAGGCCCAGAGATATATGAATTTTATGTCATATCGGAGCAAATTGAGTTTTAGCAATAATTTCCATTAATATATATTAAATACTATATATTGCATGATAATCTAGTGTAGTATTTCTTAATGGAAAATGACAAAACAGAGAGAAAGAGTGTGAGACACAGGGGATACAATCTTATACATCATATTGCCAAATGTTTGGAAGGGGATGCAGTTAACTTACTGCCACCCGGACCGGCCGTCAGAATCCCTAAGCTGGAAGTCCGACCTGGTACTAAAGATAGGCGTCTAAATCCTGACATCTAAAATCTCGATGTCAGGTTGCGGCCTAGGAGTGGACGTTGCTGACCTTTGCGCCGGCTTCCCCTGATCTCCCGTGGGGTCAAACGTCAGGTGCGGTGGAGGGTAACATGCTGAGTATTCTACCTAGTGCCATGTGAACTGCCTTGGAGTGCGCCGTGCCTGGTTTCTGCGGTTGACGTCATGGACACGGCCATGACAGTTTGCCTCACCTGACGACTCCATACCCAATGGTAGCATGATGGTTTTCAGCTGACACTGTCCAGCAATGATATGCTACTGCAGGGGATAAAGCCAGACTGCGGACCACAGGAAGTTGCCTGAGCAATGTTGTCATTTTCCAGTGTCTACTGAAGATCTCGTTCCAGGTCCTACCTCGTGTTTTCCCTGTGCTTACCAGTGCCAACTATAATGCAGAAGTGTGTCCACAACATCTCACCTGTCTGAGAATCATTTGCCACTTCGTTGAGCAGAAGTGCGTCCTAGACATCTCAGAGCAATAGTTAATTCTGCTGTCACTACAGCATCCAGCCACAGTACCACTGTCACTACAGCATCCAGCCTCAGTACCGCTGTCACCACAGCATCCAGTGTCAGTACCGCTGTCACCACAGCATCCAGTCTCAGTACCGCTGTCCCTACAGCATCCAGCCACAGTACCACTGTCACTACAGCATCCAGCCTCAGTACCACTGTCACTACAGCATCCAGCCTCAGTACCATTGTCACCACAGCATCCAGTCTCAGTACCGCTGTCACTACAGCATCCAGCCACAGTACCACTGTCACTACAGCATCCAGCCTCAGTACCACTGTCACTACAGCATCCAGTCTCAGTACCGCTGTCACTACAGCATCCAGCCACAGTACCACTGTCACTACAGCATCCAGCCTCAGTACCACTGTCACCACAGCATCCAGCCTCAGTACCGCTGTCACCACAGCATCCAGTGTCAGTACCGCTGTCACTACAGCATCCAGTCTCAGTACCGCTGTCACCACAGCATCCAGTGTCAGTACCACTGTCACTACAGCATCCAGTCTCAGTACCGCTGTCACTACAGCATCCAGCCACAGTACCGCTGTCACTACAGCATCCAGCCTCAGTACCACTGTCACTACAGCATCCAGCCTCAGTACCGCTGTGACCACAGCATCCAGTCTCAGTACCGCTGTCACCACAGCATCCAGTCTCAGTACCGCTGTCACTACAGCATCCAGCCACAGTACCACTGTCACTACAGCATCCAGCCTCAGTACCACTGTCACTACAGCATCCAGCCTCAGTACCGCTGTCACCACAGCATCCAGTGTCAGTACCACTGTCACTACAGCATCCAGTCTCAGTACCGCTGTCACTACAGCATCCAGCCACAGTACCACTGTCACTACAGCATCCAGCCTCAGTACCACTGTCACTACAGCATCCAGCCTCAGTACCGCTGTGACCACAGCATCCAGTCTCAGTACCGCTGTCACCACACCATCCAGTGTCAGTACCGCTGTCACCACAGCATCCAGTGTCAGTACCGCTGTCACCACAGCATCCAGTCTCAGTACCGCTGTCACTACAGAATCCAGCCACAATACCACTGTCATTACAGTGTCTAGCCTTATTTCTGCTGTCACTACAACATCTAGCCACAGTACCACTGTCATTACAGTGTCTAGCCTTTATTCTGCTGTCACTACAGCATCCACCCACTACAGTGTTCAGCCTCAGTTCTGATGTCACTACAGCGTCCAGTCTCAGTACCGCTGTCACTATAGCATCCAGCCTCTGTACCGCTGTCGCTACAGCGTCCAGCTTCAGTACTGCTGTCACTACAGCATCCAATCCTCAGTGCCATTGTGCTTCCTAGATCCTCCGGTGTATATATTAGAAGCTTTACAAGGGTATAGCATAATCCTTGTAAGAAGTATCCTCTAGGACCACGGTAGCAAGGCTCTCTATTCCCGTGAGTATCAGTCACCTGACCAAAGGACCGCGACCTGCCAGCTGGGTGCAGCTAAACCCATATCCCGCTTGGAGGGGTCACTGGAGAACACCTCCGGGCTTGTTAGACTCTGCACCTTTGGTCAAGTCTCGCCAATGACTGGTACTCGTGGATGAGGAGATCTTGCGTACAGGCCCCACGTCTCAGATTTCCTCCTCAGCCCAGAACCTCGGCTTGCACCCTTCAGTAGGGGATTCCATACAGTTGGTCATGACACTCGACAGCTGTCATCCTGAACGAAGGTAAGCATGGACTGTTAGCTATTAGACACAGGAAGGGAAGGTTCGTTTTAGGCACCCACTGGGGAGGGTTAGGCTAGGGGAAGGGTGGGTTAGGGTTAGGCAACACTGGGGGAGGTTAGGGTGCGGGAAAGGGGGGTTAGGCACCATCGGGGGGGATTTAGGGTTAGGCACAACTGGGGGGGGTGAGTTAGGGTTAGAAACCATTAAGGAAGAGTTAAGGGGGAAGGGGAGGGTTAGGGTACTTACCAGCCCCAATCGGGATGTCCACTGTTTGGGCTTCTGGCGTTGGTATTATATCCGCTGGGGACACATACCAGATTCCGTTTGGAAGTTCCCTGTAGAACACACCATTGCATTGTGTAGTCTAGGGCACCTCAGCAAACAGAAATAGAAATGTGGTTACATTTTAGACACAAACCTGATAAAATGGATAAGAACCTTTAGACATTCTCCGTGTCATATAAATTACAATTAAGGTGATGATTAAAATTTAGCAAACATTTTCTTAAAATATAATGTGCAGTATAGAAAAGGAACATTTAGCAGCCCCTGCTAGAGCCTAAACTCACAAGATTCCTGGGCCTCCTGCCAGGAATGCCAGCAGACTGGGTACATACAGGAAGAGACTGAGGCTGCCTGTGACTGGAGGATACATGTAACCCAGCAGTGCTGGAAGCAAAAAGTTATCACAGTTATAATAAGAGGTTTCAGAACTGTTGTATAAAAGGGAACTCAATGACACAGACTTCATATATATAGGAGGACGTTGGTGAGAACACAACCATAATGCTGGTGGTCCTTTCTACAGACTCATCAATGGAAGCCAAAATATTGCTCCTGTTCCTTCTTTGTAACAGTAAGTCATATCATAGTGTAATGTACATTTCATTAGAACAAATGCAAAATTGTGTTAATGGTTATAAATATATACATGCGACATTATGTATTGGTTTTGTTTTTTGTAAATTTAAACTTTTTTAGAATTCTCTCTCTCAACTTTTCATGGGGTGTACATTAGTCAATTAAGAGCCACTAGTTACCTGTTTAAAAGCTTTCCATTTTAATTACAAATGTAATCTATCTCATATATGTCTTGTATTTGTATTTTGTTTGTTAATAACATCACTGCAATAAAAAATTAACAAGTTAAACTAAAAACTCAGGTTACCTCCAGGTCTAACTAAACAAACTGTGAATATGGCAGTAACTAGATAAGTCTTTAGAATGCTATCTTCACATAGTTAATGCTAGAAAATTTTACTTTAAATCTGGAATTATTATTTTATTTTTACAAAGTGATCCGCATTGTTTGTGAGCTTGTCTATAAATGTCTAATTTTTAGCACCAGTGTTTTTGTGTGTGTGTGGACTTGGCACAATGTGTTGTATTGTTCTGTACTGTTTGACTATTTATAGTCAAATTTGTTCTGTTGATTGTTGTCCAAAAGTCAATTCATGTCTATATATGTTTCTCTAAAATAGTTGGATTGAAAACATAACTTCTTCACTCGGCTGTCTGGGCGTTTCATCCGAATGAGAATGTATCCAAATGTGTACAATACATATATATTGTTTTAAATGTCATTGGCGTGTTTATTTATTGCTGCATCAGAATTTAAATCAACACCATTGTAATTATTGTTATGGTGCATACACACGGTCAGATTTTTCTTCAGATCTGAACGATAACTATTTTAAAAATCATTCAATCGTTCATATCTGAAGGAAAATCTGACATACCTGGACGATGAACGATGCGCGTTCCCGATGGTCAGATAACGATATCTGACATCTGATGTGTTTGCAGTCAGACTTGGACGATTCCATTCAATTTAATGCAGTCAAAAAATCATTCAATCATTCAAATCGTTCAAATCTTTGGTAAAATCGTTCAATCGTTCATCTGACAAATCTGACCGTGTGTATGCTCCATTAAGCTGCATACACACACAACGATATTTGAACGATTATCGTTAACGATATCGTTTATCGTTCACATTCTGCGCTAAAACGATGAATGATTATCGTTCATGTGCGTTCATGTTTGTAGTTTGTAGTTCAGTCAGACTAACCAACTGAACGATTTTCATTAAGGGAATATTCAAAAATCGTTTGTAGTTAAAAATAAAACGTTCATTACACTTTAAAAAATATGACAGATAATCTGACAGAAAATCATAAAATCGTTGGTAACAAAATCGTTGTGTGTGTATGCAGCTTAAGAAGCACATTCTCACATTACAGGCAAAAAGTACCTATAAACAAATACAAAGGTAAATACATAACACATACATAAAAGCATAGGGCAATTACATGAAAATATGGACATACTGTAGGGGTAGATGTACTAAGCAAAGGAGAGAAACAAGGTGGATGGAGATAGTATCAACCAATCAGCTCCTAACTGTCATTTTTCAAACCCAGCATGTAAAGTGACAGTCAGATGCCACGGGCGGAGCCAGAAATGATGTGGTGAACCGCGATTTGCTCACCGTGCCCACTTTCTATTGGCTGCCGGTCCGCAAGCCAAATGTCACCTGCTGCTGGGTAGAGTCCGGTGAGATGTGTCCCGGCAGGTACTCATCGGACTGCAAGAATTCCAGCACTGGGATCAACACTTGATCCCAGCGCTGGACATTGAAGAAGGGGGCGCTTCCGGAGGCACCCAGGGCAAGCTGCCCCACACGCACCCCCTGGTTATGCCACTGTTGGTACTTTATCTCTCTCCACGGCTTAATACATCTACCACACAGAGCCTAAAATTAAAAATCAACACAGGTACAAGATGTTGGCATTGTTAATCAGTTCAAGTGCTCTATTTTGCTAATAGTGGAAAATAAATTTGATTTGTTATCTAGTACTTCATATTAGCGCTCTTTAAACTGTCGGTGTTCACTTATTGAAAACAATATTATGGTCGGGCTTTCATTCATTTGCATATAAAGCAATGAATATATATGTGTTTTATTAAATTGTCACACAATATCTCAATATCAGAGTTAATATAATGGAAATAAGGTAATTTGCCAGCCATAAATAATTCTCCATGAAATGGCTAAATTAAAACTTTTAACAGTAATAGTGATTCCATTAACAAAAAAGGTAAAAATGTTTGATTTGTTCAGATTTTGAGATATTACTTCAAAATTCAGTTTTATAGTAAAGTTTCTAAAAGCAAGCTCATTTTTGAAAGTAGTTGGTACTAACATTTATTCCAGGCTATAATTTGAGTTAACGGAGTCACAATATTTTTGGTAACGGAATCACATTAGGTTGTATGTAACTTGTAGCCTGTAAAGTGGTTGTCAGTCTTTGTACAAATCCCGCTATTTACTGTCAACCTCCCAATCTTCCCCTCAGTCAATGCTGTCAGTGAATTTGAGCAGGTGACTTAAACTCCCTCCTAAATATGTTGTAAATGTGCCTGCTGTTTAAACAATGAACAATATGAACACAATATAAGTATTTGCAACAATGTATGAATGTTTCATGAATGAGTATCGATATAACTAAAAAAACATCCTAAACTGTGCTGATTGCTTGGAGGATATGATGAGTCCCAGTAATTAATATTCCAAGTCAAACTAAAAAAATCCATGCAAAGGAAACAAGATATAGAGGACAATAAAACTAGGTGTTAATTCTCAGTAAATGAAAATATCCTCCCTATTTACAAAGGGTAACTCGCAGAGACAGCGGTTGCGGTAACCGGATAATCCCCCACCCGAATCTTCCACATCCCGCCCACTCCCTAGTGAAGTCCTTATGACTGGTGACCCAAAATAATGGATCTTAAAAATTTACTTTTATTAAATCTCTTAAAATATTCTCTAATATTTTAAGAGATTTAATAAAAGTAAATTTTTAAGATCCATTATTTTGGGTCACCAGTCATAAGAACTGCATAGCAATATGTTTTCACAATTAATAGTCCGTGAGTGCCCCTCTTTGGAACACTTTTTTCTTCTTTAGTATACATGTATTCTTTTGTTCCTGGGTGCACCCCCCTTCAAGCTATTATTAATTATAACCATATTAACATGATATAGGGGAAGGACATTCCATTATTATAGAGGTCAGTGCGGACAACTTTTTAGTTTTATAATCCCTAGTGAAGTTAGCAGAAGGGA
Source organism: Taudactylus pleione (assembly GCA_031769625.1). Classification (NCBI taxonomy): domain Eukaryota; kingdom Metazoa; phylum Chordata; class Amphibia; order Anura; family Myobatrachidae; genus Taudactylus; species Taudactylus pleione. The sequence continues at coordinate 36,116,816 of JAUIMM010000065.1, forward strand.
GATTAATACCGAAAATCGCACATCCATGCAATATTTCACAATTCTATGAGAATTAATGACACAAAGCGTCTGGTCCTGCCCCCTCAATCTCCCGAAAAGTAAAAATTTTTTATGACTGATAGAACTTGCACTTTAATCCTTTATATAAAAGAATCATCTAAACATATTGGAAAGCAGAGTTGTTCACACTTCTGGAAAGTCCACGAGAATCCTGGATTAGGGTAATAGGAAGCAATTCTCCCGTCAGCATTTACCTGTCTGGGCTGTGCGCATACTGCGTCATAATACCCCACTCATCTCAATGAACAATTATCATTGATATACTTTGCTCCACCCACATGGAAACATGAATGTGCTCATTGAGTCACCTTCTCTTCTGCTACCTCGTATGAAAAGTTGGCAAGTAATGTTTGGAAGTAGTTTGTTCCTCTTACTGTAAGATCACTTTATGCTTTCAGTGGCCTCTAATAAATAGGAATTTTTTTGGCCACTAACAATGTTACTTTTAGTCTAAAATCAGGAACTGAATAATTGACAATTAATTTAAGAATATAACAGTAATTTGTTTTAAAAATTTCTCTCAGTAGGTCTAGTATATAATAGCTGTTGTGCTCAGAAGAATGTGGTTTAGGATTGCTCAAGTGAGACAGACCCTAGTAACAAAAATATTGTTGATTATTTTCCCCCAAATATATGTCTAGGGTTACCCTTTCACTGCAAAGGACGAGATTGACTCATCGTCCAAATGCATCTTAACTGCAGGCGACAAGTCAGGCCTGTTCTCCACAGTGGGGGGGCTTGCATTTCCACCGATCCTGATGATCAGTGAGGACTCCCAACAGCACCCTACATCACTTTTGGTGAAAATAAAAAGAATGAAAAGTATGGGGGGAGGAATTCTGTCCCTCTGTCTCCCCACCCAAAGCTCCTAGAATGATAGTAGATCCCTCATTTGAAACAGGATGGCCCTTTGGTAACTATTCCCTGGTGATCACTTGTGATCAGCAAAGAGTTTTACCCAGCGCTCCTGAAAACATACGTTTTCATATATGGGCAGATGAGCACTATGTACCTTCTAACGCTCCCCATAATTGCACCTGTAGACATGGGACCACCCACATTTAAAGAGGTGAATCCCCTCTTTCAAATTATGGTGAACTTTTTGAGGGTTATGCTTAATGCTCCTCTCTTTAAGAAAAAAAAATTATATATATATATATATATATATATATATATATATTTTCTGTAATAAACCCTCAGTTGGGGCTGGGTTAAGGGGGGAATGACAGGGGCGGTCGTCCCGGGGGACCCAACACACAGATGGGCCCCCACACACGGTCGATGTGACCCTGCCGAGAACAGGTCCCCGGCACCCGCTGCTGTGTGATCCTCCTCCCCCCTGGCGGCATGGTTCTGGAGGCTGCTGCTCCCCTGCGGGCACACGCGCCAACCTGAAATAGATTTAAATGGCCAGACACCTTACATCATGATGTCACATAAAGTGCCAAAATTCAAGCCCTAACTACATAAGGAAGTACCTGAGAGCACTCCTGTGCCAGAGTATACTCTAGCATTCCTGTTTGTGACTTACTGCTCGTTCCCGACCTTGGCTTTGTCCGTGACCTGATTTTGTCTGTTTCCTGGTACTGCGCTTAGTATTCTAGTTTTGACCTTGGCTATCGTCTGTGACCTGCATATGTCTGCTCCCTGGTACCCTCTTGTCCATTTGGTTTGAACTGGCTTGTCAACTTCGCTGTACGTCTTCATCGTACTCCGCTCCATCCAGAGCACACCAGCATCTGTATTAGGAAACCTAGTCTGGGGGCCGCGACCTGCGTGTTGTACGCAGCTAAGTCCAAACTTCCTTGTGGGAGTCCATGGTGAATACCGCCGGCACGTTAGACATCGCGCCTCAGTAATAAGTCTTGCCAATCCCAAAATACGGTTTAGCATCCACTACCCATCCAACAGTTGCAACATAAAAACACAGCTCCACTCTGCAAATATGAGCAATTCCAATATTGCTGTTGTACCCTGTTACAGCACTTAACTACTTTTCAGCTTCCCCGCTGCAATCAACTCTTAGCCATCATGCATGTGTGCTGTCTGTATCCTGCAACAAGTTCTGCATATCCGCTCCAGTCTACAGCATCATCCTGCATTCAGTCTGCTGTTCCCACACTGCACAGTCTGCTGAACATATATTCTATCCCTAGTCACTCTGTGTGAGGATTATAACTACAGTTTGCACTTCTGATTTCAGAATTCCTGTTTCCTATTTTCACTATGCTAGTGCTCTCCTGTGGTGCGCAGCCTTCCATACACCAGTGTTATGCAATACCAGTTCCAGTGTCTTATGTATTCTGGTCCCAGTCTGGATATTGCTAACCGGTCCCAACCTAGTCTCCTCGTGGGTTCCAGCCCAATGATACTACCCAATCCCAGCCTAGCCATTATTCCGATCCATCCATAGTTACAGCTAACCGATTCCATCCCTTTCTCTATTCTGGTTCCAGTTCTGTCCAGCCAACATTCTCCTTCTGGTCCTACTTCGGACCAGCCTTGATTCTCCATTCTGGTCTTACTCCGGTCCAGGCTACATTCTCCATTCCAGTACTACTCTGGTCCAAGTTAGTTACCTACCTTGGTCTTCTACTCCAGTACTGCTGCAGTCCCAGTCCTATGCCCACGACAAGTTAAGGAATCTGACAGTTTGAATTGGACAAAATGGGCACAGTTGGTAAATAAAACCAGGTAGTGGATCCACTGCAAGAACTCAGAAAAAAATTGGAGAAACAAGAGGTGAAGTTAATGATGCAATTCTTACAAGACAGTTCTACTTGCTTGGACTCTCTCCAACAATCTGTTGATTAAACTAGTTTTGTTTCACAGACTCTCCAAGTGATCCCTAACTATTCCAGGTTTACCCACTCCAGAGAAGCTCAATGGTGATCCAAAAGAGTGCAGAGGATTCCTAAATCATCATGGGATCCATTCTGAATGCAATCTCACAATTTCTTTACAGGAAGACCGCCTGAGAAAGTATTCCCACCACTTCTCTCTGATTCAGAGCAACTTGGAGTATTCAGAGAAACGCTAAATCAATTGCATGATCAGCTAACCAGTATATTACTGGCATGGCCTGGAATTTTGGTGAGACTCTCGGGTCTGTTAAAATACCTCCTGAGGATTCCGTTGCTTGTGAGATGAATGCTAAGTGCTCTTCAGAGAAAAAAAAGGATTAGAGAAATTGGAACTATAAAAGCAAGACGTTCTTCTCCTGCTCAAAGCCAATGCAAATTTTGCAGTTTCCTATGACCTAGTATCTCAGAAGCTGTCAGTCTCGTAGAGATAATGAACTCTGGGTCTCATTCAGACCTGCTCGCGAGCGCAGGACGCTCACAAGCGGGTCGATGGTACCCAAATGCGCATGCGCACGACAGAGGCTGCTCCGTCATGCGCATGTGCGAGACCCAGCGAGCGACGGGGAAGCCGTCGCTCGGGGTCTCGCACCAAAGGGGGCATGCAGTCGATGGTGAGTGACAGCCTGCCCCCTTTGGTGGGCGTGCCGGGGCGTTGCTGCCCAGACGGAGGCGTTCCCATGAGAACGCCTACCGTCTGGGTCCGGCCCCACTGACATCACTAGTGATGTCAGTGGGAGTGATTTTGGCTCTGATAGAGCCAAAATCACTCCAGGGCTTGCGGCAGCGAGACCCTACCGCAGGGTCTCATCGCAAGCCTGATGGTCGCGATGGTCTTGACCATCGCGACCATCATCATGGACACTCGCATAAGCTGTGGGTGGTAACCCACAGCTATGCGAGGGTCCAGGAGGACGCTCCAAAAAAACCCAAAAAACGCCCTGATTCAGAGCGGGTGCTCGTTCAGAGTGTCCGGCTCTGAATCAGGCCCTCTGTTTCTACTGCAGGGGTTCTGGACATATTCAAGATTGTCCTATTCCTAAACCAAAGAATGGTATCAAGGGACAACCTCAAGTTTCAAATGTTGGGGCATAATCTCCACCTTCTGTGCTCCTGCAGAGAGTTCCAAGTATTTTGTCCAAGGAAGGGCTTCAAGTCTTCTAGCCTCACAAGGATTTTCAAAGGCATGCTGGCCCCAGTCAAGGATTCCTGTCTATCGATCCCAAGGAGGGACTACAGTCTGCTACTCCAGTAAGTGGTACTTACTGTGACTTCTACCCCTGAAAGGTATTCTGATTTCATCATCCAGCAAAAGTCACCTCACCACAAAGCTAAAGACTCAGTAGGAGTCTACTTCCAGTCAGTTCCTGAGCACACCACCATGTTGAACACCAGTCTGGGTATCACCTTATCGACTATGTATTTAAATACTGCCCAGTCACTAAAGACTTCCAGCATGGCCCAGATCAATGAAGGGCTTCCGTACCTCTGGTTCTGTTTCCTCTGGTGCCAGCTGGTTCAAGTAATTCCGGTCCCAATCCGATTCTGTCTCCTCCAGTACCAGCCGATTCAAGTAATTTTGGACCCAATCCGATGCTGTCTCTACTGGTTCCAGCCAGTTCAAATAATTCTGATCTAAATTCGGTTATGTCTCCTCCAGTTCCAGTGATACGTATTTCTTTCTTAGTCTGGTTATTACTAACCGGTCCAAGCCTGGTCTTCTAGTGGGTTCCAGCCCAGTGATACTAGCCAGTCCCAGCCTGGCCATTATTCCGGTTCCACTCCAGATACTGCTGATTCTAGCCCGGTCTCTATTCTGGTTCCAGTTATGTCCAGCCAACATTCTCCATTCTGGTTCTACTCCTGTCCAGCCTACATTCTCCATTCCGGTCCAAGTTGTCATGATTGGTGTCTGCGAGTTACCTGTCTCAGGTGGTGATCGGGTTTCAACGGAGGCCGGCATGACTGGAATCACAGATAATGTAGATTGCTCTATTTATAAGACTTGTGTAGCAGTGAAAACTGCCTTTGATGATAAATGACAGGAACTGGAGGGACCGGACTGGGACCGGCAGGAAGACTTGTTGAATTGAACTGATGAACTAAGAACTTGACTCTGGACTGGAACAACGTGGACTGAACTGATGAGTTTGGAACTTGACTCTGGAATGGAACAACGTGGACTGAACTGATGAGCTTGGAACTTGACTCTGGACTGGAGCAACGTGGACTGAACTGATGAGCTTGGAACTTGACTCTGGACTGGAATGTGACAATGGCTGAAGGGAAGTCAGGTAATGCTGAGATGAGGGCTAAACAGGGTAATCTGGAAATGCTGTGACAAAGTTGGAACTCAGGTGCAGGCTGGATAGGATAATTGGGAATAACAGGTTTCAGGTAGGAATAGGTAGGTTTCAGAATTTTAGGTTCAGGGAGGGAGTAGGTAGGTAAAAGGGGCAGGAGTTGATCCACAGCAGGAAGCAAGGCAGGGTGACACGATGCAGGTTTACAGAGTGCCAGGGACCAACCAGGAGTAGGACTAGCAGCAGAGCACAGGCCAGGTATTGCTGTAACAGGACGTCTGGATGCCAGGTATTACTGTAGCAGGTTTTCGGGATGCACCAGGGGTTGCTGTCAGCAGGCTTACTGGATTGCCAGGTTTGGCTGTAACAGGTTTTCTGGAAGCACCGGGGGTTGCTGCCAGCAGATTTACTGGATTGCCAGGTACAGCTGAAACAGGTTTTCTGGATAGCGCCAGGGATTGCTGTAGCAGGTTTCAGGGATATACTTGAATGCAGGAACAGCGTGAACCATACACCATGGGAAGACGAGATGTTCAGGCCCAGAATGCTATCAGGAGAGGATATATATATACCATGGGTCTGGCAGCAATTGGTGGATACGGACAGGTGGTCTGGTAGTAGCATTCTGAGTGGTGGAAGGCACAACATGCAGAGGGAGTATTCATCACTGCAGCTCTGAGAATCAGAACCACACCTGCGATTCCAATCAGGGCTAGCAGTGCTCACAGACAGAGGAGAGACCAGGTGCGATAATCAGAGCAAATCCTCCAGGCAAATTACACACACAGATCCATGGGGGAGCTGACAGGGGTAAGTCCCAAGGCAAAAAGGTGACAACTAGACAGGGTCGTGACACAAGTCAGTTACCTACCTTGGTCTTCTACTCCAGTCCTCCGTGGTACCAGTCCTGTGCCCACGTCAAATTCAGGAATTTGACACATGGATTAGATCAGCAGTGCCATGCTATAATTATTATTTTCTGTACATTGTTTCACTACTTGGTGACTCACTATTCAAATTATTTTGGGACTAAGTATAGATATCATTATGAACATACCTTAGCCACTTACCAACTAAAGACTTTATATAGGATGCATTTTGCATGACTGTTCACTGACAATATAAAAAATATAACAGTCATTAGGTAAGTGTGGGAGATAGACCTATTCATAGATAAAGTTAAACAGTGGTCTCATGTCATATATGAACAAATATGGTGAAGTTATAGATAACGGGGCAGAGTAAAAGAGATGACTGTGGAAGTGGGTCAAGGGGATCTACAAATATGATTATAACAGAAGACTTTGGTAGGTTACTTGGGGCAGTAGGGACGAGGAAGCCCTTGGGGACAGTCCTTGAGATATTATCTGCTGCTATTAAAAGAGGAGCCTATATAGAAGGGCAGGGGTATGAAGGCTATAAAATTCATGCATAGAGACATAAACATACCCAGGATCTTCGTAGAGCAAAATCAGCCACTTAATGCATTTACTTGATGTATCCCATGATGGTAGAACTAAGATTCAATTAATTTGCACAATAAGAAAAGATTCTCAATCCAACTCTCCAAACCTGGCAGATGCAGCAAGTACTAAATGAACTGCAGCCTTAAACCCAAAACTTATGAGCTACCAGAGCCCTTCAAGAAGATGATATATAGAGTCACTACCTTTGACCACTATAACCCATAATAAGAGACCAACATTAAGCTGGACACAGACTGTGGACAACAAGCAAGTTGGATACGAATGTATTTAAATGTGACTCCACCCTATTTACCATCACACTTCCTTCTTTATTATAGAAATAAAGGGTAATACACCATGTAAATGGTACAGCAGACAAATTATTAGCTGAGTATACCTGTAATAGAGCCCTGTCCACACGGCTGGCCAGATAAATCCATGTGATTCCGGGCGCGCGCGCAAACACACACACACTTTCTAGTCTCATACCACAAGCTTTCCATACAATTTGCTTATGTAAACTTACCAGTGATTAGTGGTCTTCTTACCTCTATTTGTGTTGATAACTATCAGTGCTCTGCATTATTACAGGGATAAGAGGGATACCTAGAAAATTCTATTACCTTCCTTGTGATACAAATTAGTAGCTTGTGCACCACACACGTCGTTGTAGTTAGGGACAATAATCCACACTTATGTTCATGGTATTCTGTGCACTTTCTGTGACATAGCTTAATTCATAACATTTTGGAAAGTATATTTTTGTAATTTGGGACCTGGGAACTCTCTTTTTAGTTTTGTTTTTATGGGTAATCTTTATCGCAATATCCATCTCAGATGCGGATCCATGCACCTTCCCTTCTTGCCACCCTTCTTTCATGTTCTCCTATGTGAGATCACTAATCTTAGTAAAGCCGCACATCCATTAGGCGATATTAATGAGCAATTGCACGATTACGACATCGTAATCGTGCAATCGCTCATTAATCATGCACAAATCGTGCACTGTAATGTCGGAAACGACCAGCGATGCGGGCTCCCGGTGGTCGTTTCCGACATCAATCATCACCTGAACATGCCGGTCAATCTGCCGATAACGACAGATTGGCCATGTTCCGGGATAAGGGAGGGTGCCTTATCGTTCAGTCTAGGCACTGCAGGGGATGGGAAAAGACGGTACGATGATGTTGTAATCGTACTGTCTTTCCCTAGTCGCCTAGTGGATGTGCGGCTTAAGATTTAAATGTATTCTCTCCTCTACCAGCATGACATCCCATATTAAGGTTACATTGTAAGTTTATAATTGATTATTGGTTCTTTTCACATCAATGCTATACACTCAGTATCCTTGGGAATTCATTGGCCAGATTTACATGTCATATCAAGCTCTAGTTCAAATGTCCATTACACTGGGTTCTATTTTTTAGGGATCTTAGCCTTGGAAACTGAATAACAGTCTACTTTCAAACCCAGATAGTAAATTACAATTGAACCAAATAATTGGACACTTCAGCACTGCAGAACCACTGTAGACCCGGACTAAAAGCATTGTATAAGACTAGTCCAAAGTATTTTCATTTTGATTGTAAACCACGGTAATAATTTATCAGCTGGAGCTTTAGCAGAATGTCAGACCTCTCTATATAACATTCATAATATTAATAAAGGTCAAACCAGGAAATATAAAAACCAAGAAATTACAAAAATGTTGGCAATTTCTATTCATAACCGTATAGTATAGCTTCTTACCAGTGGCGCTTATCTTCCCAACTAAAGAGGAACATATTCAAAATTATATATAACAATACCCACTGCTGTACCTATTAGAAGTATGTATTAGTCTTTCCCAAACCAGGCAAAGACCCAGTTTAAGGTAGAAGCTATAGACCAATTTCATTCTCCAGTATGGATATGAAATGCTATGCACATCCTAATAGCTAATTAGCACATAGCACATTAGCACATAGCTAATATTTTGAAAATGATCCGATATAAGATGCCATAGACAACATAATGAAAATTCTTCACTTAATCAGCTGCCCAATATTTCAATAAACGGTGGATTGGGCCATGTGAAGGGAGAACTTGGAGTCATAGGTTTCTCCATCACTACTAAAATGTTGGTCCTCTATCCATTACCAAATTCAAATCAATGACTCCCTGTCAGGCCCATTCCTGATATCTAAGTGCACAAGGCAGGGATGTCCACAGTCTCCTGTGCTGTATATCCTTGCAATGGAGCACCTGGAAACTGTTATTAGAAGATGCCAAGTTTCAAAATGAGCAAAAAATTAATTTGCAGACGATCTGCTACTATACATTACAAACTCCACTATCTTGTTACCAAGTCTCATGAAGTTGTTTGTTTCTTTCAGACAAGCCTCAAATTTTAGAATAAATATTTCTAAGTTAGGTACACCTACTATTTATTAGAGATGAGCAGGTTCGGATTTACTCGGTTTTACTAGGATTTACTCGGATCTTAAAATGGCTATCACGTGTTTTGGATAGCCAATAAAATAAATCCTCGTAAATTGACAGCAATGTAATACTGATCAATGGCCAATCATCTTTTGTCTCAAGTCTCTTTTATTATTGTTCATTTTTGATTTGTATATTTAATAGCTATTTTCTAGAGCTGTACCTTCACTCCCCTACCCCATTCCACTTTTCCCCATCTCCTCTGTCAAGTTCACCCAAATTCAATATAATACACGAATGAAACCCAAATATATCTTGAAACTGTACTGTTTTATCTATTGCTGATATGAAAAAAAGAAGTGAGCATACATTTAGTTGCCAGTGCTTGTATGGATCTTTGAAATGGTTTATGTAGGCTCAAAGTCTGTTCAAGCAATTCATTTGCCTCACTGCTAGATTTTCCTCCTTTGTTTCTCACTAATTTCTCAAATAATTTATAATTGCTTATCCTGCAATCAATTTGCACCAACATAAATCCCTTTGCATATCTTCTTACTCAAGATCTGCATCTCTCATCTACTGTACACTCATTGGCCCTCATCAGAGTCGGTCGTAAGCGGCCGCTCGGTCGTACGCCTAACGATCGAGAATCAGAAAAAAAAACAATCGCACGGCCGGGCGACCGCAAACAAAGTGACGCCCATACATGAACAAAGCACCTCCTCTAGCTAACGAGTGATAGCAGCTAGCGATCAAGTCAATCGTTGTCAGTCATTGTCAGTCGCTGTATGTTAATTTTCTTCTGCTGGTTGCGGCCGCTTGTGTTGTGTGCAAATTACATCAAATTACATTAAAATTAACAAAAAAACGCATAGAATAAGCCATCCCCATGAAATATATTTATTCTTATTATTCTCTAATGCAAATGCAACTGAATCAATTACAAGCCAATTAGCAACAACAAACGATTATTAGATGCTTGCATTGTGTGGCACAAAATAGAAACATCAAACATAACATCAGTCACATTCGATAGTATCGATTGTACTCTGGTGCTTGAGAGAGCACATACCCAACCTCAAGCTGTACGATCAGCCAGGCCTCTAACCTGCTCGCAGAGTGACGTTATACTACTTCCGGCCTTCTATGTCGGTTGTAGCAGGAAATTTATGTACGCCCCTAAAACGGAGAGGAACGCCTGCGTTTTTAGACCACTGCCCCCGTCAACACCCACAAACGGCCTTTCATGTCAATCAACTCCTGGAAGCCACTTCCTGCTCGTAAGCCGTACGATCGACAGCATTTTGGATCGCAAGGTCTCATACGCACATGCGCATAACTAACCGTACGCATGCATGGTTTGGAAACATCGGATGCATACGACCGACTCTGAATGAGGTCCTTTATCTGCTGCTCCCTTTCACAGTTATAGGACTTTTTTTGAGCGGTACCCACTCTGTGGAATGCCCTCCCTTGCACAACAAGACTTTTTTCTAACCTCCAAACCTTCAAATGTTCCCTAAAGCTGAATGTCTTCAGACAAGCTTATCAACCCACATAACCTATTATAAACAATTATCTCTCCTATATACAGTTCACACAAAACTTACTTTTGTTTTCTTTCTACATCACACTGCCCACAGACCCCAGGCTAACATTGCTGTGTGACTGGATCATATATAGCCCAACAAGAACTTTTACAATCCTGCTGGACCAATATACAATATGTAGAACTTACCTTAATTTATCAAAACTCTATTTACATATAGAGTGTAAGCAAGCGAGAAAAACCCACTTACCTCTTTGTCGATATTATTACGCAGTTATGTTTTATGACTGTTTTGCTCCCAATAAGTGCAAAGGCATATATTGACGCTATATAAACATATGTTAATAAATAATAATGTTTAACATTTTCTGAGGGTGGTTAAACTCACTGCAAAAAAAGATGCAATATGAGTAGAATGGTCCCCGCTATTGTTGACTCATTGAGGAACACCCTTATTACTGGCAAACAAATAGTTGATACCTTTGCTGTGTTCTATTGTGGGCCTTAAAATTCCCATGCAACATACTCAGCACAGCAGTTGTGTGTTTACGTGGATGTGGTGGACCTGCTGAAGCTTTGAGAGTAGGCTCAATGTTTCCTTGACTCCCCTTTTACTGAAGAGGAGTTGGATTATGTTATCTACTCCTTTCCCATTAATAAGCCCCTGGATGGATGGCATCCCCATTGAAACCTATAAAAGTTTCAAGCAATTCTTTATTCCTCATTTACTAGATACTTATTTTCAGTTGTTGGAGGTGGGCTGCTTACCATCGTTTATGTCTGAGGCCCTTATTTGTGGGAGGTGCTACGTAGGCTTGGCTTTGGACCCAACACGGTCAATGGTTTTACCTCTCAGTCATTTTCTGTGGGTCGTGGCACCAGGCGGGGATGTCCCTTGTTGCCAGCACTGTTTGTGCTTGCTAACAAGCTATTGGCTTGTTATATACATGCTCATTTGGGTATTTGTGGTCTCCCCATGGGACATATGGTGGATACCATTGTATGTGGATGATATGCTTCTGTATCTGTTGAATGCGGATGCTTCATTGTGCAGCCTGCTTAGCCACTATTTTGTCTCTTAGGGACTCGCCTGGGACTGTGGGGGCTCCAGCTCATTCTCTACAGTGGACTGATTGTTTTAAATATTTAGGAAGATTGTATTCGCTTGAACCCATTACTGAGACATTTAAATGAATAAAACACATGTGGAAGAAACCGCATGGTAAACTTGTTTAAAATTATTATGCAGCCCAAATATCTTTGTGTTAAAGCATTTTCCTGTCTAAGGGCCTGATTCAGAGGCGCTTGCCATTTGCTCACTCTGAATCAGAGCAGATTTTTTTTTTTTAAAATCCGCCTCCAGGCCGCTCACATATCTGTGGGTGACCACCCACAGCTTGTGTGGGCTGCCTGGCAATGGTCGCATCGGGCTTGCGACAAGACCCTTGTGGTAGGGTCTCGTCCACCGCAAGCCCTAGTGAACATCCTGCTCTAATAGAGGAGGAAGTTTACTACTGACACGTGTGATGTCAGTAGGGCCGCCCACAAATGGAAGGCATTCGGGAATGCCTCCGTTTGTGCAGCCACTACCCCCGACCTGCCTACAAAATGGGGCGAGCTGTCGATCAACATCGACAGCTGCCCCATTTTGCTGCGAGCCCCGAGCGAGTGAAGTTGTCACTCGCTCCGGGGTTCGCGCACACACTGCCCGACCCGCTTGCGAGCGCTATGCACTCGTGAGTGGGTCTGAATCAGGCCCTATATCCCTAAGTGTGTGTTTCAGGTGATTAATGCTCTGCTCTTTTCCTTTGTTTGGGGCAACAGGAAGGTTATAATCAAACTTTCTACTCTATTTAGGCTCAGGGGGTCTGCCCTTGTTTGATCTCCGTTTGTACTATCTTGGAGCATCATGTCTCATTTATTTGAATGGGTTACTTGCTTCAGCAATGTGGGTCCCTCCCGGGCTTTCTAGGTAAGAAAACTGTTACTACACTAATCCCGCAAAAGTTTCTCCTTGTTGGGATAAGTAAAAAGATGCATGCCCCCTGTGAGGTTCTGATTTTGTTGTGGACCTGGGGTGGTGATAGGAGCAGACACAGAAGCAGATTTAAATGAAAAAGTGGAGTTTTTAATAAGTGACTTAGAGGACATGGGAATGGCAAACAAAAAAGTCCAGGTATAGCACTAAAGTGCACTTGATAACTGTAGTGGGGTAAATGGGAGAATGTCCAGATAGTGACAGGCAGGAACAGTCCAGTATGCAAGTATGGTGAGCTGTAACAGAGTGCAGGCAGAGGTAACGAAGTCCAGCTGGGTGTAAGTGGAGGCAAGGTGCAGGGAAACAGCAGGTTCAGGTTCTCAGGCAGGGGAAAAGGTAAATGGAGGGTGCAGGGTAAGTCTAGCTGACACAGGTGCTCAGGCAATAGGGAAGGTAATTGGAGGAGGCAGGGGAATCCAGCAGGGTTGGAGCAGGTCAGGTAAAGCAGGCTTAGGCGATGTATACAACAGACAGGTGAAAGCACAGGAACTCTCTCTCAGCTCTCGCTGAGAAACACGTTGCACTGGCAATGCAAGGGAGCTCTGAACTCCCTTAAATCCCCAGTGCTCAGCCATGACTGGTCAGAGAGGAGCACGAGACACACCAGGATAGGGCATCTAGGTCACATGTCCGGAGGCAAGATGGCGGCGCCCATTCCAGAACGGAATGGAAGCACCACCCAGAGGCGTCACTAGAGTTGGTGTCACCCGGTGTGGTAGCTCATGGTGTCACCCCCCCCCCCCCACATGGGCCTTATATCGCAACGCTCAGAATCCTTAGTACTGTTTTTGGACTATCGCTATGTGCAATGGTAATAGTAAGAAAATAAACAGCTAACAAAACTAACATTATACCTTTAAAATACAATATCACAGATAAAACATAGTGACATTTACATAAGTAATGTGCCCAATATACAATGCCCCCTGTACTAGAGCCCATTATGCAAGGTCCCCTTTATTAGAGCCCCATATGCTGTACTCCCAGTAGCGCTCCTTATGCAGTTCGCCCAGTAATGCCTCTTATGCAGTGGCCCGGCAATGCTCCTTAAACTGTGCCCCGTGTAGTGCCCCTTATGCAGTGGCCCAGCAATGCCCCTTAAGCTGTGCCCCTAGTAGTGCCCTTATACAGTGCCCCCAGTATTGCATGTCTTATGCAGTGCCCCCAGCAATGACCCTTATGTTGTGCACCCTATAGCACCCCTTATGCAGTGCCCCCAGCAATGCCCCTTATGCTGTGCCCCCTGTAGCACCCCTTATGCAGTGGCCCAGCAATGCCCCTTAAGCTGTGCCCCCAGTAGTGCCCTTATACAGTGCCCCCAGTATTGCCTCTCTTATGCAGTGCCCCCAGCAATGCCCCTTAAACTGTGTCCCCAGTAGCACCTCTTATGCAGTGCCCCTTAAGCTGTGCCCCCATTAGTGCCCTTATACAGTCCCCCTTAAGCTGTGCCCCCATTAGTGCCCTTATACAATGCCCCCAGCAATGCCCCTTAAGCTGTGCCCCCATAAGTGCCCTTATACAATGCCCCCAGCAATGCCCCTTAAACTGTGCTTCCAGAAGCGCTACTTATGCAGTGGCTCCAGCCCCCAGTAATCCCCCTTATGCTGTGCCCCCTCCCCTGTGCTGCGCGGTCAGTACTTACCTCGTCTCCTCTCTCTTCATTACCTGCAGGCCAGCACTCGGTCTTTCTGGGTGGGGTACGGTGCGCAGTCCTTCATGGCACACAGCGCGCTCAGGCCGGGTTCCCTCCTCCCCCATCAGGCTGAGCGGCTCCCATAACTCCAAGCGGAGCCGGCGTGCGCAATGACGTCATTGCGTCCAGCGTCCAGAACCACACACAGACACAGAGATTCTCTGTGCCTGTGTGTGGCTCTGGACGCCGGCTGCGGTGAGAGAATGTGCGGCGCCGGGCAGAGCAGAGGAGGACAAGCACGCGGCACTGCAGGACGGACCAGCCAGCTATACAGTGAAGGTGTCAGACTCCGCCTCCAGCAGCAGCTCATGGTCGGCGGTGCGCGGTGGTGCCGTGGGTGTGATGTGCGTTGCGGTGTTGCTCTTCTTGCTCTTGGTAAGGTAAGGTGTCACCCCCTTGAAGGGTGACACCCGATGCGGGCCGCACCCCCCGCACCCCCCTAGTGACGCCACTGGCACCACCAGGCCTAACCAGACCAGAGTGACAGTATGCCCACACAGAACCACGCACAGCCAATGCTCCCCGCCAGGCACCAGCGCCACCGCCAGATGGCCCTCGCCATAGCGTCCTCACAGGTATCACCCGCCGACCGCCATGCCGAGAAACACTGGTCGTGACACCCCCATTCTGAATAAAGCGGTTGAGATTTGGTGTGCTGCACATAGTTTACTTGGACCGCAGGGATGCGATCTGGCTACACTGCTATGGAACAATGGGCCTGATTCAGAGCCGCACGTATGCGGCTGATGTTAAGTGACCGTGCATGCGTACACTTTGTACTGCGCGTGCGCAAACTACTCAGAGCGATCAGAATGCGATCGCTTGCCAAACAAAGACAGCCCAGTGTAATGAGTGACAGGAGAGGCTGTTTGTGGGTGGTAACAGGGGCAGGACACTAATAATGGGGGAGTGGAGGTGTGAACGCAGGCGTGCCTGAGTGTTGCAATGCCGTTTCTAAGGCGTGCATAATTAACAGACAGCATCATAGTACACATCACCAGCCTTTTTATGACACAGAAATCCTCGCAGTGCTTGCAGTAAGGTAAAGCAATCACAAGTGCTGCGTGCCCTTCCGATGGTCCACCATGTACCAATGTTTTAATACACTTCCTGGAGATGACATGCGCTAGTGGGCGTCTCTACATATACTAATGGATGTCTGCATACACAAAGTGATCTCTCGCACAGACAAAGTGGGCGTGCTTATGCCTTTCCGAGCGAGCGCCTGCCATGGCGTCACTTTGCTGAATTTGCATAAACTGGGTGCGAGCGATCGCATCTAGCGAGCGCCTCTGAATCAGGTCCAATATTGGATTCTCAGAACTGGGCAGGTTTGATGGAAAGTAATTTTGGCCCCTTTATAGCGTAACTTCTCTAGGTCTCGTTTATCAGGAGGTCCTGCTTAATACCTTTGACCAGCTTAAAACAGAATTTCACACTCCGAATTCTGCCCTTTTATTTTGTTATTTGCAGTTGTGCCATGCTCTTCATGCCCAGTTCAGAGACTCTACCCCTTGTATTCTAGACCATTAACAAATTGTTGTCCTCTCTGGTCTCCTGTGGAGTGGTGTCTGCTATTTATCCCATTTTGGATGTGATGCATCACACCAATCATTGCATGCATGTCCGTGTTTAGTAACGCCGTATGCATGATGATTTTAGCAAAGGACAGCTCTCCCGATAAGAGCTGTTCTTTGCCGTGTGGGAACTTACAGGTTTATGACCCTGGAGTATCTCTGCGCATGCGCAAGCTGCGGGGTACCCTGGGAGAGATCTTATTGGATCCCTCTCTGGGAAGTCTCCAGAAAAGGAGCCCATAGGCCATCTATAGATAGCTTTTCGGAGCTTGGTGCATATGGAAAATTAATTCTTCCTCTACTAGTCTTTGCACAATCCTTGAAACCTAGTTGGGAAACTGACAAAGGGGGAATTCAATTAGCTGCGATAATTCACCACTAATTTTACCAGGCTATTCAATTAGCCCACTGTCAGGAATCGTGTTACAGCGCTGCAGATCTTACCTCCACGCTGGTATGCTGGCCTGTGCAGGTAATCTATTCAGGATCTCAGGTTCCTGCCCTTTGCTGCTATCCACAGTGTACCCCATCTTCCTTTGGCTGCTGTGACCCCGCAAGCATGTCCACTATCTCCGGGCCTGGGCGCCGTCATGACACCTGCGGTCAGCTGACTGCTGATTCTCCACTCCCTGTGTCAGTGGCGATCATGTGATCCTTTGCTACACTCAGTGTGGAGTACCCTTCCTCCAACCAGATTCATTGCAGCGGACACCTGATCCTGTTAGCCAATCAGGACAGGTCAGGGGGGAAAAAGGGATTCCACTGACTAGCAGTCAGTGCCTTGAACAACACGTATCACTTCTGTACTACGTATCTAGGCTCCAGACTAATGCAGCCGTGGAAGTCTTTACCAGTAATTGGTCCTATCCGATAACAAGCAATCGGTCCTAAATTCCTAATCCAACAAACAGCAATCGGTCCCTATCCGATACCGGCATTATACTAGTATAATCGGTTCCTATCCGATATTCAGCCAAGTGGTACCCACTCAAGTATAACCAGCTTACCGGTTCCACATTCATCAGCTGTATCCAGAACCACCGGTTTCACGTTCATCAGCTGTATCCAGAACCATCGGTTCCACATTTATCAGCTGTATCCAGAACCATCAGTTCCACATGTTATCAGCTATAACCAGGACAGGGCTTCAACTAGGGGAGGGCTAAGGGGGCACGTGACCCGGGTGCTGGACTTGAGGGGAGAGGCTGCCGAGAGGCTAAGTTGCCGCTCCCGTGGGTTTGGAGCCGCATCCCAGCCTTGAGAGGCACAGAGACACTGTCAGCCTAATATGGTGCCGGTCACAAGCCAATCAGTGCTTGCTGATCGGCAGCCAATCAGCAGAGGCTGCCAGTCCGTGAGCTCCAATTGGTTCACGAGCGGCGTCCCATTACAATGACGGCAGTACTGACAGTTCCCCAGCATGTGGCAGCCCCGTCCTCGCCACCCCGAGCTCACCCACCGCATGGCCCTGGCAGGTAAGAGAAGGGAGATGGGGCCTTACTGTGGTTTAATGTAAAATCGGCCTTACTGTGGCATAATATATAAGAGGCATTACTGTGGCGTAATGTAAAAGGGGCCTTACTGAGGCATAATGTGTAAGGGGCATTACTGTGGCATAATGTATATGGGGCATTACTGAGACATAATGTATATGAGGCATTACTGTGGCATAAATATATAAATAAAGTGAATATGGTGCGCTTTCTGTTCAAATCCTGTCTGGTATGAACACCTGCAGCTGACACCAGAGGGATTCCTGCAGGATGCCCTCACACAGAGAAAGAAAAAATGGAAACAGGTGTCTGCGCTGATGTTAATACAAATAAGTATGCGTTTCAATCTGTGACTCAATAGTAACAAACAACAGTAATTGAAACCAGTGAGTATGGTAACTGGATGAGATGTAGCATCCAAATACAAGTCCCAATGTCACAATTAAAAAGGGGGCAATCTGAATAGATGTAACCAAAAAAATTGCAATCATCTGTGATTAGTTGAAAAAATGACCTGGTAACTAGGATTGATGGTGCATTCAAATCAGATTCAAATGGCACACTTCATAGAGATAATCAAAATAAATGTCACCATGAAATAAAAAAATGGAATAAAACAATCCTTCAACGGGTATAGGAGTGGAGGTGGTTATAATAACGGGATGTGGAGCCAAGATATCTCCTGTTAATCACAAAATTGGCTCCTTTGTCCCACAGTTGTAAGTAACATGATGGACTCCCCAAAGTCTTACCCAGTCAGGGTTCCCAAGGGCAGAGCTGGCCCTAGGCATAGGCATTCTAAGCAAATGCCTAGGGGCGACTGGAATGCCTAGGGGCATTCCAGGGCTCTGCCGATGCCCTCCCCAGTGTTTGCAAATACGCGCTATAGCACATATTTTACCAGTTACAGGATCCCCGGGGATGTGCTGTGCTGTTGCCAATCCCTGACAGCTGGTTGCAGCACAGCGCGTCCCCCTGCAGAGACAGACATAACGCTGTCTGTTAGAGCAGCCAATGAGAGTCAGATAGACTCTCATTGGCTGCTGCTGTGGAAAGCCGTGCTGGGATGAAGTGTATGATCCCAGCATCGGCACAGCATCCGTGCTCTTTGCTGGGACAGTGTTTTTTCCCAGCGCCGGGTAAGCCACCGCAGCGGGTACCTGGTGAAGGGACCGCCTGGTCCCTTCCATCAGTGGCGGGAGAAGCTTGGCTCCGGGCGTGAGCTAAGCGGAGCTCGCTGCCTGGAAGCCAAGTAGCGGCGGTGGTGGTTTGGCACTGGCCGTGAGCTTTTGACTCGCGGTCCAGCAGCCAATAGGAGGTAGACGCGACGAGCCAAATGCGGCTCGTCACGTCAAAGCCCCGCCCCCCCGTGGCGTCTTGAATAGACGCTGCTGAGCGGGAACATTCAGTCAGTCGGCGGAGGGGAGGAGTGAAGACCTCCCGAAGATAAGCGAAGAGCGGCGCAGCAACAGTTCCAGCAGCCGCGCAAGAGGCAAGAAGACGGCGCGATCAAGAAGGAAGAGGCGGCACCACTGACCTGGACGGGCCAGCGGCGGAAGACTGAAACTGAGGACTGAAGAGAACTGCGGGGGAGGAAAGCAAAAGAGCTATCGAAGCTCCCCCCCGCAGCCTCTTCCACCGTGCGGGTAGGCGGCCTTGGGCCACCGTTATTTACCCCTCCCTAGACCACCAGGGTTGTCGGGCACTAGGCCCGTGGCATAAATTCAGGCAATAGGCCTGTAGGTATATAGGTGGGCACAAGGCCCGGGCTACATAGGGGGCATTAGGCCCAATTGAAGGAATCTGCCCCCCCCAATAGGTGTGTGACCTGGCCATTAGGCCCAGGTTACTAGAGGGCAAATAGGTGGGTCCCCAGTAGTTGACCCACCAATTTGCCCTTTAGTGATCTAGGCCTAATGCCCAGGTCACTCCTATTTGAGGGACAGCTATGGGGGACTCCTAGGGGCACTGCAGAGGGGAACTACTACTGGGGGCACTGCAGAGGCGGGCTATCACTGGGGGCACTGCGTTAGGGGTTCTTGCATCAGTATATGGACAGCTGGCATCCCATCCGCCAGCAATATAACTACATCCGCATTTAAACACTTACATTGCTGATAGGATTATCTGCTAGGGGGCACCAGTCAAAATTTTGCCTAGGGCACCAAATTACCTAAGGCCAGCTCTTCCCAAGGGTAATAATCAGCAAAGATGTATAGCTGGGTCTCGCCGCTCCAGCGGCTACCGACCAGACTGTGGGAGGCAGAGACACTGGGTGTGTGCGTGTGGAGAGCTCACCGCGACATGCGGACTCCAGAGGGATAGTACAAATCGGGGGTGCAGGCTCCACGTGTGTGGTCAAAAGTGTGCACTGTTGCAGACGCTGATGGAAGAAGCGGCAACTGCCGCTGGCGACTGGTGTGTGAATCCAGAATTACACACGAGTGTGTTGAAAGTCTGCAGTCCACTGATACCTTGACGCGTTTCTCCCCTTTGACAGGGTTTTTTCAAGGGCAGGTAAGATAACACTCCTCCAAGAAAGGGGCCTTTTTAACCTGTGTCGAATTAATCAATTAGTGGTGATTCAGTCCAGCAGTATGACTGACATTCTCAAACAAATCACCCTTGGATATACATCTAAAAAACCTTTATAGATACAAATTCATATATCATATTATGTCATACAGGCACAAAAGGAGATGGATATATAGAAGAAGATCAGCATATAAAACTGATTCTAAAAAATACATGAATTCACAAATGCTATTGAAATGTATCAAACTTCCTGTAATAATAAATATAGCACATTATATATAGAATGTTATATAAAGAAAAACACATAGATGGAGAGCATATACACGTGCTTAAATACATACACGCACATAAAGCTCTCAATCCAATCTTGTAATCGCAGACAGATAACAGCAGAAATAATATATACCATTAATAAGAGTGTTCACTAAATAGAAAAGAATATATAAATACACAATAGTAATAATGTAAACATAAATGAAAAATAAATAATAATTAGAATATGTATATATATATATGTAAATGCGGAAAACATCACACGCACACAAGGCCACATATGTGCATGCGCGTCCACAAATATAAAAACATGTAAAGAATAAACAAATATAAATATAATATATATATATATATATATATATAAATATGTTGCTAAATGTATATAAGGGTAAATATAAATAGAGAGGAACATAAAGGAGGCTTAAGGCTCTATATCTTAGGTCTTCAGTTAAATCAGAATCCAGGGACTATAAGAGACCAATAGAGGGCAATGTCAAATGCATATATGAATACAATCCCACAAATTAGGATCTCTTAATGTAATCTACAAAAATTACATATATTTTTATATGCGTGGCCTTGTGTGCGTGTGATGTTTTCCGCGTATACATATATATACATATTTTATTATTTATTTTTCATTTATTTTTACGTTATAAATATTGTGTATTTATATATTCTTTTCTATTTAGTGAATACTCTTATTAATGGCATATATTATTTCTGCTGTTATCTGTCTGCGATTACAAGATTGGATTGAGAGCTTTATGTGCGTGTATCATAGGCAAACGCAGGGGGGGTTTCCATCTGCCTGGAAACCCCCCTCCACAGCACATACCATGACCACAATAGAAATAGTAATAGTAATGTTACAAGCGCTGCGTGTTCTTCTCAGTATCACAAATGAAATGATTAGCACCACCTGTGGATCTTTTAAAATGTGTCAGCCAGTAATAAATATATCTGTGCACCAACTAGGAGATGTGGAAAACATGCACTGTTAGGGGTGCACTGCTATAAACCATCAATAGGGTTAATAATTAATACTGTATAATAATACACTATCCAGTACATAAGGAGACCGATATGTACATATATGTCCAGGGCAGTACTAGATTCTTCTGCTGCTCACTCAGACTCCCAGACTTGCTCCAATGCTCTGGAATGGAGCCTACATCTGAAGAAAAGCATTCTGCTCAGACAGGATGGACCTACTGCCGCATCTAATGGCTTACTGTGATTGCTGGTACTGCATATGCTGGAATTATACAACACAATATACTTTGTATGTAACATATTAAAGCTGGATAAGTGCTAATTATGCCCTCTTCATGGACAGGCCACACTCACTCTAAAATCAAGCATTTGGAAACCCCTCTCTAGAAATCCTGCATTTGCCACTGTGTATGTATTTACGCACGTGTATATGCTCTCCATCTATGTGTTTTTCTTTATATAACATTCTATATATAATGTGCTATATTTATTTTTACAGGAAGTTTGATACATTTTAATAGCATTTGTGAATTCATGTATTTTTTAGAATCAGTTTTATATGCTGATCTTCTTCTATATATCCATCTCCTTTTGTGTCTGCATGATATAATATGATATATGAATTTGTATCTATAAGGTATTTTAGATGTATATCCAAGGAATGTCAGTCACACTGCTGGACTGAATCACCACTTGATTAATTCGACACAGGTTAAAAAGGCCCCTTTCTTGGAGGAGTGTTATCTTACCTGCCCTTGAAAAAACCCTGTCAAAGGGGAGAAACGCGTCAAGGTATCAGTGGACTGCAGTCTTTCAACACACTCGTGTGTAATTCTGGATTCACACACCAGTCGCCGGCGGCAGTTGCCGCTTCTCCCATCAGCGCCTGCAACTGTGCACACTTTTGGCCACACACGTGGAGCCTGCACCCCTGATTTGTACTATCCCTCTGGAGTCCGCATGTCATGGTGAGCTCTCTACACACGGACCCAGTGTCTTTGCCTCCCACAGTCTGGTCGGTAGCCACTGGAGCGGTGCGACCCAGCTATACATCTTTGCTGATTATTACCCTTGGGAACCCTAACTGGGTAAAGGTGCGTACACACTGGGCGATAAAGTGGACGACTGCATGTCAGGGAATGGGGGAGAGAGCCCGGCGCTGAACGATATCGTTAATGATATCGTTCAACGGCTGTGCTCAATGTCATGAACGACATTGAGCACAGCCTGCCAGGGACAACACTACACGATATCGCTCAGGGAGCATATCGTGTAGTGTGTACCCACCACAAGACTTTGGGGAGTCCGTCATATTACTTACAACTGTGGGACAAGGGAGCCAATTTTGTGATTAACAGGAGATATCTTGGCTCCACATCCCGTTATTATAACCACCTCCACTCCTATACCCGTTGAAGGATTGTTTTATTCCATTTTTTTATTTCATGGTGACTCCATTTATTTTGATTATCTCTATGAAGTGTGCCATTTGGATCTGATTTGAATGCACCATCAATCCTAGTTACCAGGTCATTTTTTCAACTAATCACAGATGATTGCAATTTTTTAGTTACATCTATTCAGTTTGCCCCCTTTTTTCATTGTGACATTGGGACTTGTATTTGGATGCTACATCTCATCCAGTTACCAGATTCACTGGTTTCAATTACTGTTGTTTGTTACTATTGAGTCACAGATTGAAACGCATACTTATTTTATGTCATTCTATGTGTGTGTATCCATTTGTATCATTTATTGAACTGCAGTTCATTTATTTATAATAAATTTTATGTTACATTTATTAGATATGTGTTATATGTATTAACATCAGCGCAGACACCTTTTTCCATTTTTGCATAAATACAGTATATAAGGGGCATTACTGTGGCTTAATGTATAAGGGGCTTTACTGTTGCAGAATGTGTTGTAAGGCACATTATTGTAGCATAATGTGTTATAAGGGTCATTAATGTGTGGCATAGTGTGTTATAAGGGGCATTACTGTATCACAATACCACACACCCTTTTCGCACTCCCCAGGTGACAAAAATCCTAGTTTCAGCCCTGACCAGGACCATCGGTTTTAACAACATCAGCTGCAACTGAAATCATTGGATCGTTATCATCGGCTATTGCTATTAATCCCTATTGTTTTTGTCCATGGTTCTGGGGGCTTGCCCTCAGTATCTTCAGAGAGTTCTAGATAGAGTCCTTGGGAGACCCTACCAGGGGGCCGTGACATGCACACCAGACGCAGCAAGATCCATATCTCCTTGCGGGGTTCCCTGGTGAAAACCGCTGGTATGTTTAGACTCTGTGCCCCTGATTAGGGTATTAGCCAACTCCTTGTGCCTGTCTAGTTCTCAGTTCCTCGAGTCCAGTCTACCAGTGCTATCTCCTGAGTCCAGTCTACCTGTGCTTACTCCTGAGTCCTGTCAGTCTGTGCTATCTCCTGAGTACAGTCTCCTTGTGTTCCTCCTCCATAGTCCTGGTCATCTCCAGACTTCAGATCCCAAGTTCCACCACTGAGCCACCAGCATCATGGTCAGGAACACAAAACACCACAGTGACACCCCAAAGTGCAGCACTTATCGGGTATTATTTTTCACCACTGCACAAGCAGTGAAAAAAAAATTCCGGATAGCTAGGTGGTTACTGGGTACAGCAACCCTTTTAATGCACAAATCCGTGAACTTTTTTGTGTATTGACACCGGTTAACATATCAATTTAACAGGCGTAAAAGTATCGGGTGAAATATAGAGCCTAATAGAATAGCCTCTGATGATAAAACCCAAGGCTACCTCCTTTTTTCATCCGTAAAAACTTATTGGGTGTAATTGAATTCCACCCTTAGGGACCCTCTTAAATGAGCAGTGGGCACTCATGCTTAATGGTACTCGTGAGCAGGGTCGACCAGTGGGCCAAATAAGGGCGCCACCCATTGAGGGCGATCCCCTCCCAACCATCCCGATTTCAGCAGGACAGTCCCGCTTTTCGGGCACTACCCCGCTGATCCACCCACAGGCCGAAGTGTCCCGTCGGTGGTCGCGAGGTTGGGCACCTTTACCGCCACAGCTGTGCAGCGGTGCCGGCCCTGTAGAAGAGGAATGGATGCCATGCACATGCACGCGGCATCCATTCAGTGCAGGGAGAGAGCTGGTGGCAGCCCAGTTATTGAGAGTGCTGGGCTCGCCCCCCAGCCTGACGTTAAATGGGAGGCGCGCCATATGGGCACACCAACAAATAGCTTCATTTAAGGGTCGTGGCCTATTGTAATTAGGCCATACTCCTTTGTGGGGCGTCAGAGCCCCTATCTGCAAAAGGCACGGCTCCTCCTGGAGCCGGCCCTGCTCGTGATGTTACTGCCTGTGTTCATTACCAACAGATATATTTTTTTATTGTCACAGAATGTATTATACCCAACTAGGGGTAAATTACTAACAATCGAGTTTGGTCAAGTTAGCATTCTCTGAAGAATTTGGCCATTTTTTTCCACTCGCAAATTTGCCAATATCAAACTCGGGAGAGAAATCTCCTTTGCTACAGGAAAAGTCTGGAGAGATAGCAAACTCTCTTCACTTCACCATCAGCCAAACTCGAGTAACTTTTCACTAGTGAAAATAGGATACGGGAATTTACCAAGATGAGAGTTTCAAAACACTCAAGAGAACGGACAAAACTTGTGTCCAAATTCGTGAAATCAATTCACCTGCCTGTGAGCTGCAAGTTCTGCAGAAACATACACAGATCAGTGTGATCCATATATGTTTCTGCCTGTAAATTGCCAAAAAAAAGTTAAATGTTAAAAAACAAATTACGTAGGGGCCTCCCCAAAGAGCATAACAAGCCCTGGGTTGCTCAGCCAGTCCTGGTTCCTAAAAATATGGGGTAAAAAAATAATAGGGTTACCCTGTATTTTAGGAACCAGCACTGGGCTGCTGAGCCTGTCCTTGTTTTAAAAATAGAAGGAAAAAACTGCGTAGGGGTTCACCTATTTTTAAAACCAGCACCGGACTCAAATCCGGCCGGGGTGTAATGCCACAGTCAGGGGACCATATCACCCGGCCAAAGCATTATCATCCCAAGCCGGTCAGCCCAAGGGTAGGTGGGGAGTCCCCCAATAAAGGGCCCCCCCTCTCCCGACCATCCCAGGCTTAGTTTCTCCCTTGAGGAATTGTTTGTCCTAACATACAAATATATTTTTAAGTTGCTACCTTTAGCCAAGGTTATTATAGCACGGACATGGCTGGGGATTGATCTGTCTGACTACAATATTTGGGTCTCACTGATTAACGATACTGTCAGTCACAGATACCTGTATACACTTAGAGGACCTTGCCAAATTCCATAAATGGTGGTCTCCATTGTACACATCTCATTATGGTCAGAGGGGCGGAGCCCTTCAATCACTTGGAAAAGTGACATTTTATGGGGTCTGTCAGGAATCTATAATTCTTTGTTGGTCCTCTATTTTGTTGTGATATCTGTTATAAAGCGTTGCACATTTGTATATGCTGCTAATCTACCATGCCTATAGTGTGTTCTCTTTAGCGATATGCAGTCAGGTGAGGCAGAGCCTTTCCAGTAATACTTAGCAGGGGCATATTTATAATGGGTGCAGGGTGTGCAGTGCACACGGACCCCTGGGTCCAGGGGTGTCCGCACTGCACACCTTGCACCCATATTATACTTACCTCTCCGGAGTCCCATGTCGGCGCCGGTGACAGCGCTGTAAAAACGCCTGGAAAATGGACGCCTCAGCCATTTCCCGGTGACCTGCGCATACACTATAGACTCCTGCACCTTTGTATGATGCCCACACGAACCCTAGGGTTCATATATGTATCTGTATATCTGGCTCTGATACTAGCCAGTGCCTCCCCAGTCATTTACCTCACCGCACGTCACTGGTTCTTTTGTATATTTCTACGGTGATTTCATGCATTGTACACTTTGTGCCTGACTGAACTAATATTATGTTGTATGGTCTGTACTTGTTGTTTTGTTTCTTTCCTTTATTGAACATTAATAAAATACACTTTATTTAAAAAAAAGACACAATATGGCCACATGTATGCTACTGGATAGATCTGAAATGTATATGGCTGTTTTTACTTGTGTACTACTTTGTATTCCTGCTCATTAATGACTGCCAGACCAACAGACATTTTATCTGGCAGCCTGCCAGCCTTCAGTTGTCCGCAGTATACACTGTGAGATATCTCACAGTGTATTAGCGCCGATATCTGCGCTCCACCCCAGGGGGAGGAGACATTTCCCTGTTCCTTCCAAGGGAAGGAACACAGGAAATGTCTGGCTGTCGGCTGGGCATGCACTGCTGGATGAGGCCGACATTTTAACTCACAAATATCGCATCGGACGGGCATGCTGGACAATCCGGCATGCCCAACTGAGCGATATTTAACCCTCGGTCGCACGCACACATGCTACAATTATCAGGGCATCCACGGATTTCAGGCGGATCGCTCCGATAATTGTAGAGTGTATGGCCAGCATTAATGAGATGCCCACAAAATAGGAAATGCTGCAATTTTAAAAATGCAGAGTGCTGGGTGGTTCGGTGAAATGACCTGCAGCTGCCTGTGCCAATTTTCATGTGTTCAGTTCTACCCTCATGATTTGTTCAGCTGTCTGTCCACTTAGATAACATACTATATTGAAAATGTGCAATAAGGTGTTTGGCATGGCTTTTGGGTGGCAGGTAACTGACGGAGAATCACAAGTAACATACTTTTATTTAGAGCTGAGCGGTTCGGTTCTACTTCTCGGTTCCTTTTGCTAAATTAGCGCAAGTTCAGATCTATTTTATTGACTATCCAAAACTTGTGAGAGCCGGATACCAATAATATGCTGATTTTCAGATCCGTATATAACCGAGTAGAACCGCTCATTTCTTCTCTTATATAATTGAAATGGCTTTTTTCCTCCTGGATTGCAGATTTGAACGGAGAATTGAATAACTCTCATATACGGCAGAAAAGAGGAATCTTGGACCTAGCTGGAGTTATTGGATGCGGCACTGGAAGATCTGCTCTCCTGTATGTTGGATATGGATGCTATTGTGGACTAGGAGGAAAAGGAAAACCAGTAGACAGTGTAGACAGGTAACTCATTTTATTAGATACTTAACCTAATATAAACCTTCAATCACCTGAGGGGTGTTCCGTGCATACACCATATAATTAAACAGTCAAAATGAACAGTAATAAAATAAAGATTCGGAGACATGGGTTTGGCAGAATAAAATTTGTTAGCTATTTATTTAAGACATATTAAGAGTATTCAAAATAAATACGTTTAAATAAACTAAAGTGTGGTGGCAAAGAAAGAAAGAACAACCATAATCTGCCCACTCCAAAAATGTACTACACAACTAACATCAACATTAACATCTACCAACAATAGGTATCCACTCACCTCTCTAACATGACTACACATCTGGTAGGGTGAAGACATCATGGTGGGCCAGCGAACCAAGAGCTCAATGAAAGTAAGAGCATCCAAGACCATAACATTAATTAACCCAACCAAATTTGCACTTGAATCGGCTACTTGCCGTTCTTTCCCACCTTAACAATAGCTAACGACAAAACCACAATCAAAACAACAAAATTTGGGGAGGGAGGGTGGGAAGACAGGAACAAAGAGGCTTAGTATCAGCCCACAAAGCCTCACATGCCACATAAACGCACACCCCTAACCATCATAGGACAAAACCAATCACATGGTGTCCCACAAGACAGCCCCCAGACTCAAGGTTTAATCCAGTCCGCTCTCATTCAGGCGCTCGGTTTCTCTTATTTGCCAAGAGCATCAATATGTAAACATTTTATTAGAAAAACTAGGCCTTCCTCCAGCCACCTAAATGTCCAGTGAATGGGGCAGTTTGTGGGTGCCCGACAGATGGGACAAGTTGTGCGGACATTCAACATTCCTTAATCTACGGTGTACTGGGAATACCTCGTAGAAGGCCTTACCACCTACAATAGACAGCGCAGTGGCTTACCACAGGTGCTTATTGATCGTAACCAGCGGTGTCTGGCCAGAATTGTCCGTGGTAACAGACAAGCGACACTGGCTCAAATCACATTCACAATCAATGCAGGAGGCACCATATGCATATCCAGCAGGTCAGTGCAGCGTTCTTTAGCTTCCATGGGATATGGGAGCAGAAGACCCACCAGAGTGCCTCTGTTAACACTACGACACCGCACACAGGACCTGATTCAGACCTGCTCACTAGCAAGCGGCCCGCTCGTTACAGATGATGTTCGCTAATGTACTCATGCGTGTAGTTTGCAGTGCGCATGGAATCAATGCCTTGCCGATTTGCACTTCGCCGGGCTATAGGGGGTCCTATACGATACTAGGCATCTATCCCATGACCTTTGGCATTTCAGTCTATATATCATGTATATTCACTGCAACATAGCCTCAAGACCTTTACCCCTCTACTTGTATCCCCACTTCCTTCTGTCCAGTTCATGATCTCCTTTCCCCACAGAACTAGTCTATGATTAAAGAATAAACCTCCACATTTAAGTAAATCTCATAATGCATTATTAGCCTCTACAGTATATTAATTGCCCCCCATCAAACACACATTACAAATAATAGCTTCACATTTAATAGAGACTTTATATTAAACTAGCTGAAGTACCCAGTGATGCCTGAGCTTAAATCTTCAAGTTATTAAGTTAGGCATCCCAGACTAATTGCCACCCCTCTGTGAAGAGTTCATCCAAATCCATCCAGTGGAAGGCCCAGTGCAGGCTCCCTGGGTCAACATTTTGCCCAGTGTAGACCAACGGGAGGTTCGACCGGGACCTAATCTTCAAGTTAAGTTAGGAATCCGAGACCAATTGCCTACATCCCAGACCAATTACCGCCCCTCTGTGAAGATTTCATCCAAATCTATCCAGTGGAAAGCCTAGAACAGGTTCCCCAGGTCACAGTTCTGTCCAGCAACAGGAGGTCCGACTGGAAGGGGTGTCTGAATGCATAAGCACAAACAAACAAACATACCAATTAATTTTATATATAAGATTAATAGCACCCACCTTACATTACATTACATGGATAGCCTCCACCAACTCCCACATTTCATAACGTGCCATTGAAGTCTATGGTGGGAACCGCTACATTGTATCCTATGATGGGAACCACTCATTCATGCGGAGGAAGTTTGTGTTAACACAAACCCTTCCTCCTTTCCGCTTTGGTTCAGGTATAGTTTTTCTTGTTTTTAACCTACATGCCTACTTGAAATACTTGTTTTTGCCTACTTAGAATAAAGAGGACATGATCTAAGCTAGGAATAGGTGAGTATGACATTTTTTTTTACAGGTCTCGAGGATGCTACAGGACATGTGGACGTGAATGGCTACAGGGATTATAGGTGAGTATGTGTGAGTGTGTAAATGCGAGTGTGCATGCATGTTTTAATAAAATTATACTTTCACTGTGTGTCTTGTGGTTATTTTAATATTTATTTTGCAGGTGAACTAGAGGTGCCAGCAAGCCCTTAATGCCCCGCATGCTGGCACTTGTGATTCTCCAAGTACCAGCATGCGGGGGTGGCTTGCTGGGACCTCTAGTTCTTCCATAAAACACAATATTAATCATTCTATTTTTCATACACAATCAACCTGGCACCCACTGCCCAGACAAGATAGCCCTGGGCTATCATCCCAGGCCGGGGTGCCCTGGAGAGGGGGTACCGCTTTATTGGGGGGTTTCCACCAACCCAGGGAACCCTGGCCTGGGCTAACTAGCGGTCAAGTGTCAATGCTTTGGCCACGGAACCCGGTGAAAGGGTACCCCGGGCTGTGGCATTACACTCCCGCTAGAAAGAGTTCGGTGCTGGTTGCAGAGAATACGGGGGACCTACTCATTTTGTCCCCCATATTTCCACAATCAGGACCGGATCACTAAGCCTGGTGCTGGTTCTTAAAATACAGGGGAACCCTACACATTTTTCCCCAGTATTTTAAGAACCAGGATAGGCACAATAGAGCCCAGGGCTTGTTATGCTTTTAGGATGGAACCCTACTTTGTTTTTTTTACATTTTATTTGTTACTATTTTTTTACACACAGAAGCCTTCACAGATCTCACTGTCCGAGTTTTCATAGGCGTAAACACACAAACAATGTAATAGCCTCGAACTCACGAGTTGCGATTCTGTGTCATACAAAAACTCAGACCCTATTACATCTCGCCCTTGGAGAGAGATAAAGTGACCAGAGATAAACTACTAACCAATCAGCTCCTAATTTTTATTTTTGAAACACCGCCTATAAAGTGACAGTCCGGAGCTGATTGGTTGATACTTTATCTCCATCCACTTTATCTTTCTCCAAGGCTTAGGGCCTGATTCAGCAAGGATCACTGATGCGATCACGGGCAGGGGCAGAACTATGGGAGACAATGGAGGCGCCTGCCGCCGGGCTCCAGCTCTGAAGGGGCACCTCCTCCATTGTCCACAACATATTCACCCGACTTAGGGCTGTAACTATGTACTCGGAGTGTACCGTCACGGCTGCTAAATACATGGCACCCCTTCCCGGCACCTGAGAAACCAACATACACTAGTGGAGAGCTCCATGTTAGACCATCAGCTGCTGCCTTCATCTATCTATAGCCTGTCTACATGAATTGCTACATTACAGCGTCAATGGGGGTGGGGGGAGGGCACCAAATTATAACTTGCGTCAGGGATGAACTTACGCCACTGATCACGGCTGCAATCGCGCACGCAGTTTTGCTGCGAAAGTATGCTAATAATTGCAATCGCAAAGACCTCGCACGACCACATGCAGACACCCACGTTCCCTCTCGCACATCTGTAATGCCTTGCAATCCAGCCAAAACATCGAAGTACATCGGAGCCACTCGCACATTTAAGGCAGGTCTGACCCTACCACTATATTGCTTACTTTCCTGCATGCAATGAGAGCTCAGGCTGCGTATGGCATCACAGTGGCTAATTTATGCACACCCCTGCAACGTCAAATGCACTGGCACGCCTGCGTTTCTCCAAGCACCCCCCCCCCTGTCACCCCCCCAAACGGTGCTTCCTGTCAATCACTCTGCAATGGGTCTGCGTAGTCAGTGATCGCAGTCCCGATCGCAGCAAAGCATTCGCATACGCGCACTGTGATGCATGGGCAGTACACAACAATAGCCCAACTGCGTACGCTTCAGGCCCTTAGTACATAGACCCCTAAATATTGACTTTCATCTGATCGGATTGACAGCAGTGATGTCTTAAAAAGAAAGTTTCTTGCAAGGCGCCAACACTTGTCATGAACTAGCACGTGCTTCAGCCTGCATGACCAGGCTGTGACTAAGGGTTAATCATAAAAAACCACCTGGTCTGTCTAAAAATTATTATAAATATTATATCACACGCTCACAATTTATTCTCCATTTCAACCACCACCAGATATATTTCAAGAGCTTAACTCAGGAGCCCTGGTCACTATCTGCTTTATAGCGCAACATTTAAACTTTAAATCACAGGTTCTCAAACTTGGTCCTTCGGACCCCAAACAGTGCATATATTTCAGAACTCCTTACAGAATCACAAGTTAAATAATTAGTTCCACCTGTGGATCTTTTAAAATGTGTTAGTGAGTAATTAATACACCTGCCACCTGCTGGGTGACCTGCAAAATGTGACCTGTGTGGGGTCCTGAGGACTGAGTTTGAGAACCACTGCTTTAAATCAATCCCGATAATCCCTACACAAATAATAACCCATATTACGGTTATGTAGCATTTATACTAGCCGGACTGGCTGGCACATGGATTTGACAAGACCGCAGAATCATATTGTTATTATATGGAGTTTAACATGAGAAAATACTCACAATACCTAAAATATGCAAAACGATATAACAATATCACATACAGTAATAATGTGCAAAATTAGTATATTTCAAATAAATATCTTGGCTGTTTTGGGGTAAAATGAACACAATTTCTGTGTAGGACAGTACATTTTAAAACCAAAGAAGCCCCCTCTCCTCCCCCCACATACAGTACAAGCTATATCACTTCAAGCAGGGCTGTGTTAATGCAAATGAGCTTTTACAACCTTTTTAAAATCAGCATCTAAATCAGCATCTAAAGTTTCCCATACATCTGTGACTGATTGCTGCAATTCCCCGTTCTGCTGATGGCAGAGTCGGGTAAACGGGGTTATTCAACATGATGAAAAATCTCAATTCCCCGATTCTGACCCAAAAAATGGTTATAATCTGTGAGTTGGGGATTTTTAACATTACATTTCACCGTTCTGCTGACGGATTGTCGATCATCGATGGCTGCTGATCCGCGGATCGGGTCAGATTGGCAGAACAAGGAACCGGGGCCGTAGATGTACGGGCGCCTTAGTCAGAGATTACCTAGCAATTACCAAACCACAGAAGCTCAGGTACTCAGGGCTGGTACCGCCCATTGGAGATTACAACTCTGTTTTCAGAGCCAATAGGGGTCTTGTGCTTAAAAGTGGCATAAAGAAGCACAATAAAAAAAAAAGGTTGAGTCTCCCATATCCAAAATGCTTGGGACCAGGGGTATTTTGGATAACGGAATATTCCGTATTTTGGAATATTTGCATATCATAATGAAATAACTTGGGAATGGGGCCCCAATATACACACAGAATGCATGTATGTGTTATATACACCTTATACACACAGCCTGCAGGTAATTTTATACAATATTTTCAATAATTTTGTGGATCAAGCAAAATTTGTGTACAGAAATGAAATTCATTTATGTTTCATATACACCTTATACACACAGCCTGAAGGTAATTTTATACAATATTTTTAATAATTTGTGCCTTAGACAAAGTTTGTGTACATTGCACCATCAAAAATCAAAGGTTTCATTATCTCAGTCATGCCAAAATAATTCCGTATTTCGGAATATTTGGATATGGGAGACTCAACCTGTACTCCAGCCTGTGCATGGTATGTTCACAATCTCATTAACACCCATGAATATTTACCTGCCCAAAAAGACGGATAGCTTCATGCACATATAAAAAAATGTAAAATTTCTAAGAAAGTGTGCAACTGTTAGGTCAAGTATACACTAGAACAATATTGTCACGATTTTTAAAAAATGGAACCTCAAATCGTGTATATTGTGTAGTGTGTATGCACAATTGCGTGCTTCTGTGCATTGTATACAACATTCTCTGGTTGGTTGTGCTGCACGGTCAATCAAAAGATATTGTGAGCGATGTGGTGCACATTGTGTAGTGTGTACGGCTAACCGGACGACCAGGCGATATGTTGTTCCGATTTGGCCTCTGAAGATGCCACCTCTTGCCACTCCCAACCAGATGGTTGTTCTAGTGTGTACAGGAGCAACAATAAATTGTATACGATCAAACAACACCTTATATCATTCCGGCGCTTCAAGGATTGTACAGAGTGTATGCTCAGTATCGTTTGTTCTGGGCTCAAGGGAAATTGGGTCAACCATCATGCCAATTGCCTGTCGTTCTGATGTGTACCTGACCTACACACATTGAATATAGCACAAATTCTTAGCTGGTCAACAGCACAATTTTGGAAGAGCAGTTGATATTGGCTATTGAAAAGGGGATCCACTGCCAGGAGCGATGACAGACGCGCTGAGTCGGGGGAAGAGGGCGTGGTCTAAGTGCAGCCATACCCACTTGGGATACAAAAAATAGTGTGCTGGGCTGCTGTGAGGTAAGGGGGGGCGGGTAGTGCCGGGCCCCTCCAGCAGGCCCAGGCCTGGGTAATTAGTACCCACTCCCTCCCCCCCTCTCAGCGCCCCTGTCCTCTTTTCATGCATAAACAGGGGTGGATCAGGGAATGGTTTAGATAGACTATGGGCAGGGCTTGGTGCGTCATGTTCACACAACAGAAGGTGGATCAATGCATGGTTTAGACAGATAAGGGACAGGTTTGGTAGGTCATACACACAGAAATGGGGGTGGGGGTGGATCAGGGTTTGTGTTAAGCAAATTAAGGGCATGGCTTAGTGGGTCAGGCATGTGGCTAAGGTCCGTGTTCATTGCTGAATGTCAATGAACATTCAGTGACATCAATTTTGTTGCAGTGACACCAATAACCCATTTCTCACACATAATACTTTCTATTTGTACAAGGTGCTGTAAAATACATGACTGCTGCTATGGAGATGCAGAATATGCTGGTTGTAATACAAAGACCGATGGATACAACTGGAGTTGTAGCAATCGCTTTATAAAATGTAGTAAGTACATCGACCAGTCAGTCATTTGATACAACATTCACAAAAATGATAGTTAATTTATTTAATGTACTTAATTATAAAGTCAACACTGCACCGTTATATGTGAAAACATAACTGAAATTAAAAATGAAGGTAGACAGGGTTATTGTTGTTTTGGCAAGTAATGCACTTACTGTATTTGTCCATTGCATTAATCTACAGTCAGACATTTGCAGAATTTCATTCTGCCAAAGGCTCCATCCCCTGGAGTCGGTTATCAGCCACATTACCTAGAAACCTTTACGTTTTAGTATAAGAAGTAAAGGGGTCACCTAATGAAGTTTTGTAAAGCACATAGTATAAGGTTCAGTGTTCACTGGGCTGCCCGTTGCAGCAATTAAAACTCTATTCCTCAAAAATAAATGAGTAATTATACCCCAAGTCATTTTATTTCTGTTTGAAACTCAAACACATCTGTTTGTGAGCTGTTTATAGAACATACGATGTCCGGTCTGTTGTGTCATTTTCAGGGCATTGCAAAGGAAACTGCTCACAGTAATTACAGGTAATTTTGCTGTGAAACATGTAGTTTTCTGCACCATGTGGTTGTACTAAGATATCCCAATGCTCCATGTTTCCATCCGTTATTTATTATTTTTACTTGACATACTCAAAATATGTAGAACAAAGTATATATACTGTATATAGATCAAGATGTTTAACTGTGTTAGTGTTTGTAACATACTGTTCCCAACCCTTTATAGCTGGTAAGAATATAATTTATTTAACATTTTGTTTTTTAGTTATTTTCACCTAATTGTGAATTTTGGATGTTTTGAAACAGTAATAAAATACACACAGGTGTTTTTACACTTGGTCCAAATGCTGTGTGTCGCACTTTCTGGAGCAGAGAGCGCACCCTTTTTGTAGCCATTCAACTTTTCCATTGCAGCTGAAGAAATCAGTTTACAAACAGCGGTTAGCACTATCACTGAAAACATTTGACGTAAATGAGCAAATAATAAAATGAATGCCAAAAGCTTAGAATACATTACATTCAGAGTATACTGTAATACCGATACATAACTGCTGTCTAAAGTCTTTATAAACATCTTATAAACTATTTATTACCACTTATTTATATAGTGCACACATATTCTACAGGGCTCTAGAATATTTGATCATTCACACAGTCCCTGCCCCAGTGGTGCTTGCAGTCTACTTTCCCTACCACATTATTATTATTATTATCATTTATTTATATGGCTCCACAAGTGTTCCGCAGCGCCTTACAAAGTACATAACCAAAAAAGTGACTAAAACTACAACAGAGCATAAGCAACCAAGTGTTTGGTGCCCTAGTGGAGAGTAAGAAGTAGATGAAAATAAAGTAAGGAGAAGCACAAGAGTGTAGAGGGCCCTGCTCGCAAGAGCTAACATTCTAAAGGGGAGGTGCAGACAGTGTGACACAGATGGGGTAGACAGGGAGGAGGGAGCATGGAGTAGCAAGTTAGGATGAGAGCTGGAGGGCTTTGATGTAGTGGGTCTTGAGAGCCAATTTGAATGCATTGTAGAGAGGTGGAGAGTCTGATGGGGAGAGGGAGAGAGTTCCAAAGGTGGTGAGCAGCACGGGCAAAATCTTGGAGGCGGGAGTGGGAGGAAGTAATCAGTTGGCATGAGAGGCGGTGTGCATTTGTTAAATGAAGAGGGCGGGTAGGAGCAGGGCCGGATTAAGGTCTGTGGGGGCCCCTGGGCAACAAACATGTGGGGGCCCCTATTAAATGTGACAAACTGGGGGTATGCGCAATGGGGACCTTATGCAGAGCCCCCCAGTAGTGTCAGTGCCCACAGTGGTAGTTCCCCATATGCAGTGCACCCAGTAGTAGTGCCCCTTATGCAGTGTCCCCTATGCAATACTCCCATTAGTAGTGCCCCCTGTAGTAATGCCCTCTGTATAAATGCCCCCAGTAGTAATAACCCTGTAGTTGTGCCCCAAATAGTAATGCCCCCCAGTAGTAATTGGGCGTGTGCCCAATAGTAATGCCCTAGTAGTAATGCCCCCTGTATAAATCCCCCAGTAGAAATACCCATGTAGTTGTGCCCCCAATAGTAATGCCCCCAGTAGTCATTCCCCCTTTAGTAGAGCTCTCTGTAGAAATGCCCCCAGTAGTAATGCCCCTCTATTAGTGCCCCAATACTAATGCTCCCTCTCTAGTAGAGCCCCCAATAGAGATGCCCCCTGATTAATGCCCCCAGCAGTAATGCTTCCCCCTGAGTAATGTTCCCAGTAGTAATTCCCCCCCCAGTAATGCCCCCAGTAGTAATGCCTCCCCTCTCCCCGAGTAATGCCCCAGTAGTAATGCTCCCCCCTGAATAATGCCCCCAGTAGTAATGCCTCCCCCCTCCCCGAGTAATACCCCAGTAGTAATGCTCCCCCCTGAATAATGCCCCCAGTAGTAATGCCTCCCCCCTCCCCAAGTAATGCCCCAGTAGTAATGCTCCCCCCTGAATAATGCTCCCAGTAGTAATGCATCCCTCCTCCCCGAGTAATGCCCCAGTAGTAATGCTCCCCCCTGAATAATGCCCCCCACCAGTACTGCCCCCAGTAGTAATGCCTCCCCCCTCCCCGGGTAATGCCCCAGGTATAATGCTCCCCCCGAGTAATGTCCCCTTTAGTAATGCCCCCCGCCAGTAATGCCCCCAGTAGGCCGCTTGCACTAAAAAAAATAAAATAAATAAAGCTCCTACTTACCTGAACCTTAGCAGTCCGCTCGGCTGCTCCTCCACACTATGGCAGAGACGTCATGACGTCTTTGCCATAATGCTCTGCGTGAGCCGGAAGCTGGAGCTCATGTGAGCTCAAGCCTCCGGCTGCCGCTGTGGGGAGGGAGCCGGGCGCCCGCTGTTTACAGCGGGCGCCTGGTAAAAGGAGCCTCCCTGCGGCACCGTGGTTAGGTTGGCCGGAGGAGGCAGAACTGGTTCCGCCTCCTCCGGTCCACTTTAACTCCAATGGGTGTGGGGGCCCTTAACGTGTGGGGGCCCAGGGACGATCGCCCCTGTCACCTCCCCCGTTAATCCGGCCCTGTGTAGAAGAGTGAAGCGAGGTCGCAGATGTAAGTGGGAGAGGAATGTGTGAGGGCTTTGTAAGCGAGTGTGAGAACCTTGAATTGGGTTCTGAAGGGGAAGGGGAGCCAGTGGAGGGCTTGTAGGAGAGGGGAGGCAGATGTACAGTGCTTGGAGAGAAAGATGAGTCGAGCGACAGCATTGAGGACAGGACTGGAGAGGAGAGAGATGGGAGTTGGGTAGGCCAGAAAGGAGGAGGTTACAGTAGTCCAATCTGGAGATGACCAGTGAGTTTATTAGGGTCTTAGTAGCATCCTGGGTGAGAAAGGGTTGGATCCTGGTAATATTTTTGTGATGGAAATGACAGGACTGTGAGAGGTTCTGGATATGTGGGCTGAAGGAGAGGGAGGAGTCCAGGATAACTCCAAGACAGCGCACTTTGGGGCTAGAGGAGATAGTTGTGCCATCAATTGATAGAGAAATAGTGGGAAGTGAGGTTATGTGGGAGGGTGGGAGCATGATTATCTCAGTCTTAAACATATTAAGTTTAAAAAATAGCTGGGACATCCAGGAAGATATAGCAGAGAGACAGTTGGAGATACGAGTGAGGAGAGAGGGGGAGAGGTCAGGGGAGGAAAGGTAGATCTGAGTATCATCAGCATAGAGATGAAAATGGAGGTCAAAAAAGCTGATGAGTTCACCTAGAGGGGACGTATAGAGGGAGAAAAGGAGTGGTCCAAGAACAGAACCTTGGGGAAGACCTACTATAAGAGGATGAGGTGGGGGAGGAGTCATGAGAGGAGACAGAGAAGGATCGGTCAGAGAGATAGGAGGACAGCCAGGAGAGGGC
The DNA here is from genome assembly GCA_031769625.1 of Taudactylus pleione. Taxonomy (NCBI): domain Eukaryota; kingdom Metazoa; phylum Chordata; class Amphibia; order Anura; family Myobatrachidae; genus Taudactylus; species Taudactylus pleione. Next base: position 36,155,260 of record JAUIMM010000065.1, read on the forward strand.
AGTGTCATGTAGACCAAGGGAGAGAAGGATTTGCAGCAGGTGAAGTTGGTCAACGGTGTCGAAAGCAGAAGAGAGGTCAAGGAGAATGAGCAGAGAGTAGTGGCCTTTGGATTTGGCAGCAAGGAGGTCATTGCTGACTTTTGTGAGGGCAGTTTCAGTGGAGTGAAGAGAAGCCAGACTGAAAAGGGTCAAGGAGGGAGTTGAAGGAAAGAAAGGTGGTAAGGCGGTTGTAAACAATACGCTCAAGGAGTTTGGAGGCAAAAGGGAGGAGAGAGATGGGCCGGTAGTTGGCGAGAGTGTTAGGATCAAGGGTTTTTAAGAATGGGGGAGACAAGGGCATGTTTGAATGCAGAAGGGACAGTGCCAGATGAGAGGGTGAGATTGAGGAGGTGGGCAAGATGGGAACAGGCACAAGGAGAGAGGTAGTGGAGGAGACGTGAAGGCATAGGGTCAAGAGGGGAGGTGGAAGGGGGGGAGGTGGAAGGGAGGAGGACTGAATGAGGGCCATGACTTCCTTTCCAGATACAGGGGAGAAAGATGTCAGAGTAGGTAAAATGGAAGGGGAGAGATGATCCGGGAAAGGAGGAGGTGTAGTGCTGGTGGACTGGTGGGATATGATGTCATGACGTATGGAGTCAATTTTAGATGTAAAATAGGTAGCAAAGTCAAGGGCAGAGAGCAAGGAGGGAAGGAGAGGAGGGGTGGGCAGAGGAGTGAGTTCAAGGTGGTGAAGAGACGCTGGGGATTTGAGGATTGGGAGGAGATGAGGTGCTTGAAATATGATTGTTTATAGAGGGAAAGGGCAGCACTGTAGGATGAGAGCATTAATTTGAAATGGAGAAAATCTGCCTTAGAGCGTGATCTTCTCCACTGTTGCTTGGTGGTTTGTGAACACTTTTGCAGGTATCTGGTGCATCTGGAATGCCAGGGTTGAAGTGTGGATCTGCAAGGGTGAGTAGTGATTACCGGAGCAGAAGTAAGGGAGGCATTGTATAGGGAAGCGTCTTCTTCAGGAGAGAAAGGATAGGGGAGAGAAGTGAGTTAAGCAGGGAAGAAAGAAAAACTGTGTCGATAGCCTCAATGTTACGCTTCCTAGCTATTATCCATAATGCAACATCCTCATGAACCCAAAATAGCAGGACAATATGGAATAGTCTGCTATAACTGTTTTATCTTATTTGGTATCTAAGAGGAGGTCTGTAGTAGATTTTATGGTCTGAATTAAACCAATTAATAAACCAATATCTACAACAGGCCTGAGTCAGAGATGGACGCAAAGCCGATATTTACACAGATTGAGCGGTTGTTAGCCATAGTGTATGCATGTGAGTCGCACTGTGCACGCGCAGCGATTGATTGATTTGCAATTACACTCGCACAGAGGAGTCACTCGCAAAGTGAGTGACAGGTAGTCAGCGTTTGGGGGGAGGTAATGGGGGGTGGTTAGAAAAACACAGGCGTATCTGACCATTGCGATGGCATTAGCATACATCTCTGACTCAGGCCCAAAGTGCAAAAATGTCTCTATTTGTGGCATGTCAAAGCCTTATACTCCTACAGTGGAAATGCAAATAGAAACATGGGGCCTGATTCAGAGGTGCGCACAATTCGAATGCAATGCCGATGTTTACGCAGTGGAGTGTTTATTTGAAACTGTGCATGAGCAAATAGTCCTGAAAACCCCTACGATGCATGTGTCACACAGTGTACACACAAAGGTGCTGCTGCGATTGGGACAGACAGTATCAGATATGGGGCAGCAAAGTGATGGGAGTTCCTGGCTGGTGCCTGGGAGGGAAACACAATAAAGGCCCGTATCATGGGCGTGTTATGGGAGTGTCGGGGGCGTAGAAAAAAAAAAAGCATTAAATTTACCCTGGGGGAAACTTGTGGGCTTATCAGTAATTGAATACTTCCGGCCACTTACCCCGAGATCCAAAGCTGCAGGGTAAAGCTGCAAGATAACTGAATATATATATCCCAATAAATTAAAACAGCATTAAAATGTATCTAAAATTAAAATGTTGTGTGTGTGTGTATATGTTGTGTGTGTATATTACTACCAACAGTAAATATCTTAATGACTGTTCTTTAAACATAATTTTTATATATATATATATATATATTTTATCGATACCTATTTAAAACCTCTGTACGATCCTGCCTATACCTTCTAAATCCTGCCTATACCTTCTAGAATTGTCGCAATTTAGCGTAATGAGTCGCACTGTAAATAAATGCCTTCAGACTTTGAATGTGTTTCCAAAGCACAAAAAGTTATTATTCAACATAAAAACAGATGGTTACACACTGTGAACTAAAGACAATTAGCGCTACTAAATCATGCAGACTCAAGGTACAGTTGTTACATACGCACGCACTCTGGGCCCAGATACCGGCATCAGCAAGAAGACTCAAGACTGGGATCAGAGAGCGCACATATATACTCTTTCAGGGATTGAGAATACAATAGACACATTTGGCATGATTCCATTGGTTCTTCTTAAAGGTGTCTTGGTTACAGGATCAATTATTGGACAATTTCAAATGGACACAACGGCCTCCAACCGCCCTTTGTATCCTTTTTCCCGCTGCATGCAAATCTAAGCTGCTAACATTACAGAGTACATTTTAATGTTTTAACTCTCTATAGTCCATAGTTTGCAGACGTCTGTTCCGATCTTCTCACCGATGGTACCGGAAATCTGTGGAGACACAGTGGATCAGTACAACACCAGACACGGTCTGCTTACCATATACTAAACCTTAGATATTAAATAACCTTTATTACACAACATTAATAAGCACTGGATAAACCTTGAATATTACACTTTAATACTAGGGAACGTTTCATGTAAGTGTGCAGTGTGTAAATGTTGGGGAATTGGGAAAAGACGCAAGTTAGCGTTGTGCGACTATGTGTTTTTGTAGAGTACATTATGGAGCGTGTCTTGCAGGGATACTTAGTTTATATATTTTAGCGACTGTCTGTATTTATGTGGTAAGGACTTTTAACTTCTTTCTATTGCGTGGGAATCGCACGACGCTAGATAGCATCGCCGTATGTAGTTATAGTGGCGAGTTTCACTAAAATGGCGCTGGGCGGCCAGTTGCAAAATGGCGTCTTGTTGCAGATTGAAAAGGTAAAGTCTTATGCTTATCTTTGATAGGGTATTCAAGCCCAAGTTCATAGAGGTACTGCAAGCACCGGCAGCCATAGTCCTGACCAGGCGGACATTAATTTCATGTATTCGCAGATCCGGATCGACTGTCAGTAGAGATATAAACCCAGCGTTCATCATCTCTCTATCCACTCAGTGGCGCCGGTACCTGAATTGCGGCCCGACGGCTTCACAACGCCCTATGCTGTCTGGCGCTCTACGCACTTGCGTAGTTGGTGTAACGGATGGGCCGGCCTTGAGTGTGTGTGTTGGGTGCCCGGGTGGCTGCTGCCTATAGTGTGTGTTGGGTTTAGAGTGACCTGGGGTGGAACCGTGTATGTCATGCACCTGGTGGACTGCCCCTGTGCTGCAAAAGAGTCCTTATCTGTAATGTCTCAGGAGTCACTGTACTAATTCCCTTATCCTTGGAATTCTGATACTGTAGGTACCTGTGAATGCATTAACTTGACAAAACTGTGAAAAACTGTGTAAAACAATAAAAAAAAATCCCTGCTTATGTCTGGAAGGGGTCAACCCGGGAATTTCCTGGGTCTCAGGTGTAGTGTGAAAGGAGGTCTCGACAAAAAACCCAGATTTTGCAGAGGAGAAAAACCCGAGTCTGAGCAGGGTAATTCCCAGGTCATATGTCTGAAAGGGGTACAAGTGGTATTTGCCTGTGAAATCTACAGTAATCTTCTATTTACATATATGTGATGATACATATAAAAGACACAGTTGTTGTCAGCGCTTAACCTCACTATTGAGAATCTGTATATAGCTAGCAAAATGGAAGTATGAGGTACTAGTTCATATTTGGATCGAAATATGAAATATGTTCTGCTTTCATTTTGCTACATACAGATTCACAATTGTGAGGATAAGCACTGACAACATTATGTACAGTATGCTTACTTACAAAGCACTTATATTGCCATTAGAGATGTGCGCTGACCCCCGTGTTGTGGTTTTGGATCCAGATTCATCTTCGGATTTTGGATCCGTAATAACAGCTAATGAGATGTAATTTTGACCTGTATACATGCAATCCAAAAGCAGAGTTCAGTTTTAAAATCCGAGTTCCCAACCATGGGAAGATCTGAACCGGGACTCTGTTCCCCAAAGTGATTCTGAACTCGAACTAGGTTCGACTCGGAACCCCTAAATTCAATTGTAGTTGATTCTCTGCGAACTGAACCCCCACATCTCCAATTTCCATACAGTTGGTCACCTAGACATTATGGGATATACCGAGCATAGTCTTCATTCTTTTTCGATTTTATGTGATGGTGCTGCATGTTGAGTAAAAAGAAATAATACATTGCTGAATACAATGTAAGAAAGTGCTTTGTTTTAGCTAAAGATGGCTTTAACACCTTTTCTAAGAAATGTGTTTTGTTTTTCAGATTACACAAAGGACTGGTGTCAAAGAAAGTTATGCCGCTGTGACAAAGAATTAGCATTATGCCTCAGGAAAGCACGTTATAATGCCAAGTATGCGCTCTATCCCAATTTCTTATGTGGGCAGAGTCAGTCCTGCCGATATTACTGGGAGTAATGTATGGCTGATGTCCCTGGAAAACCTCCAAACGGGTTCATCTCTAGCACAACAAGTCTCTGCCACTATGCAGTTCTACAGCTGGGTTTATATAGAAGTATATACATTATATATCTACCATAAGCACTTACAGTAAAAAGAACTATAAGTACTTTCTCCTGACCGTTTAATGGTGAGGTATGATATTGGGCATTCTAGAAAGCTTTATTTTAATAACTAAGTGCTTCAAACAGTTTTATGGCAATTTTAGCTTGCATGGAGTGGCATCAGGTGTATTGTACGTGGGAACTAATCCTATCTTTGGCTATATATATATATATATATATATATATATATATATATATATATATATATAATATATTTAAAAAAAAAACCACTTGATAAGTTATGAGTTCATTTCCTACAAGATCGTTGTGTACAGTGCATTATCTCATTTGTCAACAATCAGAAACAATTGGTTTGAACTTTTTTTGGCTGGTCTTTTATACTCAAAGTGAAACATCTAATAATTAACAAAATAAAACTTTAATTTCAATGATATTTACAATAAGCTTCAGATTTATATATGGCCTAAAACTAGTAATTCTGAATTAATTCAAACAGATGCTTCTTTGCTATGTGTATAGAAAAACATTCCATCTCCTTCAACAGGCAATCTGGAAAACCTGTTGTTTTTTTACATCAAACATTTCACGTGTCCTACTGGAAGCCCTATGCAGCACACTGAAATGGTGCCTACTGATCTTCTTACGGCGTGGCAGTACAGTCTTTCGGTGATGCTGCTGTCATTTAATTCACTTGGTGTGCTTACCTAATCACCTTAGGGGGACTTAAATGCTGACCCTACTTCCTTTGTAGGTTGAGTAATATGTGTTGGAAAATATGACACACAATGCTTGGAGATTGCCTCCTAAACTTAGCCAGCTACTATATCCACTAGGCCCAATAAATTACAGGTATCACCATAAAAGGGATGGATGTTATGTGTAAATTATGAGCAAAGCAGGAAGGAATTGCTCACACAAGTGATTCATGTGTACAACTGACCAAATAATAAAAGCTACCTATACAGCTACAGGGTAACCTCATCAGAGGCCATCTGGGGTACATGTGGGAGGCATAAGATGGAAAGCTCAATGTACCAGCTAACTTAGAATTGAAAGTGCTTTATTTCAAGGGTATTTTTAAAGGTGCTGGGCATGGACAAGTGCAGTCACATTACTTCTGTAAGACTGAAAGCAGGAGTATCTCTACCATCCCTGTGACACCGCTACCAGCGGTAACCTGTTCTGACAGCTGAAACACAGCCAAGACATAACTCTTTGCTTCTCCACCAACAGCTTCACCAAAAACATAGAAAAGAGATTTGTCTGTAGTGAGGACGTCCCTACTCATTGTCCACTTACAATAACCAATGAGGAACGCCCTCCGTTTGTTTATCCCTTCATTCAATCATCGTTCTTGATACATTCTGATAACTGAAGGAAACCACTAATAACAGAGCAGGTCTAGCCCAGGCCACGCAATGCTCTGGCATTACAGCAGTTCTATAAAGGGACACCTATAGGGTAAACTTAATAATAGTTCGCCTTTAGGTGGGCTAAATCTACTAGTACTGCTACTGTCACATCCTGGCTTCAACCAAATGCACTTAAAATTGGTGTTCATAATTTGCTTCCCTGAAGTTTACATGCTCTACTTAGATTTTATCCATTTTTGTTTTTAAGGTGCGCCCAAATTTATGCAGCACTGTACTGGTTCCAGTCAAACTTGTCATAACAAAGATACAGTAAACTGAGTAGAACGAGGACAGGGGGCAAGGCATGGGAGCATCACTGTATCCTTGCAGCCAAGGGATGTAGAGTTACTGGGAGTGGAAGGCAGCTTAACAAGACTGTATGAAAAGAAGGGTAAGCACACAGTCAGGGTTGCCATGGGGGACTAGGAGATCAAGAGCACTGAAAGCAGGGATAGTGCGGGAGATGAACATGAGGAAGGAGGGCCCTGCCTGTGAGAGTTTACATGCTCAGAGGAGGGGTATCTTCAGATTTGTTCACCGTCTCTGGATTTTGTAGTTTATTAGAGATCACTGCTTACAGTACACTGTGGTTGCTTTGAGCTGCTAGTCCATAGCTATTAACAGCGCACCTGTTCCTCTCCCTGCAGCATCATTGGTGATGTCACTGCTCCTGGAAAAGTGCACTGTATTATTATTAGCATGAATGCTGAAACTCAGCACTTGTGTACCAATTACATTCCATACTAAGAATAACATTTATTTTAATTGATAAACTGGTTAAGAGGGTATTCATGTTCCGATTTCATAAAACATTCATGTTGGTTCCAACGCAATCTTTAAAATACAAAACATGGACTATTAACGGTTACAAAATATGAATAGAATAATGAAGAAACAGGATCAAACTCTTCTTATGGTGATAAAAGTTTAAGAATATCTTTAAATTAGGGAGTGGTATGAATGGTCCAGTTCATCAGGGCACATTCTATCAGATCGGCATGAATGTCAACATGCAGCATCTCATCAATGATCATGTCAGCATTCATCATGACTACACAGATGATATGTCAACATGATGAGCTGCCAACAAGCCATCCCTAGTGGTCTAGTGGTGTCTTCCCTTTCTCTATTGGCTGCTCCAGCATCTTCTACTGAGTCCCGGTGGTCACATGTGCAGGAGTTCTAGCGTCTGAGGAGCAGCGTTCTGGTAAGTAGTATTCTCCTATTCCTTACCCTAATACAGTGGCTCTCAAGCTCGGTCCTCAGGACCCCACACAGTTCACGTTTTGTAGGTCACCCAGCAGGTGCACAGGTGTAATCATTACTCAATGACACATTTTAAAAGGTCCACAGGTGTAGCTAATTATTTCAAGTGTGGAGACATGGAAAACATGCAGTTTGGGGGTCCTGAGGACTGAGTTTGAGAACCTGTGCCCTAATACTTACCCCTAATCTTACCCACCCTGCAGCATAACCCTTACCATAAACATTCTAATGTTGTCAATATGAATATCGACCATCTGACCAGACACTGAATAATCAAGGTGTAAGTGCTATTGTTTAGTGTGGTTGGTATAGTAATGCGCTCATGTTTGTGTATCTGAATCCCATGGTCTTTGCAGGAGGTGACAAAGTTTCTGCTTCCTACTAGAATTATGTTTTCTATTATGCTTAGAATTTATTTGGTGTACAGCCTTTAACTTGCTTGCTGATGTTGTAAGCTGGCGCATGGATCCTGTCTCCTTACTTTTTCTGTATGAGACAAAGAACAAGGTGACCAGAGGACAGGCACTGGGCATGGCAGAAATGATTTCATCACCAACAGAATTATTCACTGTAACAAAGTTCAATCTGAAGATTCATTAACTGGAATGTAAAATAGACGTCATGCCTCTCTTACCAGAATGGTAGTGGTAGCTATATATAATATATTACACAGCTGGCATGATATACGTTCATCAGAATGCCAGACTGTAATTTTAGGGTCAGCAATAAATTTTTTAGCTGTGTGGTAAAGAATAAAATGTAATTGTTCTACCATTCCTCTTCACAAACAAACTACAATACTATATATAGAATACTATCCCATAGAGATGAAGATAGTCATTAAAAATTATGGTAACTATCAGTCACCTATTTTGAAGTCCCATAATTATATTTCAGTATTTGCTTTGTTTCCCTATGTCTCCATGCTGGCTGAGCGGTGGCAGACATTAACATAATTTCGCAGCGGCAATCACAATTGCGATACATGCTGAATCAGGCCCCCTGTTCCCTGTTCAACATAACAGTTATCTTCTAGTGTAGTGCAACTTTACTTGGAACAGAGGGCCTGATTCAGACCCACTCGCAAGCGGGTCGATGTTGTCCCAGTGCGCATGACAGAGTCGGCTCCGTTGTGTGCATGCGCGAAACCTGGATAGCGACGGGCAATCCGTCGCCCTTGGTCTCGCACAAAAGGGGGCGTGCTGTCGATGTTGAGTGACAGCACGCCCCCTTTGGTGGGCGGGCCGGGGGGTGGCAGCCCAGACGGAGGCATTCCCATGAGAACACCTACCGTCTGGAGGCGGCCCCACTGACATCACATGTGATGTCAGTGGGAGCGCTTTCGGCTCTGTTTGAGCCGAAAGCTCTCTGGGGCTTACGGCCACGAGACCCTACCACAAGGGTCTCATCGAAAGCCCGATGGCCGACCATCATTCTGGCTCGCATTAGCTTTGGGATACTGCAACCGTGGGTGATAGATGTAGTAACTGGATTCTTCCTGGTCACTCTCCAATATCAGGGAATGGTGGGGTGAATGTCTGTGAGCTGCAACGTGTTTCGACCCTCTTAGGGTCTTCTTCTAGGCAGAACTGTAGGTATCACCCACGATTGCAGTATCCACCTAACTAGGAATGCGGCATCTGGTTGCATGAGCCACAACCGCTACACCTCCTCCCCAGGAAAGCACAGTCCGCCCTCGTGCACCAGCAGTGCTCGTTCAGTCGGCCAGGCGTCGTTGTGCTTCACCGGGCACAGGACTGCTTAGCTGCGAGACCCCTACCCCTGCCATCTCTGGATCCCGTACTACTTACCCCAGGAACACCTCATCCCGGGAACCGACAGTCACAGCCACCCACCATCAGGAACTAGACACTGATCAGCGGGACGCCGCATTCAGCAACGTACATATCCACATCGCCAGATCACGCTCCTGCATCCCCTGGTCACATACCGATATAATTTGTTCATCTTGCACATATTTGTGCACAGTGTGTTCTTACACACTATTCCAAGTCTCATACCCTGAATTGACTATACTTAAATCAGCACTACATTGGTATTATCCATCATTGCCATTGTTTTGTCTATAACTATTGTGCCCTACTCCATACTCTACAAGTGTTATTACAAATATAAGTATTGACTTATTACCTGAACTGTTCAAATTTACTGTGTTGTCCTATTGCACATTTTAATATCCATTATTGTGTTACAAGTACATTTTTTTTAGACATATATCATTTGTCTCTGATCTATCAATCCTCCGCACCTTATTCATGGTATATTACAATGCTCAGTGAAGATATCTATATTATCGATCAATTATTCTTTTTTTCTTTTTAGTGTACCTCATTCATCACATTCCAACACCAAGGGGCTTTCAGAGCGCAGTTACTATCCTCTAACCACTTAATGCAATTAGGTCAGACATCCCCGCTCATTAGGTTACAGTCCAGTGCGCAATTTAACTCCCCTTTATTTGCCTCTACAAAATATGTAGCAAAAATTATGCCATCAAGTATTAATGCCCCTTAAACATTGTGCCACGTAGTAATGCCCCTTACAATATTATGCCCAACAGTAATGCCCCACTCCTGCAGCCTCTTACCTCCCCTTTGTGTCCCTCCAGCAGCCTCAGTCTCATGATGAGAGATGACATGATGAGAGGAGACTCGTCTCCATGGGAATTTGGTGCACTGCCCGGCAGACATCCATCTGCATCCGCACCGTTGTCATTTCAAATCGAACGCTCTCCATGAGCCAATCAGGAGCCGCTGCTATGGTGGCTCCTGATTGGATGCCGTTCCGCGAGCACCATTTGGCTTGCGGACAGCGCCAGTTTTGAAATGACGACGGCACAGTGCTGCTGTCTCTCCATCCATGGGTGTCTACCGCTGCGCCAATAATCAGCTGGCAGCCCGGCACCAGATCTTTCACATGATAGACAAAACTAGATCAGCTGTAACTATGGGTGATGATTGATCTATATCTGTTAAATGCAGCCTCTATAACAGCAGGGTACACCAGCTAAAATAATACATACTTTTTAAATGTGAGAGTACAGAAGATTAATTATCTTTATAGTGACAGTGGTCAATTATGGTGATGGGAGAAGTCAGCTAACAGTGTACAGCCCCTTGTACCCAGTCTTTGCGGACCCCTACCCCCCTCTGCATGACGGCTTGGTCTGACACTACACAACAGGTCAGTGTCTGTAGTGTAGTGTGTGAGTGCAATGGGTATGTAAAGCAAGGGACTGACCTGCAGCCTGATCCAGAGGTCCAATGTGACTCCAAGATCACACAAAGTCAAGGGGGGAAGAGATTAGAGATTCAGTCCTGTCTGCAATCCTTGCCCTGTTTTCCTGTCTCCTGCATTCTCTCTCCCTCCTGGTGACTGGCTTCTCCCTATCACATGGAAATAATATTGATTTTGCAATCAGCAGGTTCGTCATGCAGACTCCTGATATTCAAATAGCCTACCTACGGTGAGCAGAGGCCGCAAATCTCCGGGGAGATCCCCTTACCCCCCCCACTCCCAGCACCATTAACAAACCCACCCCTAATACTCCCTAGCAACCCCCCCCACACTACTCCCAGTACCACTAACACCCATCCACTACTCCCAGCATCACTATCAACCCCCCTCACTACTCCCATCACCACTAGCAACCTCCAACACTACTCACAGCATCACAAACAAACCTCCCCCACATTACTCCCAGCATCCCTAACAACCAGCCCCCCCCCCCCCCCCCCATTGCCTGGCTGTCCATGGAACTTGTAAAAAAAAAAAAAAAAAAGTTTAGTGCTTGAAGTACCGGTATGCCATACTGTTGCATGCCGGCACACTTCGAGCACTGTATGTGTCCATATGAGATTGTTAGCTCCAATTGGCAGATATGATTGTTAAGGACTAAAATATTCTTCGTAATGCACTGTCTAATGTGTGTGCTATAAAAATAACTTAATAAATATATTGCATTGCTATGAGAAAGCATGACCGGGCCCATGTACACAGTATTGTACTCAAGAACTATGCTACAAAGAATGGAATATGTAGTGTTGGCAACAGGAGTATTCCCCTGGCACAGGAAAACCTGACTAGACACATTATACAATTCCATTATTTATAGCCTGAATGATGACAAATGATTTTTCATTTAAAGGCTGATGCAAACTTTTGCCTCATGAAATTTACACCCCGTAGACTAAATACCAACAATCACAATATATTGGTGTTTACTCGTTTATGTTTATTCTCAGTACAATTGATCAGTGCATGTGTTTGTTATTATATTCCAGGCATTCCAAAAGAAAATCACTTGATTCACCGGTTATCACAAAAAGGCAGAGAGGACTTCCCAAACATTGTACACATCTGAAAAGACCAAAAACTCAGTTTTTAATTTCATTTAAACCAAATCTTAAGAAAAATAAAATAAAAATCTCAAAAAATCAGCAATATGGAACTTCACAGTACATGCATACGAAAAGAGGGGGCTGTTAGGATGATGTGCAGTAACAGTGACCATACATTAAAGTCACCCAGAACAAGATCATATCATTGGTATTAAATAAATTACATACATACATTCAACAGGAACAAAATACATTGCACAGATCTACAAATATCGGTAAATTGCTACAAGTTTAATAAAATGATGATTGATGTTTATGTTGGTGGAAAACAGGACTGTATTTCAGTACATGTGGGCTACTCAGAATCTTTACTACATTCCACACATACAAAAAAGGGACAGCCACAAGACTGCAATTCTGTATGTAGACCATAATGGCTCTTTATGTTAACAAGAGGACATTAAAAAATAAATCATCTTTAAAACATACAGAAGTAAACCTTTGAAAGATGTACACAGGCACCTTCTGGATTGGTTTAGTCTAAGACATACTGATGCATTGGAAAGTGTCAAAAATGAGGACAAATGTTTATTTCTTCGACACTGAAAGACATTTTGAAAGAAATCTCCAGGTAAATGAATCATCAATAAATCCATCCCAACCAACTTAGTATTAAACTTAGGGGCATATTTACTAAAGTGTTGGCGGTATATAGAGTGGAGGTGTTGCCCAAAGCAACCAATAAGATTCTACTTGTCATTTATCTAGCACCTTCTAGAAGATAATAGCTAGAATCTGACTAGTTGCTATGGGCAACACCTTCACATCTATAAACCTGCACTTTAGTAAATATACCCCTTAGAGTGAAATGCCCAGAGTCGCTGTGGTTCTTGTGATACTCATTAACCTTGGTAAGAGTTGCCATGCCAGACAGAAGAGGCAGGAGAACATGAAAAGGGAAACAGCGTTGCAGCAGATTTTAACGGCTTACCCAGTAGGCTACACGGACAGCCGTTCTGTGTAGACTGTACGCTATTGTGGCAGATATCAGACCGCCACAGTTCTAGTAGATAGGGTTAGAGGTGTTTACATAATATGTTTCATTTGCCTGGAGTTCTTGTTAAATGGAAACTATATATTTCATTATATTGATCGATTACCTGGAATACCTAAATCACAGTTCACAAGCTGTCAGCCCATCAATGATTCAACTTACCAGGTAATGGAATGTTAGTATCTAAGCAGGGTGGGGGTTGCACTTACAATATTTCTGAATGTGTTTATTACATATCTGTAGTTTTAGCAGCAGACAAAGATTTTAGGTAATTTTGTTAAAGGCACTCTGACCTCACAAATGGTTTCTGCTTCATCGTGTCAGTGCAGGAGTGCATACATATGCCAAACATTAATTTCTGCTATGCCCTATACCGGCAGAGTAATCCTGTAGGCATGCTTTAACCACAGCTACATCTAGTTGAGTGTTACAATTTAGCCCTTCAAACCCGGACACCTTGGTGATGTCAGACCATGCCCCAATTATATAACTATGCCTTTCACCAGGCTATTCTACTATGAAAGGGTTACCTGGAATGAAATGAACGGTATATATAATGACAACTCTGCAAAATAATAATTCTGCGAGTAGACTTTCAAAGAAAATAGGTAATGTTATTTAACCAGAATATTTTATATGGTAATTGCACAAATACAAAGGGAAATTAAAAATGGGGTTACAGCACCTTTAAGAGTTTAAGAAAAAAAAAAAACACATTGTGTTACAGACAGTTTAGTTATTTTATTCTGATCCCATCCAGTGTACCGAAGACTGATTGAGTTACTCAGATGTAATCAATCATTCTTAAAGGCATAGTAAAAATGCTTTACTGACTAAATCATAAATAGTTTACATTATTTTCATTGCATCAGTATAACCATAAGACTTCTTCAAAACAATTCTAAAATAAATAAGAAAAAAATTCTCATTGTCTTTCGTTTAAGTACAATGTTAAATATGTATCTTTATTCTTATCAAAGTCATTTCTCAAATAAATTGTGGGAAACACTTGAATCGCAGTGGGCAGATGGGGGGTTAAGACCGTCTTCATTAAGCTAGTAAAAATTATTATTCCAAACAAAATTAAAAATAAATTATAAGGTGACTTCATATTAGATTTATGCAATAAGGTTATTTGCACACATTTTATTATGTGGATTAAAATTTCATAAAACAATTCAGGGCACAAAAAAAAAAATCTGTTTTAATATAGTTCAAGAAAGGACACTGCAGTTATTCTGGACTGTCCTAGACTATCTACTGAAAGGGATGCTGCAAGTACCTAGGGACAGGAACTACACATGCGGTCCAGAACAACTCGAGAGGCAGCCTAATCGATACCCTTACACAACAAGAAGCTGATCATATTTAATTGGCAAAAAAAACAAGCCTTTCATAATGTTGAAAAGCCACAGCATTTATCATAGGATCTGTATTTTTTGTTTGTTTTTTTCTTTTGGTGGTTCTTTTTATACACAAGCTTAGCGACATTGGGTACTTTCCAAAACTTATTGCACTTCATTTGCAGCAGAGTTTCAAAACTTTTATGGCTAAAAAGTCAGTAAATACTTTGATGTCAGGACCTATTAGCGGGATGCTGAAGAAAGAGGCTATGAGCGACAAGTTGACACAAACTTTCTTTATACTTACCTTTCTAGAATACATAACAGGCAGAAATTATAACATAGCCAAAGGAGAAAATTATTCTTAAACAGAAAAAAAAAAAAATTCAGTTTAAAGTATTTTGACCTTGACAGTGCCTCTTGATTTCTAACAGTCTCTTTAAAATGAATGAAACCTCAGATCACACAGTGACTGTAATAAAGAGGAGGCATTATCCATCCTTTAATTCAGTGTCGTGACACCAATCCTGATAAGTGCTTTCAAATCTCATATTACTTGAGTTTCCAATCTCCGAATTTTTTTAACCACCAGATCAATGTTGATGATTGGGTTGAAGTACAAAGCCCAGTAAAACAGGCAGTTGCAGACAAATTGAGGGATTACAGGCCAGAAGATTGCAACAAAAAGTCCTTGTGTTGACATCTTCCAAAAATGTCCCCACATAAGTCGAGGGAAGGACCTGAAAAGAGAAACCTGTATGATTAGAGGGCTTTGTGATTTTACTTTTATAACTTAAATAATTAAATGAACAAAAGTCTGTGTGTAGAAGATGAAAGAACAGGACAGCGACTGGAGACAACAGATGACTATTTCATTGTGCAATTTTTGGCATGTTGCATTAGTTACAGCCGCCAAGCACGGGAGACAGATTGATTGCTGTTGCAATGTCAGCCCAGCTCCGGCGGCCAATCACACAATATGGGAAGCCTTATTTACCAAGCACCTTATCATTGTACAAGCTACAGCTGTTAGCAGTCATTCGCAGGTACTTTGTATCCATTTACTGCGCTCTTTCACCTTGTCCATTATCATTGTCACTTTTGGATATGGTTATGGAACTTTAACTGGACCAGTCATTACATTATTGGAGCCAAATATTCAATTCATTAGTTCAAACCAAGCGATGTGCGTACACACAAGAGACTTTTAATTAGTGTTCTTACTATGCAATATTGTTGTATTATTTTTAAAATATTTTTTCCATGTATATTGTGAGAGATATATACACCTTTAAATATTTGATTCATGATTAAAATTCATATACGTTTTATATTTGACAGAGCCTTGACTGCTATATATATATTTGTGTGTGTTCTGCCATCTCATAGTAAGTTCTATATTAGTGCAGTGAGAAGTTTAATATAATGTTGCATTAGTTATATGCAATCACTCGCCCCTGCTACAAAACTCAATAAATAAATAACGCACCTAGCTTTTAAGCCTGGACTATAACGTACATCACTAATCATTGGCTTCAAATAAATTATATATTTACCATCCAAGTAAAATTTTAGTGAAACAATTCTCAAAAGTTTGCAAAACACACTGGCAAATTAAAAGGATAATATACCACAAGGAAGTTACATTTTACTAGCAATGTGTAGACCCCTCAAGGTGTACACATTGCTAGTAAACCTGAAGTACCCTGAACATTTACACATTGCTAACCATGCTGATTTACATAAAAAAAGATATTACTAATCACAACAACATACGTAAAACTTTACAGATGTAATTTTTTCCCTTCATCCTCAGCACTATCCCACCTCTTGCCACTGCCCTAAATAGTGCTGAACAATAAAAAGAAACAAAATCATGTAAACCTAAGAATGGTAGTTTTGTTTCTAGACCTTATAACTGCATCAACTCTGGAGTAACATTCTTGATATCACTACATGGAGGGAAATAAGCCAATTACATTATGGGATTATAGTATGAAAAGGAGTATGGGAAGAAACATGATAGGACCTTGGATTTCTGTATAAAATGAGATTCTATCTAATATTAATATATCAGTATTACTTGTGTAATATTTATAGTTACATGCTGGACTAAGTGCACTCTCTCTCTATGCAATATTATATGCAGGTTATTTACAATCTTTATGACGCGCCTGTGCTTCACAATCAAAATTCAGATAGAAAGACGGAGGCCAGAGAATGGACATAGAGACTATACAATAAGATAAGACAATGTTGCGACCAATCATAATCAAATAATTTAGAGGAGGAACATATTTAATGCTTGCTGGGAACAGTTAAGGACTGACAGGATGTTTATTACATTATAAGGTGCAATGATTTACAACCCTACGGATTAAATGAGGATAGGTGATTACCACCTGTGGATTTAGACCGGATCAATCAATAATGTATTATTCCTAAAGTGTAGTTGTCTACACCCAGTTGTACATAGGTTATCTTATAACCATTTGTGATGTTCACTTGCCACCTACAGACTGAATGCTAACCACATAAAATAATTTTATAACAGAATAATATAGTTACAATGTATTTCTCCATCTTCTCTTTTTCATGTTTAAGATGATATCTTTTAATAAAAGCATCAAAGGAAAAGTGGAGTCTAAACATAAAGTAAAATAGATAACGAACATGTGACTTTAGCAACAAAAGTTGTAAATAATCATTGGTGTTATGTCCAGTCTGGTGGATCTCTCGGTTTATGTTTGACAATGCATATATGCAAGCAATTCTGCAATTTCCTATTTTATTTATAGCAATTTTGACAATCAATAATGGATTATGATCATCTCTGAATGTGATCCCTTCACTATTTGATGCTAATTCTATTTCTGATCTATAAATGACTGATGAAGGGAGGGCTTCTTCTCTGACCTTTGCAGTTATTGGCAATGTATGTGTCACTGTAATAATATGATCACAGTGATATAAAGGTGTACACAATCCATCTTTGCTATTTATGTAATTATACTCTGGCCATTGTTAGGAATACTGCTGATACTTACCAACACTCTGTATACCACTGTAAACTTTAATAAATGGACATAATACTTGAAACCCCATAAGCCCAATAAGTGTGTCATAAATAGATCTCAACAATGTCATGTTTTGGAAGAGCATAAAGTACATACCGTAGCTGGCTCGTTGACCACAAGTTCCAAAATGAGAATAGTTCCAGCACTGAGAGCAGCATGGCATTTACTATTATAAATCGTGAGGTCCAGTAATGAACCTCTAACCAGTCCCATGCAAACTCAGCAAGGAGTTGATATGGAAGAAAAAAGTACTTGACAATGAACTCACGCCACTGTGTCCATGTCGGTTCCTGCAGATCCTAACAAAACGTATGAAAGAGAAAACTTTTTAATAAACACCTAACAAAGGAAAGCATATTACAGGTAAGAAGGGTCCTTTACATCCTGTATTGAATTTAGTGCCTTACACTTGAGCTACTGAAATGTTTTACTAACTACTGTACATTGCTTTATCTTCCTGGTTTACTCCAGTGCTTTTCAGCCACATCTAAGATCAAAAAGGAAAAGTTTTTTATTTTCATTGCCGTGTAATAAAACACATACAGAGCCTGATTTTAAGTCACACATAATGTCCATGTTCTCATAGGGTTGGGTACGGAATGCCTGCGCTCGTGATCCCGGTCACAGAATTCCGACGCCGGCGTCCTGACATGGTTATGATAGACATCCGTTGATCAGTATCCTAATGCTCCCCCTCTCCCTCCCTGCTGCCTAAACCCAACCTCCTCCCTTAGTGCCAAAACCTAACCACCCCTAACCCTCCCCCTAGCCTAACACTAACCCTTCACCTAGTGACCATCACTAACCTCTAACCCTCCCATTAACCCTTACCATCGGGATGCCTGCAGTCGGGATGCTGGCACCAGGATTCTGACAGGTGTCAGGATTCCGGCACAGGCATTCTAAGCGCCAACATCCTTACGGTCGGTATTATAACTGCATCCCATTCACATAGTTGAACATTTTTGCAACTGCACATGTGTGAATGTTTCTGAAATCTCCTATGGCACATCATGTGTTACACAGAGTGTATGGGCGAAGGTGCTGTTACTATCAGTACAGATGGTATCAGAAATGGGGTGGAAAGGTGATGCGCATTCCTGGGCACACATTGTCCGTCTCATGGGTGTGTAATGGGAGTGTCAGTAAACGGCTGCGCTCAGAGATGCACATCCACAACCGGACACAGAGAAACTGCACCTGGCATAGGGCTGGTGCAAGTGTTGATGAAGCAAGCGATAGTGCGCCGATGGTGGCATCTAAAGAAACACCAGCAGTATTACAGCATGCAGAGATACGCTGAAAGGGGGAATCTCAGTCCTTGCACAGTCAGATATATGTTTTTACACCAGGGGAAGGGCTGATACCAGCATTTGCATATACTCGCAGCTGCGACTCCATCTCTGAATCAGGCCCATAGCTGGAATCCACAGAACTTAATGAAATGGACGCAATTGTATCTAGAGTTGTATCATATAAGCTGGGTACACACCAATACAATTGTCTTGCACATTTGATTCATAACCTCTTGGTGAGATATTTTAAGTGTGTGAACGTAACCACGATCATGTTTTATCCCAACAAAATAGGTCAAGTCTGCTGAATTGGGTTTCTGTTCATCCAGATATTTCTGTGACGCAATGGTACAATGTCGGGCAAACCTGGAAGTGTGTACACACTACCAACCATTCTGTCCAATACTTCTGCCAATGCTCCTCCAATCATGTAGCCAGAGATGTGCAGTGTGTGTACAGAGTCACAATCTTTTTAGCAGATGGTTTAAGGGAAATTAGCATCATAGATCGCAAGGTAGACTGTAATAGTGTATATGGAGAATGCATGAATCTGCATGTTCAAAGGGACTTTCAATCGTCAGTGAAAGTGTAAAGCTGGGTACACACCTATACAATCACACATTCGATGCGACGGTTCGATCGACAATGCTCCCGTTCGGAAGTGCCGGTCACAGTCCTGATACGCGTGTACACACACATACAATCCAATGTGCGGCCTTCGAACCTACACTGCCGAAATATCACTAGGAAATGATTATACAAGCTTTCCCCTTCTCCCAGATTTCAGGCTGCGCTCACAGTGGGTGTACCTAAAATTAACATAATGGGAAAGAAGGGGTGTGATTATGAGGTTCTAAGGTAAAGGACGTCTGCTTGTGTCCACTATCAATTGCATTACTACACAGCCCAACGAGTTGTAGAACTACACACTCTAGCAAGCAAAGCCTTGCAGTATAGGTGGTGGGGTAAAGGTTTTAAGGTAAAGGACGTATGCTTGTGTCCACTATCAATTGCATTACCACACAGCGAGCCTTGCAGTATAGGTGGTGGGGTAAAGGTAAAATATGGTGAATATGTACATGAAGAGGAGCGTAGCACACAGAATGCTTCCTGATCTTCCTGAGTGTAATTATGCACGCCCAGAGAGGCAGCCCCAGGTTTGGAGTACAATCGCAAGAACGGTGGAAGGTGCACACACACAGCACTTTCAGTACGATCAGGCTCTGTCGAATTGGATGAAAATTGAACTGCATAGAAGATGCGATCCTCCGATTCGACCGGTTTTCATCTGACAAAACAGAATGCAATGTGCATACACACTCTTTCGATATCGAATGAATGGCTCAAAATCGAAATAACGGGCCGACGATTGTATAGGTGTGTACTCAGCTTAAGACAGACATCTAAAATAAGATTGTGCAAGTGCGTAATGGGACACCAAAAATGAACAACTTCACCAAATGATATAAAGACACTGCTTCTGATTCTACAAACCATGCACAATGATTTGGGTAGATTGCAACAAGCGGCAGATTTGGTAACTTAACTTATTGTGTGACACACAGGGTAGCCTGGATTTGCAACTCTTGTGTATATGTACATCAAATTGTGTTCCTAGCTGTACGAGAAACAAAGCTTTATTGTGAAAATAAAGTAAGTACTCAAGCAGGAGGCTGAATGTTCCAGAGCGGTTACTAATATTGTTTTCACTTCCTCTCTTATCTTGCGAGCAATTATTTTATGCAATTAACAAACCCTGAATACTTATAAAATAAAGTAACATCACAAATATCTAGAAGAGACTTAAATATTCTCGTTGTAGAAAATCATTTAACCTTTTTGTGTAATACACATGCAATTTTTATATAATGCCTAAAAGCCTAGTGTTTTAATAAGAGGCTGTCGTGCTATAGCGCGAGGCTGGTGTTTTAATGCGCGTAATATAAAACGAAAAGTATATGCTTTTATGCAGAGAATATACCCGTCGGGGGCAGAAAGTGGCATTATAAAGAATGAACGGTCTGGGAATGCAGTAGGTAGTGGTCTACGTATAATAAACAGTCACATTAAAATCAGTAAAAAAAAAAAACAAAACTCATCAAGTTAGTTTTTGTTAGCATTCAGGTCATCCTTATTAAGACACCACACGGTGTTAGTCTTAATACCGCCTTACCCGCACTCCGGAACTGCCACGCAATGCACTTAAGGCTACTGAGACCTGCAGATAAATTACACAGCATATATCCCTCACTGCCACTACTTGGCAAATAACATCTCAGGTTACAGTACATTACATTTGATGTCTGACATTTTAACTTATTATGTCAGTTTTATTTGTATATATGGTATTCTTAGTAATACACTAACAATTACTTTTATTTCAGTTTAACAAACTACTGTATCCCAAAGGATAGAAAAGCAAGTGGCTAGTGAAGTATTTATACAAGCATGATTTCTGCCTAGCTAAAACCACAAACATGGTGCAACATGGTGCCTTGTTTTCAGGAGAAAATAGAAATTCATAATCCATATTGGACATAAAAATTATTAAATGGAAGGTGGAACAATTTTTGGTTTGTGATGTATCATAAATGTATGAGTAGCCTTATACTGTAAGTCTTAAACACATCTGCATCCTGTGCTATCTTGAGCTGTTCTATGTGCACATAAATCCGCTCATTTTTCCTGCACTGTAGTGCTAACACAGATTTTACCGGAATCGGTATGATTTACCGCCGGACCCATGCCCGGCGGTTGGAATCCCGACAGCGGCATCCCGGCAGAGGAGGAAATCCCGATTGTCAAAGGTAAGTATATACTAACCTATTTCTACCCCCTAAGCCTCCCTTAGGGGTGCCTAACCCTAACCTTCCCCCCCAGTGCCTAACCCTAATCCCCCCTTCCCCGCTGCCTAAACCCAAGTCCCCCGGGGAAGGGGTGCCTAACCCCAAATTCCCCCCGGGGGTGCCTAACGCTAACCCCCACTTCCCCTAGCCTAAACCTAACCTCCCGGGGGGTGCCTAACTCTAAGTCCCCCCCAGGAACCCTAAATCTAACCCCCCCATGGCTATCCGCGCTCGGTGCCCCTTCGATTGGGATTCCGGGCGTCGGGTTCCAGGCGTATGTCTAATGACAGGCGTTGGCATATAGACCCTTGCTGGGATATGACAGTCGGGAAGCCGGCTGTCGGGATTAGGTCCGCCGGCTTCCCGACTGCTTACCCTTTTACTAGCGGATAATCTTATATATAAAATTCATTGGTCGGTCGGTTTGTTTGTCCAATTATGCATTCGGACACCCCTGCACCGATTGGTATGAAGCCAACGCGAGTTGGTCCAAGTGGATCCTGGCCAGATTTTAGGGCGGTTAGGGTCCCAATCGGACATACCGCTGATGTACGTTGGGCAGAACTTTGACCCGGGGAGCCTGCTCTGAGCCTTCAACTAGATGAATTTGGACAAAAACTTCACAAAGTGCTAACATTGCATCACAGAAGACATACTAGGGGGTTACGGGCTCGGCCGGACCTCCCATTGGTGTAAGCTGTTCTGGGCCTTCCACTTTATGATTTTTGTGAAAAATTTGTACCCCTGATCGAGTGGTTGGGTCCCGGTCGGACCTCACGGAGTGCGCCAGGCAGATCTTTGACCCAGGGAGCCTGTTCTGGGCCTTCCCACTGGATGGATTTGGACGACATCACATAATAAAACTCAATAACTTGGAGAAGTAAACCTGGGAAATGCCAGGTACTTCGGCTAGTGTATAATAGATTATATATATATATATATCTCTATCTCCTTTTCAATAGGCATCATTCCTCTCAGGTCTGATGCCGAGAAATAGGTATAGTAGATGGCCTTGTTATGCCCCATTCAGTCTTCCTTTTCCAATTTCCTCAGGGGGTCCACATAGTGAGAAAGAGTACAGATTATACAGTTACAGCCTACAGGAGGTGAAATGCATTCCCTATACTATCAGAAAAAAATATATATGTGCATCACAAGAACCTCCTATAGTCTGGTTCCTCTTTCCTGGTTTCTTCGTGCCTCATGTATTATAATATCTCCCCCACTAATGTTCCTAATTTTTTGCTAGATTTTAAGCTACTTCATTACCTTTGGTAATGTGTCATCTGAGCCTTGATCATTTCCACCGTTTATATATATATATATATATATATATATATATATATATATTTTTTTTTTCATACCATTAAGATTTAGCGACCCAGATATTATTATTATTATCCTTTATTTATATGGCGCCACAAGTGTTCCGCAGCGCCTTACATAGTACATACAACTAATGGGTGAACAAGAAACAAGTAACATACAGTACATTACAGTACAGGACAAGGACACAACTTATATACATTGCTGAAATAGTGATTAAAGCACTCACAATAAGCTGCCGGGAATTGGCGGTCCCGTGTTAGGTGCCCTAATGGGGAGTAGAGAGTAGAAGAAAATGTAAAGAGAAGCACATGAAGGAAGAGGTCCCTGCTCGTGAGAGCTTACATTCTAAGGGGAGGGGCAGACAGACAGGCGTGACACAGAAGGGGAAGATGGGAAGGAAAGAGCATGAGGTGGGTTAGGAATAGGATGAGTGCTGGAAGGCCTTGATGAAGTAATTAGATATGAAAGGGTTTCAAACAGGCTAATTACAGGCTGTTCAGTGCGGGCACCGCACCCGGCGACCTGAAGGACTGAACGCTAGTCATTAAGTTTTTCAGGTCGCCTAATGGATAGGCCCCTTAAGGAGTATATTTATAAACGACTTTTGCAAACTGCTGCTTCTCTACAGCTCAAAATTTAAAGTGCCACTAACAATAAGGGCAAAACTCGCCAGCCCTTAAATTTTGAACTCAACTTTGTCTAAAAGTGGTGGTTTGCAAAAGCCGTAATTTGGTCAATAAACCCCTAAAAGTCGTTGGAAACAACTGAGCTGCTACAGCTAAATGGCCAAGTAATTGATTTTGTAATATAATACAAAAAACAGGTTACAATTGCTAAGTCAAGGTAACTAGGTATTCCTAACCACAAATGAGATCAAATTTGATTTATTCAACACTTACAATGAATTTGGTGAAAAGGTCTTCCTCATTTTCTTCTTGTAAAGGACAAGTTGTGTGGATGAATGGTAAAAAGGTTTCTGTGTAATCAAATAAGTACAAGTATAACATGCTGAGCCGTGGGGAGCTCTTCAGAGCATATAAAAGAAAAAGGGATTTTCCAGGGTTTACTGCCTAGAATAAGGAAAACCACAAAATAAATGTCTGTGTGAGTTCCAACTGGTTTACAGTTTAATAAAGGTGAAACTTTCAATGCAAAAACTAAAACATATGTAAGAAAACCCTCCAGAGTGTAATATGGCATTTGCAGAAATAATATACTCCAGCATGAAAGGTGCAGCAGGATCCTGACCAAAGTTAAACACTGCAACGTTGATCATTGCAGCTGCTGGTTTGTAATGTCTTTTTTTTGTATGTCCTGAGTGCTGCACCTTGCATGCTGGAGTTAGAGAGAGAGAGAAAAAGAAAAGTATTGGTTTTCACAAAGTTTGCGGCTTCAAGGTTTTTAGACCTTTTTGTCAGATGTTACTATAGTATACTGAAGTAAAATAAGAGTCAATATTTGCAGTGTTGACCCTTCTTTTTCAAGACCTCTGCAATTCGCCCTGGCATGCTGTCAATCAACTTCTAGGCCACATACTGACTGATGGCCGCCCGTTCTTGCCTAATCAATGCTTGGAGCTTATCAGAATTTGTGGGTTTTTGTTTGTCCACCCACCTCTTGAGGATTGACCACAAGTTCTCAATGGGATTAAGGTCTGGGGAGTTTTCTGTCCAAAATTTCGAAGTTATGTTCCCCGAGCCACTTAGTTATCACTTTTGCCTTATGGCAAGGTGCTCCATCATGCTGGAAAAGGCATTGTTTGTCACCAAACTGTTCTTGGATGGTTGGGAGAAGTTGCTCCTGGAGGATGTTTTGGTACCAATCTTTATGGCTGTGTTCTTAGGCAAAATTGTGAGTGAGCCCACTCCCTTGGCTGAGACGCAACCCCACAAATGAATGGTCTCAGGACGCTTCACTGCAAAAGTGATAACTAAGTGGCTCGGGAAACAAAACATTAACATTTTGAGTACATGGCCAGAAAACTCCCCAGACCTTAATCCCATTGAGAACTTGTTGTCAATCCTCAAGAGGCGGGTGGACAAACAAAACCCCACAAATTCTGACAAACTCCAAATATTGATTAGGAAAAGAATGGGCGCCATCAGTCAGTATGTGGCCCAGAAGTTGATTGACAGCATGTCAGGGCAAATTGCAGAGGTCTTGAAAAAGAAGGGTCAACACTGCGAATATTGTCTCTGCATGAACTTACTGCAATTGTCAATAAAAGCCTTTGACACTTATGAAATGCTTGTAATTTTACTTCAGTATACCATAGTAACATCTGACTAAAAGGACTAAAAACACTGAAGCAGCAAACTTTGTTTGCCCGAGGGCGCCACAGCACTGCCATTGCATTTATTTCAACAGAGTGTCCCGAGCAGTGTGTGTCGAACAGCAATGGAGTTCGTCTTCCACCGATTCCTTGCCACTGCGAAAGCGTGCAAACCAATCGTACACACATTTTCTACTCACAGCATCCTGCCCGTACACTTTCACCAACATTTTGTGCGTCTCTGTCGCCGATTTACCCAATTTGAAGCAGAACTTAATATTGTGTCGTTGCTCCGTTGCTGTTTGACGCACACTGCTTGGGACACACTGTTGAAATTAATGCAATGGCAGTGCGGTGGCAGCCTCGGGCAAACCCCAACTGAGGGCAGGTCCAGACATGTCCATGCATGTCAGCGCGCATGAGCGACCTTGTTGCAAGTATTGCATACAGATATATCAGACCATTCACTGAACAGACTGTGCATACATCCATATTCTCTCTCCACCAATCCCCTCAATGCAGTGCTTGGCACACAGTTGTCTTTACATTTTGCAGGATGCGTCAGAGTAGTGTAGTTGTCAGCATTTCAGATATAGACTACCTAGCTGCAGACAACCAATGTTTACACAATTAACTTCCAAAAGCAAATTCCAGGAACTATGGAGAGATAAAAAAAAAATAAAATCCAATTCAGTCCAGACTATGGGGCTTATGTAATATTTTAAAGCGGCAATCATTTTAAAGGCAAAACTAGCTACATGTATTCTGGCAGAGGCACAAGCTCGCACCCTATTACATAAGCCCCAATAGCTGTTTCAGGCGGTGACACAATGTCACACTTTCTGTGCAGGAAGAAAGTACATTTGGACGCTCTTTTCTCAGTTACATAATGAATGAAAATAGCGCCATGATAAGCAGGGAACAGATTATGCCGATGCAAGCAGTGGACGTGGGAAGACTGCAAGAGATCTTTATTGTAATAAAGAAAACATAACGCAAAACATAAACAAGGCAAAGTTAGAACTGGGGACATGGTAACCTTCTAGACCATGGCATTTGTTAAAAGACCAAATTAAAGATCTTGCTAAATAAAACTGCAGCATCTTTATCTATTTGATTTTCACACCACTGTTGAAATTAACATACTGTTGTGTAAATTAGTCTTAGTAATCATAGATATAAAAGAAGTGTGTTGATTAACATCGAAGTAAAAGTCCCTTACTTGCTCTGGTACTATAACACTACCCACATGCTGGGCAATGATAATTCTGTACCTTGTATTCCCACAAATTCTGAGGTGGTTTGACTCCCAGTGTTTTAACTCGATCCAGCTCCATGATAATTGCCTTCCTGTGGCTGGTACTCTCTATACTGTATGGCTCTTTGGAAAATTCCTCCTCTGCGAGGGTCAGCAGGAGCCTGTATCATAACAATGGTAGTTAGACAGGATGGTAGAAAAACACAGTCAAGTTATGATAGCCGAAGGCAAATGGTGGTAGATCTAGCAAAGCATGAAGAAGCTACCTAAATAACTCTCGACTCTTAAGCTGCTGCTTGTACAAACATTAAACAGTTAACCCCCCCCTCAAAAAAAATAAAACACATACATGGATTTAGACTTATTCTATATTCATTTCACTCCCTACATTCCATTTCAACATTAAATGGGGTCAAAAAAGCTATGAAGAGAATAAGCACACAGATTGTCTAGTTCTTTTGGTATATGCTGAACTGGAGCTGTTACTTTTATATCTATGATTAAATTCACTGTCAGGTCTTCAAGGAAAGTCAAATACCTTCCATGATGAGAATCCAGCTTCCTATATGATTTCCTTTACTCTACCACTCTGTCAGGGATAGTCCCACCACCCAAACCCTTCACAGTTCTCTGTCTGATCATCTATTGCTGCAGGAGAATACCGAGTGACGTCTTATGTGTCTACAGCAATGACTGGATGGCCCAGTGATTGCAAATACGCGCTATAGCGCATATTTCACTTAGTAATGAGGACCGGGAGCTCGCTTTTAAAAAAAAACCGAATCCCCTGGGATGCGTTGTGCTGCAGTCAATCCCTGACAGGCCCAGCCACCCTTGAGAGAGACAGCTGTGTCATTTAAATAGGCTCCGGTCGCTAGCCAACTGGAGCTCGCGAACAAGCAGCCAATCAGCAGTGGCTGCCAGTCCGCAAGCTCCGACTGGCTCGCAACCAGGCGCCAGTTTCAATGACGGCGGCGATATCTCTCAAGGGCTGCAGTGCCGGTGGGCATGGGCACCAAATCCCCACCTGCTGATGCGGTGAGAGCTCAAAGGCTGCTAGAAGGACACAGCGGGAGCTAGGTAAGAGGCTGCTGAGAAGACAGGAAGAACATAATGTATAAGGAGCATTACTGTTTGGTATAAATGTGTAAAGGGCATTACTACGTGGCATAATGTGTAAAGGGCATTAC
This sequence comes from Taudactylus pleione, assembly GCA_031769625.1. Lineage (NCBI taxonomy): Eukaryota > Metazoa > Chordata > Amphibia > Anura > Myobatrachidae > Taudactylus > Taudactylus pleione. The sequence continues at coordinate 36,182,786 of JAUIMM010000065.1, forward strand.
TGTGTGGAATTAATGTGTAAAGGGCATTTCTGCGTGACATAATAAGAGATATGGTAAGAACTTACCCTTGTTATCTCTATTTCTATGAAGTCCATAGGGTTCCACAGGATACCTTGGGGTATAGGCGATGTAGCAGCAGCATCGGGCACCACAGAGTTAAAACTTTAGCCTCCCAGGATGCACTGGGGTCTCTCCTCTATACCCCGCCCCCCAGCCAAGGCCATCAGTTTTGTAATAAGCCATAGGCTGGAGGAGGAGAACAAAGAGAGAGAGAAGAAAGAGAGAGAAGAAAGTCTGGAACACAGAAGAAACACCTTCTCACTAGTAGGAGACGGAAAAACCGGTGACCAGATTAAAGCCCATCTGCAGTACAGGTGCGACAGGGCGGGAGTCCTGTGGAACCCTATGGACTTCGTAGAAATAGAGATAACAAGGGTAAGTTCTTACCATATCTCTTATTTTCTACTTTAGGGTCCATAGGGCATCCACAGGATACCTTGGGGATGTCCCAAAGCAGTATCCTTTTAAGGGAGGGGACGCTCCTGTGCTGGAAGGAGAATCTGCCGCCCGAAGGAAGCATCCTGAGAGGCGAAGGCAGGAAATGCATAATACCTGACTAAGGTATGGACAGAAGACCACGTGGCTGCCTTGCAAAGCTGAACAGCTGAGGCACCACGGCGAACTGCCCACGAAGGACCCACGGACCAAGTAGAGTGAGGATTACGAGAGGTTGGTCTAAGAAGGCCCTTATGAATGTAAGCCTGAGAAATGGCCATGTGAATCAATCCTGCCAAAAGTTGTTTAGTGGCAGGTCAACCTTTCTTATGGAAACCATAGAGGACAAAAAAGGGAGTCCGATTTCCTAAAGGAACTGGTATGGTCAACATAAATCCTTATAGCACGTACCACAGCCAAAGAGGCCTCACCAGCAGAGAGGACTGAGGAATTAAAGGCCGGTACTAGGATTTCCTAATTAAATGTGGAAACTAGATACCAACTTAGGTAGAAAACCAGAGTGAGTGCGAAGCCCCGCCCTGTCTTTATGAAAAATCAGAAAGGGAGGACTTGAGAGAGCCCCCAAATCTGACACCCTTCTGGCCGAAGTAATGGACAGAAGAAACACAGTCTTAGCTGTAAGCCATTTGAAAGCCACTGAGCCCAGAGGTTTCAATGGCAGTCCTTGGAGAGCCCTCAGGACCACAGCCAAATCCCAAGGAGCCACTGGCGGGACAAAGGGAGGCTGAATACGAAGTACACCTTGCATCAAGGTGTGGACATTAGGAAGTGTAGCGATCCTACGCTGAAACTAAACTGACAGGGCAGAAAGTTGCACCTTCAGTGAAGCAAGGCGAAGACCGTGATCTAAGCCCGTTTGTAGGAAAGCCAAAACCCTGGATATCCTAAGGACCTGAGGTTCAGAACCTCTAGGACGACACCATTTAAAGAAAGTATGCCTCACCCGGTGGTAAATCCCTACAGAAATAGGTTTCCAAGCTATGAGCATGATGTTAACAGAGCTGGAAAACCCCCTGGACCTTAAGAGGGCTGACTTAGCCATGTGGTCAAAGCCAGATGACCAAGGTCCGGATGCTGGAAAGGACCCTGAGACAACAGGTCCGTATGCAGAGGTAACAATATCGGGGTGTCAACTGAGAGACCCCGAAGATCTGAGAACCAGTGCCGCCTGGCCCAAGCTGGGGCTATGAGCAGAAGAGTGTCACCTTCTTGCTTGAATTTGCGAGTAATTTGAGGAAGAAGGGAAAACGGAGGGAACAGATACGCAAACCTGAAGGTCCACCTGACTCACAGCGCGTCCACCAGAAGAGCCCCTTCGTCTTCTGTGATTGAACCGTACACAGGCAGCTTGTTGTTGTGTCGGGAGGACATGAGGTCTTTTTCTGAAAAAGCCCCATTTGTTCACCAGTTGGTGAAATACTTCCTGGTGAAGAGACCATTCCCCTGGATGCACGTCTTGACGGCTGAGAAAGTCTGCACCCCAGTTGAGGCCTCCTGGCATGAACATTGCCGAATTATGGCAGGGACATTGGCCTCTGCCCAAGCTAGAATTCCGGGACACTTCTGTCAGAACTGCCCGACTTCAGTTTCCCCCTGGGCGGTCTATGTAAGCCACCGTGATGGCGTCATCTGACTGTACCTGCACGGACCGTCCGTGGAGGACGTGTTATCTGCTGGAGAATTTTGAATACTGGCCGAAGTTCCAAGGGATTTATTGGAAATGCAGATTCTGTTGGCGTCCACCGTCCCTGAACGAAGTGTGGACCCGTCACTGCTTCCCAGCCCTGGAGACTGGCGCCCATCATTAGAAGGACCCAGTCCGCAGTTGAAAAGGGGCACACCCTGTCTGGGGAGCAGTTAGTAGCCACCAGGCTAGAGACAGATGGACCACTGGGGAAAGCACAATTGTCTGTGTTTTTAACTGATTGGGCAACCCATTCTATCCGTTGAGGATTAGCTGCAGCAGAGGTCTGGAGTGGAACTGGGCATATTCCACCATGTCGAACATCGACACCATGGAACCCAATAACCGCATTGTTGAGTGTACAGACACTTGTCGGCTGCGAAGGCAACGTCTGTAACGTAGAGATATTGTCCTTTGTCAAAAAGATCCCCTGGTGTTGAAAGACTAACAGGGCTCCGAAATGGAGCATCCTCAGTAAGGGACCCAGGGAGGACTTCTCTCAGTTTATCAGCTAGCCATAATTGTGCAGCACAGATATTGTTAGGTGCAGATGGCGCTGAAGGATTTCTGGAGACCCTGCTAACAACATGAGGTAGTCCAGATAGGACAACAGGCGGACCCCCTGCATTCGAAGGTGGGCTGCCATAAACGCCATGAGTATGGTAAATACTCGAGGCGCAGTGACCAGAGTAAAGGGCAGTGCCTGAAACAGGAAATGGCGGCTTAACATCGCAAACCTGAGGAATTGCTGTTGCGCCAAGATAATAGGTATATGAAGGTAGGCTTCATAAGTGTCCAGAGACATCATGAAATCCCTAGGTCCCATTGCCAATATAATGGAACAGAGGGTCTGTATCCTTAACCGAAGAACCTCAAGACTTGTCTAGGCACCTGAGGTTTTGGCCGGTAAAACCCATTGGGTTTGTGTACCAGAAAGAGAATCGAGTAATATCCCGTTCCCTGTTGGGATAACGGAACAGGTACTATAACTCCACCCCGGAGCAAGAGTGCAGCTCTTCTGGAGTTCCATGGCCTTAACAGATGGAAGACCTGTAGTGAAAAACCGGCTGGGATGCCTACGCCGAAATGAGAGGGCGTACCCCAGAGAGACCACTTCTCTGACCCAAGTGTCCACGGTAGTCAGATACCAGCACTGGGCAAACTGAAGAAGCCGGCCTCCCACTTTGGGGTCCCTCAAGGGGAGGCCTTAGGCTGAAGGTTTATCATCCGACCTGGGAGTAGGACGTCTTGTGCTCTAAGCCTGCTTGTTTGGCTTGGCAGATTTTCTGGTTGTTGACTGCTGAGGAAAGGACTGCACTGTGGACTTACCCTGGGTCCCAGAGGCCCGAAAGGATGAAGCACCAGACACGGATGGGATCGGAGCCGATGGCAGACATGCAGACTTAGCTGCTGCCAGAGTCGCCACAATGTTGTCCAAATCAGAGCCAAAAAGGAGCTGTCCATTAAAGGGCAAGCATTCCAAACCTTTTTCGGAATCTGCATCCGCTTTCCAAGAGCACAACCCTAGGGTGCGGCGAACTGCCACGGCTGGCGAGGAGATTCTGGAAACGGCTGCCTCATTAATATACGTGGCTGAGTCTCTGGGATTGCCTACCAACTTCGCCAGTTCAGGCGAAGAGTCAGAGTCCAGAGACGATTACAAATTATTAGCCCAGCGCTCCATGGCTGTGGACACCTAGCCCACGGCCATAGCTGTCTGGACGCCCCTCAAGCAAGGGAATAACTGGATTTTAGGTATATTTCCACCTAATGATCCGTGGCATGCTTGAAGGAGGCATGGAGGGCATGGTAACGTAGTACTCCACACTGCGAATCCACTGTGGAGGAGTCTATTTAGTTTTGGCCACGGGGGGGTTGCCATCCTCAATAACCAAGACCGCACGGACTGCCCATATAAGGTTTGGTATATATGTTTTTGACTTAGACTTCTGGTCTGAAAGGTCAAAGTCAAAAACATATATAACAAACCTTATACGGGTCATCAAATGTCATGACATAACCATCATGCAGAACATTGAGACACTACAGACCGCTTAGCAGACTGCAATGATGGCTCCCCCTGTAACACGGCCGATAGGTTCTGTACCGAATTGGACCGTGAATCCACACACGCAGGCTCATGCGAGACATAGGTGGGCGAGAGCAGGAGAGACTGGGAGCCACTCAGGGTCCTGGGAAACCCCTATACGGGTGAGGACCCAACCGACTGCCGTGATAACCCCTATGGGGCAACGCAGGGGGTGTGGCCAGTTGACCCAAGCCCAACAAGGCCAGGGTGTTCCTGTACAGGCGCAGACACAGTAACTGGGCGTGATATTAGAAAACACGCCCTGCATAAACTCCCAGTGTTACAATACCCTCTGCTATTAGTACATTACAAGTGGTACACTTTAGCAGTAGGGGAAAATCACGTTCACTCTCAGACATGATGAGTGTAACGGAGTGTATGTGACTTTCCTCACAAATAAATACTTTTATAGTGAGGCAATGACGACCCTGCAGCAACACACCGGAAGGGCTTTAGCAGAGGAAAAACAGGGATAGAAAATATGGCTGACAGTCATGAGTGAAAGTACAGGCAGACAGCGCTAGCATTAAGTCACATACAATGTAGAAATAACTTCCTGCACTACCAGCGCTGAGATCGACTACACAGACACAGAGCCTGGTAGGAAACAGCACAGCATACACTGACCTTAACGTTGCTCGAAGGAGAGGTATGCAGGGGGACCCGGACCACACAGCCACCAGCGTCCAGCAGCGCTTGCACATTATTCATAAAATGGCCGCCGAGGAGCAGAGAGGAGGCGGGCACCGGGGGAGGAACGCTGAACAAAGCCCACCAGACCGCTGTGGAGAGGCACTGGCTGTAAACAGGGAAGGCGCGCTCCCCTGGCATGCATTTAACCCCAGGGACGCCGGACGTTTTCCGCTCAGTCGCGACCCGCTGTCCCTGGAAGCGCAGGTTAATACCTGGCTCCACTCGCAAGCCAGTCCCCAGGGAGCCCCCTGCCTGGGGACTGAGGACTGTGTCTTCAGGCAGGTACCCTCCGCGGGACCCGCCGCTTACCTGGTCCCCTTAGATCCGGCCACAGCCCGGGTGGTCTGGGGTCACCGCTAGCCGTGACCCCAGACCCCCAACAGCATCCCGGATTGGTACCGGCGTTCTGGTACCGACGGGGTGAAGGAGCAACAGCATGGACGTCTGAAGAGACTGTCCATGCTGTACTGCTCTAGATGTGCAGCCACAGCTGCTTTTGGAAAGTCTTCAGGGGCTGTAACAGCCCCACTCTGCTACATGTGCTCCGACTCCTGGCCGGGCACCGACAAAAACTGATGGCCTTGGCTGGGGGGCGGGGTATAGAGTAGGGACCCCAGTGCATCCTGGGAGGCTAAAGTTTTAACTCTGTGGTGCCCGATGCTGCTGCCGCATCGCTTGTACCCCAAGGTATCCTGTGGATGCCCTATGGACCCTAAAGTAGAAAAATGTGTAAAGGGCATTACTGCGTGGCATAAATGTGTAAAGGGTATTACTGCGTGGCATAAATGTGTTATAAGGGGTACTACTGTGGTGTAATGTGAATAAAGGGTATGACATAACTTGAATAAAGGGACAATATACAGTGAAAGGCTATAACAGCCGTCCTTACCCGCGAGCAGCATCTCAAGGACATGCCCCCTTTCTGAAAGGCACCCTGTCTGCCCTAATGTGAAGACTAGGGAATGGCAGCAAATATCTGGAATGTCTGCTGTGGTCCCCTATACATAGATCCTGGTAGTTCTTAATATTTACATACCATCTCTGAAAATGGTTGTTTTCTGGGATATACCGCACATTATTTGAAAAATATACCTCTTAATACCTTATGCCTTATTCACTATGGGTTTTGTGTACAGACACGTCATATCACCTGTAGAATCATGGAGGCATTAAATATGCATTTAAGGGGCATGTGGAGAGGCTGATGCTGTTGGGGGTATGTGGAGAAGTGTGGTGGCATGTGGTATAAAATTAAAGAGTTACACTAATTATCTCACCTTCCATTAACTCTGCCTGATAAAAATCGGTCTTTGTAATGGGAAGCCCAAGGACCCAGCTGTTCAAGCCAAAGGACCACCTCTTCCGGGGTCCACTTAGAAACTTGCTTGTGGACCAGGAGGTCATGTTCAGACTCCCGGCTGCTCCAATGATAAACAAGTAATACGACCTGAGACAGAAAAATTATAACTGTAACATAACGGGAGTGTGTTATAAAGCATATTCGTATGTGTGTATTAAAATAATTTGCAGCATAAACACTTTTTAAAAGAGAAATACTGGACCTTCATGGACAAATCAGAATATGCTGTTGAAGTTGTCATCTAATGATAAGAGAGTTTGCATTCCTTTTCATTCCCACCCAGCAGGCACAGTGATACAGGAAATAGAGAGGATACTGCAGCGTTTTATGCTGTGAATTATGTTAAGGTGAGAGCAATGTGATAGCAGAAACAAGCATTCATATAGAGGGTGCACTAAATGTGTCTGCTTTTATTCAATGATCACGTGAATGTGTCCTGGGGAGAATAAAGGAGGTGTATTCAGATTCATTATAGAAAAGAGGATTAACGAGCATGGATGATAAGCAATATTACTGTACATTGTATTTCTAGTACGGGGATCCACAAAGGGGAATGATATTTCATCTAAATGTGACGGGGATGCCCAAACTTCCTCTGCTGTGTGACACATAGGGACATCTTCCTTTGAAGAACCCTACACTATATTTGCTTAAATTTTTTCCCCGGTATGTACTATGAGACAATATATATCAGTAAAGAACATTTCTTCAGCAAAAGCACCTAACAGATCTACTAACAAAACTAGTGATGAAAATCTTAGAAAAGCACAGTGACTCTTCTTTGTTTCTCTAAGGGCTGCTGAATTTTTATATTGAGCTTTTACTTTCCATCCATTCATTCATTATTTGACACTAAGAGGCGGATTCAATTAGCCGTGAAAAGCAGAGGTCGGCGAAAAGCGCAATGTTTTCGCCTCATTCGTCTGTTTGGACGCAATGTTTTCTCCATGCGTGTCCACGCTTTTCGTCCTATTCAATTCCAAAACAGTTGAAAAAGCGCATAGGTGAATGTAGTGAATAGCGAAACTAGCGAATAGGACAGCATATTTTGGGGAAATCAGTCTGTACCCCATAAAAAGCCCAACTGACCCTGGGAATCAATACAGAAGAGTATTAATAGCCCTAACAAAAGTATATAGTGATCTTATATTGAGCTGTTATATTCATATTTGCATAAGTGTGGGAAAATTATATAAAGCAATGTTTTTTTGTGAAAAATAAATACCGTAGTTAAATTTGGGGTACATGTAAATTATTGCTAGTATATTTTGGGGTCTCTATAGTGAAGATTTAATAAATAAATAAAAATACACCAGCTGCAGCCTCCTGCAATCCTAAACACACCTGTCTCATCCATACAGCCCCCCAACATACCAGGCCCCCTACTTTTTACCCATTTTCCAACACTTTTTACATTACATGTCTTTACTTTTTTTAAGCCAATTAGTCTTTAGGGGGGTGTTCAAAGGGTTCTGAAGCAAGTCCCCACGTTTGTACTCCAAAATATGGAGTTTGCACATCTTTTCTCCTGCCTTTTGCTGGAGAAACTTTTTCGCCTGTGTTTGCTAATGGAGTTTTTGCCTAGGCGAAAATGTCCTGAAATTGAATACGGTGATACTTTGACAGGTGAAAACCGCACATTGCTAAAAACTTTTCGCAGAGCTCGGCTTTTCGCGGCTAATTGAATTCAGCCCTAAGTCCTAAAGAACAGACATTGCTGGAGGAGCACAACATTCTAATAAAAAGTCTAATTTCTCTTATACTGTGATCAGTAAGCACAGTATAAAAGTGATTGGTGATGATCCTTAAGTGATCATATAGGGAGGGGGGTTATAATTAAAAAAATAAGTGGACTTTGGTTTGATGTGTTGAATGGCATATACAACTTTGGCCACTGTGTTCATTTTTACATAAATGTATACTACCATTCCTTCTTTTTCTATGTGTTCTGAAGCTTCCCATTTACACAATAACCCTTGGATCCTATATGTTGCAGGCAAAACTTTGCATGTTACTTGTGTGGATATAGCATTACAGAATAGGTTTTTTGGTACTATTCTGAGGACGGCTTCAGTTCCATGAGGTCACTCACCGCCACTCCTGTTAGTGCAGTCAGAACCCCTGAGAAGAACCCGCCGCCACCTCCTCTTTGTGGGTTGGCTCGTCCTGCACTGGAAGACGTCTGGTTCTGCTCATTCCCGTACTTATTGAAGGCCTGCAGAGCCCGGGCAATCTCACTGTTCTGCTCCAGGTCCTCATACTTCTCTTTGATTACATCAGGAAAGAGTTTTTCTATGACATCTCTGTAGACAAACATCAATAAAAAAAAGCATTATTGGAGTTACTGTACATTGTTCTGGTTAATGTACGTATGTATAAATCAGACTACATTCTAATAATCATTAGGTTTACAAATGTGTCCGCATACACCTTTGCTGCAGTCGAGCCACACAGCCCTTTCTTGGCACAGCATGTCCCTCCTTTTTGCCCTGAAAATATGACCGTACGCCATGTGGCATGAGACGCCTGCCATGAGGGAGCTGCCATGACTCGTGTGTCTATGCTAGCGCCGGACGTCTTTTTCTACCAAAAATGCATCTTAGTCGCAATGTGATGTGACCAGGACTTACTAGCAGACTGTGCTGATTAATGTGATATGCGATACTTGTATTACTGTGTGCGACCGAGTCTGAATCTATATACAAAGTGCTATGATGCAGCTGCCGCAGCTTATTCCACCCAAGTTCTGTTGGACTTTGTATGCAGACTCAGTTGCACACAGGTATACAAGTGTCACATATCAAATTAATCAGCACATTGCTACTAAGATGCATTTTAGGGAGAAAGATGCAAAAACAACACACCCAGCGCTAACATATGCGCATGGGACCTGGCCGCTCACTCACGCAAGGCATCTCGCGCCACATGGCGTATTGAGACTAAATGTATGAGGACACATCTGTTTATGTATATGGCTCTGTGTATGGATGATAGTTCCCTGAAAAGGGCGGGCAATATGGTATAGAAAATAACACTACCTTCAGGCCAATCTATATGCTTCATTTTACAAAACATTTTTAGAAACGGTACGTTACCCACTTGAAAAAAAAAGGGGAAAAAAGTACAATAAGTAGGCAGTGTGTGGGGGTGGGAATATAGCGTATCCTTTCTACATAATGGCGACTTATGCGAGGTCCAAGAAGAGTTTCCCTGTCCCTATCTTCATTTCCAACAGAATAGTTTGAATCACTTTTGAAAGTGTTTGGTCACAAACAGAAGTTGATCACCTGGTTTAAAATGGACCTGAAAAGCAAAACAATTCTCAAAAGGTTCTATTTTCATTAAGTAGTATTTTCCTCAGTCAGCCCCCACTTCTTATTAACTAAGGTGTATGCTCTAGTAAGTTACTCCCCTAAACCTTTGCCTACCAAGCCAGGAACATAACTGCAATACTCTGCAAAGTAAGGCTCTTAGAAGCATTGCTCAAAGGGCCTGATTCAGACCCACTCGCGAGCGGCTGTCCGCTCGCAAGTGGGTCGATGTTATGGACTGAGCATGCGCACGACGGAGGGAGCTCCGTCGTGCGCATGCGCCAGACGCGACGAGCGAAGGAAAGTCCTTCGCTCGTTGTGTCCGATCAAAGGGGGCGTGCTGTCAATGTTGATTGACAGCACGCCCCCTTTGGTGGGCGTGCCTCCCTGACGGGGGCGTTCCCACGGGAACGCCTCCCGTCAAAAGCCGGCCCACTGACATCACTAGTGATGTCAGTGGGAGTGATTTTGGCTCTGATAGAGCCAAAATCACTCCGGAGCTTGCGGTTGAAAACCTCAACCGCAGGCTCCGGCTCGCAATTTCGATGGTCGCGATGGTCACGACCATCGCGGCCATCACAATGCACGCTCGTATAGCCTGTGGGTGGTGACCCACAGCTATACGAGCGTCCAGGAGGACGCTCCATGAAAATGGAGCCCGGCCCTCATTCAGAGCGTGCGGCTCTGAATGAGGGCCAAAGTCCTTTGTACAGGTTATTAATTATCCATTTATTACACCACTTTTGTGCAACCAGTGGCTGTTTCACATCAATCTTAAACTACAACTAAGTGGTCCCTTAATGAAAGGGGATGTAGTTATGAGACCGGTCTCAATCTCCACAGCATAATCCCGGCAAGGGATTTAACATAGGAGTCGAAATACCGACGCCTATGTTAATCCCGATGCCGGACCAATCATCCTATCTGCCAGGTAAGTATACACTTAGCCCAGGGATGGAGGGGGAGTTAGGTTCAGAGTGCAGGGAGGGGGGTTACGTTTAGGCACCCATGGGGGGGGGGGTTAGGCACCCCTAAAGGAGGATTAGAGATACAGCACCCACCCTCACCCACTGGGAAAATGGGTGTCAAATTCATTGTTGTTGATACAAACCTGTGCCGCTTTTCCAAAGTTTTCTATATATATATATACACACACAGATAGATATATATATATATCTATCTATCTATCTACAATGTATGGGTCTGTAAGTTATTGCTATTAGGGGCACTGTCCGATCACTGTGCCCAGCAGTGATCAGGGCACATGGGGTACAGAGGTGGAGCTGAGGCCTGACAGAAGGGGCGGGAGCGCTGCCGGCTGCCCGGTTACAGTACATAGCGGGAGCCACGGCTGCTGCTTCTAGTGTGATCACTGTCAGCCAGCAGCCGCACTGCTGCAGTGTGATCACTGTCAGCCAGTGTCCCGCCGGCTGCCCGAGGACACAGCAGGAGCCGCGGCTACTGCTTCTTGTGAAAGGGGCTGATGCCGGCTGCCCGATCACTGCTGGCCACAGTGATCGGGACACAGCAGCAGCCGCGGCTGATGCTTCACAGGAAGTCACAGCTGCCCTTGCAGGTGCGCTGGGAGGGGGGTGCCGTTGGGTCCGATCACTGTGGCCAGCAGTGATTAGGACATACTGGAGAGGGACCCTCTGATATTGGTGGCCGCAGAAAGATTAGCTTCCCGCAGCCACCTAGTGGGCTTTTCTGATTGGTCGCATCTGATGCGACCATGTCAGGGGAATCCCAGTCTGGCGTAGTCGCATCTGATGCGACCATGCCAGGAAAGTGGTTAAAGAACCTTCCAAATATAGGTGTTTCGTATAGTTACCTTCACACAATTAATTCCAAATTTCCTCACAAAATAACCAAACTCTACTAAGTATAATTATAACACATGTGTACTTGACTAAAGACTGGATGCAATTATTGTTGGCCCAGAGGTATAGGAGCATTTGGTGTGGATTAATAGATAGACAGTAAAAAGGTCAAAAGTGTCAAGACAGACACCAGATGTTAGACAGTCAATAGGCCGACTGGAACAAAAGGTCGACAGGCACAAATGTTGACATTTACAAACTGATGCCACGAAAATGGTCGATATGATTTTATTTTTTTAGCCCTAATCTCCACCCTAACCCTCCCCTTGGTGCCTAACCCTAACTGTCAGGGTAGGTGCCTGACACTAACCGTCCCTTTTAGTGCCTAACCCTCCCTCCTGATACCTAACCGTTGGTGTAAGTGCCTAACCGTCTGGGTAAGTGCCTAACCCTAAAAAACCATGTGCAGACCAATTTTTGTTTTGTGTCCACCTTTTGAACATGTCGACTTACTTACATGTCGACCATCAGTGTGTCAACATTTTGTCCCTGTCGACCTATTGACTGTCTAACATCTGGTGTCTATCTAGACATTGTCAACCTTTTTACTGTCTATCTATAGTCCAGAACCCAGAAGCAGCTCATCAAGCCAAGAAATCCAGTATATTGTAAGTGCTCTGGCACCATAATGGCAGCATAAAGTGTTTACCGTGAACACTATGACCCCAGAGATGAGCAGTCACATTTTTCAGATGTGCTCATCCACAGTTACAGATAAATTACAGAATGTCCTGCACACCACTATGGGGGGTTAGGTTGGCAGCCGTGAGGTGTTGGCATTTCTCCAGTCACAATGCCAACACCTTGCAGCTATCACCGCTAACAGAACTGCCCCTTATGTGCCACTCCATGCATGAACAGGAAAACCTGTGACATTACATCACCCCCTACAGCAGTGCAGAAGAGCTCTGTGGCCGATTTATCATGCATGCTAGGCCACATACCCACTACCATTGTTTTTTTTTTTTTTTTCACTATTCGATATGTATTTGACAGTTGTTCATTACTAACATTTGGAGGAGATCACTGGCTTTCCCCGATGCATTTACATCTGGTAAAGGGAAAAAAATAAAACATCAGTCCCAAACATTGGAGCACTAGAAAAACAGTATCGATGGCGACTCTAAAAAGAATGAGTTCTAGCGTCAGACCAGTGTATATACGTTTTACCTATAAATACATTTAATAAATTCCAATGAGTGCAAGTCCTTACATCCCTTTAAATGTGATCCAATAGAAACAGTTTTATGAGATCCAGTTACACTGAATCTTTTAATGCTAGCAAAAGGGAAGACCAGTGACACAAACCATGACCACACTTTCTTTTCAGCAAACAAAAAAAAAAGGACTTTAACCAGAAACATTCCTCACCTAAGAAGTATATTCACTTTAGGAAAGCCCTCCCACTTGTCACGACACTCAGGACACTCGGTCTTCTTCGATGACACCCACCAGAGAGCCAGACAGTGTCTGCAGAAGCTGTGACCACAGATCAGTGTGGTGGGATTCACCAAGATGTCATAACAGCAATTGCAGGAGAACTCGCTGACAGATATATTCCGGTCTAATTTAGTTCCTGAGTTGTTCTCAGTATTGGTACTTTTTAACTTTACATCCTCTTCCATGTCTGCTCTGCACAAAAAGTCCCAGAGTCAAATAAAGAAGCCAGTCTTCAGGGGGACACTTGAAATCCTCCAAGCATAATTAACGCTGCAAAACATGAGATCTTATCTTATTCATAACCTAAAATTATATAGTTTTAACATCAATTAAGTGTGCTCCCAATGCATGCCGCAGGGGAAGCTTAATCTGTCATAAAGACCAGAGGTTCCCAAGCTCTGCCATTGCAGTCCTGGTTTAAAGGATATCCATGCTTGAGTCCAGATGGTTAAAATTGACTGAGGTACTAATTAAGTCAACTGTGCTGAAGCATGGATATCCATAAAATCTGGACTGCAATAGCGGAGTTAGGGAACCTCTGATATAGACAAAAGGAATTTTGGTAACTAACGCATGTAAACAATGGCTAAAATGAACACATATAGGGAGGTATTCAATCAGCTGCGATAAAACAAACACTTATCGCTGCAGAAGTTTTTGCCCTGTTCACCAGTTTTGGTACAATCTTTTGCGTATTTTCGCAATGCGCGCTCCCGTTTATCGCCCTATCCAATTACAAAGAAAACGCATAGGTGCGATAATTGCGCATGGCAAAACTAGCGAAAAGTACAGCACATTTTGGGGATATCAGTCTGTGCCCCATAAAAAGCTTAACTGACATAGGAAAGCAATATAGAAGTGTATTAATAGCCCTAATAAAAGTATTTTGGGTTCTTAAATTGTTGAAAAATGATAAAAAGCAATAATTTTGGAGAAAAAAAATTCTGCCATTAAATTGGGGGTACATAAAAATGAGTTCTAGTATAATTTTGTGTCTATGAAGTGCAGTTTCAAAATTTTTTTAAAATACACTTGCTACAGCCACCTGCAATCCTAAAAACACCTGTCCCATCCATACAGCCCCCCAAAATACCCGACTCAGTACTTTATACCTATTTTCCAAAACTTTTTACATTTTCACCCCAAAAAATCGTGATGTCAGTGGGGCCGCCCACAAACGGCAGGCGTTCTCATGGGAACGCCTCCGTTTGGGCAGCCACTCCCCTGGCCCACCCACCAAAGGGGGCGAGCTGTCACTCAACATCGACAGCTCGCCCCCTTTGGTGCAAGACCCGGAGCGACGGATTGCCCGTCGCTAGCCGGGTCTCGTGCATGCACACGACGGAGCCGGCTCTGTCGTGCGTATGCGCTGTGGGCTACCATCGACCCGGTTGCGAACGCTCAGCGCTTGCGACCGGGTCTGAATCAGGCCCCAAGTTCCCACATTCTTAGCCAAAAATAGTGATTTTGCACATTTTTGTGATGGTGAAAACTTTTCGCTTGTTTCTGTCTATGTCACTATCGCTCATGCGAACACTTTGAGAATTGGATAGCGCGATACGCACTTCTGTGCGAAAAGTTCGCACCAGCGAACGCTTTTCGCCCAAAACGCGACTTTTCACACCTGATTGAATTCCCCCCCCATAGTCTGTCTTACTTAAAACACACTATATTATATTTACCATACACAATGCAGACTACAATCAGCAATAGGATGTACAAGAAGCAGGTGCTAAGGCCCGTTACATTCCAAACTAAACAGCTCAATGACTCCTGAACATCACAGAATGAAGAAATATATTATAAACAAATGATCTAGTAAGTCAACATCTATGTTTTATTGTATTTTTGTTTTTCAATCAAGACAATTGCCTATTTGTAGTAAGCATGTGATAATTCCACCAATTTAATCTTGATTTAGCTCAGTGTTTCTAACCTTGAGTCCTCACGCCCATCAACAGCTCACCTATTCCGGATTTCAATTTGGAAACAGGTAGTATCATTACTCACTCATCCAAGTAAAGAGTCACCTGTTAAAGATTAAAGACATCCTGAAAACATGAGCTGCTGGGGATGTACGCGCGGACCGGATTTGGAAAACATGATTTAGCTGTTGCTTAAATTTAGACTGATGTAAGTATTTTATCTTCCTTTATTCAGATTTACAGAGCACAACCTCACCATTCATTTCATAATATACATTCTCAAATGTAAAGTCTAAATTGGAGGCAAATTAACTTCAAATTAGATGGATATGTTGATTGTTAAATCACCCCCTTATCATGTATAATACCTGCTCTAAATGTTATATGTCTCGTTAAAGAAATATTTCCTCATTACTGTATCAGCTAGAAAAAGATAGAATGGGAATTACTCTCAGTATAAGAATACCACATATGTGGTCAGGTATAAATGCGTTACCTCTCTACAAAGGTAAGGATTTTTATTGTGCATAAGGGAAAGGTGCTATTTTCCATAGCAACCAGATATTTACTTTCATTTCCTAAACCAGGAGTGCCTAAGAACCTGAGAAACGTAATTTCTCATATTTTAACAACTCCACTCAACCCGAATACTAATACCATCAATGTACATTTGTGCAATTTACCATTATCCCCCATTGGAAAAAAAAGTCAGCAACCTTCCCTTCTTGCTGTTATACAATTACCAGCAATTGATATGCTCTGATCTGACAGCAATTACATCATCGTAAACTTATGTTTATTTAAGTGATTTTTAAAAAAAATAAAATTTGTATTCGTTACATTTGAGCATTTAATATTTATTTTATTATTAGCTCCGGTTTGTTGCTATAGTGCTTAAATGATCATGAAATTGGCTCTATACACCTAAGCAACTTTTTTGTCTAGTCCAACTTTTTACCCCACTGAAAGATTTTGATGTCACTGAAGAAGACTGGCACCATCAGTCTACTTCTCTATGCTAAAAAAGAAAATAGAGAAATACAGAGCTCACCCGCTCCCATTTTTAACCATCACTTGTGCTTTCAGCCTAGTGCTGGTTAACTCAGAACCAGAAGAAAAAGCCGCCAAAGTCCTATTTTTAACATTAAACCTATACTTTAACATAGGAGGTTACCTGAGATTAGCCCATGAGAACCTCTCCTGTTAAAGTATAGCGATAATGTTAAGCGTATGGGAATAGTTCCGGATGGGCTATTTTCATTATCGTGGGCTCTGCAAGCAGTGCAGCTATGTTTTGTTTTTTTTATTATTATTTTAATCCCAGTGGACTTCTCCAGGACCACTGGATTAGGAATTTCAATAAACTGGCTGTGTGTCTTTAATTATTAAAACATTATTTGTTTGTTTTTTGTTTTTCTAGTCTTTATTTAAATTTTTCCTTGGCAAACTACAGGTCCCAGCTGGCCCTGATGGTTCTCCAAGTACCAGCTTGCCCTGGCAGCCATGCATAGTTCTATCAGGCTAGTCCAATGTTGTTTACCCTGAAATCAGAGGGTACCCCATGTAGGTTTTTCACTTGACTTTGGGATAACCAGCACTAGTATGAACATGCCATCTTGCTTTAAAAAAAAAAGCAGGGTGCAGTTGATGCTCAAATTTGTTTTCCTACCCTTCTGTACACGTATCGGTTCATTCTCCCCTTCCTGTCTGCACACATCCCTACTAATATGTACAGATGTGCCCTTGCTTATCTAGCCTCAATACGCCATGCAGCGCTATATACATGGCATGAGTAACCTGCCAGGTCCCATGCAACTCTGCTAGCATCGGGCGCTTTTTGCTGAAAATGCGTCTAAGTCACAATGTGATGCAACTAGGATGCACCAGGTGAGTGTGCTGAATAATGTGGTATGTGACACTTGTATATTTGTGTGAGGCTGAGACTGTACTACAGAACTTGGCATGGTAAAAGAGCTGTGGCTACTGCGTTGTAGCATTTTGCATGCTGACTGAAAGACTAAATCACACACAGACATTGTGTCACACATCAAATTAATCAGCACAGTCTCCTGGTGCGTCCCAGTCACATTGCATTTTCTGCAAAAAAGACGCTCGACGCTAGCAGCGTCTCACAGGACCAGGCATGCCAAGATGGGCTATTTGACGTGTCTGCAGCAAAGACGCAATGACATCAGATCTGTAACCTCCCTCCCTGAGTGTTCTTGTATGTCACACATCTGTATGAAACACTTGCACTTTATAATGTTGCTATGTAACTCCACTATATACAGTGCTGTCGAACCCTTGTGTCGACTTCAAATAAAAGATAATCATTTTTACATTTTGGATAAAAACCCTTAAAAAGATTGAATCTGTTATCCATTTCTACAACAAGCTGCGGCCCTCTGGAAGTGTCATTTTTGCGTACTACATTCAGTATCCATCAATATACTTACAAAATGTAATGCAAGGATCATCAAGTGTGCTCCTCTCAGTACCCCAAAAGGTCCATACACACATTTATTTCACCATGTAAGCAATTAGCAAATTTGTTCCAATAGAGCAAAGTCCTATTGTTGTTGCTTTTAGACACACTCAGAAACTCTGACCTAGCCTAAAAATAAATGATTCCCATATGATGATAGCCTTAAAAAATGGTCTTTTGGAATCATAAATGGTTTTTTTATGTTCCCTGCACTATAATAGACTCTTACGGAGCTCTGGAGGCACTTAGTACTAATCAGTGCCATCAGAGTGCATTGGTTTAAACATTTCAAGTATGTACAGCTTCATATGTACTTAATAACTAGCATCTTAATCTTTTTCTATCTATCTATCTATCTATCTATCTATATATCAGCCAGTCCCTTTGCTTTGTTGGGTCTCTGGATTATACAAATTTTATTCATTGGTTTATCTACATGATGTGTGACAAAACTCAGCACTATTTGATGGGCTGTAATAATATTCTCTGACTCTTCAGAAAGAGACAGGGGTTGCAGCTACTACAACAACAGCACACATATCAGAAGCACATCTGTCAGGCTTATTATACGCATATGAAGTAGACATATCTGGGAAGTATGGGGGATGGTGGAGAGCAGAGATCTGGGAGGAGTGAATGGTGGGGAGCAGACAGCTATCTGGAGGTGTATTGGAGAGCAGATAGATATCTGGGAGGTGTAGGGGGTGGTGGGGAACAGGCAGATAGGGGAGGCGTGTGGGGGGAGCAGACAGATCTAGGTGTAGCAGGTGATGGGGAGCAGAATGGCAGGCAAATACCTGGGAGGTGTAATGGGTGGTGGGGAGCAGGCAGATATCTGGGAGGTGTAATGGGTGGTGGGGAGCAGGCAGATATCTGGGAGGTGTAATGGGTGGTGGGGAGCAGGCAGATATCTGGGAGGTGTAATGGGTGGTGGGGAGGGGAGCAGGCAGAGATCAGGGGGGTGTGGTGGGGAGCAGGCAGAGATCAGGGGGGTGTGGTGGGGAGCAGGCTGATATAAGGGAGGTGTGGTGGGGAGCAGGCAGATATAAGGGAGGTGTGGTGGGGAGCAGGGAGAGATCTGGGTGGAGTGGAGGGGAGCAGGCAGAGATCTGGGGTGTGTGGAGGGGAGCAGGCAGAGATCTGGGGGGAGTGGAAGGGAGCAGGCAGAGATCTGGGAGGTGTGGAGGGGAGCAGGGAGAGATCTGGGGGGAGTGGAGGGGAGCAGGCAGAGATCTGGGAGGTGTGGAGGGGAGCAGGGAGAGATCTGGGTGGAGTGGAGGGGAGCAGGCAGAGATCTGGGGTGTGTGGAGGGGAGCAGGCAGAGATCTGGGAGGTGTGGAGGGGAGCAGGCAGAGATCTAGGAGGTGTAGTGGCCGGTATGGTCTCTGTACTATGGGAACAGCAGGAAGCGCTCATTGTTAGGATACAGCTGGCGAAAAGCAAAAAAAGAAATTCCACTCATATCGGCCATGGTGCTCCTATGCAACTAGTATTCCAAAGCAAACAATAACCGCTCCTCTGTTACTTAGTAACAACAATTACCTTGTTTCAATTCTCTTGCACCTCCCGAGGGTGCCGCCATTTTACTCAGCGTCAGCTGATACCATCTTTCCGCTTCCGCCCGGCCCGCACAGCTATTGGCAGCCCTCTGAGCATGCGCCAACTGCGCTGCAGCTGACAGACAGCTGTGTACCCATATCCGACCGAGCAGTCTGGTCACAGGTTGGGTGTTCTGGTCACGTGACTGCTGCTGATTCCGCCAGGACATAGCAGCCAGGAGAGGGAAAGAAACTACTCTGGGAAGACGAGGCTGAAGTTGGCTTCTTATTCGGCCAGCTTCTTATTCATTTCTTATTCATTTCTTATTCACTTCTTATTCATTTTCCAGCTTCTTATTCAGAAAATGTTACATTAAAACATTTAAATAAAGTTAGATCACTAAACTAACACTATGTAAACAAAGAATTATGTACCCTACACAGTCTACAATTATTATTTTCCTGGCACAATAAGGATTTGGGCATGAATAGGGCAGTAAACGGGCACAGGCACTATATTTTGTCATTTTGAATAAGAAGCTGTAGTTGTGCAGGGGTTAACTAGCTTTGGTCATCAAATGTTACACTTGAAACCCACAGAGGGTGGTCTGGTACATATGACCCACTTGCCATTTGTCTTGACCAACAAGGATTTTGGCATGAATAGGGCAGTAAAGCGGGCACAGGCACCAGATTATCTCATTTTAAATAAGAAGCTGTAGTTGTGCAGGGGTTAACTAGCTTCGGTCATCAAATGTTACACTTGAAACCCACAGAGGGTGGTCTGGTACATATGACCCACTTGTCATTTGTCTTGACCAACAAGGATTTTGGCATGAATAGGGCAGTAAACGGGCACAGGCTCCAGAATTTGTCATTTTGAATAAGAAGCTGTAGTTGTGCAGGGGTTAACTAGCTTCGGTCATCAAATGTTACACTTGAAACCCACAGAGGGTGGTCTGGTACATATGACCCACTTGCCATTTGTCTTGACCAACAAGGATTTTGGCATGAATAGGGCAGTAAACGGGCACAGGCTCCAGAATTTGTCATTTTGAATAAGAAGCTGTAGTTGTGCAGGGGTTAACTAGCTTCGGTCATCAAATGTTACACTTGAAACCCACAGAGGGTGGTCTGGTACATATGACCCACTTGTCATTTGCCTTGACCAACAAGGATTTTGGCATGAATAGGGCAGTAAAGCGGGCACAGGCACCATATTTTGTCATTTTGAATAAGAAGCTGTAGTTGTGGAGGGGTTAACTAGCTTCGGTCATCAATGTTACACTTGAAACCCACAGAGGGTGGTCTGGTACATATGACCCACTTGTCATTTGCCTTGACCAACAAGGATTTTGGCATGAATAGGGCAGTAAAGCGGGCACAGGCACCAGATTATCTCATTTTGAATAAGAAGCTGTAGTTGTGCAGGGGTTAACTAGCTTCGGTCATCAAATGTTACACTTGAAACCCACAGAGGGTGGTTTGGTACATATGACCCACTTGTCATTTGCCTTGACCAACAAGGATTTTGGCATGAATAGGGCAGTAAAGCGGGCACAGGCACCAGATTATCTCATTTTGAATAAGAAGCTGTAGTTGTGCAGGGGTTAACTAGCTTCGGTCATCAAATGTTACACTTGAAACCCACAGAGGGTGGTCTGGTACATATGACCTACTTGTCATTTGTCTTGACCAACAAGGATTTTGGCATGAATAGGGCAGTAAACGGGCACAGGCTCCAGAATTTGTCATTTTGAATAAGAAGCTGTAGTTGTGCAGGGGTTAACTAGCTTCGGTCATCAAATGTTACACTTGAAACCCACAGAGGGTGGTCTGGTACATATGACCCACTTGTCATTTGTCTTGACCAACAAGGATTTTGGCATGAATAGGGCAGTAAACGGGCACAGGCTCCAGAATTTGTCATTTTGAATAAGAAGCTGTAGTTGTGCAGGGGTTAACTAGCTTCGGTCATCAAATGTTACACTTGAAACCCACAGAGGGTGGTCTGGTACATATGACCCACTTGCCATTTGTCTTGACCAACAAGGATTTTGGCATGAATAGGGCAGTAAACGGGCACAGGCTCCATAATTTGTAATTTTGAATAAGAAGCTGTAGTTGTGCAGGGGTTAACTAGCTTCAGTCATCAAATGTTACACTTGAAACCCACAGAGGGTGGTCTGGTACATATGACCCACTTGCCATTTGTCTTGACCAACAAGGATTTTGGCATGAATAGGGCAGTAAAGCGGGCACAGGCACCACATTTTGTCATTTTGAATAAGAAGCTGTAGTTGTGCAGGGGTTAACTAGCTTCAGTCATCAAATGTTACACTTGAAACCCACAGAGGGTGGTCTGTTACATATGACCCACTTGTCATTTGCCTTGACCAACAAGGATTTTGGCATGAATAGGGCAGTAAAGCGGGCACAGGCACCAGATTATCTCATTTTGAATAAGAAGCTGTAGTTGTGCAGGGGTTAACTAGCTTCGGTCATCAAATGTTACACTTGAAACCCACAGAGGGTGGTCTGGTACATATGACCCACTTGTCATTTGTCTTGACCAACAAGGATTTTGGCATGAATAGGGCAGTAAACGGGCACAGGCTCCAGAATTTGTCATTTTGAATAAGAAGCTGTAGTTGTGCAGGGGTTAACTAGCTTCGGTCATCAAATGTTACACTTGAAACCCACAGAGGGTGGTCTGGTACATATGACCCACTTGCCATTTGTCTTGACCAACAAGGATTTTGGCATGAATAGGGCAGTAAAGCGGGCACAGGCACCAGATTATCTCATTTTGAATAAGAAGCTGTAGTTGTGCAGGGGTTAACTAGCTTCGGTCATCAAATGTTACACTTGAAACCCACAGAGGGTGATCTGGTACATATAACCCACTTGCCATTTGCTTTGACAAATAAGGTTTTGGGTATGAATAGGGCAGTAAAGCGGGCACAGGCTCCATAATTTGTCATTTTGAATAAGTATGTGTAGTTGTGCAGGGGTAGCTATCTTTGGTCAATAAATTTGACTCTTGGAACCCACAGAGGGGGGTCAGGTACACATGACCCACTTGCCATTTCCCTTCACCAACAAGGATTTTGGCATAATTAATTTGGGCAGTGGACAAATGATCCGGATCTCGGTACCTGCAGATAAACACAAAACAACAGCCACCTACACGGCTTCACTATACTGACTTTCTTTAGTGTTTACCACACACACTGGCATCACAAGGGGGGTGCGGGCAGGGCCGGTTCTAGACATTGTGGAGCTTAGGGCCAACTTTTAGTTGCCAACTTTTTTTTAGAAGACGTTCCTCAGCTTGCACTGAAAGTGCATGCGCTTCCGGAAAGGAGGTGTGTCCTTGCGGATGACCCCCAATTCATCACACTGTAGGGCGTGCCCAGCACTTACAAAGGTGCTGGGCTTCCCCTCAAGCTCTCCCCTCGTGGCGATTAATTGCCATGTGCAGTAATGCCCTTTATAACACATAATTCCACACACAGTAATGCCCTTTATAAACACATTATGCCACATGCAGTAATGCCCTGTATAACACATTATGCCACATGCAGTAATGGCTTTTATAACACATTATGCCACATGCAGTAATGCCCTGTTTAACACAATATGCCACACGCAGTAAGAATTTGTATAATGCATTATGCCACACGCAGTAATGCCCTGTATAATACATTATGTCACACGCAGTAATTCCCTGTATAATACATTATGTCACACGCAGTAATGCCCTGTATAATACATTGTGCCACACACAGTTATGCCCTCTATAATACAGTATCCCCAATTCAAATTACGCCACACATTAGTCCCTTATTCATGTTATGACACACAGTGGTGCCCCTTTTACACAATGCTCAAATTAGTGCCCCTTATACACAAGGTCCACAGTACTGAATAGTAGTGCCCCTAATACAATGCCCACAGTAGTGGTGCCCCTTATAGAATGCTCACAGCAGTGGTGTCTCTTACACAATGGCCCCAGTATTGGTGCTCCCCATGCAGTGCCCTCAGTAGTACCCACAGTGTTAATGCCCCCATTGGTAAAGTACCCTATAGTAGTGCCTCCATTGGTAATGCCCCCTATAGTAGTGCCCACATTAGTAGTGCCCCCAGTAATAATGCCCCCTGTAGTAGTGCCCACAGTAGGAATGCCCCCTATAGTAGTGCCCACAGTTGTAATGCCCCCATTAGTGCCCCCAGTAGTAATGCCCCCTTCTAGACATGCCCCCAGTAGTAATGCCCCTTTATAGACATGCCCCCAGTAGTAATGCCTCCTTATAGACATGCCCCCAGTAGTAATGCCCCATGTCTCCCTCCTGAAAAATAAAACATACAAACATAATACTTACCTTAGGCCCCACTCCTGCGTCCGCTGCCGTCTGGTCCGACCGCGGCTCCACCACAGATCTATGGGAGAGATGTCATGACGTCCCTCCCATAGTGCTCTCTGCTATAGCCGGAGCTCAGGAGTGAGCTCCGGTTCTATGGGAGAGACTTCATGACGTATGGACGTCCCTCCCATAGTGCTCTATGCGGGAGCCGGAGCTCTGGAGTGAGCTTCGACTGCTGCTGCAGAGAGGGAGCCGGGTGCCCGCTGATAACAAATATCAACGCGGGGGTGACTGGCGCTGTTTTTTTTTTTTTTTTCTTATGGGATTTTTATTTTTGCCCTCCTGGGGAATCAGTGGTGCCCTCTAGGGGCCGGCGCTCTGGGCGACTGCCCTGTTAGCCCGCCACTGGGGGCGGGCCGCACTGGGTGACATCATCCGAAGGGTTTGACACCAAAATAGCAGAGCTGCTCTGCTATTTTGGTGTCACCCCGTCGGATGGTGTCACCGTGATGCCAGGACGCGGAGAGAGGCAGGGAGAGAATGTGGGCTGCCCCAACAGCTGCAGGAGCACTGGGGAAGCCCACTGTGTGACGAGAACGGGAGGCGGTAACGCACCCAAGATCGGCTCACATAAGGGGTATCGCTTCACGGGCGAGGTCACGCCCCTTCCTGCGAAGCCACGCCCCTTCCGGGAGCACACGCCTATGGCGCGCAGGAGGACTCAGAGCATCCGCACCAGGTGACACCAAGGTAGGTGACGCCTCTGACCACACACACCAACTTGACTACTCATACATACATCAGCACCCTGCCAACAGCAATACAGGGTGGATGTAGTGCACTCCATATCACCATGCTACACCTATGCTCCCCAACAATGCATCTACACCAATAATGCAATAATTGTTACAGGACAAGGGAATAATGCAGTTACAAAACATTACCATAATCACAAACAGGTACCTTACTACAGCCTACCTTTTAATGGAGGCCTGATTGTAGTAGCTGAGATGACGAGGTAACAAGGTTACAAACCTCAATACATTCTTATCAAATCAGAACAACAGTACTACAGGGCTTAATCATCTTCTGCTGCCTCAGGCCTAGTGCCTGCCTTCTAGGGGATCAATGACACCTAACAATGGGTTAATGATGTGGATCCCAAATTAACCCTATAGGGCCTAATGCCCCTTATACCTTGTGGGACTAGTGCCCTCTCTGGCTCAGGCTTATTGTCCGCCTAACAAAGGCCGTCCCTGCTGGTTAGGGCTTAACGCCCACAGTGGCCATGGGCCTAATGCCTGACAATTAAAATAGCATGCAATTGAATGAAAATACAATGCAATTAGATTTACCAGTCCAGTAGTCTTTGGCTGAACTAAGCCTAGTTCATCCACAATTACTATGTGTTCTTCACCCGAGGTGGGTCGACTCCCACGATCTCAGTGCTTCCTGTAGTCTTCACCTTGAGCTGTCAAACTCCCACTGCCACAGCAGTCTTCACCCAGGTAGCAGTGACCAAGGTCCAGGGGAATAACTATAGTGTTTGGCACCCAGGCAAGATGAAAGGTTGGCACCTCACTTATTTATGTGACCTGGGCCTATTGCCCAGGGTCAATTATAGCCTTAGGAGCACGGGCCTAATGCCCGCCTATTTGTGCCACAGGCTTAAGGCCTCATGACCCTTACGTGCCTACTGCCTAACAATCTGATGGTCTAGGGAGGGGTTAATGATGGTAAGGCCTCAAAGAGGGTCTACCTGTCGGGTGGGAGAGGATGCAGTGAGGATCTTCATTCGCTCTTTTACTTCCCAACCACTGCAGTACTCTCCGGTCCTCAGCCGCATTTTTCTGTCGCTGACCCATTCTGGCCAGTAGCGGCGCTGTCAGAGCTCTTCTCTATTGAGCCCAGTGTCTCCTAGCGTCTTCTGCAGCCGCTGGAGCTCTTCTCTTTTGAGCCCGGTGTCTTGTGGACTCTTCCACGGCCGCTGGAGTTCTTCACCCATTTCCGCCAAATTGACTCTTCCTCCCAGAGACATCTGACGCTAGACGCCACGGGCGTAGCCAGCCATGATGCGGCTTACAACGAATGGCTCACTGTGGCCGATTTCTATTGGCTGCCGATGCACGCCGTGATTGGCTCAGATTGTCAAAATTGTCACCACTGTGATTGGCTCAAATTCAAATTGTCACCCCTCTTCAATGGCCGGCGGTCAATGAGCTGCACTCAGCTATTAGCTGGCGCCACATGTCAGCCGCTGCTGGGCCTTGACCGGCACTGAAAACAGACATACTGGGCCTGATTCAGAGCCGGACACTCTGACCAGAGCGCTCGCTCTGAATCAGGGCCCTCCTACCTAACATTGGAGCGGCCTCCTGGACGCTCGCATAGCTGTGGGTTACCACCCACAGCTAATGCGAGCGTCCATGATGATGGTCAAGACCATCGCGACCATCGGGTTTGCAACGAGACCCTGCGGAAGGGTCTCGCTGCCGCAAGCCCAGGAGTGATTTTGGCTCTATCAGAGCCAAAATCACTCCCTTTGACATCACTAGTGATGTCAGTGGGGCCGGACCCAGACGGTATGGGAACGCCTCCGTCTGGCAGCCACGCCCCCGGCACGCCCACTCACCATCGACAGCACGCCCCCTTTGGTGTGAGACCCCGAGCGACAGATTCCCCGTCGCTCGCCGGGTCTCGCGCATGCGCACGACGGAGCTCCCTCCGTCGTGCGTATGCGCCCTTAGGCACCATCGGACACTTATGTGACCTGCTGCGGATACATCTCACCGGACTGCAGGACTAAGGCGCTGGGATCAAGCATTTGGTCACAGCACTGGCAGTGGCTTAACTAGGGTATATGGAGCCCAGGACAAGTTTAAAAATGGACCCCCCCTATGTGCGTGTGACAAAAAATGGGCGTGGACACTTAAAAATGGGGAGTGTCAACATGACACACATCCCTATCTCGTCACTCTGAACATTTCTTTCCATTCCATATGCACCTTAATGCAGTGCCCCTTATACAGTCCCCCCTCTGCAGTGCCCCCAGTAGTGGTCCCTCTTATGCAGGCGCCAAGTAGTACCTCTTATACAGTACCCCAAGTATACAATGTCCCCAGTAGTGATCCCTCTTATGCAGGCCCTTAGTAGTGCCCCTTATACATTACCCCTAGTAGTGGTCCCCCTTATGCAGTCACCCATTAGTTCCCATTATACGGTGCCCCCAGTAGTGATCCCCCATATGCAGTGCCCCTTACACAGTTCCCCCTGTCGTAGTCCTTCTTATGCAGCCCGCCATTAGTTCCCCTTATACGGTGCCCCCAGTAGTGGTCCCCCTTATGCAGATCACAGTAGTGGTCCCACTTATGCAGGCCCTCAGTAGTGATCCCCCTATCCAGTAATAGTCCCCAGTACAGCCCCCCCAATGCAGTGCCCCCAATAGTAGTTACCTCCATACGTTAGTAGTAGTCCCTAGTAGAGGTCACCTCCCCCCCTGATGCAGTACCCCCATTAGACAAACACACAAGTAAAAAAAATAAAAAAACTAACTTGAATCCCCGCTCCTGCTCACGCCGCCGTCCGCACCACCGCAGTCCTCCCGGGCTGGCGCACTCTGCATTATGGGAGAGACGTCATGACATCTCTCCCATAACCCACTACAGGAGCTGGAAGGCGGAGCTCATGAGTGAGCTCCAGCCCAGCTCTTGCATGGGAGCAGCAGCAGACAATGAGAGTCTGTCTGACTCTCATAGGCTGCTGTAAATGCACTGGCGGCTCTATGGGCCGCCTCCCACCCTTCGCCTGACGCTATTAGGTAAGCGCTCAGGGGGAGAGAAGGGGCGCGGCTGTGCAGCACAGGACAGTGCTGGGCGCAGGGAAGCCTAGCGCTGGTCCTGAGTAAATGCTGACCGCACTCAGGAGCTCACTCAGAGCCACTCGCGAGCGCACAGCGATCGCAAGCAGCTCGATGTTTGCGTATGCACTGCGTCCAGCAGGTGCATGTGCGAGACCAGCTGAGCGACTGAAGGTCAGTTGCTACGTGGCTCACAACAAGACTGGACGGCTGTCGATGTTGATTGACAGCTCGCCCTGTTTTGTGGGCAGACAAACGCATGCGTTCCCTTAGGAATGTCTGGCATTTTTAGGAGGGGTTACTGACATCACTAGTTATGTCAGTAGTGGACTTCCTGCTCTATTAGAGCAGGAAGTACACTCGGGCTTGCGGCAGCTAGACCCTACCCCAGGGTCTCGTCGCAAGCCCGACGGTCATGATAATTATGACTGTCTCCAGCCCGCTCGCACAAGCTGTGGATGGTCACCCACAGCTTTGCGAGCGGCCGGAGATAAAAAAAAAAACACCTGTCCACATGCAGAGCGAGTGGCCGCCAGCAGCGACCAACTCTGAATGAGCTCCTCACTGCAGTCGACACTACACTGTTTAACTAGGATGGGCCAGTACCGTGGCCGGCGGTGCGGGGGCGTCACCGGCCCTGCCCTAGTTACGCTACTGAGCACTGGACATCGCCCTGGACATCAGCTCCCCCCTCTGCCGGGCCTGTCAGATGGTGCCCAGGGCAAGGTGCCCCACACGCACCCCCTTATTACGCCACTGCCGGTGTACCAGCTTTCTGAGAGATTCCAGAAACATGCTGAATAGTCTGGGGCTGGTTAATGTGATGGCAGGAGGACACCACGCTAAGTGTATCTCCCTGCTATAGTGTTACCCCCTCTTCCCTATAACCAGCCTTGTGCTGGATAATGTGATGGCAGGAGGACACCACGCTAAGTGTGTCTCCCTGCTATAGTGTTACCCCCTACCTCCCTATAACCAGCCTAGTGCTGGATAATGTGATGGCAGGAGGACACCATGCTAAGTGTGTCTCCCTGCTACAGTGTTACCCCCTCCTCCCTATAACCAGCCTAGTACTGGATAATGTGATGGCAGGAGGACACCACGCTAAGTGTGTCTCCCTGCTATAGCGTTACCCCTTTCTCCCTATAACCAGCCTAGTGCTGGTTATCGGAAGAAAAGGTGAACCCCACACAGATTTTTTTTCCTGTATTCCAATACCAGACCATGCTCAGAGGTTTAGGGAAAGACCCCAATTGTCAAATTTGTTGACCAACGCTATTTAACCCTGGAAAAACTACAGGTAATTATTCAAAATTAAGAAACCTGGTGCATGTGCCCACATTACTGCCCTATTTATGCCCAAATCCTTGTTGGTCAAGACAAATGACAAGTGGGTCATATGTACCAGACCACCCTCTGTGGGTTTCAAGTGTAACATTTGATGACCGAAGCTAGTTAACCCCTGCA
Organism: Taudactylus pleione; assembly: GCA_031769625.1. Taxonomy (NCBI): domain Eukaryota; kingdom Metazoa; phylum Chordata; class Amphibia; order Anura; family Myobatrachidae; genus Taudactylus; species Taudactylus pleione. Next base: position 36,211,397 of record JAUIMM010000065.1, read on the forward strand.
CAACTACAGCTTCTTATTCAAAATGAGATAATCTGGTGCCTGTGCCTGCTTTACTGCCCTATTCATGCCAAAATCCTTGTTGGTCAAGGCAAATGACAAGTGGGTCATATGTAACAGACCACCCTCTGTGGGTTTCAAGTGTAACATTTGATGACCGAAGCTAGTTAACCCCTGCACAACTCCAGCTTCTTATTCAAAATGACAAAATGTGGTGCCTGTGCCCGTTTACTGCCCTATTCATGCCAAAATCCTTATTGGTCAAGGCAAATGACAAGTGGGTCATATGTACCAGACCACCCTCTGTGGGTTTCAAGTGTAACATTTGATGACTGAAGCTAGTTAACCCCTGCACAACTACAGCTTCTTATTCAAAATGAGATAATCTGGTGCCTGTGCCCGCTTTACTGCCCTATTCATGCCAAAATCCTTGTTGGTCAAGGCAAATGACAAGTGGGTCATATGTACCAGACCACCCTCTGTGGGTTTCAAGTGTAACATTTGATGACCGAAGCTAGTTAACCCCTGCACAACTACAGCTTCTTATTCAAAATGACAAAATGTGGTGCCTGTGCCCGCTTTACTGCCCTATTCATGCCAAAATCCTTGTTGGTCAAGACAAATGACAAGTGGGTCATATGTACCAGACCACCCTCTGTGGGTTTCAAGTGTAACATTTGATGACCGAAGCTAGTTAACCCCTGCACAACTACAGCTTCTTATTCAAAATGAGATAATCTGGTGCCTGTGCCCGCTTTACTGCCCTATTCATGCCAAAATCCTTGTTGGTCAAGGCAAATGACAAGTGGGTCATATGTACCCGACCACCCTCTGTGGGTTTCAAGTGTAACATTTGATGACCGAAGCTAGTTAACCCCTGCACAGCTACAGCTTCTTATTCAAAATGAGATAATCTGGTGCCTGTGCCCGCTTTACTGCCCTATTCATGCCAAAATCCTTGTTGGTCAAGACAAATGACAAGTGGGTCATATGTACCAGACCACCCTCTGTGGGTTTCAAGTGTAACATTTGATGACCGAAGCTAGTTAACCCCTGCACAACTACAGCTTCTTATTCAAAATGAGATAATCTGGTGCCTGTGCCCACTTTACTGCCCTATTCATGCCAAAATCCTTGTTGGTCAAGGCAAATGACAAGTGGGTCATATGTACCAGACCACCCTCTGTGGATTTCAAGTGTAACATTTGATGACCGAAGCTAGTTAACCCCTGCACAACTACAGCTTCTTATTCAAAATGTGGTGCCTGTGCCCGCTTTACTGCCCTATTCATGCCAAAATCCTTGTTGGTCAAGACAAATGACAAGTGGGTCATATGTACCAGACCACCCTCTGTGGGTTTCACGTGTAACATTTGATGACCGAAGCTAGTTAACCCCTGCACAACTACAGCTTCTTATTCAAAATGAGATAATCTGGTGCCTGTGCCCGCTTTACTGCCCTATTCATGCCAAAATCCTTGTTGGTCAAGACAAATGACAAGTGGGTCATATGTACCAGACCACCCTCTGTGGGTTTCACGTGTAACATTTGATGACCGAAGCTAGTTAACCCCTGCACAACTACAGCTTCTTATTCAAAATTACAAATTATGGAGCCTGTGCCCGTATACTGCCCTATTCATGACAAAATCCTTGTTGGTCAAGACAAATGGCAAGTGGGTCATATGTACCAGACCACCCTCTGTGGGTTTCAAGTGTAACATTTGATGACCGAAGCTAGTTAACCCCTGCACAACTACAGCTTCTTATTCAAAATGACAAATTCTGGAGCCTGTGCCCGTTTACTACCCTATTCATGCCAAAATCCTTGTTGGTCAAGACAAATGACAAGTGGGTCATATGTACCAGACCACCCTCTGTGGGTTTCAAGTGTAACATTTGATGACCGAAGCTAGTTAACCCCTGCACAACTACAGCTTCTTATTCAAAATTACAAATTCTGGAGCCTGTGCCCGTTTACTGCCCTATTCATGCCAAAATCCTTGTTGGTCAAGACAAATGACAAGTGGGTCATATGTACCAGACCACCCTCTGTGGGTTTCAAGTGTAACATTTGATAACCGAAGCTAGTTAACCCCTGCACAACTACAGCTTCTTATTCAAAATGAGATAATCTGGTCCCTGTGCCCGCTTTACTGCCCTATTCATGCCAAAATCCTTGTTGGTCAAGGCAAATGACAAGTGGGTCATATGTACCAGACCACCCTCTGTGGGTTTCAAGTGTAACATTTGATGACCGAAGCTAGTTAACCCCTGCACAGCTACAGCTTCTTATTCAAAATGAGATAATCTGGTGCCTGTGCCCGCTTTACTGCCCTATTCATGCCAAAATCCTTGTTGGTCAAGACAAATGACAAGTGGGTCATATGTACCAGACCACCCTCTGTGGGTTTCAAGTGTAACATTTGATGACCGAAGCTAGTTAACCCCTGCACAACTACAGCTTCTTATTCAAAATGAGATAATCTGGTGCCTGTGCCCGCTTTACTGCCCTATTCATGCCAAAATCCTTGTTGGTCAAGGCAAATGACAAGTGGGTCATATGTACCAGACCACCCTCTGTGGATTTCAAGTGTAACATTTGATGACCAAAGCTAGTTAACCCCTGCACAACTACAGCTTCTTATTCAAAATGACAAAATGTGGTGCCTGTGCCCGCTTTACTGCCCTATTCATGCCAAAATCCTTGTTGGTCAAGACAAATGACAAGTGGGTCATATGTACCAGACCACCCTCTGTTGGTTTCACGTGTAACATTTGATGACCGAAGCTAGTTAACCCCTGCACAACTACAGCTTCTTATTCAAAATGAGATAATCTGGTGCCTGTGCCCGCTTTACTGCCCTATTCATGCCAAAATCCTTGTTGGTCAAGACAAATGACAAGTGGGTCATATGTACCAGACCACCCTCTGTGGGTTTCACGTGTAACATTTGATGACCGAAGCTAGTTAACCCCTGCACAACTACAGCTTCTTATTCAAAATGAGATAATCTGGTGCCTGTGCCCACTTTACTGCCCTATTCATGCCAAAATCCTTGTTGGTCAAGGCAAATGACAAGTGGGTCATATGTACCAGACCACCCTCTGTGGGTTTCAAGTGTAACATTTGATGACCGAAGTTAGTTAACCCCTGCACAACTACAGCTTCTTATTCAAAATTACAAATTCTGGAGCCTGTGCCAGTTTACTGCCCTATTCATGCCAAAATCCTTGTTGGTCAAGACAAATGACAAGTGGGTCATATGTACCAGACCACCCTCTGTGGGTTTCAAGTGTAACATTTGATGACCGAAGCTAGTTAACCCCTGCACAACTCCAGCTTCTTATTCAAAATGACAAAATGTGGTGCCTGTGCCCGTTTACTGCCCTATTCATGCCAAAATCCTTGTTGGTCAAGGCAAATGACAAGTGGGTCATATGTACCAGACCACCCTCTCTGGGTTTCAAGTGTAACATTTGATGACCGAAGCTAGTTAACCCCTGCACAACTACAGCTTCTTATTCAAAATGAGATAATCTGGTGCCTGTGCCCGCTTTACTGCCCTATTCATGCCAAAATCCTTGTTGGTCAAGGCAAATGACAAGTGGGTCATATGTACCAGACCACCCTCTGTGGGTTTCAAGTGTAACATTTGATGACCGAAGCTAGTTAACCCCTGCACAACTACAGCTTCTTATTTAAAATGACAAAATGTGGTGCCTGTGCCCGCTTTACTGCCCTATTCATGCCAAAATCCTTGTTGGTCAAGACAAATGACAAGTGGGTCATATGTACCAGACCACCCTCTGTGGGTTTCAAGTGTAACATTTGATTACCGAAGCTAGTTAACCCCTGCACAACTACAGCTTCTTATTCAAAATGAGATAATCTGGTGCCTGTGCCCGCTTTACTGCCCTATTCATGCCAAAATCCTTGTTGGTCAAGGCAAATGACAAGTGGGTCATATGTACCAGACCACCCTCTGTGGGTTTCAAGTGTAACATTTGATGACCGAAGCTAGTTAACCCCTGCACAGCTACAGCTTCTTATTCAAAATGAGATAATCTGGTGCCTGTGCCCGCTTTACTGCCCTATTCATGCCAAAATCCTTGTTGGTCAAGACAAATGACAAGTGGGTCATATGTACCAGACCACCCTCTGTGGGTTTCAAGTGTAACATTTGATGACCGAAGCTAGTTAACCCCTGCACAACTACAGCTTCTTATTCAAAATGAGATAATCTGGTGCCTGTGCCCACTTTACTGCCCTATTCATGCCAAAATCCTTGTTGGTCAAGGCAAATGACAAGTGGGTCATATGTACCAGACCACCCTCTGTGGATTTCAAGTGTAACATTTGATGACCAAAGCTAGTTAACCCCTGCACAACTACAGCTTCTTATTCAAAATGACAAAATGTGGTGCCTGTGCCCGCTTTACTGCCCTATTCATGCCAAAATCCTTGTTGGTCAAGACAAATGACAAGTGGGTCATATGTACCAGACCACCCTCTGTGGGTTTCACGTGTAACATTTGATGACCGAAGCTAGTTAACCCCTGCACAACTACAGCTTCTTATTCAAAATGAGATAATCTGGTGCCTGTGCCCGCTTTACTGCCCTATTCATGCCAAAATCCTTGTTGGTCAAGACAAATGACAAGTGGGTCATATGTACCAGACCACCCTCTGTGGGTTTCACGTGTAACATTTGATGACCGAAGCTAGTTAACCCCTGCACAACTACAGCTTCTTATTCAAAATGAGATAATCTGGTGCCTGTGCCCGCTTTACTGCCCTATTCATGCCAAAATCCTTGTTGGTCAAGGCAAATGACAAGTGGGTCATATGTACCAGACCACCCTCTGTGGGTTTCAAGTGTAACATTTGATGACCGAAGCTAGTTAACCCCTGCACAACTACAGCTTCTTATTCAAAATTACAAATTCTGGAGCCTGTGCCAGTTTACTGCCCTATTCATGCCAAAATCCTTGTTGGTCAAGACAAATGACAAGTGGGTCATATGTACCAGACCACCCTCTGTGGGTTTCAAGTGTAACATTTGATGACCGAAGCTAGTTAACCCCTGCACAACTACAGCTTCTTATTCAAAATGACAAAATGTGGTGCCTGTGCCCGTTTACTGCCCTATTCATGCCAAAATCCTTGTTGGTCAAGGCAAATGACAAGTGGGTCATATGTACCAGACCACCCTCTGTGGGTTTCAAGTGTAACATTTGATGACCGAAGCTAGTTAACCCCTGCACAACTACAGCTTCTTATTCAAAATGAGATAATCTGGTGCCTGTGCCCGCTTTACTGCCCTATTCATGCCAAAATCCTTGTTGGTCATGGCAAATGACAAGTGGGTCATATGTACCAGACCACCTTCTGTGGGTTTCAAGTGTAACATTTGATGACCGAAGCTAGTTAACCCCTGCACAACTACAGCTTCTTATTCAAAATGACAAAATATAGTGCCTGTGCCCGTTTACTGCCCTATTCATGCCCAAATCCTTATTGTGCCAGGAAAATAATAATTGTAGACTGTGTAGGGGACATAATTCTTTGTTTACATAGTGTTAGTTTAGTGATCTAACTTTATTTAAATGTTTTAATGTAACATTTTCTGAATAAGAAGCTGGAAAATGAATAAGAAGTGAAAAAGAAATTAATAAGAAGTGAATAAGAAATGAATAAGAAGCTGGCCGAATAAGAAGCCAACTTCAGCCTCGTTCTGGGAAGGGAATCGAATAAGAAATATCGGTTATTACATTACATACACACTAGTGGGGGAATAGATGTAGCCATAAACTATCTATCATGAAACATCAAATTTTTTATTTAATGCAAAGCTTCAGGTTATTTTATAACATAACTTCTATTCATTTTGTGGCTTTATGCTGCTCACAGCCTCATTTATCAACGAGTTTATAACTCAAAACTAGTGATAAATGTCACTGTGTATGATAATGGTGCTATAGCCAATCAGCTCCCAACTGTCAACTGTTAGAAAAATGACAGTTGGGAGCTGATTGGCTGGAGCGCCATTTATCATATAGAGTGATATTTATCACTAGTTTTGAGTGATAAACTCGTTGATAAATGAGGCCCTCAGTCTGCTGCAGTCAGACTTGGTCAGTTCTGCTCGGTCACTCATTGGCAGCTCGTCCACACTCTTCTGTTCATGCGGACGACCAGGCATGATGAGTCTTGGCTGTCTAGTGAAGCTAGCCATACACTGGGCCTGATTTAGAGATGTACGCTAACCCGATGGTTAGCATACATCTCCAATGGTGAGTGGTCATAGGCAGGACCTGATGTGCAGAACGTTTCCTGGGGTCTCACCCCAAGATGCAGCTTGATTGACATGCTGCAGCATTTGGGGGACGAGGATGTGGCTGGCCACCGTTCCCGAAAAAATGAGGGTGTTTCGCCCCAGTTATCCAGGGGAGTGGGGGGGGCAAAGGCCAGAGCCTGCAAAGGTGGACGCATATTTTCTGGCCTCGCAGCTGCCAGGACATAGTCAAACTTTAGCTTCAGCTGCCGCAGCCTGGCCAAATGGGAAACCGTCGCGCTCGACGATTGCGATGGTGATCCCTGGCTGCTACCTCATTTGCAGCGCTGAGATTGCAGATTGTGCATTTTAGAAACCCATAATATGGAGACAGTGGACCTTATTCAGAGGTGGACGCAGTGCCGATTGGGGAAATAGGCAAATAGAAACATAAATAGAGAGACTGGTACAAATGGGGAGAATTAGCATACAAAATTGCAGGCAATCTTAGAAAGGTGGGAAAAGAGATACACACAAAGTGGCTCACATACAAAGATGGGGGACTGTCATACATGGGGAGGCAAAATATACACCTACACAATTGATAACGCAGAATAATATTAAGTGGAGACAGACTGTCTGATTCTGAGTCACATGCAATATGGATGCCATGCTGATATTCACGTAGTTGAGCAATCTGCCGTTGTGTGAATATTTCAGAAAACCTTTACCCCTTTTACACCAAAGTCCCAGGTCTGACCCGGGATTTGGAACACGTTTACAACCTGGGTCAGACCCGGGACAGACCCCCTTTTACACTGGGGTTCACACCGAAGCTGGGCCAGCACTGACCCGGCGCAGGTGAGAAGCGCTTTTTACTTTCTTCCCTACGCGAACCCTTACCTTACTCCGCAACAGTCCGGAGGGCGGATGGGGTGCGCTGCTCCATTCTGGTTGGCCTGGCAGTGGACGCTTGGAGATGATGTCATCTCAGACACTTTACTGAAAGTCTGTAATTAGAGCATTGTTCATAGTCTATACCGTCGTTCCATCCTGTAAATGTGCCCGAATAAACAAAATCATTTTCCCTATATTTTCCAGTTTGTCATATTGCCACCATGCATGGTTTGTAGAAACTGGAAAGATCCAAAAGGAAAGACAGCTCCATCTTATGTTCAAGGAAAGTTTTTGCTTACCGCAACAAGAATCAATTGGGTAAAATAAGCCACGCCCACAATCTGGTAACTATTGGCCTGATTCAGAGTTGTATGCTAATCATCATGCAAGTGAGGACGGATACAGATGTATCTCTCGCAGTATACTTGTTAATACTAATACATTGAATCACAATACAAAACAAATGCGTGAAATCACCTGTTATATGTGCAGAGCACGGTATGCCTTTAAGGAGGCTCATCAAGGTTGTTATTGGATATCAGTAGCTAACAGAGTGCCTCTATGAGACCCGGTGAATGGAAGGTCACATGATACTGACTAGTCAGCTATGCAACCGGGTGGACACATCCAATTGAGAGACTGTCATGTGGCTGTGTTCCACTGGGTTTTATGCAGGTGGAACACATGTATGCAGCAGTGATAAACAGACACAGGAGGCTGTGGTCTGGGTCACTTATACAATATGGTATTTGAGCTAGCAGCGATGGGGATGTAGTCAGGTTACCGGTGGCCAGGATTCCGACAGTGGAAGCCTGACCTGGGACTAAAAATAGGTGTTGAAATCCCGACGCTTAGTTCTACTTCATGGTCCATAGGGTTCCACAGGATACCTTGGGGTGTAGGTGATGGCAGCAGACATCGGGCACCTCAGAGTTAAAGTTTTCAGCCTCCCATGATGCACTGAGGTCCCTCTCCTATACCCCGCCCCCGAGCCAAGGCAAATCAGTTTCATAGGTGCCCGGCTCAGAGTCGGTGATCCGACTATTCAGAGGGGGGCTGTTACAGCCCCTGAAGTTTATTTTCAAGCAGCTTTGCTGCACAAGATGACCTGTACAGCATAGACAGTCAACCAGACGTTTATGCTGTTGCTCCTTCACCCTGCCGGACCAGAACGCCGCTACTGATGCGGGGATGCTATTGGGTGTCTGGGGTTGCAGTTAGTGGTGACACCGGAATATCCCTGACTGTAACCAGATTGGAGGGGTCAGGTAAGCGGCGGGGACCAGCGGAGGGTACCCGCCGATTCACAGTCATTTGGTCCTCAGACAGGGGGCTCCCTGGGGACAGGCTGTAAGTGGAGCCAGGTACTGATCCTGCGCTTTCCACTAGACCACCAGGGACAGCAGGCTGCAGCAGTGAGGATATGCTCCAGCATCCCAGGGGTTAATAGCATGACGGGAGTGCGCCTTCCCTGTCTCACAGCCGGCGCGTCCCCCGCTGCACAGTGCCTTTCCACAGCGGTTTGGTGAGCTGTGTCAGCGCTCCTCCCCCAGGCCCGTCTCCTCTCAGCGGCCATTTTCTAGGAAGTGTGCAAACGCTGTTGGAGTTTGATACAGGAGGCATCGCGGTCCAGGTCCCCCTGCATACCTCTCCTCCGATAAGGTCAGAGTGTGCAGTGCTGTTTCCTACCAGGCTCTGGTCTGTGTAGTTGATCACAGTGCTTGTAGTGCAGGTTATTTCATTATTTCTGCATTGTATGTGATTATCTGCTAGTGCTGTCTGACTGTACTTTCACTTCTGACTGTCAGCCATTTTACTATCCCTGTTCTTCATCTGCTAAAGCCCTTGCGGTGCGGTGTTGCAGGGTGTTCATTGCCTCACAGTAAACAAAGTGTTTGTCTGTGTGGGGAATCACATACGCTCCATTTACACTCATCATGTCTGGGAGTGAACGTGAATATCCTCTTCAGCTAAAATGTACCACATGTAATGTACTGTTAGCGGATGGAGATGTGAACGCTGAGGGTTTATGCAGGGCATGTTATCTTATATCACGGTCGATTACTGTCACAGCGCCTGTGCAGGAACCGCCCTGGGCTTGTTTTGCTAAGGCACTTACAACCCTTGTGGGCCAGTTGGGGACGCCCCCTGCATTTCCCCAGATGGGGTTATTGCAGCAGACGGTAGTCTCATCACCCATGCAGGGGTTCCCCAGGCAGTTGATGATCCACAGGGTCTCCCGGTTTTTCCCCCAGGTCTCGCAGGGGCCTGTGTGGGTTTTACAGGGGGAGTCACCATTGCGACCTTCTAAGCGGCCTTTATTGTCTCAGACGGCTCAGTATGATGATGATGACACGACGTCTGATGACGGTGAAATTATTGACTTTTCAGACCAAGAGCCCCTTCGTGCAAAGGAGGCGGAGTCTAAATTATAGTCTATTTACCCGGCCTTATACGGGCAGCCCGTGCGGCCTTGGTGATTGAGGATGAGGATCCCACTGTGGCCAAATCTAAATACGCCTTCTTTAAGGATGTTAAGGGAGATGCCACTGTATTTCCTCTATCTGGTCAGTTAGTGGATCATTTAGAGGAGGCATGGAAAAATCTGAGTAAGCGGTTCCAGCCTCAAAAACGCTTGGCCATTGCATACCCATTTGCGGATAATTATTTTTCAAAATGGGAAACACCTCCACAAGTGGATTCTCATGTCACACACCTAGTGAGGAGTGCTACATTGCCCATGCCCTCCATGTCCTCCTTAAATGATGTTACAGATCGCAAGGTGGAAATATGCCTAAAATACATTTATTCCCTTGCTGGAGGGGCTTCCAGACCGGCTATGGCCGTATGCTGGGTGTCCAGAGCCATGGAGCGGTGGGCGGATACCTTGGAAGCATCTCTTCCCCTGAACAGATAGAGTTAGTGGGCAAACTCAGAGACTCAGCCACGTACATCAATGAGGCAGCCTTAGATATGGGTCTCCTCACTTCCAGAATCTCCTTGGCAGCAGTAGCGGCTCGCCGCTCCCTGTGGTTGTGCTCTTGGAAAGCGGATGCAGATTCAAAGAAGGGGTTGGAATGCTTGCCCTTTAATGGACAGGTCCTGCTTGATCCTGACCTGGATAAAATTGTGGCTACACTGGCAGCAGCTACATCTGCGTGTTTGCCATCGACTACATCCCCATCACGGTCTGGTACTTCATCCTTTCGGCCTTATGGGGTCCAGGGTAAGTCCAAGATCCAGTCCTTTCCCAGACAGTTGGATAACAGGAAATCTGCCAAGCCAAAGAAGCAGGCTTTGCAGTACAAGACGTCCTACTCCCAAGTCGGACAATAAGCCTGCAGCCTGACGGGACAAGCCTCCCCTTGGGGGACCCCAGAGTGGGAGGCCCAGTGCTGGTACCTGACTACCAAGGACACTTGGGTACGTGATGTGGTCTCTCGGGGGTATGGCCTCTCCTTCCGGCGCAGGCCCCCAGCAGGTTTTTCACCACAGGCCTTCCGTCAGATTAGAACAAAGCCCTGGAACTACAGAAAGTGTTGCACTCTATGCTCCAGGCTGGAGTTATAGTGCCTGTTCCGTTCTCCCAGAGGGGCATGGGTTTCTATTGCAACATTTTTCTGGTGCAGAAACCCAATCGGTTTTACCGACCCATCCTCAACCTCAAATCCCTCAACAAGTCCTTGAGGGTGCCTCGGTTCAGGATGGAGACCCTGCGTTCCATTATTCTGGAAATGGAGCCTGGGGATTTCATGGTGTCGTTGGACATTCAGGACGCCTACCTGCATGTCCCTATTATCTTAGCACACCAGCAATTCCTCAGGTTTGCAGTGCTCAACCAACATTTTCAGTTCCAGGCACTGCCCTTTGGTCTGGCCACAGCGCCTCGAGTTTTTACCAAAGTTATGGCGGTCATGGCAGCCCACCTGTGGATGCAGGGGTCCGCTTGTTGCCTTATCTGGATGACCTTCTGTTGTTAGCAGGGTCTCCAGAGATCCTCCAGCGCCATCTGCACCTGACAATATCTGTGTTACAGAATCACGGCTGGTTGATAAACTGGAAGAAATCCACCCTGGTTCCCTCGCAGAGGATGCTCCATCTCAGGGCCTTGTTGGACTCTCAACAACAGAGGATCTTTGTGACGGAGGAAAAGATCTCTGCATTACAGGCAAAGGTACGCAGTTGTCTTCAGAGCCACCGAGTGTCTATTCACTCGGCGATGAGGTTGCTGGGCTCAATGGTGTCAATGTTCGACATGGTGGAATATGCCCAGTTTCACTCCAGACCTCTGCAGAAATTGATCCTCTCCAGATGGAATGGGATGCCCCATCAGATAAAGACACAGACCATGGTGCTTTTTCCGGAGGTACATCTGTCTCTGGCGTGGTGGCTGCAGACGACTCACCTGAAAAAGGGATGCCTCTTTTGGGTGGCAAACTGGGTCCTTCTGACAATGGACACCAGTCTCCGAGGCTGGGGAGCAGTGACAGGTCCACACTTGTACCAGGGCAGGTGGACTCCAGTAGAATCTGTGCTTCCAAAAAACATCTTGGAGCTTCAGGTGGTATTCAAAGCTCTCCAACAAGCAAAACATGTTTTCCACGGAAATCCCGTGCAGGTACAATCAGACAACGCCACCATGGTGGCTTACATAAACCACCAAGGAGGAACCCGAAGTCAGGCGGCACTGACTGAGGTGTCCCGCATCCTGACTTGGCCGTCAAGACGTGCATCCAGGAGAATGGTCTCTTCACCAGGAGATGTTTCAACTCCTGGTGGACAAGTGGGGCCTTCCAGAGATAGACCTCATGGCCTCCCAACACAACAACAAGCTGCCTGTGTACGGGTCAAGAACAAGAGACAGGAGGCTCTTCTGGTGGATTCTCTGTCGGTCCAGTGGACCTTCCAGTTTGCGTTCCCCTTCCCTCTGTACTCCTTTCTTCCTCGAGTGGTTTGAAAATTCAAGCAAGAAGGCGGCACACTCCTGTTGATAGCTTCAGCGTGGCCCAGACGTCACTGGTACTCAGATCTTTGGAGTCTCTCCGTAGACACTCCGATGCTGTTGCCTCTCCGGACCTGTTGTCTCAAGGTCCTTGCCATTGCCCGGACACGAGTCGTCTGTCTTTGACAGCATGGCTGTTGAGACAGCCCTCTTAAGGTCCAGGGGTTTTTCCAGCTCTGTAGTTAACACCATGCTCAGAGCTCGGAAGCCTGCGTCTGCAAGAATTTACCACCGAGTATGGCATACTTTCTTTGAATGGTGTCGCCCTAGAGGCTATGATCTTCAGGTGTTCAGGATATCCAGGGTGTTGGCTTTCCTACAGTCGGGCTTAGATCACGGTCTTCGCCTTGCTTCTCTGAAGCTGCAAGTTTCTGCCCTGTCAGTGTGGTTTCAGTGTAGGATTGCTACTCTTCCTGATGTCCACACCTTTCTGCAAGATGTACTTCGTATTCAGCCTCCCTTTGTTCCACCAGTGGCTTCTTGGGATTTGGCTGTGGTTCTGAGGGCTCTCCAAGGACCACCATTTGAATCACTGGGCTCAGTGGATTTAAAATGGCTTACAGCTAAGACTGTGTTTCTTCTGCCCATTGCTTTGGCCAGAAGGGTCTCAGAATTGGGGGCTCTCTCATGTCGACCTCCCTTTCTAATTTTTAATATTCGCACTCGCCCTGGTTTCCTACCTAAGGTGGTATCTAGATTCCACATTAAAGAGGAAATCATTGTGCCGGCCTTTAATTCTCCAGACCTCTCGGCTGGTGAGGCCTCCTTGGATGTGGTATGTGCTCTAAGGATTTATGTTGACCGTACCAATTCATTTAGGAAGTCGGACTCCTTGTTTGTCCTCTATGGCTTCTGTAAGAAGGGTTGGCCTGCCACTAAGCAAACTTTGGCAGGATGGATTCGCATGGCAATTTCTGAGGCTTACATTCATGAAGACCTTCCTGTTCCATCCTCTGTTAAAGCTTATTCCACTAGGTCTGTGGGTCCTTCGTGGGTAACTCGCCGTGGTGCCTCTGCTGTTCAGCTTTGCAAGGCAGCCACGTCTTCTGTCCATACCTTTGTGAGGTATTATGCATTTGACACCTTCGCCTCTCAGGATGCTTCCTTCGGGTGACAGATTCTCCTTTCAGCACAGGAGCGTCCCCACCCTTAAAGGATACTGCTTTGGGACATCCCCAAGCTATCCTGTGGATACCCTATGGACCCTGAAGTAGAAAATATTAGATATGGTAAGAACTTACCTTTGTTATCTCTATTTTTACAAAGTCCATAGGGTTCCACAGGACTCCCGCCCCGTCGCACCTGTACTGCAGATGGGCTTTGCTCTGGTCACTGGTTTTTCCGTCCGTGACGAAATCCTGACCGCCGGCATACAGAAGAAGGTAAGCCAGGTTTCTTAACTTGTAGCCGCAGGGGTGGGGGGGTTAGTTGTAGGAACCACCGGGTGAGATTAGCGTTGGTATTTCATCCGGCGGCTATTTAGCCACCAGCATTACAAACCGATTCTGGCTGAAAGGTATGTGATTTATACACTTGTTCATTAAAAGATGGGAGTTTTTATCAGGGTAAAAGCAGAAGGTGCACTTCTGGTTTGTTTGAAATATGCAACACTGGTGGTTTATAGCATATGATAGTTGAGTGCTATATAAGGTGTACACGTGAGTTTACTGACACATGGGTCATTTACTGCTGATATTGGATGGATGAGGTTTTTCCATGATTAAGGTACATAAAAGGACCAAAATGTCAGGTTTATATTTCTTCACTATGACACTTTCTATTTAAAATAAAGTGCCTCTTATTTAATTGCTACAAGTCTGGTAAGTGCCCTGCTCTGTTTTCACACACACACATACACACACACACACACCACTTTCATAAACCATTGATCTGCGCCCAATGCTGCGTCTTTGTATGCAAGTGCTTAGATTTGCGGCGCCTAACCCTAACCGTCGGCATCCTCAGACTGTCCGTATTTCACATGGTGACAGTTTCGATGTCGACATGTTGCTTGTCAACAGTTTGAACCATGTCAACATTCTAATGTCGACAATGTGATGTTGACATAATGAATGTCGACATGGTTACTCTTGACCTTCTGACAGGATACCAGTAAAAGGGTTTTTTTTTATAGCTACTTAGGTTCTATCATTTAGCAAAAAATAACCATTTTTTGTGTCTTAGAAGTGTCCAAAATTACTGAAATTCTATATGGTAGGGTTAGCAATTCCCCCAACTATTTTGCTCTTTGCTCACCCTCACTTCAAAACCTGGCTACACCACTGGACCCATGATAAAGAGAAATATCTTGAAAGACCTTCTGGACCCAAAGAAAGGAAGCATATAAGTATGTATAATATAACCAGCCTAAACATCCATCTAATACTTATACCTCTTTCAGACATACGACCTGGGAATTTGACTGCACAGACCTGGATTTTCAATCCAGGATCAACCAGGGATTTTGCTCACAGACCCCCTTTCACACTACACCTCAGACCCGGGAAATTCCCAGATCAAACCCTTTCAGAAATAAGCCGTTTTTTTAAGTGTTTTGCTCAGTTTTTCACCTTTTTGTCGTTTAAAGGGGACGCTTTGGTGGCTCATGATAATGCAAAGGTGGGGTTGGGTACAGGATGCAGCCTCTCAAAATCTCGACACCGGCTTACCAACATGGTTAGGATACAAACACCTTTTAGTATGTATCCTAACCCTTCTCATAACCCTCGCTTCCCGATGCTTAAACCAAACCTCCCCTCAGTTCCTAGACCTAACCTCCCCGCACCCTAAACCTAACCCTCCCTGCACCCTAACCCTAACCATCCCCCTCTAGTGTTTAATTCTAACCCACCCCCTAGTGCCTTTTTTAGAAAAAAAAAGCTACAGGTTCCCATGCAGCTCACACTTGCATTGCATCTTGTAATATCAGTAGGAATCATATTCTTTTATAGCCAAATTTCATAACTAGTAACATTACAGAAATTAACATCTTTCTGTTTTTTAGTTCATTTGACATAACAAATTGTAAACTCAGAAATATTCAAATAAATGACTTCAACAAAATGAATGATGAACTGAATTTATTATCAACTAAAATTTTAATTTTATGTTAATTTTTTATTTGAATTATTTATTTAATTTTATGTTAATTTTTTATTTGAATTATTTCTAACTGTATTTATAAATTTTAATTATCAATTCAAATTTATATAAAACTAGATTGCAATAGAATAATGCTAAATAAAATATATAAAAAAGTGAAATGTAAACTTATAATTTTTAATTTTAATTATCTATAATTTTATCAATTTTAATTATTAATTGAAAATGATAAAAACTAGATTATAATAGAATAATGCTAAATAATAAATTATCTAAAAAAGTGAAATATGAACTTTATATGCTACATTTATGTAAATTTTTTATTTGAAATATTTATTATTTTATTTGTTTATAATTTTTATTATTAATTTATAGTTATATGTAAACAAGGTTCTAATAAACTTATGTTTAATAATATAATATATAGAAATACTAACTATATTATACTATCTAACTATATAAGCAGTTACTCCCTATTACTCACGGAGAGTGTACAGCAGCACTCAGGACAGGAAAAAACCCCTGTGGAGGAAACCTGTGAGGAACCATGGCTACTGTATTGCCGTTCCTCTGGGCATATTAAAGGGAGTAACATATACAACAATGTTATGGTGTATCTATTTTGTGGTAGATCTTAGTTTATGTGGTCGTCTTTTCCATTCAAGGTCATCTGGTCTCATCTTCTTCGTTTCTTCCTGGTTAGAAGCTCCTCACTGGTCATCAACATATATACCAGAGGTTAGTTGTCACTTTAATTTACAGGTGATTGATCATTCTAATCTTACACACGGAAAAGGTAATTACCAAACTGCAAACGTGTAAAACCGCAGTGCAAATACTCTTGTGTCATGTCACGCACCTACTTTGTGCAAGTGTGTTTAGCTTTACGAGAAATGAAGTTGCTCATAAACATTTGCCATGGAAGGAGTTGGGTGGATTATGTACACAAGAACATACAATGTGGAATGGGATTATATAAATATAATATAGGGGTGTAGAGAGTGAATCCATAGGGGCATCGCCTGCTTTTGGAGCAGGTGCACAGCCTCTTGCTCCCCTTACATTATCAGAGATTAACTGATTAAATGAGTAGTTTACTAATGTAATTTTCCAAACATTGTCCACTTTCCAAATTATTGGATTCATGCCAAATTACTATGATAGGGTTGGGGCCTAATGACATAGGTTTTTCCCAGAGAGGAGATATAAAAAGTCCAAAAGTATGAATAAGATCCAAAAGGTATATGAATGCCAACTTTATAAACCTGCCATAGATAATAATAGTAAATAATAGAATCTGTTTTACTTATACTAATAATATAATAGGCTCATATATACTGATACATATTAGTAAAAGTATCTCTCACATAAAGTATTAGGGTCATGTGTATTATAGCATACATCATGTTCTTTTCTTTTACTATACATGTAGAACCAGGCACTTTCAGTGTGCTGGTTAATGTAAAACCAGTCAAGCACAATGTTTTTATAATTAACACCAGGAACTTCATTCAATGATCTGTCCAGGCAGATGATTAATATATGTTTTTTAATGTGGCAAAGGTGATCAGAGCTGTATTGCATATAATCTATACCAAGACTGGATCTTTCCTACACTTTCTAGTACTCAGTTTTAATTATTATTGAGTAGTTTTGAAATGTCCTATGTAAAATGGTCATTTGGATCACAGACCGCCCACTCACCGGGCTCATCCTCTTACTGTCCATGGTGGATGTTGTTCCTGACCGCTTCCCACTGGCTTGGATGGCTCAGAGTGGTATTGCATAGGGAGCAAGATAGAGGGCTGCTCCCTGGGCCTCGTACTTTGTATTCTCCCCTGCTCCTTCGATACCAAGGTATGGCCCAGCTATGATGTTCTACTCGAACTCTCATCCAGACCCAGTGAGCCGGGTCTTCCGCCATGATATATACACGCCTGTAGAAATAGGGAGACAATATATATATATATATATATATATACACACTTTTTTGAATTTATATATATATATATATATATATATATATTTTTATATTTTTCCAGTTATAACACTTACTACATGGAAGCACTGTTTATTAATTTCTATATGTCAACAACACAGGAAAAGAGGGCATCAATAACAAACAAGGTGCATATTGGGCAAGATAATTTGCATATATGCAAATTATCTTGTGAATAGAGCATTGTGGTTGATGTGGTATTGCACTCTTTTCCTGCAAGGTTGACATATGGGACTTAGTAAGTGGTGATTGGTATGTAGTGGGTATTGTGGGAGAAGAGATATATTAGAAAAAAAAAATAAAAAAAAATTAGTCTCTCTAATTTTAAATGTTTCTGATATAAAGGGACATATAAGAAGCCTGATACACATTAATTATCAATGGAGGATATTGATAAGAGCAGAGGCGACAGCTGTCTGCGGGACACTGCGCAGAGCAAACAGGAGACCAGTGATCATTTGCTAATGATGTCGGGTGGCAACGGCGCACCTGGCGAGGGCCATCCAGGCCAATAGGAAGATACACCCCTGTGCTGGTGCCGAGATTCTAACTGCCAGCATTCTGAGCACCTGCATCCCGATGGCCGGGATCACAACTACATCCCCAATATTTATATGTATGTAATTAGTTACTTATGAAGTGGGCAAAGTATAGTAAAAATATTTTATTTAGTACTACCCTTTGCACACTCACAAGGTAAAAACCTGTGTTTTTGCATGTGAACGCATATCGACCCGGTTTCGGCGTAAGGTCCGACTCAGGTTGACATGTCCATGACCCTGGTCGCTATCAGGGTTTTTCCTGGGACTTGCAACCCAGGTTGATGACCCAGCTGAAGTCTGAAATTTCCGACCTGGGTCTTGATGACTCAGGTCATGCTTAAAAGAAATTGAATGGCCAGGGATAGTAGTGTTTGGAGATGACATCATCTCCAAGCGCCCACTGAATGCCAGAAGACCCGTCTCACTGGAAGACTTGGGTCCGGTGTGAAGGGTGATGACCTGGGAGTAACCCAGGTCATCACCCATGTGTGAAATGGGTAACCCCGGCTTCAACCCATGCTCAGCATCCCAAGTCCGAGCAGATCAAAGCCTGGATGTTAGATCTGAAAGGGGTATAAATAACAATTATAGGGGGTATATTTACTAAAGGTCAATTTTAATTGATTTTTATCAATTTAAAATCGATGACAAATTATCAATATCGACATTGATGTTGTGTTTCTGGGACTAAATCACACATTTACTAACAGACAATTTTTTATTTGTTTTTTTAAGCATTAGTAAATGTGTGACTTAGCCCCAGAAATCCAACATCGATGTTAATTAATTTTTATCAATTTTAAATCGATTAAAATCAACCTTTAGTAAATATACCCCTAGGCCTTTAATATAATTTAAACAAAGTTTCTTAGTTTGTGTGATTTAAGGGTTAGAAATTACCTTGCATGCGGTTAGTCTCCACCCTGTATCTACATACCCATTCCCTCCAATTTACAGTACTATATCCAATGCTGAATAGTTTAACTTCTATATTATTAACTACCAGGTGCAACATGTCTCTTCTCCATCATTATTACAAACCAGATCACAGGAGGCCCGATCCACCACTACTCTGTAGCCCATCTGCTTCAGTAAGATGTTCCTTTTCTGATGCAGGCGCTCCTTCTTCTGTCCATGTCCAGCCGAGGGCCCAAGGGTAGATTTCCGTCCTGAATTCTTCGTCCTCTTCTACCTGGTTTGCTAAAAACCTGGATCAACATATGGACAGTTACCAAGAGACAAACATTGTACATATAATATAATAAGAGACAGTAACTAGAACATATATTAGAAGAGACACAATGTGATAGGAGCAGAAATGGGGTTAAGCCAATTTGTTTGTATAAGAATGGATGGAGAAGTCATGTACATTTAAGTTCCTCATACTCATTTTACTCATTTTTATTACCTTTATGTGGAATCTGACTTTGTTTGAACTCTCATCTCCCTAGTGATTTGTATTAAACAGGTTTTACAAAGGTTTACCTGACTATGATTTAGTCTAGTGTTCCTGCCAGAACTTATAATGATAATGATCTGTACCAGTTCTGGGATATGTAATAAGCAGCCTGCTATGTCTATGGGTGGTTTGGTTTTTGAGAAAACCGAACAAACCCGAACTTGGGGCAGGGCCGAAACTAGGATTTTTGTCACCCGGGCAAGACAAGGTAATTTGGCGCCCCCCCTGGTAATTCCCCCATAGTAATGTCCCCTTCAATAGTGCACCTATAGTAATGCCCCAAGAGATAATACCCCTGTAGAAGTGCCCATATAGTAATGCCCCCATAGTATTGCCCCTGCAGTGCCCTTATAGTAATGCTACTGTAGTGCCGCTTTTTACACACACACAAAAAGAACTCCTCGGAACTATGGGAGAGACGTCATGATGTCTCTCCCATAGTGCCCGGGCCGTGGCGAGAGCCGGAAGCTGGAGTTCAGAAGCAAACTCTAGCCTCCGGCTACCATGGCGCTGTTACTCAAGTCTATATAAAGTCTGTATAAACGCATTCAATTCACTGTTTATATTTAATCCACATGGGTGTAAAGTTTTCAATTTGCAAATCCATCTTGTTTCCACTCTTCTTAAGTTATTAACTACATTTCCTTCTCTCCAATTGCGATGGATTTTCTGAATAATTGTGAATTTTAATCCTTCTGTTTTTTTTTCTTGTGAGCTTCTAAAAAATGATTAGAGACACTATGAGTCTCTTTTTATGTTATAGACATGTTCTGCAAGCCTAATTCTTACTTTTCTCTTCGTCTGGCCCACGTACTGTAGGCCACACGGACACTCCAGAAGATAACATACTTCTTCGCTGTCACAAGTTGTAAAGTCTTTGTTTGTGTATGTTTTTACAATGACAGCATTAAAAAAATCAATAGATCAACTTCATAATGGAAAACATCGAATTCATTTTAACCCACAACTATTTTTGGTATGAAGGCAATTTTTACCTTCAAAAATGCGGTACCGCGATGGGAACTTCCTTCTCACCTAGTTATGCGAATTTGTTCGTATCCAAATGGGGAAACGAGTATATCTGGGACAACAACCAATATAAAAATAACCTAGTTTGTTGGAAACGATTCATAGATGACATTTTCTTCATATGGGACAGCTCAGAAGAAGATCTAAGTGGATTTATCAACTATATTAATGAAAATGGAATCAATTTGGAATTTACGACCACAACAAGTAAGGAGAAGATAATATTCCTAGATTTAGAAATCTATGTAAAGGATAATAACCTCCATTCCAAAACCCATGTGAAGGAAGTCAATGGAAATAACAATTACCCATTTCCAGTAACCACCACAGAACTGGGTGAAGAATATTCCTGGTGGACAGTTCAGGAGAAATAAAAGAAACTGTATGGAAGAGTCAGTATATCAGATGCAAAGTGAGGAATTAAAAAATAATTTCATTAGCAAAGGATATAAAGAAAAAGATTTGAAGGTTGAGTTGGAGAAAGTGAACAAACTGGAAAGAAGAGATCTCATTACTTACAAACAAAAAAATGAAAATTAAAAAATGAATTTACTATTCATAACACAGTTCAATAGCAACAATAAAACAATTGAAACAATATTCAATAAACACTGGCATATTTTAAAATTGGACACAGAACTGAACTCTGTAATTCCCGAAAAACCCTGTGTGGTTTACAGAAGAGCAAAGAATATAAAACAAGAACTGGTAAGAAGTTTTATTCCTCTAGAAGAGAACCATCTATTGGGGAACAAAGGGCATCATTGTTGCCTCAAATGTCCAGCATGTAAAAATTCTAAAGTAATAACTACAAAACTATTAAAGGAATTTAAATCCAACATCACTGGAAAAACATACACAAACAAAGACTTTACAACTTGTGACAGCGAAGAAGTAATTTATCTTCTGGAGTGTCCGTGTGGCCTGCAGTACGTGGGCCAGACGAAGAGAAAAGTAAGAATTAGGCTTGCAGAACATGTCTATAACATAAAAAGAGACCAATAGTGTCTCTAATCATGTTTAAGAAGCTCACAAAAAAACCCAGAAGGATTAAAATTGAGAAAATCCATCACAGAGAAGGAAATGTAGTTAACTAAAGAAGAGTGGAAACAAGATGGATTTGCAAATTGAAAACTTTACACCCATGTGGATTAAATATAAAACATTGAATTGAATGTGTTTATATAGACTTGAGTAACATTTCTATTGATAATTCATTTAGCTTTTTAGCATGATCTTAAACATAATATCAACATTCTAAATATCCCAAAAAAATTTGATATACTCTTTTATATGTGGCACCTTCATTATTTCTTAGATTACCTTTTCCATCCAAAAACACGGAGGAGAAGCATATGGCTACCGCCTTTTTAACCCACTTCCTGGAGGAAGTCCCGGTTTCTAAATAAAGTTTTTTTGCTATTTAAACCATCACTGGTGGAGGACATGCCATCCATGAAAAAGTGCGCAAGCGCACGAAACGCGTTGGAGGCAATAGGTGGCGATCGTGGATGCTCTTTGGACTATCTGATTTACAGTCAGCTGCACACGCCATCCCGTCTCGTCCCGAGTGACGTCATCACCAGCTGCCGATCACGGCCAGACGACACGGGACTACAGAGAGCCACAGCCAAGTTCAGGCTTCAGCTCTCTGATTCCCCAACCATTACCACATCCAAAACCACCGCATTTGGAGGAGAAGCAGCGGCTGGTCTCAGGAAGGGTAAGGTAGTGAGATAGCTAACATCTATTTCTGCGGGCGGAGGTGCCAGTCCATTCCACGGAGGAACTAACCACATTCTGCAAAAGGAGCTATAAACAAAGTTGTTTTTAACCAATTTCTATTTTTTACAGGTGCCACATGATCATTATTTAATATATATAGCGCTCAGTATTGTATTCTAACCAGCTGTGATAGCAAAATATATCATCCAGCAACTTACATTTATTTTCAGTATATTCATTGCCCCATTACACACACATCAGAGGTTGATGTTCATTGTTACATAGTAACCCAGGCATGTCAAACTCAAAATGCCAACCAGGCCGAATATTCAAGGTCTAAAAGTGTGTGGGCCGCAAGAAAAAAAAGTCATATGCAATTTTGAAAGGTTAATTATTAATAAAAATGAATGCAGTAACCCCTGTAGTAGTGTCCCTTATGCAATGATCCCCTGTATTAGAGCCCCTTAAGCAATGCCCACCTGTATTAGAGCTTCTTATGCAATGCCCCTTGAAGTTGTGCCCATTATGCAATGCCCCCTGTATTAGAGCCCCTTATCCCATGCCAGTGTAGTTGTGCCCATTATGCAATGCCCCCTCTATAAGAGCCCCTTATGCAATGCTCCCTGTATTAGAGCCCCTTATGCAGTGCCCCCAGTAGTGCCCATTATGCAGTGCCCCCAGTAATACCCCTAGTAGTGCCCCTTATGTTGTGCACCCAGTAATGCCCCTTATGCAGTGCCAACAGTAGTGGCCATTATGCAGAGATTCCCGGAATGCCCCTAGCAGGGTGCCTTATGTAGTGCCCATTATACAGTGCCCCCAGTAGTGCCCATTAAACAGTTCCCTAAGTAGTGCCCCTTATGTTGTGCCCCCAGTAATGCCCTCAGTAGTGCCCCTTATGCAGTGCCCCAGTAGTGCCCATTATGCAGTGCCCACTGTAATACCCCTAGTAGTGCCCTCAGTAGTGCCCCTTATGCAGTGCCCACAGTAATGCCCATTATGCAGTGCCCCCAGTAGTGCTCCTTATGCAGTGTCCCCTGTAATGCCCCTTATGTAGTGCCCATTATGCAGTGCCCCTAGCAGTGCCCCTTATGTAGTGCCCCCAAGTAGTGCCCATTATGCAGTGCCCCTTATGTAGTGCCCATCTGATTATGAAACAACTGCAAAGTCTGTAGGATCTGGTGCTTTTTATACAGCTCTCAGATACTCTCCCGACTTGCAGGCTTCCAAAGTACCAGGTGGCAGGCTGCTTCTTGCCGGGTGGTGCACCCGTAAAAAACAGCCTGGGGAGAACACTGTATATATATATATATATATATATATATATATATATATACAATTCCAAGTCTGTCCGGCACTCCAATATCAAGTAATGCTCCGGTGCCCTCCACGGTTGAGAAGCAGGCCGATAAATAAAGATCCATAAACGGAGGCACTCGTGAGACTGAGTAGTGTAAGGTAAAACCGTCCTTTAATCCTACGTTTCGGGAACAACTCCCGTCGTCAGGGACATACAGCAGTACTAAAAAACACCAAAACATACATATACCCCCAGAGCTGCCCCAATCAACATTGAAACAAGACACACCTGTTGCATAGCGGGCAAGAGAGGTCCCCTCCAGCGCGGCCAGACAGTCCAACGCCGGGTGATGACGTCATCCGCCCGCACCTGCCCCACGTGGTCACCGTCTCAGGTTGCCAAGCAACCCAATAACAAAACATATAAAAAATAAATCTGTGCAGCAAAAAACATGCCGCACGCAGTTAAAATAATAACATCATACATTTAAAAACATTCAATGACACAAAACGTGACTCCATTGATATTGTGTTCCTTAATATTATCTATACGGACAACAATTTCTAGAGGCAAGACAATGCTATACACATTATGGCGCAACATTTAGGTAGCCAATCCAACAATATTCCAGTGTGTGAATAAATCCTCAGTAACAACCCACCCTGCAACGCAGTATTCAACAAATACAGAAAAACATACAGACATTTACAACCACAGATCAATTATCAACTAGTACCATACTCATAGATCACCAAGATCCCATGAGGGTATCTCACATCAAATGAAACACTTTAAACCCAAAGTTTCATTAAGGCCTCTAGGGGCTAGGGTGCCCAATTTATGTATCCATCTCGACTCCTTTTGCAGTAGCCTCCTACCTCGATCACCACCTCGCTTAGAGAGTGGCTCATGGTCAATAATAATAGCACGCAGATTCGCCACCCCATGTTTAGCCTGCAAGAAGTGCCTTGCTACAGGCTGGTCGCTATGTCCCGTGTCTAGTGCCTGTCTAATGGCACTCCTATGTAACGCCATTCTTTCTTTAAACATCCTTTCTGTCTTGCCCACGTAGTTTAACCCACATGGGCAAGACAGAAGGTAAATTACATGGGTTGTGGTACACGTTAGGACAAATCTAATGGAGTATCTTTTCCCGGTATGCGGATGAGAAAATGTGTCACCCGCAGACAGTGATCTGCAGGTCACACAACCCAAACACCGGACACAGCCCGGCTTTTTATTTAAAAAGTGACTAGGAACGACTTTGTCCATATCCGTTATGTCAACTCTTACAAGCCTCTCCTTCAAATTCCGACCCCTTGTATGGCAAGGCATAAGCCTTGATCCATACAAAGCTGGAAGTTCTTTATCTGAACTAATAATTGGCCACCACGCCTTAGCTTTTCTGTTAATCCTACGACTATCCGTGGTATATTTGTTAACCCAAGGAATCACTTGTCTTGTGTTACTGACAACTGTTTTCTTTGGTACAAAAGTTTGATCTCTAGGTATATTTAACACCCTAGCTTTGGTACTTTCCAGATCCTTTCTTCTGTAACCTCGAGCTACAAACTTCTCCAACATCTCTTGCATCACTATCTCTACTTGTGCCGGGTCAGACACTATCCTCCGTACTCTCAAAAACTGAGAGAAGGGGAGCCCCCTGCATAAAGCTGCAGGATGAAAACTGTCATATTTGAGAAGAGTATTCCTATCTGAACTTTTAGAAAATAAAGTGGTTACTATGTCCAGATTCTGCAAAGATATATCCACATCAAGGAACTGGATATTAGTATTGCTAATATTATAAGTGAACTGTACTACACTACCCGAATCATTGTGTTGATCAAGCAGTGTACGTAAATTCATCTCCGTGCCACGCCACATGATGAGCAAGTCGTCTATGTATCTGTAAGAAAGAATTACATCATCCAATAGACGGCCCTCCCGAAACAAGAGATTTTGTTCTATGCTGTACATAAAGGCATTGGCGTACGATGGGGCCACATTGGACCCCATCGCACAACCCGCCCGTTGTACATAGTGCTGACCGTCGAAAAATAAATAATTCCTCTCCAAAGTGAGGCGTAACAGTGTTAGAAACAACTTCACTGGGGGACCCACATAGTTGACATTATCAGTAATTAGCAGTCTGACTGCCTCCACACCTGCATCATGAGGAATGCAGGTGTAGAGGCTAGTCACATCCGCACTGCACAAAATAGAACCACCTGGTACAGACCCCAAGGTTTTCAGGGACATTAGTAATGTTGTAGTGTCCTTTAAGTAAGATGGTATTTTTTGAACACAAGGATTTAAGATAGTATCCAAATACACCGAAATTGGCTGATATAGAGAGCCACGGGCCGAAATAATTGGCCTCCCCGGTGGATCCTTCAGACGTTTATGTATTTTCGGTAAGGTATAGTACAGTGGTACCCTTGGATGAGCCACCGTCAATGCGGACCGCAAAACATTAGTTATATCCTCTTTCTGAACTGCTTCCAATAAAATAAGGTCCAGTTCACGCTTATATTCCAAAGTCGGATCCTTGGATAATGGCAAGTATACCCTAATGTCCTGCAATTGCCGTAAGCATTCACTCCTATAGTCCGTAAGATTTTGCACTACCACAGCACCACCTTTGTCCGCTGAGCGGATAATGATATCCTTTCTCTGAGCTAGATCACTCAGGGCCACTCTCTCTTCCTTGGTCAAATTATTAATTTCATTGGATTCCATATGCATCTGTTGGGCACCCTCATCCTCCAATAGTCGAGTGTAAGTTTTAATAGCAGCACTCTTTGTTACAGGGTCAAAATTGGAATGAGGTTGTAGCTTCCTCAATTGTGGGGGAATATCTGGTATGACATTAGGTTTATCCAGGTTTTTACCGAAATGCTCTTTTAAACGTAATGTGCGGTTAAAACGGTAAGTATCAATTTTCCATTGGAAAAGATCCAATTGTTCAGTTGGTACAAAGGACAAGCCCTTTGATAAAACACGTTCCTCCACACTAGACAGGGGATATGAGGAAATATTAATCACTGAATCCTCTGTTTGCGGG
Source organism: Taudactylus pleione (assembly GCA_031769625.1). Taxonomy (NCBI): domain Eukaryota; kingdom Metazoa; phylum Chordata; class Amphibia; order Anura; family Myobatrachidae; genus Taudactylus; species Taudactylus pleione. Next base: position 36,237,794 of record JAUIMM010000065.1, read on the forward strand.
GTGGTTTTCTGCCGCTGACACTGCCTTTGGTTTTGCCGCGCCCTCCTCGTTGGCCGGCAACCGGACTGTAGATAGTGGATCGGGTTTTTAAGCCTAAAGGGAGAGCATTATCAGTAGAAGTTGACGGTAATGACTCAGTCTCACTAGCAGACGTACTCGTGCCCTCCGTTATTCTGGAGTAGTGTCTATTATAGCGAGGCCGCCGGGTAGTGTGCCGATCATTAAAAGTTTGAGCACTGCTCAGCCAGGGATAAACCCTTCTTTGTTCATAATCCAGCTGTACCTTCTGTAACTTATTTTTCTTAAATGCAATTAACTCCCTTTTATAAGTAATAATGTCGGTTTATGAACTTGTTCAAAAGTTGCCAATTTCTCTTTAATCAAATTTAATTCCTTCGTGGATTCCTCTATAACTAACAGGAGGAGATCCATTGAACACTTGTTCAAAATACCGATCCACTTTTGACAGAAAGCAACATTGTAACGACCAATGGTGGGCATATTTTTTATTCTAAATCCTCGCGGTAATTGTTTGTTCTTATAGTAATCTGATAAACTGATACCGTGATACAGGAAATCACATTCCCTTTGCCGCATTTTTAACCATTGGCTGTATAATGTGTCAGCTGATGGAGCCGGGGCATCATCCTCTAGCCCCTGTGAGTACAAAATCCCCTCGGCTTCAATGTCCGAATAGCTGTGCTGCAATTTTGGATTAATCTGCGCAAAGTCTGTTGCCCCATCCATAATTTATATTAATAGTGATAACAGCCTTTAGAAAAATAAGGTCAATAAAAAAAGAAGTTCACATCAAATGTTAAAAAATCACACTGACCTCAGTGTTGATTGAGAGAGAAAGTCCCCTGTGTTGGTATATGCAACAATGATGCTGGTAAACAGTAATTAATGAGAATATGAGGGTGCCATGACCGAAGTACTCACACTAATGCAGTGTTGTAACTCCACAATACAATTCCAAGTCTGTCCGGCACTGCAATATCAAATAATGCTCCGGGGCCCTCCACGGTCGAGAAGCAGGCCGATAAATAAAGATCCATAAACGGAGGCACACGTGAGACTGAGTAGTGTAAGGTAAAACCGTCCTTTAATCCTACGTTTCGGGAACAACTCCCGTCGTCAGGGACATAGGGCAGTACTAAAAAACACCAAAACATACATACATATACCCCCAGAGCTGCCCCAATCAACATTGAAACAAGACACACCTGTTGCAGAGCGGGCAAGAGAGGTCCCCTCCAGCGCGGCCAGACAGTCCAACGCCGGGTGATGACGTCATCCGCCCGCACCCGCCCCACGTGGTCACCGTCTCAGGTTGCCAAGCAACCCAATAACAAAACATATAAAAAATAAATCTGTGCAGCAAAAAACATGCCGCACGCAGTTAAAATAATAACATCATACATTTAAAAACATTCAATGACACAAAACGTGACTCCATTGATATTGTGTTCCTTAATATTATCTATACGGACAACAATTTCTAGAGGCAAGACAATGCTATACACATTATGGCGCAACATTTAGGTAGCCAATCCAACAATATTCCAGTGTGTGAATAAATCCTCAGTAACAACCCACCCTGCAACGCAGTGTTCAACAAATACAGAAAAACATACAGACATTTACAACCACAGATCAATTATCAACTAGTACCATACTCATAGATCACCAAGATCCCATGAGGGTATCTCACATCAAATGAAACACTTTAAACCCAAAGTTTCGTTAAGGCCATAGCGACCAACCTGTAGCAAGGCACTTCTTGCAGTTTAAACATGGGGTGGCGAATCTGCGTGCTATTATTATTGACCATGAGCCACTCTCTAAGCGAGGTGGTGATCGAGGTAGGAGGCTACTGCAAAAGGAGTCGAGATGGATACATAAATTGGGCACCCTAGCCCCTAGAGGCCTTAACGAAACTTTGGGTTTAAAGTGTTTCATTTGATGTGAGATATTGTGTCATTGAATGTTTTTAAATGTATGATGAAATTATTTTAACTGCGTGCGGCATGTTTTTTGCTGCACAGATTTATTTTTTATATGTTTTGTTATTGGGTTGCTTGGCAACCTGAGACGGTGACCACGTGGGGCGGGTGCGGGCGGATGACGTCATCACCCGGCGTTGGACTGTCTGGCCGCGCTGGAGGGGACCTCTCTTGCCCGCTCTGCAACAGGTGTGTCTTGTTTCAATGTTGATTGGGGCAGCTCTGGGGGTATATGTATGTATGTTTTGGTGTTTTTTAGTACTGCTGTATGTCCCTGACGACGGGAGTTGTTCCCGAAACGTAGGATTAAAGGACGGTTTTACCTTACACTACTCAGTCTCACGAGTGCCTCCGTTTATGGATCTTTATATATATATATATATATATATATATATATATAATGAACACATGCACACACTGGTAAATTGGGAGGGTAAAGGAGCATGAGGTGCCCATAAGGGGATGATTCTTGTCTTGGGACCAGATCTGGTAGAGCAAGGGGTGCCGCTAAGCTGTTTTGAGTATGAGGTAGTACAGAAAAAAGTCTGATATATAGGTTAGATACTAAGGCCCTCATTCAGAGCCGTACGCTCTGAGCAGAGCGCACGCTCTGAATGAGGGCCGCCCTCCATAATTCTGGAGCGTCCTCCTGGACGCTCGTATAGCTGTGGGTCACCACCCACAGCCTATACGGGCGTGCAGTTTGATGGCCGCGATGGTCGTGACCATCGCGACCATCGAAACTGCGAGCCGGAGCCTGCGGTTGAGGTTTTCAACCGCAAGGCCCGGAGTGATTTTGGCTCTATCAGAGCCAAAATCACTCCCACTGACATCACTAGTGATGTCAGTGGGCCGGCTTCTGACGGTAGGCGTTCCCTTGGGAACGCCCCCGTCAGGGAGGCACGCCCCCGGCACGCCCACCAAAGGGGGCGTGCTGTCAATCAACATCGACAGCACGCCCCCTTTGATCAGACACAACGAGCGAAGGAAAGTCCTTCGCTCGTCGCGTCTGGCGCATGCGCACGACTGAGCTCCCGCCGTCGTGCGCATGCGCAGTGCACAACATCGACCCACTTGCGAGCGGACAGCCGCTTGCGAGTGGGTCTGAATCAGGCCCTAAGAGCTCTATTTAGTAAACAAAAACAATAATCTCTTATCTGCCATTTTTGCTGGATAAAGACTTTCATTTTGTTTGTCACTATATAGAAAAAAAAGTGCGGAGAAATCACTGATTTCTCCTATTCTTTTCTCTAATAACAGTGCTGCAACCCCTATAGGTTTTAATGGGGGCTTCGCACAAACTGTATTTAATAAATGAGAGAAGTAAAGCTTCTCTTTAAAGCTGGGTACACATGTAGCGACAGCTGCGGGGAGGGGGGTGGACGTGCCCCCGACCCACCCACCTGGCCAGCGGGACCCGCTGCTGTCTGGAAGATGATGGTCATTCAGTGTATACGAATGACCATCATCTACAGATATATCTGCAGATCACTCGATCTACTGATATATCTGCTAGGTGTGTACCCACCTTAATACATAACACCATCTCAGGATAGCATTATGTGTGCCCTCAGGGTAGATAAGCAGGAAGGGAATGTTCTCTTCCTGGTCTCTTCCATACTATGTAGCGTCCCCACCATGCGCACAAGGTACATGCCTTTCGTCTCTGCGAAAGATGGTAATGGGTTTCTTTAGCTCCTAGGTCTGTCCTGCCACCTAAAAAAAATTAAATCTGGAGATATAAAGAAAGCGATAAACGACAAAGTTTTAATGCCACTTTTCATTTTCCTTTTTAGAGCCCTAAAAATGTAATTATACATGGTTGCAAATTTAGAACATTTTCAGAGGGTGCAATTTTAAAGTACAAGGGGTTGATTTTTCAAAGGCATATTTTCGCAAGCTCCAGTAATATTACGGTAATAATTATATACAAAAAAATCCTATATATGAATATGAATGGTCCAGTATTACCATTGCAGATATTTAATTTAATTTTTAAAATGAATAGCTAAAAAAAGGCAGTTCATTTATTATTTTACTGCAGTGACTAGGGATGTGGGATGAACACTTATAGAAATATGGCAATAATCAATAAATAATTAAAAAAAATACATTTTATTAATCTAAACTATTCTAGCAGCCAATGAAAGTCAGACAATACAGTTCACACCCTTCCACACAGACAAAAAACAACTTTCTCTTGTTATTGCTCCACTATAGGGACACCCATGACACAGACCACACCCTGTGTGGGCCACACCCACGCCAGTTATGCCCCCACATCACCAGTTACACCACCGCAGCAACTGTCACACTCCCTGCAGCAGCACACAATAGGCCCTTCGTAAATTTCAGCTCCAGGCCCATGAGATCATTAATCTGGAACTGAAGATAATTGTATGTTGGTTGTCACCATCATTGTGTATGGTTGCACAAGCACTCAAGCCACCGCAGAGATACATCTCCAGGCCGGTGTATCTGCCTTCAGGTCTGCATTAGTCTGAAGGGGTCTATTTACTAAGCAGTGTTAGGAGACAGAGTGAAAAGTGATAAGGTGCCAGCCAATCAGCTCCCAACTGTCATCTCACAGGCTGTGTTTGAAAAATGACAGTTGGGAGCTGATTGGCTGGCACCTTATCACTTTTCACTCTGTTTCCTAACACTGCTTAGTAAATAGACCCCATAATTATGAGATCACGCCCCCTTTCCTTCCCTTCCTCATGCCACTACTCCAGGGCCTAAGAAATCCTAAAGCTGGCCACACATCTAAAGATTATCTGTCCAACCATCCAACTAGTTGATTGGTTGGAATGAAAATCTGGTAAGGTATGACAGCAAATGACAATCAGCAATTTGCTCCCAAATGCCGGAAAATGGACAAATACTGTAGTTTGAACAAATTGTTTAGCTCAAACATTTAACAAACTTGTCTGAACTACCATTTCATCTGTTTTCTGTCATTTAGGAGCAAATTGCTGATCATCATTTACTCCCATATGTTACCAGATTTTCATTCCAACGAATCAACTAGTTGGCTGGTTGGACAGATAATCTTTAGATGTGTGGCCAGCTTTAGTGTAAGACGCGCCAAAGTTTGAATATGGAGGTTTATGCATATCTGTCTCAGAACAATAGATGTACGTACAACACTACATGAGCCTCCCTCTGTATATGTTTCCGCTGATGCATAGTATGGGCCTGAATGTATCACGGACACACACAGCACACAGATAATGCACATCACTGCTGTGTGTAATGATTATATTTCTGCTCATCCCAATTATGTGTTTTTTTTTACTGACATGTATTCATCACATTGTATTTACTATAAACCCGCAATGCCCTGCCTGAGATACATAGCAGTGCCCCCCTGCCAGGGCACCTAGTGATGTCATAGTGGCAGCTGATGATGTCACTATTGGAGGTGTGATGGTGTAATAAGGCAGCTGGATGCTTCTTGTGTCATATCTGATATTGCTGGACTAGTGACAGTACAGATATTTTTTCTTCTCATTTCTGAGCGGATAAAATGATTTTACGATGAAGAAGACAGGAAATAACCATCCTAAGGACCATCAAGTGACTGTAAGTATCTGTTATAGAGCCGCTATGGACTCACTGTATTACTGATGGCTAATGATAATAGGTCACTGTTATATGATTTCATATAAGTTCAGAGTAGAGTTAGATACATTAGTTTTAAATTCTCCCATTTCTCTGTATTTATACTATTTACTATGGAATATTTATGTTTTGCTTAGAAGCTTTCCAGGCTTTCTAATAATTATGATAAGGTTCTGAAAATATTTAAAATAAAAGCAAAACTATTGTGAAATGCTGTTATACAAGGGGAAGTACATCTATATCACTGTTTGGTTTGCTTTATATTAGTGGTTTTTGTTTTTGGCTCTATAGTGAAGCTTCAATCAGAAGTCAAATTTGAGTGGTAAAAAAAAAACGGCCAATTCAATATATAGGCGATAAGGGACATTAAAGGTCGATAAGCTCATTAAGTTAATAAACATTAATATTTTATCGCCTGTAATTGGATCCCCCCCTATGACTTTATTACAGCAGCCAGTTATCCTTCCTGCTGATTTCCGATGCTGCCATATTCCTGAGATACTGTATTAACTCATCTCGCTGATTGGGGTTTTACAACTGGCTCCAACTGTAAAATAGTCCTTTATTTATTACACATAACCAAGTCAGACCAATACAAATGTCCTTTCACTCGCACAGAATAGGCTAGTGTGGGAGATCACCTTGGCATTAAAAATCCTTCATTGTTCTTATGTCTGTTTATTATTTCACAGGTCGCTCTACGCATCCGTCCATTTAATAGGACAGAGGCTAAGAGCAGCGCCCGATGCATTATACATCAGCTCGGGCAGCAGGTAAGAAAAAGCTAATAAAATTAATTTAGGTTAAATCATTGAATTAGTTCAATATTTAACACAGTTCATTTTAAAATAGTTTTATTACCAATACACTAGTATTAGATTTATTTGTTGCTTAAATTACATTATTTTACATTACAGCACATTTAGTTTGATTTTTCATATTATATATATATTTGTGTTTATAAATAAATAAATATGATAAAAACTAAATATTTTGCTTTGTGTATCAGAGGTGGATAGCTATCCAAGGTCCCCATATACTCAAAAGCAAATTAAAGTAATGACCTGCTGCTCAGATAGTGCCAGGTTTTGTCTCTCTGTGCACAAGATATGGGGAAATCATGGACCATTGTTGGTTTATGCAAATGCTGGGCCTGTTACAAAACACCACTGCAGGGCTCCTAAGCTGCTCCTCCCTCTTAGTAACCAGCTGATTACATTTGTCAGACAGGGGTGTGACCTCACAGACCAGTAGGAATTGGCGAGCTCTCTGCTTGTGGCTTCCAATTGGTCTACATGATCACACACCCCTAGGCTGTACATGCAGCACCACACCAGCTATTGCTGTATCCTATGAAGATAGTGATAAGAGAAGATGTATCTATATTTATACTGGAGAGAGGCCAGACAACATCTTCCATCTTGTGCTATCTGCCCAATCCAGGGCTCTCCGTTAAGTAGGTAAAAAAGATGTCATGTACATATTTATGGACAGTAACATATGGCATTTCCCTCCAATTATGAGGGTATGCTGAGACTTGTAGTTCCACAATAGGTAGCAAACCACTTGAGGCACAATCCAATAGGTTATTATAACATGTCTCACTTACAGTTAGACACGGGCTGGCTGGCAACTTTTAGCCTGGGGAGCAAATGCATGCAGGCGGCACTGGCAGAGGAGTAGCGTGTAGCCAGTGTGACCGAAGAACGTGCGTGCTACGGCGCCGCCCCCCCTCAAGTGTTTCAGGGAGGAGGCGGGTCCATATGGGATTAATGTAAGGTAAAAATAAAGATTAGGGGCAGCCCCCTGTCGTAGTGCCCATATGTAGTGCCCCCGTGTGCCACAGGAGATAACCCTTATGCAGGCCTCCAGTAGTGCCCCCAGTAGTGATCCCCCCTATGCAGTGCCCCTTGTGCCCCCAGTAGTAAGCCCCTTATATAGTGCCCCCAGTAGTGGTCCCCCTGTTCAGTGCCCCTTGTGCCCCCAATAGTAAGCCCCTTATATAGTGCCCCCAATAGTGGTACTCCCTATGCAGTGCCCCCAGTAGCAGTCCACCCCCCCATGCAGTGCCCCCAATAGTGGTGGTAACCCTTATGCAATGTCCCTTAAATAGTGGCCCCAGTTGTAGTCTCCCCCCTATGCAGTACTCCCAGTATTGCCCTTTATATAGAGCACCCAGCAGTGGTCCCTCGCAGTGCCCCTAGTAGTAGTCCCCTCCCCCCTATGCAGTGCCCCTAGTAGTAGTCCCCTCCCCTTGTAGTGCCCCCAGTAGTAGCCCCCCCCTTGTAGTGCCCCCAGTAGTAGTAGTCCCCACTTGTAGTTCCCCCAGTAGTAGTAGTCCCCCCCTGGTAGTGCCCCCATAGTAATCCCCCCCTGGTAGTGCCCCTAGTAGTCCCCCCCCAGTAGAGAGGGACTTAATAAAAAAAACAAAAAAAAAACACTTACCTGAAACTCCCGCTCCTGGTCCCGACGCTTCCACCGGCTCCTCTGGCCGCTTTGCATTATGGGAGAGACGCCGTCATGATGACGGCTCTCCCATTACCCACTGCGGGAGCCGGAAGATGGCTCCCGCAGTGGGAGCAGCGGCAGCCGATGAGAGTCTGACAGACTCTCAGCGGCTGCTGATTACAGCAAACACACAGCTGCCGGCTTCGGCGGCTGTGTGTTTGTGCTGTGTAGCGCTGACCGAACTCCGTCCGGTCAGCGCTACACACGCGGTGCAGTCTGTGTCACAGTGACACAGACTGCCCGCGGCCCGCATGACGCTGCGGCCCGGGGGGCACATGGCACCCTGCCCCCCGGCCCAGCCCGCCACTGGTTGGACAGACCCCCAGGCTTATGAGGTAGACCATTCTGTGTCTTAAGGGCCTAAGAACCAGTGACTAGTAGAGCTTTTATAGACATCAGCAAAATGTTTCTGAAAACTGTGCTGAAATGCTGACAATTATCACTTTATACTCCCGAATTACGTTCCTATATGTGACTTCGCCGTCATCCATTAATACAAACTGGACTTAAGATGTTCTGCTCCAGCCGCAGCGGTGCTTGTAGAACCTGTTGACATCTACTGAACATGTGTCTTCTCTTTCCTTACAGACAGTACTACTGCAGGACCCTGGCGAGGATCCTGGTGATGTCCTGCGTTGCTGGAGGACCAGAGAGAGGACGTTTACCTTTAGTGAGGTGTTTGATCAAGCAGCTACCCAGGTGATTATAATCCTGAGATCAGTGGCATCACAAGGGGGTTGCGGAGGGTGTGATCCACACCCCGGTGTCACCCGCTGAGGGTGACACCTTGGCTCCTGGCACTGAGGGAGCCGACCATCACTGCACACAGGTACCTCCTGCACCCTCCACGCCCCCCCAAGTAATAGGCATGAGGGATTGGGCCACAAGGCCACGACCTCTGCTCACAAGGCCACGCCCCTGCCTGCATGGCTATGCCCCCTTTTTAGCAGCAGACGCCGCTGCCTGAGATATTTATAATGAATAATTAGAGTTAATAGTATATATAATACAGTACTCAGGAACATCTTATGAGTGGAGGGTTCCTGTGTGCAGTCTGTGAAAGGGTCCCTCCAAACCATTGTATGCGAGGTGTAGTCTCTGGTACTGTGCCAGAGCCTATTGCGCATGCATATATCTCCAAGAAAATGGTGCCACAAGATAGATTTCTTTTGAGGCGGCTGCATGGTAAGTACATTAATGGGTGTATGGAGTGCGGTGTGGGCCCCCCTGGACTCAGGTGCCCACACACCCCACACCCATTATACTTATGGTAGCGCTGCTCATGCTCAATCTTTTAAGGAAGTAAAGCATGAGAACAATTTTATCATTACATGTGAATGTAGCATCAGACATTAATGCCTGTACAGCTGTCATTTCTCCTTATTCAGTATAGAGCATGTTTTAAAAAATGTTTGCATGATTGCTTATGTAGCATCAATAAACGTGTCTCATTTCAGGAGCATGTTTATCAGTCCACAATGAAGAACCTAGTGGATGGTATCATTTTGGGGTACAATGCTGCCATATTTGCCTATGGCCCAACAGGTAAACTTAATGTATATAAGTGTAATTGTTTATATTGTATTTGTAAAAGTAGTGAGCAGGTGAAATGAGTGGTGGTAAAAACATGTGGACCATCTGTATTGTTAGTAATTGTGAGCTAGTAGTTTCCTTACGGGCTGTGCAATTATCCATGTGGTTCCAGAAAGTGATGCGTTAGGTGCATGGCAGCTTGTGGTTATCACTGCTTCTAAACTCTCACTGACAATGGAATAGGTGCACCCATCACCAAATGTGATAGGCAGCATTTTATGGATAAAACAAATATACAATAGTGCACAGTCTATCCATTCACTAACAAGCGGTGACATCCCTGAGAGAGTGAACTGATGAGCAGCATCCTGATGAATATTGGTTTAGTCTCATGATGTCTGTCACTGTTCATTACTGACATGACACATTGTATAATTACATATCTGCCATACTTTCTTGTAACGTCAGTGAGTGTATGCTTAAAACCTTTATATTTATTACAGGCACCGGGAAGACGTTTACAATGATGGGCAATGGTCATGAACCCGGAGTGATATTCCGCACTCTGAAAGATCTATATAAGACCATTGAGGAGCAGAGAGGGCAGAATAAATTCTCTGTTTCATTGTCCTATGCTGAGGTAAATATGTGAGGAATATATGCTTGGTTTATATTCTATGTGTCTTATTTAGAGCTGGATGGAACGCTGGAGGTTTCTACATAAGATATGCATTTACATACTGCACATGTACAGGCAGCGGGAAACATGCATTAGCCAAGTATATTGCAGCACATTTAGACATGATGCATAGGTAGATTTGGGGATGTACGTCTCTTGCCGGTGCTGTAGGGCCAGATGCAACTACACAGAGTGATGATGTAAATGACCCCTCTACATGTGCAATCAGGGGCATAACTACCATTCACCAGATGCCCTAGCAAAGTTTGAGGGGGACCACTACTCTGCTTAGAATTCCTTTCCTCATGATATACAGCATCTGGAGAACCACAAGTAACCCAAGTCCTTTCTAGAGAGTAAATGTGGATTACACACTTGTCGTGCTTGTATTGCAGAGAGCGATTATTCCTTCATTACATTTTCAGGTCTACAATGAAACCGTTCAGGATCTGCTAAGACCGTCCTCTGGATGTTTGACCCTTAGAGAGGATCCCTATGGCAACACCAGGATAGAAGGGATCGCTGAGTTCTTCCCCAGCAGCCCTGAAGAGGTAACTATCATTAGTCTTTGCTACCCTTATGTAGCATCCATGCTTCACCACTAGTTATCCCTGTCTATATTATTATTATCACCTTTTATTTATAAGGCACCACAAGGGTTCTGCAGCACTGAACAAGGGGGTACAAATAACAATGTTATATAAGTACAGACTAATTCAAACAGGTTTGCTGTCTGCAAAGAACCTATTAATGTGTGAATAAGAGGGCCCATGATTATGTGATCGCTGGTGTAGAGACCCCATTGTAGCTATAACACATGGGTGTAACTTTATGAGTTGTTTTGTGTAACCACAAGACTGTTGGTGCATCGATATTACTCTCTCTTTTTCAGGCTATCGCATTACTGATGAAAGGGAACAAGCGCCGCTCTAAGGCAGCCACAGCTGCCAATAAGAACTCATCCCGCTCCCATGCTGTGTTACAAGTCACTGTAAAGCAGATGAGCAGTGATGGAGTGTGCACCGGCAAGCTTTACATGGTAGACCTGGCGGGATCAGAGCGAGCATGCCAGGTATCACTTGTGATTTACATATCATTATAATTTCTTTGTATATCCCCTTGCAATGCCAAAGAGGTAGGGGCGATTTAAGAGAGAAGGGTGCCCGTGTACAGCCTCCTTTTGCGCCCCCTCCTCTCTACTGCGCATATGTGGGTCTTCGGGAAAATGGCACCCGTGCCTTATTCCCAGGGACATGTTTTCGGCACATTCACATGTCACCAGGTAAATGGTCACCACCATTTTCCCTGTGATTTTTGCAGTACTCTAAAGACTGCGGAAACGTAAGGATTAACTAAATATTGGTGCAGGGTGTGCGGTGTGGGCTCCTCTGGACTCAGGGGCCCGTGTGCACCGCACACCTTGCACGCATTTTAAATACGGCCCTGCAAATAGGTGAATATCGTTAGTTTGCTGTCCTGTTGCAGTGTTCATGCTCTACCACTAGTCGTCACTGTCTACTCTACAGAGAGAATATTTGTCATTCACATCAATCCCTTGCCCATTGCAGCTTATAGTCAAAATTCTCTAGCACACATACACACACACTCCCATACAGGGGTCCATTTTTTGGCCAGCTGCCAATTCACCTGCCATGATGAGTTTGGAGGAAATCAAAGCACCCAGAGCGAACCCACGGAATTACAAAGAGGAACATGCAATGTATTTTCAGGAATATAGAAGGTTACTAAAACTGCACTACGCTAAATGCTTTGGTTTTGGACCAGTGAGCACAGATAGTCCACCCAGAGCACGTCTGGGTGTGTGCGGCACCCTGTCAGCCAGACTCTAAGGCCGTGGGGTGGTACTAGTGGCCCATAGCTACTTACGGCCCTGCTCGCACAAAGTGAGGTGCATGGCGAGGCCAAAGCTGCTCTTGCATTGTGCAATGTAAATTATATTCATTATGTGTATAATTATCAGAGAGCTAAGTGGTCCTAGGGTAGTTCTTGTTCTGTATTCTGCGCTGGCATGAAAAGTACTATAAGCTCTTATCTTTCTTGTGAACCTTGTAGCTTGTTTTTGCATCTTTTTGTAGTGAAATTAGCTTGTTGTTAGTGGGTTATACCAGTGCCATTCATGTTTATAACTCTATTTTCTTGTGTTTGTAATACTCCCTAAGCGTGGCCTTTCTCCCTTTAGAGCAGTGATTCCCAATCTGTTACAGATTATGTAAATAGTTTAATCATAGTTTATGTGTTTGTACTACATCCACAACGTCACTGAAGCCAGATGTGTTCTCATAATCTTTTCTGTTTCTATGTCAGACTAAAAACAGTGGGCAAACTTTCAAAGAAAGTGGCTATATAAACCGCTCCCTGCTGGCCCTAAGGAATTGCATCATGGCGCTACGCAAGAGACCAGGCAGCCATATCAACTATCGGGACAGCAAATTGACCTGGCTGCTAAAGGTATGTTATTACTATGAGATTTCCTACACACATATGATGTCAGGGACAGTGATAATAGAGAAGGGCCCCCTGTGCAGTCTACATGCCAGCCTACCCCTTCTCTTGCAGGCACATGTGCTAATTAGGCTCTGGCACTGCACCCATGTCCATTGTCCCAGTGACTACATTGGTGATTACAGCAGCATTGACAGTGTGTTACATATAGGTTATTGGTGCAGGGTGTGCGGTGTGAGACCACTGGACATGTGCACCACATACCCTGCACCCATTATAGATATGGTATGTAGTTGAAATGCCAGCAGACGGGGCACCGGCTGCCCATTTACCGATGCCGGAATCCTGACTGGTGGAAAAATGGCGAACATACGGACAGAGGTAAGTAACACACTGTCCCGCACTGTCCCCGGAGATGGGGGAGTTAGGTTTAGGCACTTCCCGGCACGTTAGGGTGAGGCTGCTGGGAGGGGGGGGATAGGGTTAGGCACCCCCACCGGGAGGGTTAGGTTTAGGGTGCAGGAAGGGGAGGTTAGGGTTAGGCACTAAGGGGGAGGTTAGGGTTAGGCACCACTAAGGGAGGGTTAGGAGGGGAGAGGGTTAGGGATAGCATACTTACTACCCATGTCGGGATCTTGACTGTGTGGGGTTCCGGCATCGGGATTTGAACCAGCAGCTATTGAGCTGCCGGTATTTTATACCCATCCCATAGATACACCCATGACTGATGAATAAGTAGCATTAGTCACTTAGATATTTTTTTGGGATACAAGCATCTAGGATTATGAATGGGAGTTTTCAAACAGGGCCATTAAGAGACTTTGGGTCTGATTCAGAGCCGGACGCTATTTGCGCTCGCTCGTTCAGAAAAAGGAGCCGACTATTTAAATTGAGCGCTCGCTCTTTGCGGTCTGTTGATGCCTCTATGTCTGAGCAAGCGAGCAAACGAAACATGCGCTCGCTATTTTGTAAAGACGCCCCCTGGCCGTTCGCATCATACGTCAGCTCCGCTATTTATTTGATTAATCGAGTACATCGAAAGGCGTCTGAACTGCTCGCAGTGCTTGTGGTTGGATTTTCCTACCGCAATCATGCTAACAGTTCAGGCTAAGAAACAACCAAGTGACGTGGTCGATAACGCTGCTTTGTTAATTATGCACACCCTTAAAACGCCCGTTTTGACCGTTTGGCATGCCTGCGTTCGGATCTCCACTCCCCGTTTTCAAGCACCTTCCCGTTACCACCCACAAACACCTCATCCTGTCACTCAAATTAGCAGGCACTCGCTATTTTGCGAGCGCTCGATTTCCGACCGCACTGACTGGTTGGTGCATGCGCATTATGACTCATTCGCATGCGCAGATGAGCGAACATCGCTCGTAGCGAACGAGCGGCCGCTTACGAGCAGCTCTGAATCAGGCCCTTTATGCCCTGGTGCTAAAGGGGTGTGTGGTTCCCTTTAAAAATGCTAAGGCCCTGGGTAAAAGGGGAGTGGCTATAGCATCCATGCCAGAACCTCAGTCATCAGGAATATTGCTCCTAATGGAGCGTACACACGGTCAGATTTGTCAGACTTGTCAGATTTGTCAGATGAACGACTGAACGATTAAACGATTTGAACGATTTGGACGATTTGACCAAAGTTTTGAACGATTTGAACGATTGAACGATTTTTGACTGCATTAAAATGAATGGAATCATCCAAGTCTGACTGCAAACCCATCAGATGTCAGATATCGTTATCTGACAAACGGGAACGCGCATCGTTGATCGTCCATCGTTCAGGCATGTCAGATATGAACGATTTTCCATCAGTTATGAACGACTGAACGATTTTTAAATCGTTATCGTCCATATCTGAAGAAAAAATCTGATCGTGTGTATGCACCATTACACCTTGTTGTGTTGTTTTATCTCACACATTGGCTGCAATCAATCATGATATTAGTAATTAGTGTAATCATTTGTTTCTCACAAACATAGTATAAAACAATAGTAGATCTTTAAATTGCTCAATACACTGTGTTAGGATCCCTCAGTGATCTCTCCTATAACCAGCTTTATCTATCACAGGGCGCACTGAGTGGCAGGAGCAGAATGGTGATGATCACACACATCAGCCCTGCGGATGCTGCCTATGAAGACTCTCGCAGCACACTCACCTATGGGAGCAAGGCCAAGCACATCAAAACACTGGTGAGTAGCCCCCAAGGGGTAGCGGCATATTTATCTATGTTATTGGATAAAACTGTGGTGGAACAAGGGATTTATTATTAAATAAAACAAACAAACATTAGGAACATTCAAAATCAGTTTTAGTAGAAGATTGGTTGGAAAGTGATCTTTGCCTTCTACTAAAATTCAGCTGCCAATTAAAATATGTTAAAAATATATACTACAGGCTCAATCAGTCATAAAAGCTACATATGTGGTATTACATGTCTATGTGAGGACACGTAGGTTACCCATCCATAGTCTCCTGTCTCCCTGCTTTCTCTGAGTGTGCCAGTGCCCAGTAACTAACTCTGTGCTGTTTACCCTTCCTCCTGCAGGTGGAGAGGAACCGTGTTTGTGCCCCCCACAAAATCCCTGAGGCTGCAAGAGAAGACAAAGTGCAGCTGAAAGACCCTCGTCCTCCAGGTATTCTTGTTTTTCTTAATGACAAAATCGAGGGGTTTATCATAGTTGTGCGCTAACAATCTGCATCACCTCTCATCATAGCAATACAGATTATAGTTACACCACAATTTACAGTGCTGGGAAGGTTGGGAGATATGTACATATGCTGGTCTTTACTGTTACAGGTTAGGCAAAGGAAGCGACTGACCCAGATTCAATAGGAACAAATAGGGGTTTACACTTCCAAACTATAATCCGTTAACTAACTGAAGCAAAACATATACCAGACATAGTATTAACTGTACTATTTCTGTATTCTTTTCCATAGAGCCAGCCCATAAGGACCATAAGGAAAAAGCCTCCAGTTCCAGTAACACTGTTCCTAAGAGACGCTCTGCGTACGTACTTTGTGCAAATATTATATGAACAATACTTAACAATGTGATTTATGGATATAAATGTAAAATAAAGAAAATTAATGTCATTTATAGATAAAAATAGATTATTATGAAGTATTTTTTTTTAGCTATCATTATTCAAATGTTAACCATATTACACACCATAATATCTAGCGATGGGTACATTATTATATTGTATTAACCTTAGCTATTGTTACATTCTCATGGAGTCCTTTAGGTGCAAATGTATCTGTTTTCTCTTTTTAGGGCTTCACTGCATAAATTGCCCCCCGTGGTCCCTATGTCAAGAGAACACCTGGAAGTACCTGAGGTTGTGATCCCTATGCCAAAAGAACACCTGGCAGTACCGGAGGTCATGGTTCCTATGCCAAGAGAACACCTGGCAGTACCGGAGGTTGTGGTCCCTATGCCAAGAGATCACCTGGCAGTACCGGAGGTTGTGGTCCCTATGCCAAGAGAACACCTGGCAGTACTGGAGGTTGTGGTCCCTATGCCAAGAGAACACCTTGCAGTACCGGAGGTTGTGGTCCCTATGCCAAGAGAACACCTGGCAGTACCAGAAGTTGTGGTCCCTATGCCAAGAAAACACCTGGCAGTACCTGAGGCCATGGTGACTATGCCAAGAGAACACCTGGCAGTACCTGAGGCCGTGGTCCCTATGCCAAGAAAACACCTCACAGTTCCTGATGGCATGGTCCATATGCCAAGAAAACACCTGGCAGTACCTGAGGCCGTGGTCCCTATGCCAAGAAAACACCTGGCAGTGCCTGAGACCATGGTCCCTTTGCCAAAAAAACACATGGCAGTACCTGAGGCCGTGGTCCCTTTGCCAAAAAAACACCTGGCAGTACCTGAGGCCGTGGTTCATAAGCCAAGAAAGCACCTGGCAGTACCTGAGGTAGGTGCTTTAAGTGTTATTGTGGCTACTTACACTTTCCTTATGTCCCAGTATTTATAGATCTCTTTGTCATACCAATGTAATGCTTATTACACTGACATTTGCATCTTCTATTACTCCTCAAGTGTCACAATTTCTACACAATATGGAGAAAGGAAAAATAGGTTTCTTGCAGTACAAATGGCCTTGCAGAAACATAGTCCATTATAGCTGTAAATGAAATAAAGAAAATTGGTAGTGGACAGGTCCATAAGATACACTAAATATATATAACTAAGAAATGGAAACAAAGGCATGAAAAACCTCCAGAGAAAACTAGTAAAACAGATATATTCCTATATAACATATCTTATCATTTATTGTAGTGTTTTAGAATAAAACTATTCTTATCATAAAATATTACCATTTATTTATTTTTAATTTCTACTGCCCTTGAGGATATGAGAGTAGTTACCCTTCCCACCTTCTCCCCATATTCTTACCCTCTTCCTGTCAGACATAGGGGGAGATGTATCAAACCTTGGCGACATAAATAGGAGAGAGATAAAGTACCAACCAATCAGATTCTAAAAATTGCAAACACAGCCTATAACATGACAGTTAGAAGCTGATTGGTTGGTACTTTATCTCTCTCCGAGGCTTGATACGTATCCCTCATAACCTCCCTTCTTAAACATTCTCACCATGTAAATTTTAATAACTTTACCTGGAAAATATATAAATATATATATATATATAGTTTTACATAAAAAAAATTAAACTGTGATTGTTTAAGCTTTATCATTATATACTCTTATACTCTTTGTTTCACCTCTTTGGGGACTACTCCACCATTGTATCCTGGTCATTCTTGTTACTAATCCATATTCACCTTTCTCCCTGTGTACTCTTGAGTGTGCCAGTGTCAGTGACTCTCTGCTGTCCACCCTTCCTCCTGCAGGTGATGGCGCACCATGTGAGTCTAGCCCACAAGATCCCTGAGGGCGCCAGAAAAATCAATGTTCAGTTAAGACTTCTGGCAGTACCTGAGGTTATGGTCCCTAAGCCAAGAAAACACCTGGCAGTACCTGAGGCCATGGTTCCCATGCCTAGAAAACACCTGGCAGTACCTGAGGCCATGGTTCCTATGCCTAGAAAACACCTGGCAGTACCTGAGGCCGTGGTTCCTATGCCTAGAAAACACCTGGCAGTACTTGAGGCCGTGGTTCCTATGCCTAGAAAACACCTACCTGAGGCCGTGGCTCCTATGCCAAGAAAACACCTGGCATTACCTGAGGCCGTGGCTCCTATGCCTAGAAAACACCTGGCAGTACCTGAGGCCGTGGTTCCTATGCCTAGAAAACACCTGGCAGTACTTGAGGCCGTGGTTCCTATGCCTAGAAAACACCTACCTGAGGCCGTGGTTCCTATGCCTCGAAAACACCTGGCAGTACCTGAGGTAAGTGCTTTCAGCATAGGCTTTTTACAGAAGAGGGGGCCCATGTGTGGTCTCTGTTTGGGCCCCCTCTTCTCTCTCCGGTGGCCAGCAGCGCTCATCACTGCACCTGTAGACCCCGGGCACTAGAGTGTGCGCAGGTCACCGGAAAAATGTTGCGCCCGCCAATTTCCCCATGATTCCCCTAGTGCACATGTGTAAAGTGCCAGCAAAATAGCCATGGTGGCCATATTTCAGGTGTTTTGTCCAGCACTACAGCCTGACACGGGACTTTGGAGGGGTAAGTTTTAAAGCATATGGCTGCAGGGTGTGAAACTGTGATTGTTTATACTTTATCATTATATACTATTTGTTCCACCTCTTTGGGAAATACTCCACCATTGTATCCTGGTCACTCTTGTTACTACTCCATATTCTCCTGTCTCCCTGTGTACTCTAAGGGTGCCAGTGTCAGTGACTCTCTGCTGTCCACCCTTCCTCCTGCAGGTGATGGCGCACCATGTAAGTCTGGCCCACAAGATCCCTGAGGGTGCCAGAAAAATCAATGTTCAGCTGAGACTCCTGACAGTACCTGAGGTTGTGGTTTCTAAGCCAAGAAAATACCTGGCAGTACCTGAGGCCATGGTTCCTATGCCTAGAAAACACCTGGCAGTACCTGAGGTAAGTGCTTTCAGCAGGGGCATGTCTTGAGAGGAGGGGGCCCCTGTGTGGCCTCTGTCTGGGCCCCCTCCTCTCTCTCTCTGGCGGCCAGCAGCACTCAGCGCTGCACCAGTAGACTCCGGGCACTAGAGTGTGTGCAGGTCACCGGAAAAATGTTGCGCTCGCCATTTCCCCGTGATTCCCCTAGTGTGCATGCATAAAATGCCGGGATAATAGCCATGGTGGCAATGTTTCAGGTGTTTTGTGGAGCGCTACAGCCTGATACGGGACTTCAGAGGGGTAAGTATTAAAGCATATGGGTGTGAAACTGATTGTTTAAGCTTTATCATTATATACTCTTTGTTCCATCTCTTTGGGGAATACTCCATCATGTATCCTAGTCACTCTTGTTACTACTCCATATTCTCTTGTCTCCCTGTGTACTCTGAGTGTGCCAGTGTCAGTGACTCTCTGTTGTCCACCCTTCCTCCTGCAGGTGAAGGCGCACCATGTGAGTCTGGCCCACAAGATCCCTGAGGGCGGAAGAAAAATCAATGCTCAGCTGAGACTCGTCCTCCAGGTATTTTTCTACCATGCAAATAAAAGTTACAGGGTTCAGTTTATCATAGTTGTGGACTAACAATCTGCATCACAGCTTATCACAGCCATACAAATTGTAGTTGCCCCAAAAGTTACCATGCGTGGACGGTTGGGAAGTGTGTACATATGCTGGTCTTTACAACTGTCCATAATTTTATCTATGGTACATTTTGTCACCATAAAAAAAAAACCTTCACTGATTAAGTGGTTAATAGAAAATATATTTTCAAACAAGTAAAAAAAAAAAAGGCTGCCTTGGGGTATGCTGTAATGGAATAGTGTCTATTGCACAGGACTAGATTGCAGATTAGGCAAAGGAAGGGTCTGACCTGGGAACAAAAGGAACTAATAGTGGTTTATACTTACAAACTATAATCCATTGACTAACTGAAGCAAAACATGCCAGACACAATAATAACTGTAATATTTCTGTATTCTATTCCTTAGGACCGGACTGGAAGGACAACAGGCTCAGTTCCAGGGACATTGTGCTTATGAGATGCACGTATGTGCTTTGTGCAGATATCACATGAACAATATGTAACAATGTGATTTATGGATAGAAATTTAACATAGTGAAAATAGTGTAATTTATAGATATGAATAGAATATTTTATCTAATTCTATTTAAATGTTAATCATATACCATTATATATTGTTGTGGATCCCATTCATATACTAATCTTACCTATTTTGCATCTTAGTAACATGTACCATATTACATTTTACTTAAAATATCACTATAATATATTTATTTTTCTGTATAATAATATAAAATAACTGATGAGTATAGAATGATAAGGACAATGTCCCACTGAAGTGAATCAGCCTAGGAATGTTATATAATTGATGTTCTCATGGAGTCATTTAGGTACAATGGTGTCTGTTATCTCTTTTTAGGGGTGCGCTGCATAAATTACCCCCCCGTGGTCCCTATGCCAAGAAAACACTTGGCAGTACCTGAGGTAAGTACTTTCAGTGTTATTGTGGCTACTTATTTTTTCCTAATGGCCTAGTATTTATACATCTCTTTGTCATAACAATGTCATTTTTTTTTTTTAATCGTAGTCTATTGGTTTTCTGAAAAAAGAACATGGGGTACAAAAAAAGGGGAAAAGGTAAACAATAAGGGTGGGGGGTACAGGCACAAGATAGAATGATATAAACCATGAGCGCCATTAGTCACAACCAGAATAAAGATAAATAATAATAATAATAATAATAAAAAAAACCAGACAAGAAAAGACGGATTTGCATTATTACTATACAGGGCAATGAAAAGGCGAGGAATTGAGGACAGGGGAGCTCGACAGCTCTAACATCCTTGAGGTCAGGAAGCCTCTGTAGAATACACAATTTGGAGAAAGGAAAAGTAAGTTTCTTGTAATTGAAATAACCTTGCAGGAACATTATTCATTATAATTGTAAATTAAATAAAAATAATAAAACTAAGAAATGTGAACATAAGCATAAAGATCCTCCAGATAAACCTGTAAAAACAGATAAATTCCAAAAATATATAATATATCTAGTCATTCATTATAATTTTTGAGAATTAAGTCATCCTTGTAGTAAAATATACTCCTTTATTTCTATATAATTAATATTGCCCATGTTACCCTTCCTATCTCCTCCCCATATACTTACCCTCTTCATGTCACCTTGTGCCACCACTTCAATATTTCCCTTTTGAATATAAGCTTTCACGAGCAGGGCCCTCTTTCTTTATGACTAATTTGCTAAAAAGAGTTCATTCTGGTGAATACTAGGCAGGATGGAATCCTTTCTGGTAAAAAAAAAAACAGACCTATGATATATATATATATATATATATATATATAGTGTAGAAAGTGATAGCAGCGGCACTCCTTAGTAATAAATCAATAAACAGATGAAGTTCTAAACTTCTTTACTTCAACGTTTCAATCTTTTGGATTTTCGTCAGGAAGATAACAAACAAACATAAACACACTTACCTAAATAACATACAGAGTCCACCCCGAGTGCGATCGTCTCCGTCCATCTGAGAGGGCGTCTGACGTCATCGCGCAGCACCACGCAGCCCACGTGACGTCCAGAGCTCCGCTCACTATGGCAACCCAGAGAAACAAAATTATTAAGTGAAGAACCTTCACCAAGTTATATACAAAAGGATCTATCAAAACAATATTTCCGATGTGGGTGACATATCCAGACAATGTAAAATTAATATAGATGTATATATCAAGCAGAATAAATATATATCTATAAAATCGCTATTACAATATAGTTGGGGTCTCTAAAACAAAGTGGAGAGACCTTAAAGATGAAGTAGCAAAAATATTAAATAACAAGATTAGTCAAAGCAGGCTAACGATACTGTCTCATTGAGACCATGGGGCTGCAGAGTATTAAGGCGGTAAATCCAATAGGCCTCCCTTTGTAACAATTTACAATAAGATATATATTTATTCTGCTTGATATATACATCTATATTAATTTTACATTGTCTGGATATGTCACCCACATCGGAAATATTGTTTTGATAGATCCTTTTGTATATAACTTGGTGAAGGTTCTTCACTTAATAATTTTGTTTCTCTGGGTTGCCATAGTGAGCGGAGCTCTGGACGTCACGTGGGCTGCGTGGTGCTGCGCGATGACGTCAGACGCCCTCTCAGATGGACGGAGACGATCGCACTCGGGGTGGACTCTGTATGTTATTTAGGTAAGTGTGTTTATGTTTGTTTGTTATCTTCCTGACGAAAATCCAAAAGATTGAAACGTTGAAGTAAAGAAGTTTAGAACTTCATCTGTTTATTGATTTATTACTAAGGAGTGCCGCTGCTATCACTTTCTACACTACAGTTTTTTGTTACTTGCGGAGGGCACCCGAAAATCACTGACTGAGGAGGAGTGCCAAGCTTTATGCCATTTGTTATATATATATATATATATATATGTAAAATAAATATATATTTCAGGTCCACTCCTCAACAGTTAAGTCTTCCACATGCCTCACTGATAAAACTCTGCAGCGAGAGTTGAAGAAAGGCCCCACATCCCTCACAGCTTTCACTGGCTGCATGATGCCCAGACACGGCCCTTTTATTTAAAACATTTCAGTCACATAAATATTTTGGATCTTTATTTCTCCATAACTAACTATATTAGCATGTGTATTGCAGTGTATTGCACTGGGGCTCTGCACTCACCATAATAACAATAATAATAATAATAATAATAATAATAATAAACAGTGGGGTTTTGGTTCATAAATTGATCAATGCATTAAGCCACTTTACTGCAAGTCCCTACTCTATTGCTCAGAATTATAACATGGAACTAGCCATCACATTAGTGTTAAACTCAGGGTATGCTATCAAGGTTTAAAGCTCACAGTTATTCCCCTTTTCCACCAAAATTTCGGGTCCGACCCGGAGTTGGAACAGGGTTCCTATCCGGATAAGACCCAGAATTTAGCCGGCGCCGACTCGGGATATTCCCGAATCGCCGCCGCTCACACTGCAGTCGGGTCTGCATAGACCCGGCTTTTCTGGCGTGAAAGTGGACGCTTGGAGATGACGTCATCTCCAAGCGCCACTGCAGCCGGACCAATCGGCCGGCATGCAGCTCACTCCAGGTCATCAAGACCCGGAGTGCGCCGTACACTTGACCCGGCGATCCAACCCTCACCCCTTTTACACCACGGAGCTGCCCGGGTTAACCCTGCAATAACCCGGGTTTTAGCTCCGGTGTAAAAGGGGTATAACTTTGCTTTTGAACATGAGACAGTCACCAAGCACACCTGTTGCAAAGCACCTAGGAAAACAGCTGACACAAGTTAGATTAAACAGGTTAAAAGGGGTGCATGAGAAAATGTGATCACAAAAATGATTAATTATATAAATGAATCAAATAAACAAAAAGCACTAATCCACGGCACTCACCATTCCTAGATTTGGGGTGCAACATGGTATGTGACCACTTTATTTAAATAGAAATCACTGGGGCTCTGCATTCATACACTAATATCTGCTTTTATATAAATATATGTATATATATATATATATATATATATATAAAATTATATATACACACATGTGTGTAGCAATTGGACCGGCACTCCATTAGTTAAGCACAGCAGCCGGGGTGCAAGCTCCGTTTATGGCAGGCAGAGGCAAGTCATAATCACAACAGGGAAATAATCGGTGCAGCACTCCACGGACTTCACAACAACGATAGAAAATCGTGCAACGTCTCAGATTTATTTAAATCTTTCGACGAAAGATTTCAATAAATCTGAAACGTTGCATGATTTTCTATCGTTGTTGTGAAGTCCGTGGAGTGCTGCACCGATTATTTCCCTATATATATATGTGTGTGTGTGTGTATATAAATATATGAGTATATATATATATATATATATATATATATATATATAAATTGAGATCTTAGGGCCTGATTCAGACCCACTCGCGAGCGGCTGTCCGCTCGCAAGTGGGTCGATGGTCTGCACTGAGCATGCGCACGACGGAGGGAGCTCCGTCGTGCGCATGCGCCAGACGCGACGAGCGAAGGACTTTCCTTCGCTCGTTGTGTCTGATCAAAGGGGGCGTGCTGTCGATGTTGATTGACAGCACGCCCCCTTTGGTGGGCGTGCCTCCCTGACGGGGGCGTTCCCAAGGGAACGCCTACCGTCAGAAGCCGGCCCACTGACATCACTAGTGATGTCAGTAGGAGTGATTTTGGCTCTGATAGAGCCAAAATCACTCCGGCCCTTGCGGTTGAAAACCTCAACCGCAGGCTCCGGCTCGCAGTTTCGATGGTCGCGATGGTCAAGACCATCGCGGCCATCAAACTGCACACTTGTATAGGCTGTGGGTGGTGACCCACAGCTATACGAGCGTCCAGGAGGACGCTCCATTTTTATGGAGGGCGGCCCTCATTCAGAGCGTGCGCTCTGCTCAGAGCGTACGGCTCTGAATGAGGGCCTTAGTGTATGAACAAAAATTCTTCAGTACATGCAGGTGTAGTTATATAATATGTAAATGAGTACACCATATCCACATTGGGGTTTAATGAACAGTTTTATACAGCAAGGTCTATTAAGGATAGTGTGCCTGATTCAGAGCCAGATGCTCTGACAGAGCGCTCGCTCTGAATCAGGGACGGCCTTCTTGTTTTTTAGAGCGACGTCCTGCCCGCTCGCATAGCTGTGGGTGATCAGCTATGCGAGTGGCCAGGTGGGTGGGAAGATGGTCGCGATGGTCAAGACCATCGCGACCATCGGGCTTGCGACGAGACCCTTGTGGTAGGGTCTCGTTGCCGCAAGCCCCAGTGAGATTTCGGCTCTCACAGAGCCGAAATCTCTCCCACTGACATCACTCGTGATGTCAGTGGGGCCGCCCCCAAACGGAGGCGTTCACATGGGAACACTTCCGTTTGGGCAGCCACTCCCCAGGCCTGCCCACCAAAGGGGGCGTGCTGTCACTCAACATCGAAAGCACGCCCCCTTTGGTACGAGACCCGGAGCGACGGTTTGCCCGTCGCTATCCGGGTCTCACGCATGCGCACGACGGAGCCAGCTCAGTCGTGCGCATGCGCATAGCGCTCGCGAGTGGGTCTGAATCAGGCCCTCTGTCCCAAATACTCATGAGAACCTCCAGATGCCATCATTAGTGTATAGTGGCTAGTGTATAGCCATCATTAGTGTATAGTGGTTAGTGTATAGCCATCATTAGTGTATAGTGGCTAGTGTATAGCCATCATTAGTGTATAGTGGCTAGTGTATAGCCATCATTAGTGTATAGTGGCTAGTGTATAGCCATCATTAGTGTATAGTGGCTAGTGTATAGTCATCATTAGTGTATAGTGGCTAGTGTATAGCCATCATTAGTGTATAGTGGCTAGTGTATAGCCATCATTAGTGTATAGTGGCTAGTGTATAGCCATCATTAGTGTATAGTGGCTAGTGTATAGCCATCATTATTGTATAGTGGCTTGTGTATCAATGCCTGTTTCCCTATAGATTGTAAGCTTGCAAGCAGGGCCCTCTTACCTCTATGTCTGTCTGTCATTACCCTGTTTTGTTCTATCAATGTTTCCAATTGTAAAGCGCAACGGAATATGCTGCGCTATATAAGAAACTGTTAATAAATAATAAATAAAATAAATAAATAGTGTATAGCCATCATTAGTGTATAGTGGCTAGTGTATAGCCATCATTAGTGTATAGTGGCTAGTGTAGGATTGGATGACAAATTAAAAAGATTTTTCTGTGATTCCTTATACTGTATAACACAATCCCATTAGATTACAATTTAAGAGATGGGGTTAAAAAAGTATTCTTTGGGGAATTGTATTCTGGTTACAATTTTCCCTTTCATTGCTGTTATTTTTAGAGTATTCTCACTATTGTTAAAACATAAATTTTTAATTCTTCTAATGAATTGATGATCTGAAACTTTAATTGAACTCCCTTTAGATCAAGATTACAGCTCGTTGTAGCGCACGTTCTGTCATCCATCTGAAATGTGCCCCTAGAAGGTGACGAAAAGATCCGCTTGGGCTGAGGCTGTCATCTTGCTGCATTGTCCACTAACACCATTGGCCACCTATTAAATAAACATCTTACCAATTACATAAACATCATTTGTGATTTTTTTTTTTTAAATCCAATAATTTATTATTTTTTTCTTTTGAATATACAAATAAAAAAACATTGCATTAATAAAACATTACAAACAATACAATGTACTAAAAACAATAAAACAAAATAAAAAAAATACAAAATTACATACGTGTGGTTTCTCTTTTTGATATTCAAATAACACTGTATATTACCAATATTCCTCCGCATACAGATCAAACCAGTATATATGGTAATCTTACAACTGTAAACATAAGTATGACATCAAATATAGCACCGCACATATTTTATTGTGCTTTTTTTTTTTTTCCTTGAATCTACACGCTAGGAAGGAGAAGGGTCCATCACCCCCGACCAATTATACGGAGAATCTAGCCATCTATCCCATACATTATAGTACTTTTGTATTATATTTCTAGCGGTATAGATGTATTTTTTGTGTGTAGCAACCACATCTACCAGAGATATCCAAGCTTCCAGATTTGGCTCATTATTTGCCATCCAATCCCTTGCTATACACACTTTGGCAAGCGTGCAAAGGTTATTAATATAGCGAATAGCAGGCTTGTCAATTGCGTCCTCATTTATTACAGCCAATATGCATGCTGCAGGGATAAGAATATCCTGAGGTATACCCGTAGCAACAATAACTCTGAATACTCTTTGCAAAAAGGAGTTTACTATAGGACATGGACATAACAAATGCCAAAAAGTACCCTCAGACGAATTGCATGTGGGACACTTTGAGTCCGTCCTTCCCCCTATTCTCAGTAACCTGACGGGTGTCATATATATATGTAATATGAAGTATTGTATCTGCTGGTATCTTACAGACATAGTGGAAAGGCGAGGACTGATAAAAGCTGCATTCAAGTCATCCTCCGCCAACACACCAACGTCGTTTTCCCATTGTTGTTTTATGGATACTAAATCAGACTCATGATGCTTGTTCAGTAAGTTAGAGTAGATCACAGAGATGAAGCGATTAAGACTAATAGATTGTAATAAGGTTTTAATAGGAGAGTCCTGTATAGTCAAAGGAGCTGCAGAAAATTGGGCATTAATAGCATGTCTGAGCTGAAGGTATCGAAAGAAAAAATGATTGGGGGCTAGTTGTAGTTGATGAAAGGACTTTAGAACTCCTGCCTGAAATATTTGTCCCAAAGATATTACATCCCACTGGCCCCAGGCTTCTCTTGGATGGCCGAGAGCTTCTTAAGGCTATTGGCATGTGCTAGCGGAGTATCTGGATCTACGCCTTCCACCTGCAGTATACGTGAGACAATCCTCCAAATATTGATGGCCTGCTTAATTAAGGGCATGTTGACTATGTGTATATTATCGCTCAAAAGCAGACACAGGGGCGATAAACCTGTCTTGGACTGAGCCAATATGAGGGCCAGTAAGGATTCAGCATTTGTATCCTTTAACCATTCCCATATATGTGATAGTTGTGCGGCATAATAATATAATTTGAAAAGGGGTAGCGCCAAGCCACCACAGTCTCGAGATCTGGTTAGAGTGTCCAACTTGATCCTAACTCTTTTGTTAACCCAGAGTAATGAGGACAAAAGACCATCAATCTGTTTAAAAAATTTCTGAGGAATATATACCGGGGAATGATTCAAAATGTAGAGGATTTTTGGCTGGAGAACCATTTTGACTAAGTTTACCCTGCCCATAAAAGTTAGTGGCAATTTACCCCATATCGGGACACGGGACTTGAGATATTCAATCTGTGGCTGTACGTTCATTGATAAGTACTTTTGAGGTGTATTAGAGATCCAGATTCTCAAGTATTTAAATGAATCCACCCACTTTAGAGGAAGATTTAGGATAGGAACATTGGGGAGAGTTCCCTTGAATGGGAGGATACAGGATTTGTCCCAGTTAATTAACAATCCTGAGTATTTCCCAAATAAATCAATGATTTCTAGAGCCTTCGGCATAGAGGTCTCATAACGCGAGATAAAGAGCAGTATGTCGTCCGCATAAAGAGCAATTTTATCTACCCTTGAGCCTAGCTGAAAACCATAAATATTTGATTGAGCTCTAATCATACAAGCCAAAGGCTCAATAGCCATGGCAAATAAAATGAGTGACAGGGGACATCCTTGCCTTGTTCCCCTATATAGTGAAAATGATGCAGAAACAAAACCGTTTACCGACACTCTCGCCACAGGATCCATATATAATAGTTTTACCCACTTAATATATCCTTAAATACCAAATCGTTCCATGGTTTCCCAAAGATACAGCCACTCAACCGAATTGAATGCCTTAGCGGCATCTAGTGAGACAATAATGGAAGTTTGTGCATCTTCCCGTTTTATTTGTAAGTGTGTAAATAAACGGCGTAGATTGACTGCCGTGGACTTACCAGGCATAAAGCCTGTCTGGTCAGGATGTATCAGTTGGGTTATGACCTGATTAATCCTAGAGGCCAGTACTTTTGCTAGGATTTTTACACTGGGACGAGGAGAGATATAGGTCTATAAGAATCGGGCCTAGTAGTGTCTTTGTCTGGTTTAGGTAGGACAATTATTAATGCCTCAGACATAGATTTGGGCAATATATTATTTGTGTACAATTGATTAAAGAGCCCAAATAGTTGGGGTACAAGTATTTTACTGTGTTTTTTGTAAAACTCAGGCGGGATCCCATCTAACCCTGGGGCCTTACCAATAGAGGAAACGAGTTTAAGGCCACCTCGATTTCCTCTATTGTCTGGCGAGAGTGTCGGAAGTGAAATAACGGACAAAAATTCTCGCACCTCCGGTTGAGTATAAATCAATCTAGATTTGTATAATTGATGGTAGTACCGTACAAATTCCTCCGCTATCTCAGGAGTACGCACATATGCAACATTATCTGAACCAACTAATTTAACCACAGTGTTTGATGACTTCTGTTCTATTCGAGCCAGGTTAGCCAAATATGATCCAGGTCTATCACCTGATGCATAATGTTAATGCAAATTAAAAAGAATATTGGGCCTTGTCCATTAAGCAATCCTTCCTTAATTTTTGGGCAGCACACCATGCTCTTTTATTTGCCTCTGAACCATCAGAAATATAGGCTAATTCTAAAAATTTGCCGGATGCTTCCAGATCCAATTCATTTTTTTTATAGGAAGACTTTAATTTAGCAACTTTTTGAATTAAAGAACCTCTTAGAAATGACTTAAAGGTATCCCAGAGAACAGCAACAGAAGCAGTGCCACTATTTAATTAAAAAAATTCTTTCCATTCAGCTTCTAACTCCGGCCCAGGTCCCATGCGTGACAACCAGAACTGGTTGAATTTCCAAAATTGTTGACCGCGATGTCCCTCCATGTCCAGACTGACTGACAATGGGGAGTGGTCGGATACCCCTAGTCTCATACATTATCTTAAGTATTCTCAGCAATAAGCATGTAGTAACTAATGCCATATCTATCCTGGAGAACTTTGAGTGTGGGTAAGAGAAACAAGAATATTGTTTCACATTAGGATATCTCATCCTCCAAGCATCTACCAATCCCATTCCCCGGACCATACTTGAAAAACCAGTTCCCCTCCCCTGCGTATCTGGAGCCGACATTATATACCTGTCTAGCAATGGGTCTAGGATATTATTAAAATCCCCCAGGCCCCTGAAGCATACTGTTTCACCTGCCTGAACACTAATGATCTCTTGACCTTATCTTTTAAACTCCTCACGTTGCAAGCGAGAAGATTAACCTTTTGCAATGCCGTCATTTGATATATTTTGGAAAGTACCTAAACAGCCTTGGAAACATACAGAGGAAAATGTATACAATACCACACATAGCAGAAGAAAACCTTTACACAATAAAAAAAAAAAAAATATCCCATATCAATTGAGATTAGCCCTTCCCCTAGAACACCCACCACCCTGTATACCAAACCCAACCTAGGCATACCTATACCTGAACACCCTACCCCACTCTACTAAACTAAACTAGGCAATACAGTTATACTATTATTACCTTACTACCAACAAGATAAATTGAGCAAAATATATAATGGAAATAGAACAAAACACTCGGAGGCGTCCATACACGGAGTCGTCCCCCGGGAATAAACACACGTCTTTGAAAAATACTGTGTAGGATTGATCGATAACTAACCAGCGGAATCACATATATCAATCTACCAATACGAGATAAAAAAAAAAATCCCACCATTATTATTGGAATGAATGGATATATTACCCAGACATTATGAAATAACAGATATTATGAGTATATTCATAAATATATGGCGCCAACATCAGTAGGCCCCAATTTATATATTGTGACACAGTTAGGTTAGGGGGTCCCTCTCCTGGGTAGAGGACTCCTTCCTTACACACACACACAGCAGCAGGGAAGCAGCACACCAGTCTGGATGCAAGTACAAGCTGGTCGGCGCCAGTCTTTATTGTACAATGTCAGAAACATAAAGAAAACATAAATATAAATCCTAGCCCTGTCGGGGCACTAACTTCACAGGTAGTTCCCTCACTACCAGAACCTGGCAGGGCCTAATGCCCTCGCCAGCAACAAAAGCACAGCACAACACTCACAGTTAGGTATCCAAGTGTCTCTGAGCAAACTCCCTGTCTGCTCTCCCAGGTGAGACAATCAGCCCTCAACACACTAGGCCTATATTGGCCACCCTCAGGTGGGAACCCAATCAAGCCTGTTACCAGGCTGCGAGAACCAAAACCTGGAGTGGCCGTGGGTGGAGCCCTCCCTCTCCTCTCACCCACAACCCCCAGGTCCCAAACCGGCTTTTCAAAAAGCCGAAACTCAAGCCTGCTACACTGCAGACTTTCTCCTGGGGGTTTAAAACACAAAAGACAGGAATCTGGGACAAATGTACCTGCCACAGACCACTTTACCAGTGATCCTATCACAATATATATATACTTCGTCTATTCAAACAATTAAAGCACTAAAGCACAAACTTTATAAACTATAACAAGATGTAAAAAACATTTGCCATATGTTAACAGCTGGCTGATGTAGCGCCAGACATCAATCATTAGCCATTGCATCCCTGGCGGGTCTGCGACGGTCCAGCCAAAGCGCTGCCTCCCTCGGAGTTGTAAAAAATTTGGTTTCCCCATCAGCAACTACACAGAGTTTAAATGGGTATAACATGGCATATGAAATATTGAGGTCCCGTAGGCGCCGTTTTATCGGTAGAAATTGGGTCCTGTCCTTTTGTATTTCCATAGCGGAATCCGGAAACACTGAAATACGAGTCCTTTTCCATTGCAAAGGACCACTAGTGCGGGCCAAGCTGAGGACAGAGTCCCGGTCACGATAGTACAGGAACTTTGCTATTAGAGTATGCTGTGGCGCCCCAGGCGGCAAGGGTCTAGACAGCACCCTGTGAGCTCTCTCAATCTTAAAATAGGATGAGAAAGAAGTAGAACCAAACGTGTCAGACAGCCATTTTTCCAGGAATTTTTCAGGATTGGGACCCTCCTTCTCTGGTAATCCCACGAATCGGACATTATTGCGCCTCAGGCGTCCTTCCATGTCAGACATTTTCCTCTGTATAGAAAGAAGCTGTGAGCCCATAGAGTCAACTTTGACACTCAAAGGTGTTATCTTATCCTCCAGGGTTGAAGTGCGGGTTTCCACCTCGCCAACTCTCTCACGCACACACTGCAGGTCATGGTGTATAATTGAGAGATGTGAATGCACTTTTCCAATTTTTTCTGACAGTCTAGTCTCACAGGCCGTCACCGCCTTGAGAACGCATTGAAGCGCAGCGTCTGACGGCTCAACCAAGGCCACTGATTCTGCTGGAGATGTAGGAGGGGAGTTATCACCCCATGCAGTAGAAGTGGATTGAGCAGGAGGTGTTCTGGAGAATTTTTCTAGCTTCGCAGCAGCAGAATGTTTCCCCAACATGAGAGTATATATGAGAGGGTCTAGCCGTATATTACTGTATAGGGCTAAAAATAGTAGTGTAGAGGAAGATAGATAAAGAGTCACTCTTTCTATATTGATGATACAGGTGGGAATTATATTAAGAACAGCAGTTGTCAGGCGATATGATGGATAAGAGGCTGGCCCCTCCTATGTAATTCAGTGTGAGTGAGAAAGCACTGCCTTGTGTCATAAGCATCCAGACTGAGCCCACTTTCAAGGTCAGTAGAGGCTACTCTCATCATCAGCAGCTCAGGGAGATCACTTGCCTTACTGCCTCTCTGTCGCCAGCCGCCAGGAAGAAACACCCACAGTCACATACAAGCCGCCACCGGGACTCTGCACATGCAGGGAAGATGGCGCCGGCAGGTCACGTGGACAGGCCCCGTCCACCTCAAACTCCTCTAGCCGGGTAAGTACGCGCCCGCAGCCGCGACCAAGCTGCTCTCCATGGCAAGTAGTGTGTCCGCCGGCCAGTCACCGCTATGAATTCCCAGTGGAGCCGAGAGGATTAGTACAATGGTTATTTTTGGTCCGGAGAGCGCACCTAAATGTGTGCTATTACATGCTCTCCGTTTGTGATTTTAATGGTTTGAATTCATTACATTTCACAATTGAATTTTACTGTATCCTTATTACTGTATTCTTTTCATAAGGTTTATGTTTGGTCAGTACCCGTAGAATGATGATAAGACCTTTAGAACTTGAGGTCTTCACCCTTCGCAAGATGCCTTTCCCTTAAAGCAAGATGGGCTTAAGCCCTGGCGATTGTACGGTCTTCATTTCCCACCCAACAAATACACTAATATATAGTAGGTTTTTTGGACTGTGAGAGGAAGACGAGGCACCTGGAGGAAACTATACAAACATAGGTAGAACATATAAACCACACACACATATAGAGCCCTTTCAAAGTATAACCCATGACCCCAGCGCTGTGAGGCAGTAGAGCTAACCACTATATTCATGAGAAGGCAGTTAAATTATCAGTAACAAGTAACATCAAAGAGGCACTTCTCCCTGGTAACTACACAGACTGAATTAGCATTAATATGGACCGTGTACGTCAATTACGTGCAAAAATTACAGAGGCATCTGTAATGGTAGATTCCAGCGAGGACAAATTAATATTGTGTGAAGACGATGATGTATACATCACCAAAGATTATACCATCACCCAAGTCTATATTGTCGAAGCTGGATAATTAGCTGAGACAGAATCAGTTTAAAAATGAGATTGGAATGACGCCATCTTGCGAATGGCCACAAGACACCATTTTAGAAAATGAGATCTGCACGACGCCATCTTGCGAATGGCCACCCAGCGCCATTTTAGAGAATTCACACTTAAGTACATACGGCGATGCTATTATTAGCATCATGTGATCGCATATTTCACCATACCCCAAACACACATTAAAAATACGCACATTAGCGAATGCATAATACCCCGTATATGGATGCTGTTTATTAGCTTCATGCGTACGCATCTTTCCCCAGTTAAAAGTCCTCACTACATACATCTAATTAGCGTCTTTTCCCAAACCCCTCATACTTACTGATGCTGATGATGGAAGTTTCTTGTTGATGCCGGTAATTGGTCCCAGTGTGCGTGCGTATGTATAACTGTGCCTTGGGTCTGTATGATTTCTTTGCGCTAAATTGTCTTTAGATCACAGCGTGTAACCTACTGTTTTTATGTTGAATAATAACCTTTGTGCGTTGGAAACACATTTCTCAAAGTCTGAAGGCATTTATTTACTGTTTGACTGCGTACGCAAATAGCGTCAATTCTAGATGGTATAGGCAGGTTTTAGAAGGTATAGGCAGGAGCATATAGAGGTTTAAATCCAGTATCCTTAGTTGGGGGCTCGCAGGTTAATCTCGCAACCGGTCTGTAACACTCGGTATCGAACTCACAGCAAAAGGGTGGAGGCGCCTGGCAGGAGAACGCATTGTGCGTTCGGAATCTGTTACCACCATTATTGCTGAGAGTGTGCTACCAGTTACTGTGACTTTAGGAGCGCTGATTAAGAATCCAGGGACGGGAGAGGAAAAAATTTGTGTTCCTTCGTCGATCGGTTGTTTTTCTGTTTTATTTTGTGTGTTGAAAAGGGGGTGTCGCATTGTTGCGTACGCAGCTGAGTTGTATTATTGCATACGCAGCGAAGTCGCATTTTTGCGTATGCAGCTAAGTTGTAATATAACTTAAGAGTCATATTACAGTTGTGTAGTAGTCGCATTATTGTGTATTCGACTAGTCGCACAATAGCGTATACGTATTTCCGGTCTTGCTGCCACGTTTTAAACAAAGCCGTTGAGATTACATTATCAATTGTTACCAATAACTGGGTTAACATGTATTTTTCTGCGCAGGAAAAAAGTGTGTAACTGTGAGTATTTGTTTGGGTGTAACACGGGTCTTAAATGTTAAGGGTATTGTATGATCCTTAAGGGCTAGGTGCAGGAGTTAGCCTAGCTGCTCGGTAGTAGCTACCATTCTATACACATCAGCAGGTGTACATGTTGTCTTTGTTGTAGGGACCGGCTCTCAGTGTGATTGCAGTGTTTAGTAATTAGGTTGGGTTACTTGAGCATTGTAATTGAGCCGCACTGGAAACGTGATTGTAAACTGAGAGATAATAGGTGAGTGGGAGCATCTAGAAATAACTTCCATAGGTGAGTGGGAGCATCTAGAAATTTCTTCCATAGGTGAGTGGGAGCATCTAGAAATAACTTCCATAGGTGAGTGGGAGCATCTAGAAATTTCTCCCAGGATGGGGGCCAAGCAAACGGTAGAGATGTTAAATGATTTGCTGTTGTTGGATGCACCGCTTGGGTGGGCACGACATATTATGCATATTAAGTACGGTGCCAATGCAACCAGGTATTGTGATTTATGGTTTAATATGACGAGGAAGCGTGTTAGGCCGTTTCCTAGAATTGGTAGCTTTGATAAGGAGATATTGAACAATGTTCGAGCTCACATCTGTTTGGTGCATTCTCGAGTGAAAAAGATAAAATATAACGAATGTTTAAAATTATGGCAGCATGAAGGGGATGCATGGCTTAAAGTTGTGCAAGCGACGCCAACTAGCATTGCGAACGCATTACCATTATCATTACCATTATCACCCGCAGCGCTAAATTACAATGCATGCGTGCCGCGAAATGGCGCGCACGTGCAGCAAGGTAGTGTTGAGGAAGGTATTGGCAGTGGTTCACGCGCACCACCACCGCCCTATGCGGATGGGGGTGCAGGTACAGTTATTGAAAAAAACCCATAAAAATGTAACAAGTAATTTGTACCCTCTCTTAAGTAACCATAAGGAAAATGTTTATGATGAGGATGATGAGCCTATTGTCATGTCTGTCATTTCAAACCTCCAGCCAGGTAATAAGGTCAAAAGTAGCAGTGCGGCCGGTCTGCATCCCATCTGGACAATAACTGTTCCGAATGGGAATGCAGATGCGAATGGAGTAGTGCCCACAAGGGAAGTAGTAATGCATTGTCCTTGGACAAGAGGTGAGCTAAATTCCATAATGAATGATTTCCCCGATCCCAAAAAGGAATTAGCCAAATGTCAAAGATTTTTGAGAAATTTAGGTAGTTCTCATGAGCCAACCAACAAAGATTGTCGAGTGGTGTTAAGGGCCTGTCTACCACGCAATATCGATGTGACAAAATTTATCACGGATTGTGAATTTAATGGAGATGTTCCCTTAACAGACGGAGTCAATCAAGGTAACATTTCCCGCATTGTAACTCAATTGGGTGTATATTTTCCAGTAGTAGTTAACTGGAACAAAATCTTCACCATAAAACAAAATGAGAGTGAATCTGCAGATTATTGTGACCGGGCTCTGCAGGCTATCACCCAGTACTCTGGGTTAGAAGATATTAAAGATAGCACTCACCACAGGGGAATGATTGTCACTGTACTCATGGATGGTCTTAAAGAGAACCTAAAGACCCGGGTTCAGACCTCACAGCCTGGCTGGAGGGGAGTCACTGTAGACACCCTCATAGAATCTGCAATTGAACATGACAAGAACATCTCTAAAAAGAGAGAGACCCAGAGCGAGAAACTAATGGCTGTTAGTATTCAAGCTCTAGAAGGAATAACAGTAATATCACAGCCAGCAGACCCACCTGCACCCACACCTGCACCTGAACAGTTACACATCCTCACTAATCCCACACCACCGCAAACGCAGCCCTACCCCACTTATCACACACAGCCACAATTACCATACTATCCACAAACCCCATATCTCCCACCATATCCTCTCCCTCAATATCCTTACCCATACCCTCACCTTTTCCCCACTGCTCAACCCACACAATAACTTTATCACCCACCCCGCTCACAAAAATGATTTAACTGCAACCAAGTGGGACACCTAAGTAAGCAGTGCAAAGTGAAGAGGGTAGGACCCCCTAACCAGGGAAGTACCTAGATATCCCCATAAAGGATCTCAATGGTCAGGTCATACCTATGGTCTACAGATAGACAGGTTGATGGGAAGTACCAGGGAAAAACCAGTAATGGTAATTAATGTAA
This sequence comes from Taudactylus pleione, assembly GCA_031769625.1. NCBI lineage: Eukaryota > Metazoa > Chordata > Amphibia > Anura > Myobatrachidae > Taudactylus > Taudactylus pleione. The sequence goes on from JAUIMM010000065.1 coordinate 36,274,342, forward strand.
CTAAAACCCCAATTTCTGTTCTGCTTTCTTCCCTGTATCATAACACCCTGACTGTCAGTATCTCTTTGCTTTCACATAGGGGGAGGTGTACACCACACATGGACACAAGTGTCCCATGGGTTTATAGACAACCCCAGTATCTTCTCCCAGGCCTTATACAACTGTTTACAATCTTTTCAACCTGCCAATGGATCTGTTCTGATACAATATGTGGACAATTTATTGTTGTGCCCTGTTTTATTTATGCCATGTTTAAATTATACTAAACTGTTGTGCTTCATCTCTCCCACACAGGACACAAGATTGCTAAGGACAAATTGCAGCCATGCCAGGCTAAGGTCAAGTACTTGGGAAACTGTCCAAACCTAGGGGCTAAGACACTACCTAGAGCAGTAGCTATTAATAACAGGGTTTAATTGTACAGAAGGTTGTATGCAGATACGGTATCAGTAGAGTATAGGGATACTCATTTCACAGGTGATGTCTTTAAAAACAAACATGTGTAAGTTGGTGGGTACTAATAATATGAAGATCACTACAGACTGTCTCTTTTTCTTTTTTTATCTGTCCTCCTTTGAGATACTGTTTGACAGGCAGCCTCATGTGGAAATATGATAATGAGGTTACTGTGCAGTATCTTACGAAGATGAGTAAGAACAACTGAAATTGAAAATTTTATTTTCTAACATGTCTGATGCAAACTGTCAAGAAAGGGTGGAACTGTCAAACCTGGAGAATTTGTTATGATCTGAATTTCTTTACGCTCAGGTTGTTTGACTGATTGTTGGGAAGGCCCATATCAGGTGTTGCTGACGAATACCACATCTTTGAAGGTGGCCGAGAGAGATACCTGGGTCCATTCCACTCACTGCAAAAAGGTCAACCAACCGGTGGAGAAACAAGGTGGAGACAAGGCTGATAACGTGGACCTGTCGATCGCGAGCTTGTTCCGGGAGGATTAACAGGTTGTAGTGAGATACCTGAGCTAAAGAAATTTGCAGGTCCGTGGTGCGGCGATGGGCTGGTCTGCTGTGTTCACTTTCATATTCTCTTCCAGAGTTTCCATTATCCTGGTTGTTCGGGGATACCTGGTTTCTGTGAAACTGAAATTGAAAGTGTTATTTTCTAACATGTCTGATGCAAACTGTCATGAAAGGGTGGAACTGTCAAACCTGGAAAATTTGTTATGATCTGAATTTCTTTACGCTCAGGTTGTTTGACTGATTGTTGGGAAGGCCTGTATCAGGTGTTGCTGACAAATACCACATCTTTGAAGGTGGCCGAGAGAGATACCTGGGTCCATTCCATTCACTGCAAAAAGGTCAACCAACCGGTGGAGAAACAAGGCGGAGACAAGGCTGATAACATGGACCTGTCGATCGCGAGCTTGTTCCGGGAGGATTAAAAGGTTGTAGTGAGATACCTGAGCTAAAGAAATTTTCAGGTCCGCGCTGCTGCGATGGACTGGTCTGCTGTGCTCATTTTCATATTCTCTTCCAGAGTTTCCATCATCCTGGTTTGTTCGGGGATACCTGGTTTCTGTGACGGGGAGATGGGAGCTGATGGAGTGGAGTCAAGAGGAGGAGTGCTATGCCAATCAGGGGAGTGTCTGACCAATCTTAGTACTGTAACTGTTAAAAGATATGACCCTCACACATGTTGAAATGCTTGGTACTCATAAAAACACACCATCACCATATCTTCACACACAGTATGAACACAGAGGCAAAATAAATATGATCCCTGGTGATGTGCATATGTCACGTCTGAGACTGGAGAAGAGGACGTGGTGGGCCTAATTTGGGGAAAGAAGCGGAGACAAGGGGCCTGGATGTACGTTCTCCTCATCCACAGGTCTTGAGTGTTGGCGTGACCTGGGCAAAGGTGCGGAGTCTAACCCACAGGATGGTGTTCGCCAGTGACCCCCCCAATTGGGATATGGGCTTAGCTGCACCCCGTGAGCAGGTCGCGGTCCTTTGACCAGGTACCCAAGCCCTGCAGGGATAGAGACACTACACCCGTAGCCCAGCGAGGATATGCCTGCTTAGGCACCAAACAGTCCCTTAAAACACTGTATAGAAAACACCTTGACATGAGGATCAAATGTCAATAAGGATTTCAAGTGGGAAGCAACTCACGGTTACTTGAGACGTCACCAGAGATAGAAGGCACACGGGTAGAGGTGGTATACGTTGTAGCACGGATGTACACTGGAGATGTAAGGCACACAGGTGGGGATGGTAACACTGCTGCACGGGTATTCACCAGAGATGTATAGGCACACAGGTAAAGGTGGGTACACTGCTGCACGGGTATTCACCAAAGACGTAAAGGCACACAGGTAAAGGTGGTAACACTGCTGCACGGGTATTCACCAGAGATGTATAGGCACACAGATAAAGGTGGTGACACTGCTGCTGTACGGGTGAATAGGAACCTGGACCGGGAACTCACTAAAGCACGCTAGGAGACAACCGTTGTTCAGGCAATTTCCCATAACCTGTGGAACAGTTTTATACCCAGGGGAACCCTTAGACAGGTGCACAGCATCAGCTGAAAACGGGCCTATCAGGGAGAAGGGTCCAGTCACATGGGCCATTTGTCATGGCGGCGCCCATGTCCGGATTTGCGATGCCGGACACCAGCCCTCCAGGAAGCCACAGCATGTGGGGAGAATACTCAGCTTCTCCCCCGCCGTCGCGCAGGCCGACTGACCACCCAGGATGAGAGGGGAAGCCGGTGGTGCGGTAAGCGGATGCCGATCCCCGGCTGAGCCCTGACAGCATAAAGCCACTCAGTTAATTAGTGAGACAACTGGCTTTCAAGTTTTAGTAGCATTGGCTCCCACCAGGATCGCTTGGGGTACACTAAATTTTAGATATATCCAAGATCTTGCTAAATTGATAGATAATATCACAGAGATGTATCATGACACCTTCAGGTATACAGGTAGGGAATTGCAAGCGTACAAGAAAGAACTGGTGCAACACAGACTAGTGTTAAATTACTTAACAGCTGTCACTGGAGGGTACTGCGTAACTTTGGCCACCCAATTTGGAGTGAAGTGTTGCACTTATGTCACGAATGATACCAGCGACCCCAAGGGGTTGATAGACCGAAAGATGGATGAAATTCTGCAGCTAAAATGGGAATTTTCGAAAGAACCATAATGCTTCAGTGGCTGAAGTAGAGGAGAAGGTAGAGGAATGGGTTTCATGGTTGAACCCAGGGAAATGGTTCTCAGGTCTAGGAGAGTGGGTCCAGGAAATGATCGCAAGCATAGGTAAACTCCTGATCCTCATACTGGTTGTCATCATAGTAATTGGCATATGAGCCAGGTGTGTTCCTACTGTGTTGAAGTGTGGAAAGTGTAAAGATAAGGTAAACCGGAAGAACGAAATAATGATGGTGGTTAGCAATGACAATATGAATACTGAGGTAAATGTAGAACTGCATTACAACCCTGAACTAGGAAATACCATCATATAATGTATTATATTTAGACATGCACAAAATGTATTATTAAAATGTTATTTTAAAACACCTCAAATAATATAAGTCCCTAATCCCCCTCAAGACTTCTTTTATAGGATAGGTGCATCCCCACACCTTTCCCATGATCTTCCAAGATCCGTGGTGTGCGTATAATGGTAGTTTTATGTCCCCTCTTAGAGACCCATTATTGATGGATTAAGAACCACCTTGAGCCATCCCATACTATAACATTAAAATGATATGTCCTAATGTAAGCCTAAATTAAATATAAGATCAGTGTATGATAGCATGTTGGTTGCTATCAAAGGGTGGACTGTCGAAGCTGGATAATTGGCTGAGACAGAATCAGTTTAAAAATGAGATTGGAATGACGCCATCTTGCGAATGGCCACAAGACACCATTTTAGAAAATGAGATCTGCACGACGCCATCTTGCGAATGGCCGCCCAGCGCCATTTTAGAGAAACTCACACTTAAGTACATACGGCGATGCTATTATTAGCATCAAGCGATCGCATATTTCACCATACCCCATACACACATTAAAAATATGCACATTAGCGAATGCATAATACCCAGCGTACGGACGCTGTTTATTAGCTTCATGCGTACGCATCTTTCCCCAGTTAAAAGTCCTCACTACATACATCTAACTAGCGTCTTTTCCCAAACCCCTCATACTTACACACTGCACACTCACATAAAAGGTTCCATAGTTTCAAAGTGTAATATTCAAAGGTTATTCATTTATTACTAATGTTGTGAAATAAAGACTATTTTATTATCTAAGGTTTAGTACATGATAAGTAAACCGTGTTTAGTGTTGTACTGATCTACTCTGTCTCAACAGCTTTCCGGTATCATCGGTGAGAAGATCGCAACATGCATTCTCAACTTATGGACTGTAGAGAGTTAAAACACTAAAATGTACTTTGTAATGTTAGCAGCTTAGATTTGCATGCGGCGGAAAAAAGGAGACAAAAGGCTGTCGGAGGCTGACCTGTGTCCATTTGAATCAACCTGTTAAATGTCCTGTAACAGATGCACGCGCACTGGGAACCAATGGAACCATGCCAAACTTTTCTATTGTGTTGCTTATCCCTGTAAGGGTATAAATATGCGTACCGACTCCAATCTGGAGTCTTCTTGCCAATGCAGATGATGGAGGTTTCTTGTTGATGCCGGTAACTGGTCCCAGTGTGCGTGCGTATGTATAACTGTACCTTGGGTCTGTATGATTTCTTTGCGCTAAATTGTCTTTAGATCACAGCGTGTAACCTACTGTGTTTATGTTGAATAACCTTTGTGCGTTGGAAGCACATTTCTCAAAGTCTGAAGGCATTTATTTACTGTATGACTGCGTACGCAAATAGCGTCAATTCTAGAAGGTATAGGCAGGTTTTAGAAGGTATAGGCAGGATTTGGAAGGTATAGCCAGGAGCTTATAGAGGTTTAAATCCAGTATCCTTAATATCGTCATCCCATCCTGTGTTGTGTGTAAGTTACAGCTGCGCTCCCTGTTAGATTGGGGATTCATTGTCCACTTTAGTGGATGTGAGCTCCATTTTAGTCAGTATCATCATCACCACACCCCCTACACATCTTCTGACCTGGGCTACAGGAGGAGCAGCTGCACTCTGGAATATGGTTGCATGGATTTGCCCCTCTGCCTCACTGAAATTAAGGTAGAGGGGCCATGGGTAAGGACTGGGAGTAGGGTCACTATAATCAGAGAATGCAGTTTTAGCTGCTTTATTCCATTTTTTAAACCATATCCTCTATTTTCACCTTTGAAAATGTTTATGCAAAACTCAGCATGCATGCCATGGCTAATGCACACACACACACACACACACACACACACACACACACACACACACACACACACACACACACACACACACACACACACACACACACACACACATTGATTGATTGAATTAATTTTTTGGGGGCACTTGGGAGGGAGAGCACCCGAACGAGGCAGCAGTCTCTTAATAAATATCACAGGCATCAGCCCTGCGCAGCTACGTTGCTAGTGATAAGTGTGGCTAACGCACACACACACAAAACACATTCATGATTGATTTTGATTGATTGAATTAATTTTTGGGGGGCACTTGGGAGGGAGAGCATCCAAATGAGGCAGAAGCCTCTTGATAAATGACACAGGCATCACCTCCTGCGCAGCTACGTTGCTAGTGATAAGTGTGACTAACACTCACACACACACAAAAACCACATTGATTGATTGATTCATTTTGATTGAATTAATTTTTTGGGGGCACTTGGGAGGGAGAGCACTCGAACGAGGCAGCAGTCCCTTGATAAATTAGACACAGACAGCACAGCACCCCTGCGCACCTACTTTGCTGATAAGTGTGGCTAATATGCACACACAATTTAAAAAAAAATGTTTTTTCATACTGGGGGGAGCACCCCTCAACGAGGCAGCAGCCCCTTGATAAATGAGACACAGGCAGCACAGCACCCCTGCGCACCTACGTTGCCGATAAGTGTGGCTAACACGCACACACAAAAAATATTTTTTATTTTTTTCACACGGGGGGGAGGAGGGAGTGGGGCACCCCTGAATGAGGCAGCAGCCCCTTGATAAATGACACAGGCAACACCTCTAGTGCAACTATGTTGCGGATAAGTGTGGATAACACGCACACATACAGGAAAAAAAATAATTTTATTCTAATTTTTTGGGGGCCCCTGATTTAGGCAGCAGCCCTTTGATAAATGACACAGGCAGTGCACTTGCGCACCTATGTTGCTGATAATAAGTGTGGCTAATGCACACACAGAAATAAAAAATATATATTTTTCTTTTTTTCACACTGGGGGTGAAGAGCACCCGTGATAAAGAGCACACCTGATGGACAATACAGCAGAACAGCCAACCAGCCCTTATGGACAACAGCCAGCCAGCCCCTATAGACTACAGCCAGCCAGCCCCTATGGACAGGACAACAGCCAGCCAGGACTAAAATGGCGCTCACATCCACTAAAGTGGACAATGAATCCCCAATCTAGCAGGGAGCGCAGCTGTAATTTATACACAACACAGGATGGGATGATGATATAGGCTTGGGAGATGGTATAATCTGGGGTGATGTATACATCATCTTCTTCACACAATATTCATTTGTCCCTGCTGGAATCCACCATTACAGGTGCCTCTGTAATTTATGCACGTAAAGGTCTTTCTCGTAGAATTTGTAGTTCATTTTGATGGACATCATCTTTTCCACATTTTGGAGAAGTTGTCTCAGGCTGATCACTGACAAACTCTTTCTGAGTATACACTGGAAGGTGAGCAGCTCAAGTAAAGCAAAGGCAGTTTTGTGTAAGGGCCTCCAAATAGCCTCTTTTTCCTGTCAATAGTTATTTACATCTCTTCAGATTTGTGTCAGTTGGGAACAAAAAACAATGGCCCTCATTCAGAGCCATACACTCTGAGCAGAGCGCACGCTCTGAATGAGGGCCGCCCTCCATAAAAATGGAGCGTCCTCCTGGACGCTCGTATAGCTGTGGGTCACCACCCACAGCCTATACGAGCGTGCAGTTTGATGGCCGCGATGGTCGTGACCATCGCGACCATCGAAACTGCGAGCCGGAACCTGCGGTTGAGGTTTTCAACCGCAAGCCCCGGAGTGATTTTGGCTCTATCAGAGCCAAAATCACTCCCACTGACATCACTAGTGATGTCAGTGGGCCGGCTTCTGACGGGAGGCGTTCCCGTGGGAACGCCCCCGTCAGGGAGGCACGCCCCCGGCACGCCCACCAAAGGGGGCGTGCTGTCAATCAACATCGACAGCACGCCCCCTTTGATCAGACACAACGAGCGAAGGACTTTCCTTCGCTCATCGCGTCTGGCGCATGCGCACGACGGAGCTCCCTCCGTCGTGCGCATGCTCAGTGCAGACCATCGACCCACTTGCGAGCGGACAGCCGCTTGCGAGTGGGTCTGAATCAGGGCCAATGTCTTCATCCCTTCTGGGATGAAAATCTACTCCCATCAGCAGTCATGGTGCTCAAAGATTCTGAAGAAAGACACAACGTAAGGCCTTAAATCAGGGTTAGCCAACCTCGGTCCTCGAGAGCTACAAACAGTTCACGTTTTCCAGACCACTTAGATGGTGCACAGGTGTTTTCATTGCTCAGAAACACATTTGAAAAGATCCACAGGTGGAGTTAATTATTACACTTGTGATTCTGTGAGGAGACCTGGAAAACATGCACTGTTGGTAGCTCTCGAGGACCAGGGTTGGCTCTTCCTGCCTTAAATCATAAATCTTACGCTTGTCCACATATCTGTGCTGGTTAAGTGGCACTTTGAGGCCACTAACTAACTATGTTTTTTTAATGTCCCTGTACAGGTTGGGAAATGTTCAATGTGGCAGCTTTGCAAAGGATTATTTTACAGTCAATTGTTTTGGAAAGCAGTCTTCCTGGTACTCTTCTGGGATGAAAATCCACTCCTAGCAGCTGAAGTTGGCGCAGGATCTCAAGAAAGACTCAATGTAAGACCTTAAGGGGTAAATTTAATTTACTAAAGTGAGAGTTTTTAGAAGTGAGTTTTAGAAGTGATGTTGCTTGCCCATAGAAAATAATCAGATGCTAGCTATTATCTTCTAGAAAGTGCTATGTAAATTATGTTAAGTAGAATCTGATTGGTTGCTATGGGAAGCATCACTTCTAAAATGCACTTGTGAAAACTCTCTCTTTAGTAAATTAAATTTACCCCTTAATATCTTTGTGCTGGTTAAGTGGCAGTTTGGAGGCCACTAACTAACTGTGTTTTTTTAATGTCCCTGTACAGGTTGGGAAATGCTTTTTCATGTGGAATGCACTACTAGAAGTCTTCCTGATCCCTTTCTGGGATGAGAAAATCCACTCCCAGCAGCAGGCATGGCACTCAAGGATTCTTCTGGGGCAAGGACTGATGTGAATGAGTAATATATTTTTTTGTAAATCCCTCCTCCTCTCCCCTTCTCCCTCATAAATTTACTTCAGTATAAAAAATGAAATTAAATTTACTACCAAACCCTTCCTGTCCCTGCCTTCAACTACATACATACTCCAACTCCCTCAGGCCTCTCTTGAATAATAAAAACATTTGTTTCCTGATGTACCATGTTGGAAGTTGAACTGCCACATTTTTGTGCCGCCCACTGCTGCCTCATAGCTTAGTCAGCCAGCTAGCTTGGTGCAAATTTTGGGCCTAAACTGAATGAAAACAATATAGTGAGCTGTGAGGTGGTCAAAATTGACTGGAAACGAGTGTAAAGAAATGTTATTGAGGTTAATAATACTGTAGGAACAAAAACAGGCCCATTTTATGTGATTTTAGCTGTTTTTGTTATTTTCAAAGAAAAAATCCAGATCCAAAAACAAAAAAACAAAACACGGAGGTGAGGTTTTGCAAAACCAATCCAAATCCAAAACCAGGGGAGATCCAAAACCAAAACACGGGGGTCGGCGCACATCTCTAGCCTTAATAACAATACTGTGGCAGGCCATGCTTGGTTGCAAATTTCCACAGCAGCTGTAGGGTCACTCTTAATAAATGCACTATTGAATTTGTCAAAAGTGTTAGTAATGCATAGTTTTTCCCGGGTAGGGTGTTTAAAATAACAATCACAGACATATGATTTTTCTTAAGTTAGGAATTATTTATTATCGCTAAAAAACAAATATAATGTCAACAAATTAATAGTTCATAAGCAAACACAATAATACCCCTTTCAGACAGAGAAAAGAACCTGGTAATTTCCCGGCTCTAGCCGGGTCCACACAGGTTTTTTTTCTGTCTAAAAGGGTCAACATGGGATCAAATTCCCGGAACTTCGACCCAGGTATTTACCTGGGTTTTTCCTGGGTCTTACACAGGTTGGCGGCTGTCTGAAATGCTCCGACCCGGGTTTTTCAACTCCGGGCATAGTAATCAGCGCTTATTGGCTGAGATGGTGGTGCACAGGCTGATTGGCTGAGCGGCAGGGTCTCCCTGATTGGCTGAGTGGGCGAGCAATGGCGCTGGGGTCTGATATCACAATTTCTGCTGTTAAAGAGAGAGAGGCATGGCGCACTGGAAGGAAGAGGAGATCCCCGTGAACTGCTGGCAGTCAGAGGGGAGAAGGAGATCCACAAACAAATCAGTGGCACAGTGAAGGACACGGTAGTCTACACAAACATTGCTAAGATCCTTTCCTCAAGGGGTATTGTGCGGACTTGTGCGGTATTGAGCAGGTAGTGAACAAACTCAAAGCTCTACGAAAGTATTACAACAAAGTTCACAACCATAACAGGCGGAAAAGTGGTGCTGCTAGAATGGAATGGGTTTACTACGATCAGTGTAATGAAGTATTTGGCAATTCTGCACTGGTTAATCCCATTGCCATATCATCGTCCAGTTGTGCATCTTCACGAAGTGTTACCCCGAAAAACAGCCAAACTAGCCCACTGATGCCACCAATGATCTTTGATGACATCACAGAGATAAGTGACACCAATTCAATGGTTGCCATGGGGTTGCAGACACCAATAGAGTTGAGGCTGTTGCTGAGGCGAATGGAAGCAGTGAAGGGACACTAGCAGGGACACCGAGTGGGACACCAACTTCTGCACAGACCGATACCCTGACATTGCGTAGGAACAGTACTTTTTTTTAATGTATTATACACCCACTTCCTCAGACATAGAATCCAATTATTACGAATAACAACATTTGCCGGATTGACCTGTCATTATAGTATCACTATGCTGATAATACTATGCTGACATCCAAACTCATAATGTATCTGTTGCAGTGTGAAGGTACTATACAGGAGGGTGAAGGCCGCAAGCACATATATGCTGACATCACTGCTATTTGATTTGTAAATGTATTTATTCTTTACTTCTATTTCTAGTCTTTAAAGTACCTGAACGGAAGAAAATAACTTCCAAGATGGAGCTAGCAATGTGCACAATGACCAGAATCCTGGTCAATCAGCTGCAAGATTCCGATGTTGAATTCCAGGCACAGGAGGATGCCCGACTCCAGCGCTTCTTTGACAATGAAAGAGAGTTACAAAATTCCCTTGTCAGTCAACTTGTTGGTCTACACCAGGGGTCTTCAAACTTGGCCCTCCAGCTGCTGTGGAACTACACATCCCAGCATGCACTGCCACCTTTTTGATATAACAGCATGCTAAAACTATGTGCAATGCATGCTGGGATGTGTAGTTCCACAGCATCTGGAGGGCCAAGTTTGAAGACCCCTGGTCTACACGAACGAATTTCATGTGAAAACAGAGAGGCACAGATGTCCTTCCTTAACGGTCTGGTGTCTAGATTACACACTCTGCAACCTTATCTAATGTATCCTCCTCAGTACTCTAAGGGTCCTGTCAGAAATTACCAACAGCATAGCAGAGGCATACCGTTTATGCAAACCAATCCCTCCAATCCACCTCATATTACTCCACATGTCACAGTGCATAGTTATCCAGATGGCACAGGGAATAGTAATCCACATGTCACTGTACAGAGCAGTCCACATGCCAATACCAGTCCAGAGGGCACAGTGTATAGCACTCCACATGGCACTATGTATAATTGTCCAGAAGGCACAGGAAATACTAATCAATATGGCACTGTGCATACTTATGCAGATGGCACAGGGAATAATACTCCACATGGCACAGTGCATAGTTATCCAGATGGGCAGGGGATTAATACTCCACATGGCACAGTGCATACTTATTCAGATGGCACAGGGATTACTCCACATGGCACAGTGCATACTTATTCAGATGGCACTAATCATAACAGTCCACTTAGCACTATTGTCAGCACTGCCTACAGACAGTTGTAGACTTGTTTTCTGTTTTTCATGTTTGCAGCCCAGTTTTTAATTGTTTTATTTTAGAGCTGCTTTTTTTGTCAATCATGTGTATCCTGCACTTAACATACCTGTCAAGAGCTCAGGCCAATGTGTGGCCTTTACCTGAGCTACATGTATATATGGGGGTGTACGTAATGTAAAATGTACACACATTACGCCTTCTATTTGCAGATTTTGTCTACAGAGCCAAAGAAGAAGTTATGTCTTGTTTCCTACTTTTGTTGTCATTTATGTGTATCCTGCACTTAACAGGCCTATCTAGAGCTTTTGGCTATGTGTGGCCACGATATTACCACATCTACATATATGTTTTTACTATCAGGGGCAGTTCAAAAGGTGGCCCTGCAGCACAGTTCTAATAGTTGGGGTGCCTCCATAATCCATAACTTGCAGACGCATGTTGTGATCTCCTTGCCGATGGAACCAGAGATCTGCAAATAAAATGTGGTTTAGAATAGCACCAAACACGATGTGGCTACTACATACTAAACCTTAGATATGAAATAAATGTGTTTTATATCATTATACAATAACGAATAAACCTTCTAATATTAGCCTTTATACTAAGGAACCTTTTAGGAAATTTGTGTATGTGTTTGTATAAGATAATCTTGCGTAAAGTTGCTAATATGTGTGGTGCGTTTATGTGTAGAGTGCTTATGATAAAGTCTATGGGCCTGATTCAGACCCACTCGCGAGCGGCTGTCCGCTCGCAAGTGGGTCAATGTTATGCACTGAGCATGCGCACGACGGAGGGAGCTCCGTCGTGCGCATGCGCCAGACGCGACGAGCGAAGGAAAGTCCTTCGCTCGTTGTGTCCGATCAAAGGGGGCGTGCTGTCAATGTTGATTGACAGCACGCCCCCTTTGGTGGGCGTGCCGGGGGCGTGCCTCCCTGACGGGGGCGTTCCCACGGGAACGCCTCCCGTCAGAAGCCGGCCCACTGACATCACTAGTGATGTCAGTGGGAGTGATTTTGGCTCTGATAGAGCCAAAATCACTCCGGAGCTTGCGGTTGAAAACCTCAACCGCAGGCTCCGGCTCGCAATTTCGATGGTCGCGATGGTCTCGACCATCGCGGCCATCACAAAGCACGCTCGTATAGCCTGTGGGTGGTGACCCACAGCTATACGAGCGTCCAGGAGGACGCTCCATGAAAATGGAGCCCGGCCCTCATTCAGAGCGTGCGCTCTGCTCAGAGCGTACGGCTCTGAATGAGGGCCTATGTGTGTGTGTGTGTTATGCAATTGAGTGTATTTATGATGGATTAATATTTATTTTTTATCCCTTTCTAACATATTTTAAAACTACAGTGCAAAGTGTTACAAGCAGCTAGGTTCACTTTCAAGCAGAGTAGAGACCCCCAGCTGACTGCCGTTGCCACTTCATCTGATAGCTAATTCAAAGGTTTTCCTCTGCCTATTTAGAATACACTTGTCAGTACTTCTTAAGCAAACCTCCGACCATTGTTTCTAACTTCTCATTCAAACAAATTCAATTGTGCATATCAGTGTCTGGGTTATATTTCAATTGCCACAGCCATACTTGTCTGTATGTGGGGCTTCTCAATTTATATGTAAAACACTCACAGTATCCTGGTGTATATATTTTTTAATTACTTTTCTCAGACATGTATACAGAAGCTGTTTCTCATTACTAAGTAAACCCTGCATGAATATTGTGTTTGTCAGTGTGAGAGTGTTGTACATTATTCGCTATTTAGTGTTGTGCGAATGGTGCGTCATGGATTGTACCAACATAAATCGGACAGCGGACGACCAAATAGTCCAATAACAGTTGAATTGCGGTCGCATGCAATTATTCAACTTCAACACCTCCTATGTGAACGATTATGTTCTGAGGTCCTGATTCAGAGATGTACGTTCATCCAAACGCACATCTCCAATTGTTAGGGGACTATGCCTGTGCAGAACCCTCCAAGCCGCAGCACAATTGACAGGCTGTGGTGTTTGGGGAGCAGAGCAGGGGCCTGGCTGGTCACCATTCCTGTCATCCCCGTTTTCTGGTAGAGACGAGGCCAGGATCTGTGTCGGCGAATGCAATTTCCTGGCCTCTTCAGTGACCAACACCCGGTCAGGCTAAGGGAGCTGACTAAAGGAGCAACCATCACGACCATCTGTCTCAATGGTTGCGATGGTGCTTGCATGGTGCACCTCCTTCTTCTTTTGCATTAAGATGGACAGAAATGCAAAGCTGCTTGTGTGTGGCTCTGCAATTCCGTCCATCTCTGAATGAGGCCCTGAGTTCGCTAACACTTCATTGGCACGTCTGTTACATTCCCATAACATGCCCATAAGATGGACCATCTCTGTGTGTCACCTCCCAGTCACTGCCCAGATATACAGGATTGTACTACACAGTTGAGTATTTTTTTTCTACTGTGAATACATCTAAGTGACAATGCACATGCATACAGACAGGGGAGTTTTATGAGAGGAGGGGGCCCGTGTGCAGTCTCCATCACGGGCCCCCTCCTCTCAGTCCGGCGGCAGGCAGCGCGCTGAGTGCAGGGTGGCAAGCGCCGCACTGATAGACTCTGGGCACTAAAGTGTGCCCAGAGTCTATAGCGCATGTGCAGGACACCGGGAAAATGGCTGTGGCCATGTACTGCGCGTGCGTAAAACAATGGGAAAATGGCCGCTGTGGCCATTTCCAGGAATTTTTACAGCGCTGACACCGGCGCGGATGTGGGACTTCAGAGAGGTAAGTATAATGTGGGTGCATCGCACACCCTGCACCCATTATAAATACGCCCCTGCATTCAGAGCTCTTGCACGTACTCTGATGGACAGGGCCGGCGCTAGGCTTTGCTGTGCCCAGTGCCATGCTACGTTGCCGCCCTTTCCCTCCTCCGCTCCCTCCTCCTGAGCGTATATCATCAAAATAATGCCAGGTGGGAGGGTGGGCTTTTCCTGCACCCGCTGGATACCATAGCCCGCCAAACGACAGACCGGCTAGCCCGTGCCTGGAGCCGCCGCTGCTGACGGAGCATCTGCACCTAGCATAGAGCTGGTGCAAGTTTCAATGGTGTGACTAAAGAAGCACCAACTGGTATTTCAGTGTCTAAAGTGGGCGTCTCAGTCATTGCACATTTAGACGCACCCCTACCAGGGTAGAGCCATACCCACCCAAGATCCAGCGACACCTTAGTTTTTCTATGGCCAAGTCCCCTGTCCCCTCGTCTAGAATTTTTGGTAGCTGTGCAAGAGCTCGGACAGGAGAGGAGCGTGCTTTGATGACTAATACCTCTTTTCCACCAAAAACCCAGGTCCGACCTGGGTTTTTGGACATGGTTCCAACCCTGGTCAGACCCAGGTCAGACCCATTTACATTGCACCTTTGATCTGGGTTACTCCCAGGCCAGCCCTGTTCACACTGAACTCAGGTCTGCCCTGCTAAACCTGTGATGTCATAAAAAGTGGGAGGTGAATGCCCCACAACCACCAATCAGCTCATTTTAGGCATGATCCAGGTCAGATAACCCGGGTTGCACCGTTTACACTGCACCATTACCTGGGTCCAACCCTGGTAGCTACCTGGGTTGGATTGCAGGGTCACTTGACCCAGGTTATTTTTCAGGGACCCTTTTACACTGAGCTGCGACCCGGGTAGACCCAGCAAAAACCCAGGTGTAAAAGGGGTATAATGTTTTTCTAGCTGATAGAGCGCTAGAGTTCAAAGTGCCTGTGCCTGCACAACCTAAAAAAATAAATAAAAACATTTATGCTAAACAACCTTGCCTGTGAGGTCAATTAATAGTTAGGGGTCAATCCAATATTCACACGATGTACTCGGAGGTGCGAGTCATCGCGACAATGGGCGCACTTGATGGCAGCCTGAATTTGCATTAAAAAGTGCACGCAGCCCCTTAGGGCTCTGAGCAAAATTATGCAAATTTGGGCTTGGGGTGCTCCGTGAGAGGTGTGAGATGCCGCGCCATTGCCGGCATTTTAACGCAGTGGCAACGGCAACTCGCACCCTTTGTAAGCAATTGGATTGACCCCTTCAGCTGCATACACACACGATTTTGTTACCAACGATTATCTGAACGATTTTCTGTCAGATTATCTGTCAGATTTTTTAAAGTGTAATGAATGATTTTTTTGTACTACAAACGATTTTTGCATATTCCCTTAATGAAAATCGTTGAGTAATACCCCTTTTACACCGGAGCTAAAACCCGGGTTATTGCAGGGTTAAACCGGGCAGCTCCTTGGTGTAAAAGGGGTGAAGGTTGGATCGCCGGGTCGAGTGACCCGGCAATCCAACCCAGGTAAATAGCAGGGTTTAACACTGCTGTGTGTAAGGCGCACTCCGGGTTTGATGACCTGGAGTGAGCCGCATGCCGGCCGATTGGTCCGGCTTCAGTGGTGCTTGGAGATGACGTCATCTGCAAGCATCCACTTTCACGCCAGAAAAGCCGTGTCTATGCAGACCCGACTGCGGTGTGAGCGGCGCCAACTCGGGAATATCCCGAGTCGGCGCCGGCTAAATTCCGGGTCTGATCCGAATAGGAACCCTGTTCCAACTCCGGGTCAGACCCGGAATTTTGGTGGAAAAGGGGTATTAGTCAGTCTGACTGAACTACAAACTACAAACATGAATGCGCATGAACGATAATCGTTCATCGTTTTAACTTAGAAAGTGAACGATTTTTTCGACGATTGAACGATATCGTTAACGATAATCGTTCAAAAAATCGTGTGTGTATGCACCTTTAGAATGCATTTCCGTTCTCACTGTGCAAAAGAAAGCAGCTTTGCAGAGTTAATAGTAAATGCAGTTTTTAATTGGCTGGTCATCTAATTAGTTTTTTTCTATGGGTGGTCTTAGGTCCCTAATTAAATAAACAAGTGCACAGTGGTTGTTAAAAGAAGTACTAGCTGGTGAGTCCTGTGATTTAGATGAAATATTTTAGACGGTTTTTTACATAACACTGGTAGCTTTAACATAACATTTTCTATATTTGAATATTAACTTTGCCTTTCTGAGTTGTATTTTAAGAATCTGTGTTTAAACTACAGTATATAATCAAGCTAATTCTGAAATGAAGGATTTGTATGAACACTAGTGTGTGTGGTGCTTATAATTTGCTCTTATTACATTGTACTGCTGTGTGGAGGTTTTTTTGTTGGGGAAAACAGGTTAACACTTAATGATTCATGGAAAGTGTAACATATTAAACTCCCATAAGGTGAGTTTATATCT
The DNA here is from genome assembly GCA_031769625.1 of Taudactylus pleione. Taxonomy (NCBI): domain Eukaryota; kingdom Metazoa; phylum Chordata; class Amphibia; order Anura; family Myobatrachidae; genus Taudactylus; species Taudactylus pleione. The sequence goes on from JAUIMM010000065.1 coordinate 36,290,962, forward strand.
GATTTATTTTCTTCCCAGAAGACATGGGTCTCTGTCTCTGCACCAGAGCTAAACATGGTGATTTGGAAGATGGGGGAAACCGGTTTCTGGTAAGAGCATCTCACAGGTCTTATAATTGAAGCACTGATGCCAGTTAAAGTTGGAATTACTATAGTGTTGTAAATAAATAGGCTTGCCATAATATTCTTTTAATCCAGGACACCTATGATTTACAAAACTTCTATGGCTGATTGAAACCAGGTGAAATCCAGGTTTGAATTTGGCCAACCCAGAAACTGTGTAATTCCTATAAATCCCGGATTAAAGGGATATTATGGCAAGCCTATGTAACGTAAAGCAATGTTTGCAGCCTATTTTGTTTATGATGACAAATTCTGTACATTTGACTCTTTCAGCTTATATGTGCAGGGGCCTGTATTAGCTTTGCCTTTTAATTTTGAAGTAGTGCAAATGATCTTCATCTGTTTTATGGAAACGTGTATGTTTTTATTTTGTTGGGGGAACACAGTATTTTTAGTAGATTAACAGAAGACTTCATCAGTTTTCTTTTTTATGAGTTTGATGAATTCTGCTTTTTGTTTTGCCGTTCATTGTGGATAATAGTTTACATAAGACAAGACCTGACACTATCATTCAGTACTAGTACATGCCTTACACCTGCAGCTGCCAGAATTGGATATCTTGTTTTTATAATATAGTGAAATCTGTTACTTGTGTAGTAATTTTGATTTAGCACCCTAAGGCGGGGTACACATTAAACGACCCAGCAATCTTGCCAATGGTCGGAGTGATTACCCTTCACCACGGACCATGCAAGATTGCCGGTGTACAGTAGAAGATTTAATAAAAGACTGAATGAGCACTCATTCAGTACTTTATTAAACTACACAGCCCCGCATGCGATCTCTTCTCATTGGCCATACCTGCATGGCCATGCACACGAAGTTGCTGACGACGCACGGGAGCGCACAGGTACACATTAGATGATGTGCTAGATACATCATTCTGATCCACCTCAAATCGGTATATCGGACAATATATCATCTGTGTACCCAGCCTAACAGTTTGGTATAGAACTAGAGCCTGCTATTTCAAAACTTTATTTATTTTCTTCTAGGTTGTAAATGTAAATGACAATGGTGAGAAGATTTGTCCAGGAGTTATGGAGCTTACAGAAACCTCTTTAATTTTTCACATAAAAAGAGGAGGGTTTGTGAAATGGCCTTACATCAGCCTCGAGAAATATGGCTACGATTCAAATCTCTTTTCATTTATCTGTGGAAGAAGATGTCAGACTGGAGAAGGTACCTGTTTTTTTTTTTGCTTGTAGATTTCTGAATAAGTCATTCATTAACTCTAGTCCAGTAACCTATTTACTGTAAAGGCCAGGGTACGGTACTAAAGACCAGATGTGTTACCCAACTAAAGTCTCCTCTGTCAAGATTTCAATTCATTGTCAAGTTACACTAACTTGAACTCCTCTTTGTGCAAACTGCTAGATTGTGGTCATATTTCTTATTGGGAGTCTCTGACTGTGGTGAGAATGAATCTTCTCTCTAACCAAACCTATAGCTAGGCACTCCAATTACAATTTCTAGACCTGTCTTGCAAAGCCTCCTGGTATTGGCAAGGGTCTATCTGGGGGGTGAGGTGCAGAAATGTTATAGCTGTGCTCTGTCAGAGGGGCGTAACTAGGTACTTTAAAGCCTCATAGCCATAGTTTGTAAGGGCCCTTATGTAGCACCCAATGGTGAAAGATGTATATAACACATATAACTTTGCAAAGGAAGATGGCCCCCCTCTAAGCTCTGGGCCCCATAGCAGCTGCACCCCTTACACCTATGGTAGTTCAGCCCATGTCCGGGGGTCTGGATTTTTGCTCAGTTGCACTTCTACTATCTTGCCTCTTGGATTACTCTTTGGAACACTGTCTCACTCCTCTGTTAACTAGGTACATTTGTATTCTGATTCCACTTCTGCAGGGTTTGCTGAAGCCCTGATTTGGTCTGCTACTTCAGAGTTCTGCATAATGATTACCTATACCAGGGATGGAGAACCTCAGGCCCAGAGGCCGTATAAGGCCCCCGAAATCATTTGACCTGGCCCTCTGAGATTTTTTCTGCTAGCCTCACCTGTCTAGCAGGGTGCCTAGAATGGCACCCTGTGGACAGAATCTATGCAGCAGTGCCACCTAGAGCGTCCTTAGGGCACTTCAGACGGTCACACCGCTCCTCCTCCTCAGGATGCTCCAGGCATTGCTATAATCACTGGCGATTGTGGCCCCGACCCTTTGTGACATCACACGGAGGGGGCGTGGCCTGCACCGGGCCCATGAATAATGTTATATATATCAAAATGGCCCTCAGCAGAAAAAAGGTTCCCCACCCCTGACCTATACATTTGTGCCTCTGCTGTTCAGATACCGTGGAGAAACCACAGATCAGCCTAGAATGCCTTGCATAATATACATGCTCCATATATAGTCATCCTGGCCTGATGGTTTCAAACACTTTGGGGAGATGTAGCAAACCTTATAAAGAGAAGTTAGTTGCTATAGGCATTTGGTTTATTTTGTCGTCTTATAGACGGTGCTAAAAGCAGATTGGTTGCTATGGACAAATTCACTACCGCTTTTTTTTTTTTTTTTCTTTAGAAGGTTTGATTAAATCTCCCCCATTATCTGAACAACAGAAACAGAGTGAATCAAAACAGCCTGCTCATAGTGGGGCTGATGCAGAGCTGAACGCAGGCTCGTTTCCATAATGTATTCTGCCTGAATGTGTGATGCACATGCCTAAAAATGAACACGCGCAAGTGTGAGAATGCGTTCTGAGCACTTCTACATTTAAGACAAGCGAGGTGGAATGGGGGAGGGAAGGGGCGTTCTCTAGTAGGCAAAGTTCACTAAGGCTGTGTTTATGCGACCAGCACATAAGCGTGTATACACCTGTAAGGAGATGTATCTGCTGCACCTAGCATAAGGCAGGTGTAAGTACACACTTATGAAGTCTTGTATTACACAAAAGACTTATCCTGCTAATGCATGCCAAGGTGCTTACAGCTCTGCAGATGTACCAAAATGGATTTATTTATTTTTTTTGCAAAACCTGACTAACAGACATAAAACTTTAGCATCTATGTAAAGCAAAGGGGGGAGATTAGGGTTAGGGACCCCTAAGGGAGGGTTAGGGTGGGAGGTTAGGTTAGTAAATAGAAAAAATACTCACCTGTCAAGATTTTCACTGCCGGGCTTCCGCTGTCGGGATTTGAACTGCTGGCCATGTGGCCGGCGGTAAATCATACGGATTCCGTTTCCTTGTCCCTTCTTGCAGAATCGTCCATTTACCCTGAAGCAGCAGACCTTTGCTTATCTGCAGGTATTGCTTTTTGCTGCATCTGAGAGTACTGATGGCGCATCTGCTGTATGCAAGTGGCACACTTCATCACAGACCCTGGTGATCTTGACTCCCTATGATGCATGCCTTACACACAGTGTATACACAAAGATGCTGTTGCGATCAGGACAGACACTATCACAACTGGGGTGGCAAAGTTATGGGCCTTCTGGTTGGTGACTGAGAGGTTGCTAGAAGTGAACGCAAAAAGTCAGTGTTCTAGTAGCATCATGGGCGTGTCAGTGTAACGATCTGTGCTCCCAAATGCACAGCTCCATCCACAGAGGCCATAGTCAGACTGATAAACTGTAGCTGCCATAGGGTTGGTGTAAGTGTTGATAGTGCAGCTACAGTATGGTGGCATCTAAAGCAGTGGTTCTCAAACGCTGTTCTCAGGACCCCACACAGGTCACATTTTCCAGGTCATCTAGCGGGTGTACTCATTACTCATTGACACATTTTAAAAGATTCACAGGCGGAGCTAATGGAATGGAAAACATGCACTGTTTGGGGTCCTGAGGATCGAGTTTGAGAACCTGTGATCTAAAGAATCACCAGCGCTATTACAGCATGTAGAGATGCTGAATGTGGGTGTCTTAGTAATTTCACACTCAGGTGCAGGCTACTACACCAGGGGAAAGCTGATACCAGCATGTACATATTATCATAGATGTGGCTCCAGCAACAGATGCAAGAGCAGTGTCCCTATGAATCAGGCCTATGATGTGCTTTTAATGGCCTGTGGTGCCCCCCATACTGAGCACCAGGTGCTGACATGGAGGAGCAATAGCTGGCTGTTCTTTACCTGTATAACTGAGGGCTCCTAAATGCTGGGCTGCTATTCCAGTATGAGGAGCAGAATGTTTCCATGCCACCAAAGGTAAGAAGCTAAGAGATGCAGATCCTCAGCGGTAAATCCTGTAGTGCATCACGAGGAGGGTGACCCCAGGGTTACCACAGAGCTTCTGTTTGTTTTGCCACAAACCGCTCCCTTCCATAGGCCCCTAAGTATGCTGCTAAACATTTTAAGAAAAAGGGAAATGAAAATGACTGTAAGAAGAATGATGGGGGACTTGTTGTCATTATAATGTAATCCTCCAAATGTCTTTAATAATTTAAAAGTAAAAACAAATGTCTGGAAAAACTGAGTCCATGAAATCCTCTATATCTGATTCCTTATTTATGGTCCCAAGCACTGTAATTACCAAATGCAATCTTGCATTTTAAATATGTAGTCGACTAACCAGAATCTAATGTGCTTACTTCAGAGGCTCCCAAACAGTTCAGGTTTTAGAGATCCATAATTGAGCACTGGTGGCTAAATCATAATTAACTGAGGTACTAATTAAGTCACCTGTGCTCAACCATGGGTATCTCTAACCAGAGGCGGATTGGGCCACCGGGACAGCGGGAAAGTTCCTGCTGGGCCGGTCCCATGCTCCCCACTAAAAGGGCCGGCCGGGCTGACAGTGCCAGCCGGTCTGCGCCGATTCATAACTTCACTCTGCAGCAGCCGGGCCACACCGGCCCGGCTGCCACACTTACGGGAAGCTAGCTCCGAGAAGTCCCCTCCCTCATCCTCCGCTACCCGTTGTGTCTATGGGATGGGTCAGGGCGTCCATCTGTCCCCGGCCCGCCTGGGGCTACTTGGAGTGCAGATTTGTACGCGCTGCAGGGTGTGCGCGCTGCAGCGTTGTTGTTTGAAGAAGGAGCCGGGTGTCAGTGGCACAGGGCTATCTGTACTACACGGAGGGAGGAACGGCCGCCGGCACACTTGAGCTCTGCCTGGACTACTTTTTCAAGGTGAATTCCTTCCAAACCCATTCTTCCTGCTTCCCACCACTACTTATATCCTGCCCCTGTTTTCTAACTGCTACTCCCATTCTGCCCCTGCTTCCCAATACTACTCCCATCCTGTCCCCTGCTTCTAACTACTACTGCCAACCTGCTCCCCACTACTACTCCCATCCTGCCCATGCTTCCCGCTACTACTCCCATCCTTCCAGCTGCTTCTCACTAGCACTCCCATCATGACCTCTAATTCTCATTACTATTCCTACCATTCTATCCCCTGCTTCCCACTACTATGCTTATTCTACCCCCTGCTTCCCAGTATTACTCCCATCCTGCCCCCTGCTTCCCACTATTACTACTCCCATCCTGCCCCCAGCGGCAGAGTGTATGGGGCTTGTACTCCAACCGCTGACTCTGGTGGGTCGGGCGATAGGCTAATTAGTTCCACCCAAGCCTATGGATCATACCTGTAACCCGCCCTACCCCTCTGCCACTAGATATACTGTACCCCCCAGCCCAGGGACATCACCTACCACCTACCCACCTCCTGCCTGTCCCGGGGATGTACACTCACCAACCTACTTCCCAGCCTCTTAGACATAGTACCCAGGGACATACACTACCCTCACTACCACCCCACCCCCCTCCTGCCTACCCCGGGGATGTACACTCACCAACCTACTTCCCAGCCTCTTAGACATAGTACCCAGGGACATACACTATCCTCTCTACCACCTCACCCCCTCCTGTCTGCCCCAGGGTCATACACTCACCATCCTACTCCCCAGCTGCTTAGACATAGTACTCAGTGATATACACTATATAATATATACAAATCTATATGTTAATTTTCAGACTTTGGGGCCTTTTCATGATGTTAATTATCGGGATCCGAACGGACCCCGATATTTAACATTCTGACTCACCGTGGCTGCCAGATCAATTCATTTTTGCTCTGGCGTGGTGACAGCTGATGTGAAATCAGCTGTCCCAGCGAGCCGCTTCACTGCTCCTTTCCTGATGGAGCAGTGAGGGGACGGCGCATGCGCAACCTACAGGTCACGCATGCGCACAAGAGCCCCGATGTCCAGAGGAAGGAGCCGGACAGGGGCGGAGGGATCCTAAAGGATCCCTCATCGGAACCCGGACCTCCTTCCCATAGGGAAGGAGCCAGTTGCGATGCTGTACCAGGAGCATTCGCCATCTGAAGATTGCAAATGTTCCCGCAGTCAAGCTCCGAAAATAGACCCCACCCTTTCAACAGACCCTGCCCCCATTAGGGCTGCTTCCATAAATTTCCCGGGCTGGTTTTCCATACCAATCCTCCCCTTTCTCTAACACCTGAACTGTTTGGGAGCCTTGAGGACCGCGTTTGGGAGCCTCTGGCTTAATGTGCATACACACGGAACGATCTGTACCACCGACGACATGAAACATATCCTTCAAAGATATTTTTCAGTGAGTCCTCCTGCCACATCTCTCAACATGCAAAGTTGACTATATCGTCCAGATTGGCCTGCATGTACAGACGATCATAGATATCGTTCATGCGGGAACACGCATCGTTGGACGTTATCTGAATAAAAATGAACGATCGTTAAACGATATTGTTATCGTTCATATCGTAACGCTATATCTGTCCGTGTGTACGCACCTTTACTTACACAGGGCCTGATTCACTAAAGATCGCAATATTAAGTACACACGCAGTTCAACTGCGATATCAAGCTAATCCACTGCGATCGCAATGCAAACTCTGCACAACATAGGGACGCACACTTTACCTTACACACATCCGTGATGTTTAGCAGAATAGCAAAACCATCGGTACAATTGAGTACCATCGCAGCCTCACACACACTTGTACAAGCCCTGACCATACTCAAAAATGACTAACAACCATGCACGCTATGAGACCTCACACTTCGTATGGCATAGCAGTGGATAATTTATGCAAGCCCTTGCAATGGCATGCAACCGCAATGGCATGCCTGCATTTCCCTGACCACCCCCCATCACCACCCACAAATGGTTCTTCATGTCAATCACTCTGCGAGGGGTCTGCGTAGCCTCTGCGATCACAATAGCTACTTTGCGCACTGCGATGTATGCGCAGAACGCAACAATAGGCCGATTGCATGCGTATTAGCAACTGCGATCCTTGCTGAATCAGGCCCACAGGCATCTATACTAGGGTAGCCAGTCTTACTGCAGCTGCAGAATTTCTATTCCTATAATTTTTATTTTTTTTTGTGTAATATATTGTTTGTTTTTTTTCCCCTAAAAACTATAATTTTTATTTTTTAAATGTTTAGGAATATTTGGTTTCAAGTGTAACCACGCTGAAGATCTATTTAACTACTTACAAAGGTGCATGCAGAATAACAGAATAAGTGTCATCTCTGATACAGAATGTGATGCTCCCATGTGTAAGTAGCATGTGTTGATGTGAGTGTGTGGTTTTTTTTTTTTGGTTTTGTTTTTCCATAAACCTTTTCACTGTGATGGGCTAAAGCTGGGTACACACCATAAAATATATCTTCCTGGCGTGGATCAAAACATGCATATATCGTCCCGGCTGTCTTTCATTGAATCGTCCCATTGGATGTGCTGCAAATCCAATGGGACAATTCAATGAATGAAGCAGTTCCGTCATATACGGATCATACAGTGTGTACGGCATACATGATGTATCATTACATCTCTTGCCGCATCACTTGCTCATACCCTCGTAAGGCGTGTAACTAGCTTTAGTTACATTTTCATCTCCAAGGGCCACAAGATTGTTGTAACACTGATTTATTTTTGTCAACAATAATGGAGCTAATTCGAAGTTGCATACAAGTTGCCCACTGTTAAATTTGTACTGTGTGCCTGGAACTAAATTCAGATAATTACCCGGCGAGTTGTACACGTCCAGGGCCGTAGCTAGGGCAGTGCGGCCGGTGCCATCGCACAGGGCACCACAGGTCAGGGGGCGCTGTTTGGGCCTGTCAAATTCTGTTTATTATCATTCTTGCTTGTAGCTTCCTCTTATTTCATCCCCAGCATCTTCTGGCTTCCCCCTATGAAGCTATGGCGCTTTTTTGGGTGTATTATGTCCCTTTGAAAAATGATGGGGGCGCCAATGCTCTTTCTGGCACAGGGCACCAAAAAGTCTAGTTACGGTTCTGCACACATCTATGCGACTGCACCGCCCCATACACTTCGATAAATAGCTGTTACCAGTGGTGGATTGTATCTTGAGGCAGCAGTCCCACCAGTAAAATCCGCCACCTCCAGTGAGCCAGTTGCAGTCCATGACTCCACTGGCTACAATGTGACTGGCAGTAGTCACAGTCTAGGCTGTGATTAGCATAGAGCACGCTTCCAGTGCCTTTCGGGCAGCCCTACATGGCTTCTAGGGGCTGCAGCTGATGCAGTCCCTAGAAGCCGGTGGACATGCACGGCGCCACTGCTGCTTGTGCGCATACACTGGTCCTGGCGCCTACCAGATCCATTGCGCAGGTGCCGGGACCTGGCCGGATCAGCAGCAGTGGTAGCCCCCTTATGCAAGAGAGTTGGAGCCGCTGCTGGCTGTTACCATTATCAGTGCGCACTTGCATCAGCCCAATACCTGGTGTAAGAGATCCATTTGAATTCAGACCATTCTCTGCATACGCACAACTCCGAATAGCCCCAAACTCCTACTACATACCCTCACTGCAGGGGTGTATCTATAATGGGTGCAGGGTGTGCGTGGCACACGGGTCCCTAGGTCAAGAGGGACCCCGCACCACACACCCTGCACCCATAATATTACTTACCTCTCCGGAGTCCCACGTCGGCGCGGTGGTCCGGTGCTGTAAAAACGACTGGTAAATGGCTGCCGCAGCCATTTTCCCGTCGTATGCGCAGTACAGGGAAAATGGCCACCGCGGCTATTTTTCCTGTGACCTGCGCATACTCTAAAGATTCTGGGTGCACTCTAGTGCCCAGAGTCTGTAATTCCGGAGCTGGCCGCGCACAGCTCAGTGTGCTGCCGGACAGAGAGGAGGGGACCTGTGTCGGTGACTGCACACAAGCCCCCTCCTCTCTAGAAATGCCCCTGCCTCACTGGATGTATTCAGATATTCACACTTAGACTAAGTTCAATCAGTTTCAAGTGGCGATGCATACGACTGGGAATGTGTATGCTCAGCCCTGGCCATACAGAATGCTAAAAATCACAAGATCCATCCACAAAACGGACGTGTGTGCAACTCTGAATCAAACTTAATGTGTTTATGCTCTATTTGGTCTATTTACCTTTATGTACTTTCATGTAATTTAGCCCATGAAGTCTTTGGCTTCTAATGTCTACAGTGATATCAATAAGCATACTTTACAGCAGTTTTTAATTTTCATAGTTCACCTCCTATGGTATAGCATGTAATCACATGTTCTGCCCCTAATGGCACTTACTAAAATCGTGTCTCAAGTTAGTTCTCCCCATGGGTCATAATATCTTTAGGCCATTGGCTTTCTCCAGGGGTCTAGTGGTTGGATGCCCAGGTAAAGTGCTGTCTTGCATACAGTACATTCTGAACTGTGTCCAACAGTACTTCTAAATCTTGTGCAAGAATGTATCTAACAACTAAATAATTTAGAGGGCGGGATTATCACCCAGAAGTCCCTCTGGAATCTTTTTGCACATGTGCAGAAGGCTGCTGGGGAAGCTGGGAGAGATCCAAATAAGAAGCTTATAGGCTTCTATTTGGTAACGCCAGTGCTTAGTACATATGGAAAATGCTGTAAAACCCCAAGAAATAGCATTTTTCACTTTAGTACATCCCGCCCAGAGTGTGCTATTTATGCTTACCAATTTGGCTGTGAGTGGACATTTTCTTTTTTAAAACAAAAACTTAAGCTGTTGGGTTTCATACTGTTCGTCTCGTTGGCAGGTGCTGAACAAGCTTTACCATACAGATATGAGACTTATCCTTCTTTCCCAGCTGCCTCATCCATTTTACCATCCTCTCAGAGGCCGGAGCCTATTGGGAGTGAGCTTATGCCTGATCCAACATTCACAGGTTCCTCAGAAGAAGTGAGACGCCTAGCCTATTTTGTCATCCCATTCCAAATGACATTGTCTGTTGCACGTATATGTTCTAAAGGCTAGTTTTCTCTCTTTCAGTCTTACACTTCCACTGAAGATAAAGAGGTGAAAATAACAGCTGCTTACCATTTACCACTAGTAAAGAAGATCTCAGATGGTGGTGTTAGCCAAGTTTCCATTCACAGCTCTTTTGAGGGAAAGGAGTATCGCGGAGTTAGAGCCTACCCAGCATCTATATTTAGAAATATAATGGGACGAGAAGATGTGGAGAATCTGGGCAGCATACACTCTGGAGATTTAAATGGTGCCATTTGGGACACTGGTTATGATAGTGACGAACGGCGTGAGGCTTCATGTATCAGAAAAATGGGATATGAAAATGTTGCAGCCATTCCAAGAGAGTGTGTTCGGTCACGGAGCATGATGGTTTCAGTGAGTAGCTCAGATTCCCAAAGTAATAACTTTATTTCAACATGGGTGCCAACAGGCTGCTTTGTGAGTCAGCCCTCTTCTCCATCTCTCTTTGAGGAAAAATATAGTTTAGAGCTGAAAACTCCACATGTGAATGAAGGAAACCATTCGTGGCATGTAGTCACACAATATCCTTCAGGGAGAGACTCGATGAGTTGTCAAGACTGCATGCCTACCTATTTTAACTTTGATATGAGACAGGCAACCCGTGAGTCAAAGACTCTCAATTACATCCAGGTTGAGATGGAGAGTGGGTGTGATTCGGACAACCCACAAACACCTCAAAGCCCTGACAGTTCTCTACTGGGGACCACTGGTCACCAGTCTGAATTTTATACAGAGCTGGACTTAAAGAAAACTGCTGCTCTGTCACTTATTCAAAGGCAGTGGCCAAAAGACGATGGTACTAGGAAAACCAGACATAATGGCAAACCTTTCTCAGTTTGAACTCCAAGGTTTCTTACTTTGATTCAATTTTATTTTGACGAAAACTAGTTTGGATTTAGCACAGCCTTGGTCCTCTTTAGTCATTTGTAAGCTAGCTTTAACCAAAAAATTAGTTGACTAGGATCTTTTTTGTTCATACAATCTGGTGAGTAACCCGGCATCATGCATGTGCCTGATGCTGGCCAGTTTGCTCCTGCTGACTTCTGCGCTCTCCTTGTTGCCTTCCTTCCTTCCTTTTTTTTTTCTCCCCCTCCCCAGACAAGATAGGAACTAAACAGCAGTAGATGTGAGCAAGACCACAGGAGGACTTGTTGGATTACATTCATCTCATTCATCTGGAGATACCTTTTTTGGGTCTTTTTTTTATTTTAATTTTTTTTCCCCTTGGTATGGTCCACCATACACTAGATTTATAGTTTCCACCAGACATCATATTTATAGTTTGCTTGGATTTATGCTTTAATCAGAAAAATTCATGAACTCTATCTTCTATTGATATATATATTTTTTAAGTGCACCTATTGTCTACAGGCTGTGAACACAGCCATTTGTGGCCTGATTCAATCCTGCTGAGTTTGATGTCTATCCGTTCACTAGGAACAGAACTATTCTCATTCCTGAGACTAATATTAAAAAGTGTTTATGGTTAATTGATATGTTGCACTGTCATAAATACTGATTAAACCCGCTGCCTGGCTGCCTCCAGTGTGTAAGTAACAAGTGTATCACCACCTTCCCCTTTTTAAGGTTTATTGTGCAAATAATTTTAATGATGGCTGCTTCTAGTGAGCTGTTTCTTACCATTAAAACATTTTTCAGTCCAAATGACAGTGTCTATGTGTAACTTCAATTCTGATTTTAATAGAAACAACATTCAGAAAAACAATTGTAAAATGTTAATTATTTCTATTGGACAGCACCCTCTCCCTACCATACATTTGCTATGCCCCTCAGAAAACAAGTTAGGAGAAATATCTTCTGCTCTATTAAGGTACAAACTTCTGTTGGGCAGTTTTTGAGAAATTATGGATAGATGGTGTGTTGCAGGCAAGATTTAGGTGCCTTTTTGTTTTTTTGGAACATCTTTTTATTGTATTCAGAAAAAAGAGTGTTATTCATTGTAACAGTTTTTACATATGTGTATCATAAACATATAAATTCAATAAAACTACATTCATTTTACAAAATATTGAATATCTAAATGTTCTTATTTTATGGGAAAGGGGAGAGAGAAGAAGTCCAAATTGTACCCAAAGAAAAAACAAATACAATAACTGTATTTAGTGAGTACCAATAGACTCAGGGTTAATAAAGTAAACACAGAATGAAAATATAGAAAAGAAAATAAGATCAAGAAGAAACAGTCTTACAATCGTCAGAGACTTACAATAGTTATATATTCAATTAGCTATTCCTCAGCAAGGAAAAGACCTATAATGTGGTATCATTGTGCACCAATTTCAACAGCTAAGATATTAGTCTTAATAAAGACCAGGTGGTATTTTCATGATATTGTGGTAGGTAAAAAATCTAAGTACATTTCCCATCCTGTCAAAATGAATTATGTTCAACAATTCAAGCTTCAGCATTTCTAAAGAAGGGACCTTTCTTGATAGCTAATACTGTAAAAGCTATTTTTTTGCTAGGGTTGTAACGGTCATTAATAATGGCAGTAATTCTTTTGGAATCAGATTTGGGGACCAAGAAGAAAAGTCAGCTAGTATGAATGCTTCCCAAGAAAAAGGTAGATTGCTCTTTGTAATCTGTTGAACAAAGTTATGAACTTTATACCAAAACCTTTTGATCTTAGAGCATTGCCAAATAATAATAATGGATAAAAGCAGGGGTGTATCTAGAGATCCAAGCGCCCCTGGCAGTGCCTCCAGTAGTAATCCCCCCTATGCTGCATTGTCCCCAGTAGTAATCCCCCATATACAGTGCCCCCAGTAGTAGCCCCCCCCATACAGTGCCCCAAGTAGTAATCCTCCCTATGCTGCATTGCCCCCAGTAGTAGTCCCCCCCTATACAGTGCCCCCAATGCTGCATTGCTCCCAGTAGTAGTCCCCCCTATACAGTGCCCCCTGTCGAAGCTGGATTATTGGCTGAGACAAGATCAGTTTAAAATTGAATCGCAGCGACACCATCTTGCGACTGGCCGCAAGACGCCATTTTGCGAAATGGCCGCCTAAGCGCCATTTTAGATAAACTCACATTTTAGTACATGTGGCGATAATACCATTAGCATCATGCGAATGCATCTGTGACCATTACCATATGTTACGGCGATTCACTAAAAGCCTATTTCATTACTTTACATATTATAAAGGATATATTCCAGAAATGGCTTAACAGTATTGCAGTAAGCAAGTGGCCAGGTGACAATTGGCTTGTGTAGATAAGCTTCCTGCATAGTGTTTGTTCACTACGGGTGGTCTGGCTAGATAAGCAAGCTTCCTGCAATGACAGAACACAGGAAAGGTGTGGGGGCCTGCTGACAGGACATGTAGAACTATCTGGCCCAGCATGCTAAAATGTTAGAGACAAATGCACTCATCTTCATACACACATTAAATATGTCTTTATATCAAACCCTGAATACCCACACATTTCATATTCACTCATAAGGTTCAATAAGCATCAAAATGTATGATTTAAGTTGGTTATTTTAGTTTAAATGCCGAGAAATAAAGGTTTTTGATAACTAAGGTATTATACAAGATAAGCAAGTTGTGTTTGGTCTTGTTCAGATGCATACGCTTTTTACAGCATTCCGGTATTATCGGTGGAGAGATCACATCATGCAAACTCAAGTTATGGATCGCAGAACCCACAAGCCACAAAATGTTTAAACTGTTGGAATGTACAGAAGGCGTTACTAGAAAGATTCCCCAACTGTTAGAGGCAGGGAGAGTCTATTTGAACCAGCCTGTTAAATGTGCTGTAACATATGCTACTCCTCTGGGAACCAATGACATCAGCAAGAAACTTCCCCATTGTCCTGCTTTAGTCTGAGGGGGATAAATATGTGTGCCCGGATACTGGTTTTTTAGTTCATGCTGAATGATGTATGAACTGAAGGTCTCTTACTGATGGCTATCTCCGGGCCCGGAGGCGCAGCGTATGTATACTGTACTTGGGGTCTGTATAATTTCAGTTTGCGCCTAAAGTGTGTCCCTCTCTCTCTTTGTCTCTCTCTGTCTCTCTCATTGTATTTATTTGCGCTTATTATACACAGATCATAGCGTGTAACTGACTGTACTTTTACTTGAATAATACTTTGTGCTTCGGAACCACATGTTCTGAGTCTGGAGTCTCTATTTATTGTATGACTGCGTACGCAAATTAGTGTCATCCTTAGAGGTTTATAGGAAGGATTTTTGAAAGTACAGGCAGGGGTATATAGAGGTTCATTTTAAAATCAACACCCCAGTAGTAGTCCCCCTATACAGTGCCCCCAGTAGTAGTCCCCCCTATACAGTGCCCCCAGTAGTAGTCCCCCCTATACAGTGCCCCCAGTAGTAGTCCCCCCTATACAGTGCCCCCAGTAGTAGTCCCCCCTATACAGTGCCCACAGTAGTAGTCCCCCCTATACAGTTCCCCCAGTAGTAGTTCCCCTATACAGTGCCCCCAGTAATAGTCCCCCTATACAGTGCCCCCAGTAGTGGCCACCCCCCCTAAATTGCCCGGAGTAGTGGCCACCTCTATACAGCACCCCCAGTAGTGGCCACCCCTATACAGTGCCCCCAGTAGCGGCCACCCCCTATTTCAGTGCCCCTCCCTGCTGTGCCAGGCTTACACACACACACACACACACACACACACGAAAAAATACAACTTAGCTGATCCCTGCTCCTGATGCGACCGAGTCACTCCTGCCCTGCTCTTCTCCTGCATGGGAGAGACGTCATTACGTATGACGTCTCTCCCATTACATGCTGCGGGGGGAGCCAGAAGACGGAGCTCATGAGTGAGCTCCAGCCAGCTCCCTCCGCGGACGATACAGCAGCAAATGAGTCTGTCTGACTCTCATTGGCTGGCTGCTATTACAAGCACACAGCCGCCGCTGATGGCTGTGTGTTTGTAAACTGTGTAGGGCAGACTGCTCTGAAAGCGGTCTGCCCTACACTTGTGGGGCCAGGGGACTAGTCCACCCATTGGCTGCTGGTGGCACTGCCGGACAGCGCCCCCCTTTGGTCGACGCCCCTGGCGAGTGCCATCCTGGCCAATGGGTAGATACGCCCCTGGATAAAGGTGCTAGAAGATGAGGAGCATTTTGGACAACAGGCAAACTTAGACTGGGTACACAATCTGGTAACGTATGGGAGTAACTGATGATGAGCAATTTTCTCCTAAATGCCAGAAAACAGATAAATGATCGTTCAGACAAGTTTGTTAAATGTTTGATCTAAACAATTTGTTCAAATAACAGTTTTTGTCCATTTTCCGGTGTTTGGGAGCAAATTGCTGATTGTCATTTGCTTTCATACTTTACCAGATTTTCATTCCAACCAATTAACTAGTTGGATGGTTGGACAGAAAATCTTTAAGTGTGTACCCAGCCTTAGTTGGTGATTCTGCTCCAATGTGCTTGGGAAAGATAGGCTCTATTAAGAAGTTTAAATTTCTTGGAGTTTAGCTGATTTCAGCCACTTTAGGACCGATGGGAGCTGTTTCATAACTCTGTCAGTGTAAAATCAGGAAAGCCCTGAGACCAAGAGGACCAAACTTTATGCCACAATTTATTGGTATCTTGTGTCAGTAAGTCATTTGTGCAAAAAACATAGTTTAAATTTCTGGGTAGAAGCTTGTGTAAAGATTGAATAAATAAGAGCTAGTGAGTCACAGTGCAAGAACAAGTCATATGAGCTATAATGCCTGATTTGTAAATACATATAGAAATGTCAATTGTACAAGTCTTTGAGCTGTTGAAATGAATAAAGATTACCGCCGGGATCAAATACATTCCGAATAACTGCCAATCCCCTCTGTTTCCATAGCAGATGATAAGAATTTGAAAGTGAAGGAGTAAAATCAGGGTTACCCTAGAATGGTATAAATTTGGTAATGCAAGGACTTGGATTGAGGCCTTTATGGATAAAGGACCATGCACTATATGTGTCCAAAAACAATATATTTTGGCGGGTTCCCTTTGGCAACTTAGAACGAGGTAGATGCAGCAAGAGTTAAATAATTCCTCTTCTAGAAGTTGATTTATAAAATTAGCTTGACCTAGACACCTGTCCGAGGTGTATCTAAAGGTGGCCGTGCTAGAGTATGTGAATATATTCGGGAGACCTAGTCCCCCTTTACGCTTAGGTTGAAGTAACTGGTTTCTAGCAATCCTAGGTTTCTTATGGTTCCATAAGAATTGCTGAAATGTCTTTGTACAGCTAGAGGTGTCATTTTTGGAGAGAAACAAGGGTATCATGGAGCGGGTACACCAGTTTAGGAAATAAAATATTTTTTAATAACCATTGCTCTCTCTAACAAAGAAAGCGGCAATGGCATCCAATGCTGAAGTTTCTGTAAAAGTTTGGTTATAATTGGAGGAAAATTAACATTGTATATTTGACGAATAGATGATGTTATAAGAATGCCCAGATATTTTAATTTAGAAGTAACCGAAATAGCCTCATCTAGGGCTATGCATTCTGCAAGGTGGTCAGATCTAGTTAACTGTACAATTTCTGATTTAGTTATGTTTATTTTGTAGCCAGCAAAAGAGCTATAAAGTTTAATTTGTTGTAAAATAGCAGGAATGGATGTGAAACGAAAAGCAACAGGTCATCCGCAAACAATGATAACTGAAGCTCCAGCGTACCCACTATAATACCTCCTAAAATTTCTGTCTGATCTTAGAGCTACTGCTAAAGGTTCCAGGACCAATGCAAATAGGGGGGGGGGGGGGGATAAAGGACAGCCCTGCCTAGTTCCACGTTGTATGAAAATAGGGAGTGAGACATAATTGTTAGCTACTATTTGTGAGGATGAGCAGTCATTCAGCTCTTGAATAAGTGTTACAAATTGAGGGGGGAATCCAAAATTGCGGAGTGTCTCATACAGGTGATCTCACACCACTAATCGAACGCTTTACTCTACGTCTAATGAAATCAACAGTTGAAGCTCATTTTCTTGGAATTCTTCGAGATGTTGCAATACTGCCAACATTTTACGTATGTTGGATACAGCATTATGTCCCTATACAAATCCTGGTGTACTAAGGTAGGGATCACCCATTTGAGCCGGTCCGCAATAATTTTAGTAAAAATTTTATAGTCCACAATTAATAAGGATATGGGACGATAAGAAGCAGGTAATGTGGGATTCTTACTGGGTTTCAGGAGGACTTTAATAAAAGCATTGTTAAATTAAGAGGGTGGCGTATTACCTGATAGTATGGAGTTGTACAGGTTGGTCAATGGTGAAACTACAGAAGTTTTAAGGCATTTATAGAATTCCCCGATAAAACCGTCTGGGCCCAGTGATTTGCCAGATTTGAGACCCTTAATGACTGAAAGTACTTCAGTTTCAGTAATGGGGGTGATTATGGATGTCTTTTGATCTTCCGTTAAATTAGGAAGTGTTATGGAGTCCCAAAAAGTTTGTTTATTTTGTGTATTAATGGTATCTTGAGAGTATAATTTTGAGTAAAAAGCCCGCAAGGATTCTAGAATTGCAGGGCCTGAAGTACATGGTGTGCCAAATTCGTCAGTTAGCTTCAAAATAGTCAAATTAGTCCTATTATCCCGCAACAAATTAGACATAAGCTTACTATTCTTATTTCCAAGAGTATGAAATTGATATCTATTATTATGTATTCTTTTATCTCCTGTTGAATCAGGGTATCAAATGTCAATTTACATTCTTTGAATTTGGATTTATGGAGAGAGGACGGAGAACAACGGAGTAACTCGTATGCATTCATCAGTTCTAATTGTGTTGACCATAGCAACTCGGACTGGTGTCTTTTATTATGTGCCACAAATGAGAGGCTCTTACCTCTTATTACTGCCTTTGCCGCCTGCAGGTATAAAGCTGGATTCTGTTGATGTTGGGAGTTAACCATCTGGTATTCGTCCCATGCAGTTTGCACTATATTCTGAAATTTAGAAGAGGCCAAAAAAGAGGGAAAGGGCCGTTGTCTAAAGTCTTCCAATGGAACCACTGAGTTCACCTTAATCCATATGAGGGCATGGTCCGATAATCCCATCGTCTCTATACCAGAATCTGGTCTTTTAAAAGTTAATGTGGAGGAAGTAAGAAAATAGTCAATGCTAGAGAAGGTAGAATGGGGGGGCTGAATAAAAGGAGTATTCTTTATCTACTGGATGGTGATATCGCCAAATGTCAACTAGCTGAATGCGTCTAAGGAGATAATGAATACCCACTCTGCGGGTTGTAATAGGGTTAGAGGCTGTAGATTGACGTTGCATATAAATAGAAGTTACACTATTTAAATCTCCTCCTAAAATTACATTAGAGTCTAGGTACTGGCTCAGTATATTAGCCAGGGATATAAAGAATTGCTTGTCATAAATTGTCGGGGCATAGACCTTGCAAAGTGTATAAGTTCACTTGAATATTTTAACCACCTAAAGTACAAAAGGGCCCTCTGTATCTGACTCTGGTGCAAAATGGTAAAAGGCAAACTTCTCTTTATTAAAATTGCAACGCCTCAGGAGATAGAATTCTAAGAAGCAAAAATTACTGCTTTTTGTCCCAGCATCGACAATTTCTCATGTTCTAGGGCTGTTAAATGCATTTCCTGCAAAAAGGAGACATCAGTTCTTTGTGTATTCAAATATGAAATAATCGTGCGGCGCTTGCCTGAAGAATTAATGCCTTGTACATTGCAAGAGCAAATTTTGAGATCACACACAAGTTATATAAAGGTGGTACATTTTTGCCTGACTCATATCCAATTAATTCCGTGTGGTTATAGAAAGGTCAAGTATAGAAGTCAAAGAGTCAGTATGACCCCATTTCAACAGGTATTGTGTGAAAGACGATTCCTGAAAATAAAAAATAAGGAAAAGCTCTCAAATTAAACCAAATATAATACAATTGGAAACAAAAATTAGAAAAGAGATAAGGGCTCTTAAAAAGCCAGATGAATATAAAAATGGCAATTAGGAAAACTGTAAAGAAACTACCCAAGGTGATTAACATAGTGGGATACTGAGAAGTATTCCCTGCACAACAAAACATTACATAGTGACACTTTTGTCTAACGTCTCAAAAAATGGCATCTGGAAAACATTATCAATCTATCCAAATCACAATTTCCTAGAAAATAATTTCCATAATATGTGGTATAACTAACTATATGAAGTACTCTACATGAAAATGGACTAGAGAATATCGGACATATAGTTAAATGAAGATAAACATATAACCCTATAGTTAAGTCAAAAAACATCTAAACTGATATATTAGAATGGACTGAAAAATTAGAACAATAAACAGCATCTACTTAAGTATATACGTTGCACGATCAGATAGATGAAGCTGCAGATTCAGCTTCCTCTTCCAGGAAAGCCAACGCATCTGCAGCAGATGTAAAGTCCTTCTGACCCAAATCTTGGAATAGATGAAGCCTCACCGGAAATAGTAGAGCAAATTTCCTTTGAGCTTTTATTAGCTTTGAGCACACAGGCGCCATCTCTTTACGTGTACGGGATACTTCTACTGAATAATCCTGGAACATCAGCAGACAGTGGTTCTGCCATTCAAGATTTCCCTTTTACAAGCTGCAGTCCAGATTGTTGACTTATGGGCAGAGTTAAGGCATCTAAAAATAACTGTGTGAGGGCGTTTGGTCTCACGAAAAGGACCTAATCTATGTGCCCTTTCTACTGCAAAGTCAGGTACTGTAGGTCTGAGGACAGTTCCAATAGTTGTAATAAATCTTTATGTAGAAAAGAGAAAAGCTCTGGGCCCTTTATTTGTTCCGGGAGGCCTACTATTCGGAGATTGTTGTTACAAATCGTCCACTTTATTTAAGAGGTGCTGCGTATTTTTTCGCTCTTGATCTAATTGTTGCTGTAATTCGAAAAGAGCTTGCTTGTGTTCTTCAATTTTATGTTGGTTAATAGCTACTTGCAAGTCGGCAGGGTCTAGATGTTTCTTCAGATCTTTAATTGCGGTGGCAAATTTATTAGTCTGCGACTCCGTTATAGGGGTAATAGTGTCCTTTATAGCTTGGACCACATCCTCATCTGTAAATGGCTTAGTAGCATCCATAGTAAATGTGGTTGCATCTTGGTGTACAGACTTGGAAGAACTTGAAATTAAATTGGTAGAGATAATAGATGTAGTATTAAACACTCTTTTCCCTGCACGTGTACGTGGAGTTTGAGCAGGTATAGAAGATGTAGTAATTTGTTTCATTACCACTAGATGGTGGTAGAACACAGCAAATGGTCTAGGAATTAGCAGTAATCCTTGCAATCACTAAGATTTTAGAATATCACAGTCCAACCAATAAAAATATATCACTTCAAAGTATAATCATCCAAATAGTCCAATATCTCTTAATGTGTGTCACATAAAATAATGTGTCATCAATGATGAAAAAAGAAATTGAAGGCAGGGATCCTTCCCATATAAAATCACATTAGTAACCCAGCCATTGGTGACAGAGCTTTAGCTGAAAATTCTGAGCCTGAGCCTAGGTGAACCAAAAAGAGATAAAAAGCAAATAGAAAAGCACCTCTGCTGACAAGATAGTTTTGCTTACAGCAAGGTATATTATAGTGAAGTGTGTGCCGTGTACAGTGGCAAACACAGGATTTCTAGAAGGGGGTTTCCAAATCCTTGATTTTAGAGTGAGTGTGGCCTGTCCATGAAGAGGGCATAATTAGTACTTAACCAGCTTTAATATGGACCATACAAAGTGTATTGTGTGTCATAATTCCAGCATATACAGGACCAGCGATCACAGTAAGCCATTAAATGCAGGAATAGGGCCATCCTGCCTGAGCTGAATAATTTTATTTTAGATGTGAGCACCATTCCAGACAATTGGAGCATGTCCGGGAGCCTGAAAGAGCAGCAGAAGAACCTAGCATTGCACTGGAGATATATGTACATATTGGGCTCTATAGCAGTGCATCCTTAACAGTGCATGTTTTCCAGATCTCCTAGTTGGTGCACAGGTTATTTATCACTGGCTGATACATGTTAAAAGATCCGCACGTTGTGCTAATTATTTCATTTTTGATACTGAGAAGAACATGCAGCACTAGTAAAATTCTATTATATTACTATTTCTATTGTGGTCATGGTGTGTTCTGTGGAGGGTGAGTTTCCAGGCAAACGGAAACCCCCCCTGCCTATGGTGTAGCTTCACCCTTGGTGCGTAGCCTCGGCTGTATAAAATGGCGACCACCACTCACCTCCCCTCTTCTAATATACACACTTGGATCTACTGTAAAGTAGGGTACCTCAGTAGGGGTTCTGGGGAATCTCTATAACACTCCTGCTCTGTTTTGTGGTGTGTGAGGCACTTGTCACCCCTGTTCCAGGACCTGCTGGAAATTCGAAAGGCCTGTGGGAGCACTGACTCATGGGAGGAGGCCACGGGAGAGTCAGCTGGTGTTTGTACCGTGGAAAGCGGCTCCGGAGACATGGTAATCAGTCTCCAGCATGCACACAGCTCACTGGGGGCCAGCTGTATGTTTGTCAGGCAGGACTGCGAGACGAGAGTGGCAAGGGGGTATATCTATCTCCAGTCCGGAGCTCAATGGCGCTACGTCTTTCCTCTCTGGTGTCCAAGCCACACCCCCTTGGGTGCCTTTGTAATGGACATCAGTTGATGCTGTTTTTGAATACTATTGCAAGCTTAATTAGCCATAGGTCCAATGTACTAAAACACGGGTGCGCTGACAAAACAGAAGATAACCCCTTGAAAAAAAACAAAGCAGCTCACACAAACAGGTTCTGCACCTGTTAAAAATCAGAACAAGAGAAAATAGTGGAGAGCTAGTTCAATCAAGTGACCACACTAATAATATGCAATTTATTGCAGAAAATTAAAAAATAATAAAATATACAAATCACACATCTATGTATGAACACGGATAATACCACATATAGGAGCAGATGGAGCATATGTAGGGATGAATTGCGGGACCCCTGAATCGGTCCTTCTTCTATTAATATCCACAAATAACCTCTGCATGAAATCCATTTGGTACTCAAATAGTCCTCTGTCAATATAATGGCCATTGGAGCAGCAGTTATAGCATGCAATGAAAGTCCACATACATCAGAGTATAATGTCACCTGTATTATAGTTGCTAGTTGTTATGCTGTGTGTTATAGGTCAGACTAGTACCTGGTTGTACACCGGGATCCATTCCAGACGGGGACCAGGCGTATCACGCTAATGTAGCTGATTCCTAACAAAGCAACGGAGGCCGCTTTTAAAGGTCCATGCGGCTGGAGGTGAACTCTGTCTGGCTAAACAGGCTGAAAGCTCTGTGTGTGCCTGTCCTTTCCGGCAAAGCTATGTTCCATGCGCTCTGTCTGTTCACACTCCTTAAGCGCTACAGGCTTCCAGGGGAAAAGAAACAAAGTGTCTGTGTCCAATACAATAAACTACTTGACGCGTTTCTCCGGGCTTGTGGTGTTCCCGGTTTCATCAGAAGGTATATAGTCTCTATTGAGGTTTAAGATGGATTTATATAGCCCCCAGAATTGCTTTAATTGATAAATTAGATGCAGGCATAATCAGAAGCTCTCTTAATTATAGAAGACAGGAGTAGAACGATTTAACCTTTTATATATAACATATGTCGTTATAAACAGGTAAGAAAGAGAGAGGCTATAGAGATGTGGAACGAGTATGAACCAATAAATTAAAAATAACAATAATGTATTAATGTGCAAAACCTGATAATAAATAAATAACATAATGGAACGAAAAATCAATAATAACATATAGTGGGACAGTGTATAAAATCCCTATAATTAGTAATATGGTAGATGGCTAATTTAATATAGACTTATATGTATATCAAATTAAATTTTCCATATCAATAGATTAATAGGATAGTAAATAAACGATACTTAAATGTAAATATATAGTCAGCGGTGTGGAAAACTGAGTTTCTTTCATATTAAAGAAATATGTTATAATGACGGGAAAAACTCCTATTGAATCAGGAACCAATATTATCTTTATCAATAATATGTACCATAGATAGCATGGTGGATGACTATTTTAATATAGACTTTTATGCATAACAAAAACAATTTTCCATATTAATAGATTAATAGAGGTAATAAATAAACAACACTTAAATATAAATATATAGTCAGCGGTGTGAAACACTGAGTTTCTTTCATATTAAAGAAATGTATTATAATGAAGAGAAGAAACACCTATTGAATCAGGAACCGATTATTATCTTTGTTATCTATAATACAACATTACACTTAAAAAAAACAAAAAACAAAACAATTCCTAATGAATTTTAACATGTTTTTAGAGTGCTTAAAAATCAAGCTCTATTGTTTTATTTAATCCATCAGGAAATAATGTGTGTAAGGCATGAATCCAATAGGATTCTCTGATACACAGTTTTTTAAACCTATCGCCACCACATAAGGAGATGGGGATTTGTTCAATAATGGTGGCTCTCAAGACATCTGGATTAGCTCCATGGGTATGTACAAAGTGACGTGATACACTATGGGGGTCATTCAGTCCCGTTCGCGAGCAAAGGACGCTCGCAAACGGGTCGATGTTGCCCCACTGCGCATGCGCACGACGGAGGCAGCTCCGTCGTGCGCATGCGCGAGACCCGGACTGCGACAGCCAAGCTGTCGCTCCGGGTCTCGCACCAAAGGGGGCGTGCTGTCGATGTTGATTGACAGCACGCCCCCTTTGGTGGGCGTGCCGGGGGGCGTGCCTGCCAGACGGAGGCGTTCCCATGGGAACGCCTACCGTCTGAAGCTGGCCCCACTGACATCACTAGTGATGTCAGTGGGAGTGATTTTGGCTCTGATAGAGCCAAAATCACTCCAGGGCTTGCGGCAGCGAGACCCTACCGCAGGGTCTCCGTCGCAAGCCCGATGGTCGCGATGGTCAAGACCATCGCGACCATCATCATGGACGCTCGCTATAGCTGTGGGTGGTAACCCACAGCTATGCGAGCGTCCATGAGGACGCTCCAAAAAAAGGTAGGAGGGCCCTAATTCAGACCGAGCGCTTTGGTCAGAGCGTTCAGCTCTGAATCAGGCCCTATGTTTGGTAAGATGGTTGACGATGGTTCGTCGATGCTCTAGGAACCTCAATTTAAATTTATGGGTGGTTTGTCTGACATATTGGACTTTACAAGAAAAAAATAACACATAGATGACAAAATCAGCTTCACAATTAACAAAATAATTTATCTGAAACTTTGCCCCAGATTTATCGGAGTAAAAATTGCTCTCTCGATTTGCTACACTGTATGTTTACATGGTTGCATCTATAACAACCCAGTGGTTTTGAAATCCAAGGGAGTGTTAATTTTATTTATTTATGAGTTATTTTTAAAGTGACTAGACACTAATTTACGTCTCAAATTGTCTGCTTTTTTAAAAACGATCACAGGTACCTCAGTTAACTAATTTTTCAAAACCGGATCTAATTTCAAAATAGAAAAATTATTTTTGATAATAATCTTTATTTTGTAAGACCAACTATTTTGTTTGGAGACGCATACGGTCGAGCCATTATATTTACTCTGGAGTATCAGATGAGGGTAAGGGTATATGGATACTGTGACACCTAATTGGATTGCCCAAGCGTACTGTCCATTTAGGTTCTGCATTAGTTACACACATTTGCCTGGGCATATTTCAATAACCCACCCAGACATGGCTGCTGTTAGAACTCTTTGCTGCTCCCTTTCCTCCTTGTGATGGTATGGCAGCACATGCACACTGCAGCCCACCCACCATCAGACTTGTACGCAAACCATTGAACCAGGACCAATATTCCGTAGTGATTCTAACCTTTGACATTTCTGTGGTTAGATATCTGCAGGTCATCTAGCATTGGACGCATTTGGAGCTTAAATGTTAGCAGGAAAAGTGGCACACATCTCATGCTACGTAAATCTTTACCGTACAACACTAGCATATGTATCCGGTTTAGTGTACAGAAAGCAGATATACTGTATGCGGCTTGACAGTGGTAGTAGTAAATAAGGGACTAACATTACCGTATTTTTACACAATATAATAAAATTATTTCTCCAATACACAACAGCCTTTCATCTGAGGCTAAGCTTGTCAATTAGCTTTTTTTGGAGGCGTTTGAAATGTCATATTGCTGGATAATATTACTATATACTGCCACGGCCATTTTCCAAGGGTTTTGTGTAGAGCTGCTACAGCCGACGCAAGACTTCAGAGAGGTAAGTATAAATAATATGGGTGCAGGGTGTGCGTTGTGGGCCCCCTCTGGACCCTGCACCCATTATAAATACTCCCCTGGAACAGAGGGTTTCCTGTGGCTCCAAAACTATGCCAAAATAGCATGAGGACCCTCGCAGGTAGAAAACTATACAAGTTTTTTTTAATTTTCACCCAAACTGTAAATGTTTTATTTGCTTTATTTTATTCTGCTTATGTACTTTATAAGGCGCTATGAAACTCTTGTGGTGCTATATAAATAAAGGATAATAGTAGAACAAATCAAGTGCTAGCTCCAAATAATACAAAACATTGTAGAACATGATCCATTCAGTCATAATACCCACAGAAATAGTGTCAGTTGTTGAAAATTTGGTGCAGTTGTGAGCAGTGGGGAGGAGATGATGGTATACAGTAAATAAGGGAAGAAAAAGCACATGAGAAAGAGTGCCTTGCTCAAGAGAGTGTACAATCTAAAGGGGAGTGGCAGACAGGCACTGGTGACAGAGGGTAGGCACAGTAAGTGAGGAGGATAGAGCAATGAGTTAGTAGATAGCTGGAAGTTTTCAAGAGGAGAGGGGACTCGGGAGGCTGGGAAGACGATCGGCTCAGTCTTAAGTTGGGTACACACTAGACGATATGCCGCCCGAAACCGTGGATCGGGCCGACATATCTACAACGGCCAGTGTGTACCCACAATGCGCGACCATGCGCGCTCCCGTGGGTTGTCCATCAGGGTCGTTCCATCGGCCTGCATGTAAGGCCGATGCAACGACACATATGCCGGCATAGTGGATGGAGCAAGTGCCTGACATATTGGTCACCGCATTGTGCAGTGTGTACTGACCGCCCTATATATCGTGCGGTTGGGCGTTACATCGCTGGGTACACATAACGGCAAGTGTGTACCCAGCTTTAGACATGTTAAGTTTTAGAAAGCACTGGGACATCTAGGACAAAATGGAGAGACAGCTGGAGTCAGGAGCAGGGTCGGACTGGCCTCTCAGGTAAATACCCGGTGGGCCCCCCTGCTTTGGAGCTCCACCCACTACCCTCAGGGGATAGGGCCACTGTAAGGGCAGGCTGGTGATTGGTTCTCTTAGTTGCGCACTGGGTGAGTGCCCGCACATCCCTTATGCACTGACTATTACTCCGGCTGCTGCTTAAAATGTTTTGCTCTCTATCCGCTGCTCTACTCAGGGGTGATGCGCTGCAATGAGAGCAACTGCAGTACTCTGCCCAAGGTAAGTCCTGACCTCAAGCTGCTTCCTGGTGGCTGGCCCCTCCCCAGGGACCAGACAACCTAACACTGGCCACAAGGATCAACCCTGGCCTGATCCACCCCTCCCTCCACCTCCTGTCGTCTACATAGGAGGGAACCAGGAAGTGGTTGCAGTCTGGCATCCAGGGCCGGTTCTAGACATTGTGGAGCTCAGGGCGAAAGTTCACAGTTGCGCCCCCCCCCCCAAAAAAAAAAAAAAACAACTTTTTGTAGATGACGTTCCACTGCGCGGGCTGAAAGCACACGCGCTTCTGGAAAGGGGGTGTGTCCTTTGTGGAACACCCCCAATTCATCACACTGTGTGGCGTGCCCAGCACTTATGAAGGTGCTGGGCTTCCCCCAAGCTCTCCCCTCGTGGCTAATAACTGCCATGTGCAGTAATGCGCCTTACACAGTATGTCTTACACAGTAATGCCCTTTATAACACATTATGCCACACGCAGTAATGCCCTTTATAACACATTATGCCACATGTAGTAATGCCCTGTATAACACATTATGCCACATGCGACTGCCCTGTTAGCCCACTCCTAGAACCGCCACTGCTGGCATCTTATGCAGTACACTGAACTCAAGCTGGGTACACACTAGACGATAGACCAGCTGTTTCTGGGAATCTGAAAAATGCATACCTCCCAACATTTTATTAGTTTTGGACCCCTGCACACGCTTAAAAAGCGGGCAGGCCTAGTTACAGATAGGCCACACCCCCTGGAGGATGACATTTTGTGGGCGTGACTGCATGTAACTAAATTAAAATGTATACCCAAGTGCTGAGCAAAGAAGGATGATGGAGAACTACAGGTAATAAGCTGCCGCTATAAGGCGGCTGCCACCACCTATTAGAAAATAAATAATTAGAAAATTAAATATCAGCGCTCTGTCACAATACAGCTCACTTCATCTGAAGATAAGTTCTATCGTATGACAAAAAGACAATATAAGAAAAACACCATTTAATTGTAAATAACATATTGGGCCTGATTCAGAGCCACTAGTAAGCGGCAGCTCGTTCGCTCCGAGCGATGTTTGCCAAACTGCGCATGCGTACGGATCGTTATACGCATGCGCGAACCAGTCAGTGCGGCCGAAATTCATGTGCTCGCAAAATAGCGAATGCCTGCTAATTTGAGTGACAGGAAGAGCGTATGTGGGTGGTAACAGGGGAAGGTGCTTGAAAACGGGGAGTGGAGATCCGAACGCAGGCGTGCTTAAAGGTCAAAACGGGCGTTTTATGGGTGTGCATATTTAAAACAGCAGCGTCATTGACCACGTCACTGGGTTTTTTTATAGCCAGAACTGCTCGCAAAATTGTGGTAGCAAAAACCAACCACAAGAATAGCGAGCAGCTCATACCCTGTTCGATGTACTCGATTAATCTAATAAATACCGGACATGATGTAGGATGCGAGCGGCCAGGGGGCGTAGTTTCCCAAAAAACGACCGCAAGTTTTGTTCGCTCGTTCAGACCTAGAGGCGTGAACAAACCGCAAACAGCGAACGATTCATTTGAATAGCCAACCCTATTTTCTGGACGAGCGAGCGCAAATAGCGACCGGCTCTGAATGAGGGCCATAATACCATGTATAAAAAGAAAATTCCATAAAAATAATAAATAAAATTAGGGCATCCACTTATATAGAAAAGTATCAATATATAAAACCAATCTATTTGTACATCCTTAGAAGTCACATAGGGATAAAAAAAGTAACTTAGGGCCTGATTCAGACCCGCTCGCGAGCGCATATCGCTCGCAAGCGGGTCGATGGTCGGGCAGTGCGCACGCGCGAGCCCCATAGCGAGTGAAGTTTCACTCGCTGCAGGACTCACTACAAGACGGGGAGGCTGTCGATTGTGATTGACAGCTCGCTCCGTTTTGTAGGTGTGCAGGGGGGTGGCTGGACAAACGAGGTGTTCCTGAAGGAACGCCTGCCGTTTGTGGACGACCCTACTGACATCACCAGTGATCTCAGAAGTGACCTCTATTTGAGCAGGAAGTTCACTGGGGTTTCCAGTGGACGAGACCCTACCACAAGGGCCTCGTCGCAAGCCCGATGGTTGCGATAATCACGACCCTGCCAGGCCGCCTGCTAAAGCTGTGGGTGGTCACCCACAGCTTAGTGAGCGGCCTGGAGGCCGGATAAAAGAAAAACAGGCCCGCCCTGATTCAGAGCGAGCACTCGCAAATAGCGAGAACCTCTGAATCAGGGCCTTAGTACGCTGATTGATAGCATGTATCTACAAAACACAATAGCAATTATTCAATGGAGATGGGTACCCACACACAAAAATAATAAAATAAGAAAAAAAATACTGTATATATAAAAATAATAATCTAGAAGGAAAAAACTAAGGTTATCCAGAAAAGTTGTTGTTGTGTTTAACATTTAGCAGCAATCCCACTGTTCGCTGTTACTGGTATTGAATATAGTTTTACATGCCTCCAGAATTTTTAATTATTGACCATATATCTTAAAATGAGAGTTATGGTAAGAACTTACCCTTGATAACTCTCTTTCTTCGAAGTCCATAAGGTCCACAGGGAGACCTTGGGGTGTAGGTGGCGGATCTGGAATCCGGGCACCACGCAGTTAAAGCTTTCAGCTCACAGGATGCACTCCCTATACCCGCCCCCAGCCAGAGTCACCTCAGTTTGTGTCAAGCCAAAGGCCGGAGGAGGATAAAAAAAGAGAAGGAAGACTGGTACACACAAGAATCACACTCTCACAGAGAAGGAGATGGAAATCGATGACCAGAAACAAAAACCCATCTGAAGCCAGGGGCGTCAGACGGGTGCCCTGTGGACCCTATGGAGTTTGAAGAAAGAGTTAACAAAGGTAAGTTCTTACCATAACTCTAATTTTCTTCTTCAGGGTCCATAGGCTCCACAGGGAGACCTTGGGGATGTCCCAAAGCAGTCCTTTAAGGGTGGGGACGCTCCTGTGCTGAGAGGATAATCCAGCGCCCAAAGGAAGCATCCTGAGAGGCGAAGGTATCAAAGGCATAGAACCTCAGAAATGTCTGGACAGAAGACCACGTGGCGCCTTACAAAGCTGAACAGCCGAGGCGCCAGTAACAGAGGCCGGAACAGGAAGGCCTGCCTGCGAGTAAGCTTGCAAGATAGTCATACGAAGCCTTCTAGCCAGTGTTTGTTGATTGGCTGGCCATCCTTTCTTGTGAAATCTATAGAGCACAAAAAAGGAGTCTGATTTCCGAAGGGAACTGGTGCGGTCCACATAAATCCTGAGGGCGCAGACCACATCCAAAGAGGCCTCACCTGCCGAGAGGTCTGGTGATTGAAAGGCCGGGACTATAATTTCCTCATTAATGTGGAAACTAGAAACAACTTTAGGAAGGAAGCCAGGGCGAGTCCGAACCACAGCCCTGTCCTGGTGGAATATTAGAAATAGGGAGCGACAGGAGAGCTCCCCTAAATCTGACACTCTTCTGGCAGACACTATAGCCAGACAAAAAGAGTCTTTGCTGTTACACCAAATCTAGGGGTTCAAATGGAGGACCCTGGAGGGCCCGAAGAATTACTGACAAATCCCATGGAGCCACTGGAGGGACAAAGGGAGGTTAAATCTGGAGGATACCCTGGAGGAAGGTGTGGATATCCGGCAGAGGAGCAATTCTACGTTGGAACCATATTGACGGAGCAGAGACATGTACTCTCAGTGAGTCTGTCACAAGAGGGTTAAGTACTTGCGGAGATGAACCCAGGGTGGATTCAGGGGAGTTTATAGGAGCAGACGTCTGATATTGAAAGGACGCTGGTCTGAGATGTGTGTTGCTCATGGATGGCCCACTGATGAAGAATAGATGCTGGAGACGAGATACACCCGGAGCATACTGCGGATACACCCAACAGGTAACTGGAACGTCCGGGAGGATCACAGACTGTCAGGATAGCCTAAGCAGGGCTCCCTCTGGGGGTGGTAGTAGGGAGTAGCACCGCTGGTATGCAGAGTGTCTGGGAGGCTGGAACCTGGAGCAGTATACTATATGTAAGACTCAGCAGGAACAAGGAATAGCAGGGAGCTCAGAGAACTAACATCCAGTTAGGCTGAGAACAACGTTGCACTTGCAATGAAAGGACTGCAGATCAGCCCTTAAATACACGGAAGTGCAGAATTGGTTGCTAGAACTCCCGGAATGCTCTGCCTGGATTGCCCGAAAGGAGTCACCTGACCACATCCAAGATGGCGGTGCCCATGTCGCGCTGCAGCGCTGCCAAAGTGTGCAATACTCACACTAGCAGCCAGGACACTATGCCACCATACCCCTGTAGCATGCAGCGCGGACCTAAATGTGCCTGCACCCACCCCCACCAGAGCGTCCGGACAGGTAAGTGCCGCTGACCCCGAGCCCTCACAGCCCTGGTCGTACCAGAGGCCAGGCTAAAGCCAAGGTCCAATCCAGCTTGAAGGAAGGCCAGAACTCTGGAAATCCTAAACACCTGGGGGTAGTAATTTCTGGGATGACACCATTGGAAATAAGTTTGCCACACTCTGTGGTAGATTCGAGCAGAGGCTGGCTTATGCGCTCTGAGCATAGTTTTTACTACAGCACTAGAGAAACCTTTGGACCTCAGGAGGGATGTCAAAGACAGACGAGCAATAGCCCCTGAAATAAACTATATCAAATTCAGGCAAGCTTCCACTTTCCTATCCGTAGGATCCTTCAAGGAAGTAACTATAGGAATAGGCAACGTAGCGCTTTTAATTAAACGTGTAACATGTGAATCCACCGCAGGCGGTATTTCACATCTTGTACAATGAGCCACACGAAAAGGGTAACATGAGGTTAGACGTTTTTGTGTTGAAACCTCTTACCAGGCGATTGCCATGCTGCAACCATGTGTTCAGCTAGTTGATCCAATAGAGGGAATTCTGCTGAAGCCACTTTCTGTCATTTAAATAGAGGGTGCTTGGATTTAGGAGCTGACTCGACATCTTCTATTAATAAGATGGATCTTACAGCTCGTACCAAGGCAGGAATATAACTTTTTGACCGACTCTCATCCTCCTCCAGAGGGGAGACAGGGTTAGACAGATCCGCATCTACTGCCTCCTCAGAGGATAATTCAGAATCTGAGAGTTGCGTGGACTGTGATAACACAGGATGCTTAAAGGGCTTACTGGTTAAGGGCTTCTCCCCTTGCAACATGGTTTGAAAGGCATTAGATGTAGCCATTAGACTCTGCACAGAGTTAGAGAGTATGTCTACCCATGGTGGGAGCACAGGAGGTACCTGTATCACCCGAACCTGTTGTGGCAACCCCAAAAGGGGAATTATGGCCTGCTGTGATAACCCCATAGGGGGAATGTCAGTCGGAACTGCCAGGCAGTCCGTAATAGTGCCCAGAACCTGAGAAAATGAAGCCCAGGGGAGCTCTTGTACAGACGCTGGGTTGTCTGATGGGCTTGGTGGAGTAAAACACTTACTACATAACCAATCTTGTATCAAATCCTCCTCACTTTAGCCTGCAGCACATCAGTTGCATGATAGCAGTATAGGTGCAGATGCCTGTATGTTACTCTTGCCTTTGCTAGACATAGCTGCAGAGTAATATGGCACACAATATGGCACTGGGTATAATGCAACCACCGTGTATGTAGGATACTAGTAGGAATGCAATATACTGGTCCTGTCTTATGCTTGGGTAAGCAGCAGGAGCACGCAGCCCAAATATGGCACAGTACAACGACCAACTGTATGTGACAAACCTCACAAATACTTAGTTCTATGTATGTGAGGCACAGGAAAACCCCTGAATACACCTGTATGTTAGGGTAAAGTCAGAAAAAAGGTAAAAATATATGCTGACAGTAGAATAGAAAACAAACAGGCAGAGCTACCATCAGTCACATATAATGCAGAAATAACATAACTGCAAACTGTCACTACAATCAACTACACAGACTCAGTGTCTGGTAAGCTATAGCGCTACATACGCAAACTCCAGGGAGAGGTATGTAGGGGGACCGGACCCTGCATATCCCTGAGAGCTGTAACTAGAGAAATTGGCCGCCGGAGACCTCAGAGGGGGCATTGTCGGAGGTGAACAGCTCAGGGAAGCGAGACCTCAGTGGAAATGCACCCTAAACTGAGGGGTCGCTTTGATGGGGAAGCTGACCTCCCCTTGCCGATTATTTACCCACCGGGACACTGGTTCCCACACCATGTGTACCCTGGTGGTCTAGTGGATTGCGGTGGCTGGAGCCTGCGTCCACTCCGTTCCGGTCTGTCCCCCGAGACCGGAGGTATGACTGTTATCACGCGGGTCACCGCAAGCAGTGACCCGCTTTACCTGTCCCCTTAGCGTCCAGCTGCAGTCTAGGTCCTCCCACAGGGCCTGGCTAGCACTGAGCCTGGGATGCCTGCCGAGTTTCCCAAATCTGTACTTGCGTCCCGGCACCGGAGGGGTAACGGAGCAGCAGCGCAGACGTCCCACAGACTGTCTGCTGCTGCGTGCTCTAAGGAGAAAAAGTTAAAATAAAGAAATCATAAAATAAAAAGCCTGCATAATGGTGACCGACTCCGGCCAGGCACCAACGAAAACTGAGGTGCCTCTGGCTCGGGGTATAGGGAGAGTGGCCCGGTGCATCCTGGAAGCTGATTGGGAGGTATAAAAATGCATAATATGCTGTTTACTTGTTGGGATGGCCCCCCTCCTGTTGATGACCACCCCTACCAGTGGTTGGTAACACTCCTACAGCCGGCCCCTGCAGCTACATTTCCCTGGCAGGCCATTAATGCTCTAGTCCGACACTAGTCAGGAGAAACAGATATTGTTGCATTCTTATACGGAATTGGTGATGTCCTTTTAGCACATCACAGTTAACATAAGCAGCCTACTGACCATACCTGGGTCCTACCCAAAACAGAACCCAAATGGAACAGTGGATATTTGTGGGGATGATATGCAGTGGTGGCGCTAGTGTCTAGTGAGCAAGGAGTGGGGTAATAGGGTGTACAGGGGAGTAGAAACAGGGATATTGGACAATGAAATAAACTTTCAATGACATTTTGTACCACACACAAACACTATAGAATATGGCTAGCACACACAGGGCCTGATTCACTACTGATTGTAACTGCAAATGCAATAGCGATTACTCATGCAGTTCAACTGCAGGTACGGAAATAAAGGAATAATTAACTTAGTAAAATGCTTCTGTAGCTGACATTGGGCCTGATTCAGCAGAGATCGCAAATGCAACTACATACACAGATCGAGCAAACGTTAGCCATTGCGTTCGTATAAGCCAAGTGAGTGACAGGTCGTGATCGTTTTGGGGGTGGTGTTGGGGAAGTGGTTGCAGAAACGGAGGTGTTCCTGTCCGTTTGAACGCCGTTGCATGGGCGTGCATAAATTAGCCACTGCGTTTGCACACGCAGCTTGAGTACTCACTGCGTGCGACGAGATTTGCAGTTTCTGCAGCTGGCCAGACCTGCAGCAAATGTGCGTGACGGGCCGTTGTGCGTCAATAGTACTGATGTTTACGCAGGAGTGCGAGGTTGGACAGATGTGAGAAAGCAGCAGTGGGCGTCTTTATGCTGGCATTAGCATATTTTTGCAGCTGCAATGCATGCGATTTCGTAGCGGCGATCACAATTGCGATCCGTACTGAATCAGGCGCTTTGTGTAGAAGGCTGTAAAGACTCCATATCTACAACTGATACAAGTAATTCAAGCCATGAAAAGAAAACAAACATTGCTGTGGTGGTTTTTATTATTTTTTTGTCTTGGTCAACGCTTTATTCTCTTTCTCCTATTCCCGTTTAGTGTTTCTTTTCAACAAGATAATGATCAGGCTCATGTGTTCAGAGATCCGTGAGACTGATATGTCTCAGTCTGTCCTCAATGCTGCTGCTCGGCTCATCGTCCTCTCCAAAGGCTCTGCATCCCCTCTCCTACAAGCTCTCCTTCCCTTTCAGAACCCAAGTCAAGGTTCTCACACTCACAAAGCCATCACCCATTCCTCTCCCATTTACATCTCGGACCTAATCTCCCTTCACTCTCCAGTCCTCCCTCTTCGTTCAACAAATGCACACCGCCTCTCATGCCAATTGATTACTTCCTCTCACTCCTGCCTCCAAGATTCTGCCCGCGCTGCTCCCCACCTCTAGAACTCTCTCCCTCTTCCCATCAGACTCACCACCTCTCTACAATCCTTCAAACAGGGCTCTCAAGACCCACTACATCAAAGCCCTCCAGCTCCTGATCTTAACTTGCTGCTACATGTTCCTTCCTCCCTGTCTACCCCATCTGTATCACACCTGTTTGTCTGCCCCTCCCCTTTAGAATGTAAGCTCTTACGAGCAGGGCCCTCTACCCTATCGTGCTTCTCCTTCTCTACTTTTTACTCCCCACTAGGGCACCTAACACTTGGCTGCTTTGCACTGTTGCTTATCTGGGTGTTATGGTCTCTAATGTAGCAATGTATATTATCCATGTTTCTTGTTCTGTATTGTATTGTACTGTACTGTAAGTCACTCACTGGTCAACTTATTTGTTTATGTACTTTGTAAAGCACTGCAGAACACTCGTGGCGCCATATAAATGCTAATAATAATAACTGCAATTGTATGCTAATTCACCGTGATCGCTATGCCGTCGTAGCACTACACAAGGACATCCACTTTACCTTACACACATCTGTAATGTTTAGCAAGACTGCAAAACCATCCGTACAATGGAGTACCATCGCAGCCTCACGCACACTTGCACAAACTCTGACCTTACTTGGGAATTGCTAACTTCAGTGCAAGCTATGAGACCTCAGGCTGCGTAGGGCATCGCAGTGGATAATTTATGCACGCCCATGCAATGGCATTCAAATGCACTGGCAGGCCTGCGTTCAGCCGACCCCCCCAAACAGCTCTCTCCCTCTTCCTGTCAATTACTCTGCGTAGTCACTGCGATCACAGTCCCCGGTTTGCGCTCTGCGATGCATACACAGTACGCAACAATCGTCTAATTGCAAGCGGATTAGCAACTGCGATCCAAGCTGAATCAGGCCCACAATCTTCTCCCCGTTTATTTGTACTTGACTAAATCTAAATTAAAAATAATCCTGAATAATTTTGTATATAAGAAATAATAAAAACACAATTATAATTCAATAGATTGTACTGCGAAATAAAATGTTATAACCATTTGCACTGTAAAATGGCACTATGTATGGCTCATATAGGTGTAACATAACGACAGCAGTAGCGGCCTCGCATGCCAGCACACAGCACACAGCACACAGCACACAGCACACAGACAGAAGCCAGCAGCACACTGCCCGCGGCCCGCCCCTGTGTGCACGGCGGAGGGTGCAGTTACGGCAGTGATGTCACATAACCGTCACCCACTGCTCGCAGCCTGTGATTGGTGGTTGGCTGCACACTCACCGAACTGCTTACACGCTCGGGCTTCGGCTGAGGAGCCCCGGAAGTGATACCCGGGGAAGGAGTTAAAGGGCCACCGGGGTCGCGCATTTTGGCAGTGCTGGTGCAAGGATTGCAGGCATGGAAATCACCCGGAGCAGTGAGTGAGCTCTGTGTGTAGTGTCCCGTCCCGTGTAGTGCGCTCTGTGTGTAGTGTCCGTCCCCGGGTGTAGTAATGATACTCCACCTCCGATCTGCTCTGACTGACAGTGATGCTGTGTACGGGGCTTTATATAGATCGGGGCTAAACAGTATGTGGCTTCCAGAGCTCCGAGTCCTTACATGAGTGCAAACTCTGATGGACAGGGCATGCTGGAACTTGCAGTTAGAAAACAGCTGCTGAGCCACAGGTTGTCTGTCAATTGCTTTGCTAATATCAGTATGTTTTATACAGTGTGTCGGCATTTGCCTTTAAAAGACTGTTCGTACTTGAAATAGGAGGGTTCAGATTTATTTACAGTTACTTATGTAATACACACATTTTCCGTAGTGCTTTACAGGGAATCGGTATGTAATACTGACACTGGATCCGGGCGGTCAGAATCCTGACAGCGGGATCCCGACAGGGTTAACGTACCAACACTTGATGGTCGGTATACTAACTGTTGAGCTCATTTCCCCATTGCGCTAGGGACCTGGAAGTGACGTGCAGTGATGGCGGAATTGCGGTTCCATGTTCATAAAGTCCACCTAGAGAAGATACTTGTCCCCCTGCGGGTTTGCTGCGTTTCGCTCACGGTGGCTCGCTATACTCGCCACAAGATTATATTCCCCCTCTCTGTCCACATGGATGGTAGGGAATTATGTTGGACAGTAGTTGATGTCGGGGTCCTCTCCGTGAAGGGAATCTAGACAATAGTTGCGGCTAGATCCCCTTCAGCTACAGGACCCTGACGTAATTTACTATTCACATGGATATAAAGTAGGAATTGTAACCAGTGGTGAGTGAACACATTTCTACAGTTGGTGACCAGGTACTACAGTTGAGACAAAATAGCGCTGGCAGGGCATGGAACTGCGCTTCCGCCCTCACTTGACGTCACGCCCTGGTCCCTAGCTGAAGGGGAACTAGGATCAACCATTCAATATCCCCACAGGTGATACGCAAGTGAGCTATATATGA
This sequence comes from Taudactylus pleione, assembly GCA_031769625.1. Classification (NCBI taxonomy): domain Eukaryota; kingdom Metazoa; phylum Chordata; class Amphibia; order Anura; family Myobatrachidae; genus Taudactylus; species Taudactylus pleione. The sequence goes on from JAUIMM010000065.1 coordinate 36,328,404, forward strand.
GATTTCCAGCAAAAGCTTCTACACTTTATTCTTGGGTACACAATATAACTATTTGCTAGTAGCCACTTCCTATGAAATTACGTTTATTAAAGACTAGTGTTTTGAACATTAATAGGTCTCTTAGCATTTCCCTCGTATGTTGTTGTTTTAGTTTGTTATACAAATCTGACTAGTGTTGATTTTTGTTAATATTTTAATATGGTTTTTGCTATTTCCTGTGTGGCTAAAGGACCTCTGTGACGTATCCACCACATGACCGCTGCAGGAGGCTGGACCACCCCTGTATTACCATCCACAAGGGCAGATAGGGGGAATAAATATTTGTGGCGAGCCACCGTGCCCGAAGCGTAGCGAGCCCGCGAGGGGGCACTTTTGGTCCCCCGTTAGCATCGCCTCCCCTCCCCCTTTCAGGCTGGGTCATGTGGGCGTGACGTCATAGGTCCATCAGCGCTGTATAGTCTAGACCTAACCATTTTAATATGGCCTAGTAGTTATTATAACTTTCACTGTGGCAGTGCTATGATTCTTAGGCTGTATTGTGTCGTATATTAGTGTTTTTTTTTTGCAGTGTGTGTGATTAAAATTTCTACAGAGACCGCAATTGCTAGAGTCACTGACCCTGTCCCTGCGCTATACATCCTGCCTAATAAATCGCTTGTGATGTATGGCGGATTTGTGAGGTGTATGGTAAACCAACAATTCCCATGGGATAAATAAACAAGTGCCCTCATTGAACACTTTAATAACTGAAATAACTGCCCCTGTTAAATAAGTATTGATCATGTTTAGTAAATAAAGTATGTCCCTGTAAATTAATATGGCACCCATAGAAATTAACATTATTGCTGCTAATACAGAACACAAATAGTGGCCAAATGTTTCCTGTTTTGTAAAGGTATTTGATGTAAACCATATGGATAAAAATCAAAAAGGCTTAGCTCGAACTGCTCCAGATGAAAAATTAGGTCTTTACACCCGCCTATTTAATAGATGGGAAGCCTGTCAGGAGCAGCTCATATCCTCATAAATCTATGGTGATGACATTAATGCTACCCTACAGAAAAAATTATGTATGGTTGCATTATTTATTCGGGACCTTGTTTATGCGCTTTATTTTACAGGGAAATATATTATTTTTATAACAAACAGGGAGAATGACATTTATCTAATAAATCTGTAACTAGAGAGGAGCAGTTTTGATTCGGATCGCAGTACGAGGTAAAACATCATCTTTCAGGGACATCTCAGCCGAGATCTCAGTGAAAGATGACGTTTTGCCCCGTTCTGAGATCTGAACTTGTCGGGAAGAGCAAATCCAAACCCGAACCGCTCATCTCGAAGTGTAAGTATAGTATATTGTATGTCCGTTTGCGGAGCATATCTCGTGTTTTTATGCATTGCCCATGCTCTGGGACTTGTGCAATCGATGCATTGTACACATTTCAGCCGCATGTCCACTTCTTACCTAGGCAAACTCCAGAGAAGGTGTGTGACAGAATTGCAGCTAATGCAGAGACTAGCAGAAATTAAATCTGCATGTTTTCAAACAGGCCTTTTGCATGGGTTGGTTCACCCAAGGCTTATGATGACTGCTATCTAATGAAATGTACATATACTGGCCAGGTGCATCATAGAGATTAGTATGACTCTGTATAAAGGCAAATATATACATTTATTTCCATGCATGGAATGCGGGAGCAATTACAGCTGATGTTTGCTCAGCAGTGCAGCCTGAGTTATTACTGGAGACAATATTGCATAATTGAATAAAGGGTTTGCTAGAAGTTATTAAATTGTTTCAGTGGCAGTACAGTTACAGATTTATTTAGTTGTTTGGTGCACTAGGCTTGATTTATATAGGCCTATTACTAATGAGACATTTGTTGCACTGTCACAGATGCACTCAGGCTAGAAAGTACCATGATGGGCCCAGTGCTACAGATGTTTCCTCATACATCTAGCCGCCTTGCGTGCTAAACAGCCCTTCTAGTCGGGCCATGAAGTGGCGTGACTCTGTAACACCGACTGTTTTCGTTCTACTTTTTATCTTCAAATGTCTTATTCGCACAGCGATTCAAATAGGACGCACAAGAAGCTTCTGCTGAATAAAATATGCGGCATGCCTATATTGTGTGCAAATGCGGGTGTATCTGCATGCGAAACGCTATGTTGGTGTCACAGCCGCTGACATGGTAACGTAGCATTTCTTCTTCAGGGTCCATAGGGCTTCACAGGGAGACAATGGGGTGTAGGTGGGACTTGGAGGCCCGGACACCAACAGTAAAGCTTTTTCAATCCCAGGATGCTCTGGTCTTTCCCCCTATACCCTGCCCACAGCCTGAGGGTAACTCAGTTTTGGTAGTGTCCAGCAGAAGCTGGATCACCGTTTTAACAGTGGGGCTGCTATTAAGCAGCCCAATCTTATTTTTATGATTTAACTTTTTTGAATTCATGTTAAACCCCTTCCACATCGCCAAAATAACCCGGGTTTTTGCCAAGTTATTTCCGGGTTGACGTAATTTTAAAAAGCACCAAAATGAATAACCCTGGTCGACTGACCTGGTATTTCAACCTGGGTTAAAAGGAGGTTTAAACACGGGTCAGACCCGGGTTATTTGGCTCTTAAATGGTACAGACCTGGGATATTCGACCAGGGTCTGAGAAAATAGTGCTGATTGGCTTTTTCCAGTCAGCTGACCAGCCTGCACACAGAGCACATGTCTCTGTATTTGGAATCGGTATGAAATACGGCCGGCCGCATGGCCGTGAGTTCGAATCCCAGCAGCGTGAGGCAGACAGCTGGAGAGATCCCGGCAGCGGCAGCCCGACAGCGTTGGAAATCCCGATCATCCCTAGGTAAATACTTACTAACCTAACCCTCCTTAGGGGTGCCTAACCCTAACCTCCCCCCTATGCCTAACCCTAAAACCCCCTCTAAGTGCCTAAACCTAACCCCCCTTCCCTGCTGCCCAACCCTAAAGGTGCATACACACGATTTTTTGAACGATAATCGTTTAACGATAATCGTTTGAATAAATTGTTCATTTTCTGAGTCAAACGATGAACGATTATTGTTCATGCGCGTTCATGTTTGTAGTTCAGTCAGACTTGTCAACTCAACGATTTTCATTAAGTTAATATGCAAAAATCGTTTGTAGTTCATAAAAATCGTTCATTACAATTAAATGAACATAGTAAATGAACAACTTTAGTAAACGATTTTAGTTAATTTTTTCAAGGTAGAAAATCGTTTACTAAAATCGTTCATTAACTCAATCGTTGTGTGTGTATGCACCTTAAGTCACCAGGGGGGGGTGCCTAACCCTAACCTCCCCAGAGGGTGCCTAACCCACCCTCCCCCTAGCCTAACCCTCCCGGGGGGATGCCTAACCCTAAGTCCCCCCGGGAGCCTTAAACCTAACCCTCTGCCCCCGCCCCCCCCCCCCCCACGGCTGTCCGCTCGCGGTGCCTGGCGTCGGAAAAATGGCAGGCGTCTAGATTTAGACGCCTGTAATTTAACCCTCGCCGGGATAAAGCAATCGGGATGCCGGCTGTCGGGCTTACGTCAGCTGGCTTCCCGATTTCATCCCCTGTATTTACATTACTGTCCTGCACTGCACACTTTCGGGAAAAGGCAACTATTAATAAGCTATATACAGACAGCACAGTGTACTATACTGCACTTTACTTTCACTGGAGGAATCATGGCAAACTGGAGTGATAAAGGAGTTGCTGCGGATCAGGGGTGAGGAAGAAATATGTAAACAGATAACTGCCACTGTCAAGGATGTGATAACTTATCGCAACATCAGCAAAATGTTGGCTGCATCTGGATTCATCTGGAGCCAACAGCAGGTCGTCAATAAGCTGAAGGCACTGAAGAAGCAATTTCATAAGGTGAACGACCACAATAGAAAATCGCAGTGGTGCTGCCTGCATGGACTGGAAGTTCTTTGAGCTGTATGCCAATGCCTTTGGCCATACTGCATTCAGCAGACCTGTGACATAGTCATCTGCACTGCAAGCATTCCCCAGCCCCTCCTTTTCTTTACTGAAAAAGTCATAATTGTGAGCCAATAAAATCCTTTAAAAATGACATCACACTGTTTTAACATGGGCAACCTGGGTTGAGTTAAAAGGCACCAAATCTGCAATAACCTGGGAATAACACGGGTTAAGGCGATGTGAAAGGCCCTGACACATCTCTGACCTGGGTCGGACCCGGGTTCAAAACCTGGGTCCGACCCGTGTTTGCGATGTGAAAGGAGTATTACTAATACCCCTTTCACATCGCAAACTCGTGTCGGACCCAGGTTTTGAACTCTGGTCAGGGCATTTCACATCGCCATAATAACCCGGGTTATTCCCAGGTTATTGCAGATTTGGTGCCTTTTAACTCAACCCGGATTGACCATGTTAAAACAGTGTGATGTAATTTTTAAAGGATTTTATTGGCTCACATCAATTATTATGACGTTTTCAGTAAAGAAAAAGGAGGGGCTGGGGAATGCTTGCAGTGCAGCAATCATGGCCGACAGAGCACACGTCACAGATGCAAAGTGTGCAAAGGGCCTGATTCAGAGACGGACGCTCTGAACGAGCGCTCGCTCTGAATCAGGGAGTTTTTTTTTTTTTTGGTTCGACCTCCTGGCTGCTCGCATAGCTGCGGGTCAAGACCATCGCGACAATCGGGCTTGAGACTAGACCATTGTGGTAGGGTCTCGTTGGCCGCAAACCCCAGTGAGCTAGTGATGTCAGTGGAGCCGCCACCAAACGGCAGGCGTTACTTCGGGAACGCCTCCGTTTGGCCAGCCACCTCCCCTGCCCGCCTACCAAACAGGGCGAGCTGTCAATCACTATCGACAGCTCGCCCCTTTGGTGCGACACCCGGAACGACGGTCGCAAGCCGGGTTTCGCACATGCGCAAGACGGAGCCGGCTCCGTCGTGCGCATGCCTAGTGGGCAAACATCGACCCGGTTGCGAGCGCTCAGCGCTTGCGACCGGGTCTGAATCAGGCCCAAATTATGCAGTGCAGGATAGTAATGTTAATACAGAGACATGATCTCTGTGTGCAGGCTGGTCAGCTGATTGGAAAAAGCCAATCAGCACTATTTTCTCAGACCCGGGTCTGTACCATTTAAGAGCCAAATAACCCGGGTCCGACCCGTGTGTAACCCTTCTTTTAACCCGGGTTGAAATACCGGGTCGGTCGACCTGGTTTATTCATTTTGGTGCTTTTTAAAAGCATGTCGACCTGGCAACAACCCCGTAATAACCCGGGTTATTTTGGCGATGTGAAAGGGGTATTAAAGAGCAGGAGCGCGAGACAGTCCTTTGGATGTCTGCACTGCTGCTTCATCACCCCGTCGTGGCGCTGTGACACCAGCCCTCGGCTAGGTACTCCCGGCGGGGCTCTGAGGGGGACCTAGCTAGCACAGCTTCTCGGACCCCAGACTGCAGCCAGGACTCAAGGGGAAAGGTAAGGCAGAGACCCGCATCAGCCCGGAGGCGCTGATGTGGACACCGGTTTGTCTGGGACTCCACTAGACCACCTGGGAAATACAAGCACTGGCGCAGGGCACAATTTAAGGCCAGGGGACCCAGTGGTTAATGTCAGCACAAGGGAGAAGTTGCTCTCCCTGCAGCCCCTCCCCCAGCTCAGGACGTCATTTCACTGCAGTCTTGCTGCTCCTTCTGAGACTCACGGCAGCCATTTTCTGCATTCAGGTCCCCGACTACACTGGATCCAATCTCCCTGTAACCTCTCCCAAAGGCCAGGTTATACAGCACTATACAGTGCATCCGGAAAGTATTCACAGCGCTTGATTTTTTTCCACATTTTGATATGTTACAGCCTTAAAATTCTACACACAATATCCCATAATGACATTGTGTAAAGTTTTTTTTTTTGCAAATTTAATAAAAAAAAAAACTAAGAAATCGCATGTACATAAGTGTTCACAAACTTTGCTCATTACTTTGTTGATGCACCTTTGGCAGCAATTACAGCCTCAAGTCTTTTTGAATATGATGCCACAAGCTTAACATGCTTATCTTTGGGCAGTTTCGCATATTCCTCTTTGCAGCACCTCTCAAGCTCCATCAGGTTGAATGGGAAGCGTCTGTTCACAGCCATTTTCAGATCTCTCCAGAGATGTTCAATTGGATTCAAGTCTGGGATCTGGCTGGGCCACTCGAGGACATTCACAGAGTTGTCCTGAAGCCACTCCTTTGATATCTTGGCTGTGTGCTTAGGGTCGTTGTCCTGCTGAAAGATGAACAGTCGCCCCAGTCTGAGGTCAAGAGCACTCTGGAGCAGGTTTTCATCCAGGATGTCTCTGTACATTGCTGCATTCATCTTTCCCGCTATCCTGACTAGTCTCCCAGTTCCTGCTGCTGAAAAACATCCCCACAGCATGATGCTGCCACCACCATGCTTCACTGTAGGGATGGTATTGGCCTGGTGATGAGCGGTGCCTGGTTTCCTCCAAACAATGCCTGGTATTGACGCCAAAGAGTTCAATCTTTGTCTCATCAGACCAGAGAATTTTGTTTCTCATGGTCTGAGAGTCCTTCAGGTGCATGTTGGCAAACTCCAGGTGGGCTACCATGTGCTTTTTACTAAGGAGTGGCTTTTGTCTGGCCACTCTACCATACAGGTCTGATTGGTGGATTGCTGCAGAGATGGTTGTCCTTCTGGAAGGTTCTCCTCTCTCCACAGAGGAATGTTGTACCTCTGATAAGAGTGACCATGAGGTTCTTGGTCACCTCCCTGACTAGGGCCCTTCTCCCCGATCGCTCAGTTTAGCCGAGCGATCGGGGGAGAACTCTAGTAAGAGTCCTGATGGTTCCGAACTTTATCCATTTACGGATGATGAAGGCCACTGTGCTCATTGGGACATTCAAAGCAGCAGATATTTTTCTGTACCCTTCCCCAGATTTGTTCCTCGAGACAATCCTATCTCGAGGTCTACAGACAATTCCTTGGACTTCAAGCTTGGTTTGTGCTCTGACTTGCACTGTCAAGTGTGGGAACTTTTATATTGAATGGTTATTGAAAGACTCCAATTAAGCTGTAGGAACATCTCAAGGATGATCAGTGAAAACAGGATGCACCTGAGCTCAATTTTGAGCTTCATGGCAAAGGCTGTGATTACTTATGTGCATGTGATTTTTAGTTTTTTTTTTTTTAATTCAATTTGCAAAAATCTCTACTTTACACGTTGTCATTATGGGGTATTGTGTGTAAAATTTTGAGGACAAAAATTAATTTATTCCATTTTGGAATAAGGCTGTAACCGAACAAAATGTGAAAAAAGTCATGCGCTGTGAATACTTTCTGGATGCCCTGTATGTGTCCACATCTGTACTTTGCGTTTGGCCGAAAATCTCTAGTTAAAGTGGCTGAATAGTGCAGCCTATTATGAAAGGGAAAAGTGCTTCCATTTTTTTTCTATTTACTTATTTTACTATCAATAGGTAAGATAGGTCAAACTTCATGTGGCTTTAACTAGATCGTTGCTCTAGTCCTTTTTTTTTTTTTTCCCCCACTTTGTCTTCTGCAGCATTTGTTGACGATTATATGCATCTTTTTACTCTTTTGAATAATAAAATCAGGACCGCCATTTTGAATGTGGCTTTTGTAAAACCGCACTTTTGCTGAGGTTTGACCTTGGTAAAGCTGACGTATTATAAACTACCAAAATGGTGAAAAAAAATAAAAATAAATGGTGGATGGCTTATACATGCCACACTTTGGTAGATTTCCTCCCAGGTGCTCATGAAGTCATTTCAGATTGCTAACCGCAAACACTGCACTACCATCTGGGTGGCCGAACATTGCCACTTTAAAATGGCTGCGTACATAGGAGGTGTGATATTGGAGGTAGAGTGACTGCTGCCAGAGCCGTAACTAGCCTTTTTGGTGCCCTGTGCCAGAGAAAGCATTAGCGCCCCCCCATTTTTTAAGTGGGGACATAAGATAGTGCACTTGAAAAAGGGCTATGGCCAGGGAAGAGATGGAGGAGGCCAGGAGATGCTAGGGATAAAAGAATAGAAAGCTACAAGTGAGAATGACAATGATCAGGGAAATAGACAGGCCTAAACAGCGCTCCCTGCCCTGTGGTGCCCTGTGTCATGGCACTGTGTCATGGCACAGTCTATTGATTGGCCTCAGGCTCCTCTTCACCTCCACATGCCGCTGTTGCCTGGAGTAGTGAGATTGATAAAGGAGTCTTGGGGAAAGCAGTCCCCGGGGGAGGATTGTGGTGGGGTACCAGTACATTTATAGTTGGTAATGTGGCATTATGAAAAGTGTTCTAAACCTTTTTCTGTCTTTTTTTTTATTTTTATTTTTTTATTATTTTTGTCAGATTTTAAGGACCATTTACCGAAAGTTTATCAAGCAATTGAAGAGGCAGACTTCTTGGCCATTGATGGAGAATTTTCAGGTTTGCTTCTAGACTGTTTTCATGATGACTCCAAAGAAGTTCATTAAGTGTAATTGTTAAATTAAAGCTAAGAAAATGCTATTGATTGCTGCCTGTACATCTCTTCAAAATAATGGTATATCTTTACCTGACACCTTGGTGCTTTTTCACCTTGTAACACTATAAAGTGATTTAAAATCCACAATTGCCTCCATCCCAGAATATTTGACTTTGTTTCAGTCCCATTTTCATGTTCGATTGTATGCTCTTGCAAACAGTGTTCTTGTACTAATTCTGTACTTTCTAATGTTTTGAGTAACTGTATATTGCTGTTTTTGTGCAAAACTGCATGCGGTATTGGAGCTGTGCAAATCCTGTAATCATTTTTGAAAGTGCTCTTTAGATAAAGAGCTCAAATGTTACATTTTAATCTTCCCATACTGTCTCACATGACTATGTTCACGAGTGTTCCTTAAAGCTTGTGATTGTGTGTAAGCTGGGTATGTAGACACATTAAATGTAAGTGGCAATTATTATTTTTGTTCAAGAGAAATGGTCTTGTTGAGAACAGGACTACTTGGGAACAGCCCGGCATGTCCGTAAGTGTCGGACATGCCCCCAACATGGTTATCAAAAGGGGGCGTCTCTTTAAGACAGGCCCCTTTTTCTATTGGCCACGTACTACGTTTGGCCATGTGCAGAAGTGCCCCTTTCTAGCTCCAGCGCCGGACCTAGAGTGAATTCTAGGAATTTTCTTCTAGGTCTGTAAAAATAGGGTGGTTGTTGGTGCTGCCTAAATAAAACATGCATCCCCTACTGCTCCTTGTTTTGATGACTGCACTATATGCAATACAGTACATGGGCGCTAACTATCCTAGTTTAATATTTGGTTTTTAAAGGATGACCTTTTGGCACAAGTTACTTCAATTAAATATACAAAGCCCAGTCTTATATAATTGTCAATACAACACCACAGGGGTACCTTTTTAGCTTTAGTTTAAAATTTTCAATGTTTGGCATCTTGTTCAGTTATTTTAATTTTCCTCATTCTGTTGTGTAGCTTTGTGACTGACACTCCCTTTTCCTCTTCAAACTTAAATTGTTACCTTTTATGTAGGTGTAGTGCTTGATGCTTTGGTTAATTCAGCTAGGCTACAGGTAGTTTGAGGGTTTTCACAGGGTACGGACAGTTAGTCCTTTATTGTGCACTTTAACAATGGACTGTGACTTGTAGCCTTCTATATATACTGTTGTGATAGTACTGCAAGGGAATAACTGCAGTTATGTTTCCATTTGGAGTAGGGAACTTGGACGGGGTGATGTGTTACTACGACAATGTGCACTGGAAAAAGAAATTGACCACTTATCCTTACTGTTTCATACCCTACTGTTTGTTTCCAGTGCTTTGCATAAGTGGTAGACTCAAGGCATTCTTCCCTTGTTTTACATTGTATTTTGTTAGTTATTTACTGGAGAACTAAAATTGAGTACACCCATGCTTCTATTGCTGGAGTTCATTAACTCCACCTTGTACTTTTTTCTGACTATAGATGATGGTAAAGTGGCACAGTTTATATCCATGGTATAGGCTCATCTGGTTCTCAAATGAATGTTTAAGGTGGGGGGGAGGTAGGGATCTGTGTCCAGTTATGTTGGCTCAAAATGCCAAACTATATTACTTTCCTGACAATCAAGCCCACTCTGTACCTTCTGCTTCACAGCCCCAGATGCCACCCCAAAGACTGAGACCCTGCAGACAATCCCTGTGCCAGGCAGGGTTTATCTTGCTCAGTCTGTGGAATGCACTTTCCATCTACCAGTTTAACTGAGGAATGTAGAGAAAGGCCCTAGTATCTATGGTGCTTCGTCCTGAAACCTTATTATTGAAGATCCCCAATTCAGTCGGTCACTGACCAGTTTGTGTGCCTAGTTTCCCCAAGATAGAAATACTACGTGATTAGGATCACATGATGATTTTCATTTGAAAATTTGAAAGATGGTGGACACACAAAGTTAAAAACCTGAAACCTCTGAGACTAAAGGGTTGAGGAGATGACTTCCAACATCATCTTCGTGCCCAGGTGGAATGTTTTTATTTCACCAAATGTTGTATATGAGGACCATTCTATAGGAGTAATTCAAGATGAAGTTTTCTTTGATTCAAATAATTAGTAAAGCTAGTTTGTAGCATGGATATCAAATAGCTTTTTTCATAATCCAATATGGATGGGCCAACCGTGCTTTCTCTGCTTTGCTTTAGAGTGAGCAAACAATAGCCAGATAATTCATGTTCTCCAGCTCTTGGAGTCATACATCTCCGTTCCAAATTGTTTTTCACCCTGTAAACATCACGGAGTTCCAGGGGCTCTGTTTCAGGATATACTTACGAACAGATTTCTTTTATCCAGGTGTTTGTTTTCCCACTAATATGCAGACTACCTTCTGGTACTACATTAAACTAGGTACACACCTTTTTGATCAGCGGCTGATCTGGCTAAAATCTCCTGATCAGCTGTGTAGTGCGTCCCCAACTTGACCCCTGTCGGCTGCTTGCGAGCACCGTACACACTGTGCAGACATTGCTTAGTTTCTACGAACTTCTATGGGATTGGGAGGTCAGGCGGACATATATTAAAAAGCGCTTAAGATGCAACCTCCCGGTCCCAACTGTGCAGTAGTGTACTCAGTTGCAGGAGTATAGGTTGTGTACCCAGCTTTAGACTGATGGAAACTTTCCTCCATTAGGTGGACATATTTGACCATGGGTTAATGTGGGTTGAGGGCTAGCAGTTAATAGATTTTCCTTTTTGTAGTATATAAGCTTCTCCCTTGCATCCTCCTACTCAGTTTAAAATGAAGTGTTGAAGGAGTAGGTCAGCACTATGAACAATTACCAAGATTGAATGTTCCTGTACTTTATTGAAGGCCACGGCTCTTCCTATTCAGGTTTGGGCCTCTTGAAAAGAGGGCTCAGACCGCAAGTGTAAAAGTATTTTGAAATCCATTTATGTAGCTGCAGAGTCAGCATTAAGGCATTGTATTGCTTCAGCTTGGATAGCCAAAGTAACCTTTTGATAGCAGGGAGCTAGTCACTGAGTTCTTAGGGGTCTATTTACAAAGTAGTGTTAGGAGACAGTGAAAAGTGATAAGGTGCCAGCCAATCAGCTCTCAACTGCCATATCACAGGCTGTGTTTGAAAAATGACAGTTGGGAGCTGATTGGCTGGCACCTTATCACTTTATCACTTTTCACTCAATCTCTTAACACTACTTCCTAAATAGACCCCTTAGTCTCAGTTATTATCTGTTGCAGAGGAGCTCAAAGTAGGAGCTTATTTTGGGGAAGCCACTTTAGATAATTCTTTATTACAGTAAAAAATTTCTGGGCTAGCGGTGTGCACTTTTTGGTTAAAATCATGGAATACAGGTGCCGAGACAAAAGTTTCTAGAAGGTCTACCTTTGAAGGAAAGTGTTTGTTTGGCCCAGAGCTAGATAAGAGAGAATTTTAGTGGCCATGGGAGGTAAGTTATTTTTTACCTATAGGAAAATTTAAACAAGGACTGTCATCTACGTCCTTACGGATTAGAGGACAGGCATCCTTGATCTGAAGATTATCAGGTAGATGAAGACCATTTAGGAGTAGGAAAGAGCCAGGGAAACTGCTGCCTAGGCTCCAGAATAAGTCTGCTTGAGAGGAAGTTCATACACCCAAAAGTATCTGTGGTGGGTGCCCATCTTCAGGAGAAGGTCCTCTTCAGACAAATGGGTGACAGATAGGTATAATAGGAAAGACTACATTCTCATTTTTTGAGTCCTCCACCCAAAAGGTACTATTCAACAAAGTTACCAAATGACAGACATGTCTGGCCCTCGATCAAGCAGTTACGGCTCTTCTGGGCTTGGGAGTTAGAGAATTTTATTCCAATCAGTTTTTAGTTCCAAAACCAAATGTGAATCACAATCCCATTTTAAATTTAAAGCACTTAAATACGAGACCTCAGGAAGACCGATTCCGGATGGAATTTGTAATAACAGTCCTAAATGGAATGGCAGTAAACGCATTTTTTTGCATGTATAGTCATCAAGGATGCCTACCTTGTGCTTATTTGGGAAGGCCATTAATGTCTTCTGCGGTTTGCGGTTGAAGGGAGACCTTTTCAATTCAGGGCACTTTCTTTTGGATTAGCCCCCAGCAAAGGTCAGGGACATTAATAATCTAGTTCAAAGGGTTTTTGTCAGCAATCCATTGGTTCTCTGCTGTATGAAGATACTAGGAAAGAACGTGTTCTCATTCCAAGCAGTCCAGTATTGAAGGCTGCATTCTAGGATGTTCAAGTTAAACATTCTAAAAAGCTTGGTTGGTTGTGTTTCAACAATCGGCTATTTGCTTAATTCATTATCCTGTCACCAGAGACAAGACCGCCTATCAGATGGTGGACCCGGTCAGAAATCTTGAACAAGGGCAGGAGTTTCCTCATTTACATTGATTTGTTATCACGACCGATGCCAGTCTCCAGGGATGGGGTGCATAGGGTATCCACAGGATACCTTGGGGTATAGGTGATGACGTCAGGCATCGGGCACCATAGAGTTAAGTTTTCAGCCTCCCAGGATGCATCATGGTTCTTCTCCTATACCCCGCCCCCGAGCCAAGGCATCTCAGTTTTGTTGGTGCCCGGCTCGGAGTCGCAGCACATGTTTAGAGGGGGGATAAAAATAGCCCCTGAAGTTTTCTTTCAAGGCAGCTGTGGCTGCACATCTGGGAGTACAGCATGGACAGTCACTGCTGACGTCCATGCAGTCTCCCCTACACCCTGCCGGTACCAGAACGCCGGTACTGATTCGGGGATGCTGGTAAGTATCTGGGGTCACGGCTAGCGGTGACCCCAGATGCTTCGGACCATGACCGGATACAAGGGGGACAGGTAAGCACCGGAGGTCCCGCGGTAGGTACCTGCTGAGAACATGGTCAAGAGTCCCCAGGCAGGGGGCTCCCTGGGGACTGGTTGCAGCGTGGAGCCAGGTACTAACCTGCGCTTCCACTATACCCATGGGACAGCGGGCCGCAGCTGAGCGGCAAGCGCTGCAGCGTCCCAGGGGTTAATTGCATGCCAGGGGAGCGCGCCTTCCCTGTATACAGCCAGCGCCTCCCCCGCTGCACACAGCCCTCTCTGCACCTGCCGTTTGGTACTGTGGCAGCGCTCCTCCCTCAGGCCTGCCTCTTCTCTGCTCCTCGGTGGCCATCTTTGCAGAAGCATGGTTAAAGCTGCTGGAAGCTGCTGACGGTGGCATCGCACTCTGGGTTCCCCGGCATACCTCTCCTCCGTTGGCTACAAGTCTGTGTATTCAGTGCTGTGTCCTACCAGACTGTCTGTGTAGTTGAGAAACAGCGCTGATAGTGCAGGGATTAATTTCTTCTTCATTGTATGTGACTTCTGCTAGTGCTGCTGCCTGTAATTTCACTTTCTACTGTCAGCCATTTTACTGTCCCTGCTCTTACTCTGCTAAAGCCCGTGCGGTGATTGCAGGGTGTTTCTCCCACTATACTAACAAGTATCAGTGAGAGGGGAGGGTAACACGGAGGGGCTATGTCGGCAGTGTTATTTATTGGCGCGACCTCCCTGGGCTTGTTTAGCTAAGGCGCTTACAAACTTATTGGGCCAGCTAGCTCCGCCACCTGCGTTTACCCAGATGGGATTGTCCCAGCAGTCAGTGGTATCATCACCCATGCAGGGTTTCCCGGAACAACTGATGGTACCCCACAGTCTCCCTATTTCCCCTCCCCAGGTTTCACATGAGCCTGCGTGGGTTAATTCTCTGACAAATTCGGTATAGCATTTGTCGGATGTTTTACAGGGGGAGTCTGTGTTGCGGCCACATAAGCGTCCAGTAGCGTCTGTCTGTTCCTTATGTGGATGACTACGTGACGTCCGACGATGGGGAGATTCTGGATCTATCTGACCAAGAACCTCTCCGCACTAAAGAGTCGGACGCTAAGTCCAAGGTATATAATCCTGGCCTTATTCGGGCAGTCCGCACGGCTTTAGTTATTGAGGTGGTTGATCCTCCGGTGGCCAAATCCAAATATGCCTTTTTCAGGGATTTTAAGGGTGACTCCACGGTGTTTCCTCTGTCTGGTCAGTTAGTAGATCATTTAGAGGAGGCGTGGAAACATCCCGGAAAACGGTATCAGCCTCAGAGGCGCTTAGCCGTGGCTTATCCGTTTGCAAACAATTATTTTTCTAAGTGGGAATCCCCTCCGCAGGTGGATTCTCATGCGACACGCCTAGTCAGAAGTGCCACTTTGCCCATGCCTTCTTGAAGGATGCTACGGACCGCAAGGTGGAAATCTGCCTTAAGTCCATTTATTCCCTTGTGTTGGGTAGCCAGAGCTATGGAGCGCTGGGCTGATAGCTTGGAGGCGTCTTTGGACTCTGACTGTTCGTCGGAACAGGCAGAGTTTGTGGGCATTCTCCGGGACTCGGCCACTTACATCAATGAAGTGTCCTTGGATATCAGTATCCTCACATCTAGGATTTCTTCTGCAGCTGTTGCTGCTTGTCGCACCTTATGGTTGCGGTCTTGGAAAGTGGACGCTGATTCCAAAAAGGGCTTAGAATGTTTGTCTTTTAATGGAGAAGTCCTATTTGGTCTGGATCTGGACAAAATAGTAGCTACGCTGGCAGCAGCCAAATCTGCTTGTCTCCCGTCTGCTACGGTCCCTTCAGGTGCTGGTACGTCGTCCTTTCGGCCTTACAGGGCCCAGGGTAGGCCTAAAGCACAGTCTTTTCCACGACAGGCTGGGCCCAAGAAATCGGCCAAGCCCAGGAAACCGGCCTGGAGTACCAGACATCCGGCCCCGAAGTCAGATGACAAACCTGCGGTCTGACGGTCCGGGCCTCCCTTTGGGGTATCCCAAAGTGGGAGGCCGCCTGCTTCAGTTCGCCCAGTGTTGGTCGATAACTACGAAGGACATTTGGGTTCACGAGGTGGTTTCTCACGGGTATGCCTTCTCCTTTTGGCACAGGCCCCCATTCTGGTTCTTCACCACAGGCCTTCCATTAGACCGGAACAAAGCCACTGAACTGCGGAAGGTTTTGCACATTATGCTCCAGGCTGGAGTTATAGTGTCTGTTCCATTCTCCCTTAGGGGCCAGGGTTTCTATTCCAATCTATTTTTGGTGCAGAAACCCAATGGGTCTTACCGTCCGATACTCAACCTCAAGGCCCTCAACAAGTCCTTGAGGGTGCCTCTGTTTCGGATGGAGACTCTACGTTCCATTATTCTGGCGCTGGAACCTGGGGATTACATGGTGTCATTGGACATCCAAGACGCTTACCTGCATGTCCCTATTCTTTTGCGCCATCAGCAATTCTTCAGGTTTGCAATCCGCAACGAACATTTCCAGTTCCGCGCGCTGCCTTTTGGCCTGGCGACAGCACCACGAGTGTTCACCAAGGTCATGGCGGCTCATCTGCGGACGCAGGGAGTCCGACTGTTACCATATCTGGACGACCTTCTGTTGTTGGCAGGGTCTCCAGAGCTCCTTCTAAGCCATCTGGAACTGACAATTGCAGTACTGTAGCGTCACGGCTGGTTGATAACCTGGCAAAAGTCTACCCTGACCCTGTCTCAGAGGATCCTGCACCCCCGGGCCTTGTTGGACTCCCGGCAGCAGCGGATCTTTGTGACAGAGGAAAAGATCTCTGCTTTGCAGTTGTCTGCAGTGTCGCCGAGTGTCTGTGCATTCGGCGATGCCTTTACTGGGCTCCATGGTGTCAGTATTCGACATGGTGGAATATGCCCAGTTTCACTCCAGACCAGTTTCACTCCAGACCTCTGCAGCAATTGATCCTGTCCAAATGGAATGGACTGCCTCAGAGTCTAAAGTCCCAGACGATGGTGCTCACTCCGGAGGTTCGCCTGTCTCTAGCCTGGTGGTTGCAGACGACCCACCTCAACAAGGGTCCCACATTTTGGGTGGCAAACTGGGTCCTGTTAACAACGGACGCCTGTCTCCGGGACTGGGGAGCTGTCACGGGTCCACACTTGTTCCAGGGCAGGTGGACTCAGGCAGAGACAGAGCTTCCAATAAACATCTTGGAACTCCGCACGGTGTTCAATGCTCTCCAGCAGGCACATCAGGTTCTCCAAGGTCATCCCGTTCAGGTCCAGTCGGACAACGCCACCACCGTGGCGTAAATAAATCGACAAGGAGGAACCCGAAGTCGGGCAGCACTCGCAGAAGTGTCCCACATCCTGGTCTGGGCGGAGCGCAATCTCCCAGCTATATCAGCGGTGTTCATCCCGGGAGTCCTCAACTGGGAAGCGGATTTTATCAGCCGGCAGGACGTGCATCCGGGAGAATGGTCTTTGCACCAGGACGTCTTTCAACTTCTGGTGGGCAGGTGGGATCTTCCAGAGATAGACCTTATGGCATCCCAGCACAACAAGTTGCCGGTGTACGGGTCTTGCACAAGAGACGAAAAGGCGTCTCTGGTAGATGCTCTGTCCGTCCAGTGGACGTTCCAGTTTGCCTACCTCTTCCCTCCGTTTTCCCTTCTTCCGCGGGTAATCCGTAAATTCAAACAGGAAGGAGGTATGCTCCTGTTGATAGCTCCCGAGTGGCCCAGGCGGCACTGGTTCTCGGACCTCCAAAGTCTGTCAGTAGACGTTCCTCTGAGGTTACCACTACGGCCGGACCTGCTGTCACCGGGTCCTTGTCTTCACCCGCACCTGACTCGGCTGTCTTTGACGGCGTGGCTGTTGAGACAGCCATGTTAAGGTCCAGAGGGTTTTCCAGCTTTGTGGTGCAAACCATGCTAAGAGCTCGGAAGCCATCCTCTGCAAGAATCTACCACCGTGTGTGGCATACGTTCTTCCAGCGGTGTCGACCTAGAGGTTATGCCCCTCGGGTGTTCCGCCTGTCTAGAGTGTAGGCTTTCCTACAGGCTGGCCTAGACCATGAGCTTTGTCTTGCTTCCCTGAAGGTGTAGGTGTCTGCCCTGTCAGTCTGGTTTCATCGTAAGATTGCTGCGCTCCCTGATGTGCGCACCTTTATGCAAGGTGTTCTTCGCATTCAGCCACCTTTTGTTCCACCGGTGGCTCCTTGGGATTTGGCTGTGGTCCTGAGGGCTCTCCAGGGACCGCCGTTTGAACCACTGGGCTCAGTGGACCTTAAATGGCTTACAGCTAAAACAATATTCCTACTGGCCATTGCTTCGGTCCGACGTGTTTCTGACTTAGGGGCTCTCTTCTGTAGACCCCCTTTTCTGATTTTTCATAGGAACAGGGCGGTGCATCGCACTCGTCCTGGATTATTTCCTAAAGTGGTATCAAGTTTCCACATCAACGAGGAAATCGTTGTGCCGGCTTTTAATTCACTTGATCTTTCATTGGGCGAGCCCTCTTTGGATGTTGTGTGGGCCTTAAGGATTTATGTTGACAGCACTTCTTCGTTTAGGAAGTCGGACGCCTTGTTTGTCCTCTATGGCTTCCGTAAAAAGGGTTGGCCTGCTTCAAAGCAAACTTTGGCAGGTTGGATTCGTATGGCAATTTCAGAAGCTTATCTTCATGAAGGCCTTCCGGTTCCATCCTCTGTGCGGCGCTCATTCCACTAGGTCTGTGGGTCCTTCGTGGGCAGCTCGACGTGATGCCTCTGCAGTCCAGATCTGCAAGGCTGCCACGTGGTCCTCTGTCCTTACCTTTATGAGGTATTACGCTTTTGACACCTTTTGCCCCTCAGGATGCTTCCTTCGGGCGGCGGATTCTCCTTTCAGCACAGGAGCGTCCCCACCCTTGAAGGATACTGCTTTGGGACATCCCCAAGGTATCCTGTGGATACCCTATGGACCCTGAAGTAGAAAATATGAGATATGGTAAGAACTTACCTTTGTTATCTCTATTTCTATGAAGTCCATAGGGTTCCACAGGACTCCCACCCTGTCGCACCTGTGCTGCAGATGGGCTTTGCTCTGGTCACCGGTTTTACTGTCTCCATCTGGTGAGAATGTGATTCTTGTGTCTCCAGATCTTTCTTCTTTCTCCTCCTCCGGCCTATGGCTTGGTACGTAGCTGAGATGCCTTGGCTCGGGGGCTGGGTATAGGAGGAGGACCATGATGCATCCTGGGAGGCTGGAAACTTAACTCTATGGTGCCCGATGCCTGACGTCATCACCTATACCCCAAGGTATCCTGTTGAACCCTATGGACTTCGTAAAAATAGAGATAACAAAGGTAAGTTCTTACCATATCTCATATTTTTCAGGGACTCTGGTCCAGAAAGGAAACAAAGCTTCCAGTCAATGTGCTAGAGCTAAGGGCCTGATTCAGAGATGAAAGGCGATGTTTACGCAGTTGCGTGATTATTTGTGGTCTGAGTCGCATTGTGCATGCGTTTATTTTCATTACTGAGGTCTCTCACAGTGAGGATTTGTTTACAAAGTGATTGAAAGGAAGGCACTGTTTGTGGACGGCAATGGGGGATGGCGACAAACGCAGGCATGTCTCTACCAGTTTTGGGACATGTATGACTGCGACTGCAATTCCATACGCAGAAAAAGTTGTTCCGGCGTCTCTGTTCTGGCGTCTCTGTTCTGGCGGCCATTCTGCGTAACCATAAGAAAAATGGTTTACTTCTTCTTGATGACGCTAAGAAAAGAGGTTGGCCAGTGTCCAAGCAGCCTGTAACCAAATGTATTAGGGCCACAATTCAGCAGGCATATGAGGGGGCTGAACGACCTATTCCAACTAGGATCTCAGCTCATTCCACTCGTTTGATTGGAACTATGTACGTGGTGCGGCATGGAGCTTCCGTGGAGCAGTTATGTAGAGCAGCTACATGGTCCTTGATTCATACATTCACCACATTTTACAGATTTCTTGACTCTACGTTCTGGAATGCTTCCTTTGGACAGAAAGTTATCTGTTCAGCCAAGGCTAAACATACATACCCTACGGACAGCTTTTGTACATTCCCTTGGTCCTTGATGGAGGAAGAAAAGTTTTTTGGTACTTATCGTTAAATCTTCTGGGTGGTCACTGCGATACCTCCCTTATTTTTCTACACTGTCCTTGGGGTTTTTTTTAAGTTCAAACTGAGGAAGGGGTTGGAAAATAGGAGCTTATATACTGCAAAAGGTCAACCTATTAAGTGCTAGCTCCTCAACCCTCACTAACCCCATGGTCACTAACCCAGATGGACTTGGTAACAACTGGAACCATTAATCGAGGAAAGAGGACCAAAATGATGATGGTATGTGAAGTCCTGTGAAAACAAAATATGATAAAATTATCATTTTCAAACCAAATGTAAACATTTTAATAACTTACAAGCAATATATGATATGACATCCTACAAGCAATATATGATATGACATCCTACATGGGGCTGTTTGCCATTCTACAGTGGTTCGTTCGCAACAGAAGAGGTCATGATCCAAAGAAATCTCTGGCTCGATTTTGATCTCCAAATTGCTTGAAATGCATGTATTGTGCAGAACACTGCACGCAAGTATGATGTCACAAGCTTTGGAGGAAGAATATAACACAGCACTCCGCCGGACCTGTCTAAACATTTTAAACAGGCTCTTCAACAGACCAAAGGTTCGCTGAATTACCCCTCTGGTCATTACATGTTACCTGATACTACTTTTCTGAAGTGGACTCTGTGGATCTGCCAATCTGGACGTTGAGCGAGTAGAAGTACTTCCTATTATAGAGTACCTCTTCCACCCTCGCAGGTGCTTTAGGCGCAATGTGGGTACAATCAATGGCACCAAGCACATTTAGGAAACTGCTAAAGCATTACATTTGGATTTAATAGTGCACTATTCTGTCTCACTCTGGGGGAATTTAACAAAATTCGCAGAGTGAGTGCTTCCATGTATCCTTCAGGATCTCGAACATGGCACGGAAAAAAGTGGGTTGTAAATACCCTATTAGAACCAGTAATGGCTGGAAAGTACCAGATGCTAAAAAATTACACTCCCAGCAACTTCGCAAGTCCTGGAACTGCTCGGTTGCTGCAGTATCTGGGCTCCAGTTCCTTTAATAAGACTATAAAGAGAATATATAACAGATGAGGATAGGCAATAAAATTTATCACCTGATCCTCGGGAATCCCATCAAGCAAATGCCATTCACGGAAATGACGCAGCCTGGGGATTCAACGCACATTTGGAACACATGAGGATGCAATAATTGCCTAATCACTGTCTGCATTCACACCACTCATTACATACTGATACATTCACACCCACATTAAAACACACACTCACTTGTTTGCAGCCAATCATTCCTCCTTTTATTTTTCTGCACACGCTGCAAACATCACCATCCAGACAGTGTTAGGAAACGACTTCATGGGGGCAATTCAGATCGGGACACTGAGAGAATATAAGTGATAGCCAAAACTGCAACAAAAAAAACTTTCTACGATACTGTTTGAAGGTTGCCCAGTCTTTAAGAAATACATAGGTTTATTGCTTCTAACCCTTAACAACCTTGTATAGCTTACTTAACTATAAACTAATAAATAACGACACAGACAACCAGAGCTTGGCTAAAAGGTCACAGCTTTTATTTATAATTAATTAACCTAACCAGGGTGGCAAAGAGACGCTGCAGGCTCAGTTCTAGCTTTTACTTTGCTCAAATACTCGGGGAACGACTGACACGTCCCCCCTCTAGACGCACTAACGCTGCGAGGGTCCCACTTCCCTCCTGGGCCAATCCGAGGCGCTTCCGTACCAAAAACCACCTGGGTCCCCCCGTGCGGAGCAGGACAAATTCGCCAGGTTCATCGAGGGCAAGTGCCCCCACAACGTATCTTACGCCACATAAAGCCACTGATCTGCAGCGTACTCCCGCCATGCTGCGCCTCCCCTGAATTGGGAAGAAAAAGTTAGTATGACACAACATAAACAGTAACGGGTGGGATGGTGGGTTTCAAAGATCCAGGAACCAAGAGGCTGTCCATGCTCACACAGCCCAATATATACTGATCATCTGACCACTCCTTCAAGCAATATCATTGGCTCACCCAACCAGCTGACCAGACAGCCTTATAATCTGCCCAGCAACAAGGCTGACCTCGACATCCATACAGCAATAAACATAGTATTCTTAGTTATACTCACGCTTATCCTGCCTTCGTATATTATCTATCTACTATTATTCTTTTCTTCCTTTTTTCTGTTTCCTTTGCTTCAATCTAGTCAGAAGTAAATGCAGCTTACAGCTCCGTCCTCACGCAAATGCACACACACTTCTGCAGCTTCCTGACTACAACTAGGGAGATGCTCTAACTTGAAGGGGGAGGCAGACTGAACCATTTCGAAGGAGGGGGGGAAAATGAGGCTCTGAAGCACTTAACAATAAAATCGAAACACAAAACTCTGAGGTACTTCAGTGTATGACCACTTAATGAAACCCATTAAATAAATTCTATTTAAAACAATTTTTTTCGGAACTCCCTACCCTAAGGAGTGACTAGTTCTAATGGGCGATAAACACGGGCAATAGACTCCCAAAGTCTGTTATCGCGCTTGTTTGAAAACAATTGAATTGGGCCGCCCATGTAAAGCATAGGCGGCACTCTTGAGCATTGTTAAGAGTTCATTGTGCCCAAAAACAGAACATTTGAAGTATCATTTACGGTAATCTCCTCTAAATAGCTAGTTTAGATGGGAAAATAAGACGTGATAAGTTTTTAAAACAATTGAATCGCCCCCTAAATTTGTTTTTTTGTTATACAGTATTATAAAACTTATTTTATCTGTGTTCCAGGAATAAGTGATGGCCCATCTGTTAGCACTTTAACAAATGGCTTTGATACACCAGAAGAAAGGTACCAGAAACTGAAAAAGGTACGTATAAAGTTTGTCATTTACGTCTATGTATGTAGAAATTCTAATTAGTGAATGCTATAAAGCTTAAAGAACTACACAATATTTTGTTCAATTCCTATCTAGTAAAACTGACTGACTTGTAGAGAGAAAGCAGAAAATGAAATTCACATTCAATTAATATCCAATTTTTGGGGGGAAATTAAGTTAAAATGTTTTTTTCTTTCAATTAAGAGAACTTTGAGGACAACTTAAGAAAGCCACTAGGCTATAAGCAGGACCCTCATCCTTTTTTTTTTTTATATATATATATTTTTTTTTTACATATGCCCTTAATTTGTCTAGCTTGTATGTCCTGAATTATGTATGTTCTGTGTTGCTGCACTGCAAAGTACTTTGGTGCTTTACAAAATTAGGACAACAACAATAATGCAGGCTTAAGCTATGGGTTTTGTAGTGCAGTTTAAAGGGGTTGGGTTCGGTATGCCGGTTGGTCAGAATCCCGATGCCAGCATCCCGACAGGGTTAGGATACTGACATCCGCAGGTAAGTATCCTACCCCTAAATCTATCCCTAACCCTCCCCCTAGTGCCTAACCTCTAACCCTCCCCCTAACCCCATTACTTACCACTGGGTTTCTGACTGTTGGGGTTCCGGAGCTGGCATTCTGAGCACCGGGACCCCAACAGCCTGGATATGAACTACATCACGTTTAAAGAATTAGTGCATACATCTGGTGATCGTGTAATACTGCACATCTAGTTAAAGTACAAACAAAAGTAATGATTATTATGGAGGGGCATATGGGGGAGTTGAGTAAATAGGTACCTAATATAACTTTTGTTTTAAAACCTCAAAATTAGAGAATTTGTTCTGGCTTATTTAGGGGTTATAATTGTCTAAGCCAGTGGTTCCCAAACTGGGTTCTGCAGGGCACTTGCAGGAGTGTAAAGAGTTGGTGATCCAGTACCCAATCAAATTATTCATAGTCAGTGTGAATAGGCAAAACCAGTGCTGGTGGCTGCCAGTCATTAAATACTGTATGTGGACAAACAGAAGTACCAGATCGCTATCACATAACTGACCCAAGGATGACCTATAAGCACAATTTTACGTAATTTAATAATTATTGTAGAATTCCTTAAGACACTTTTGACCTAGGGAGGTACAGAGATAAAAAATGCTGTTTTCTACTTCAGGGTCCATAGGGTATAAACAGGATACCTTGGGGTGGGGTATAGGTGATGACGTCAGGCATCGGGCACCATAGTTAAGTGTTCAGCCTCCCAGGATGCACTAGGGTCCCCCTCCTATACCCCGCCCCCGAGCCAAGGCATCTGTTTCATTTGGTGCCCGGCCGGAGTCGGATGCACCTGTTAGAGGGGGGGCTAGACTTAGCCCCTGAAGTTTTCTACAAGCAGCTGTGGCTGCTCATCTGGATGTACAGTCAGTACTGACGTCCATGCTGTCTTCCCTACACCCCCGCCGGTACCAGAACGCCGGTACTGATCCGGGGATGCTGGTAGGCATCTGGGATCACAGCTAGCGGTGACCCCAGATGTTTGGGACCATGGCCGGATTCAAGGGTGCAGCAGGTAAGCAGCCGGGTCCCGTGGTGGGTCCCTGCTGAGCACATGGTCCAGACTCCCCAGGCAGGGGGCTCCCTGGGGACTGGCTGCAGCGTGGAGCCAGGTACCTAACCTGTGCTACCACTACCCCCCTGGGACAGCGGACCGCGGCTGCGCGGTAGTGCTGCGGCGTCCTAAGGGTTAATTGCATGCCAGGGGAGCGCGCCTTCCCTGTAACACAGCCGGCGCCTCCCCCGCTGCACACAGCCCTCTATACTCTGCTGACTGGCCCTGTGGCAGCGCTCCTCCCCCAGGCCGGCCTCCTCTCTGCTCCTCGGTTGCCATCTTTTGTTGGAAGCATGGTGAGCGCTGCTGGACGCTGAAGGTCGGTGGCATCGCGGTCTGGGTCCCCCGGCAAACCTCTCCTCCGTTGGTTCAGGTCTGTGTATGCAGCGCTGTGTCCTACCAGGCTCTGTGTCTGCGTAGTTGAGAATCAGCGCTGATAGTGCAGGAATTGATTTCTTTGCATTGTATGCGACTTCTGCTAGCATCTGCTGCCTGTACTTTCACTTTCTACTATCAGCCTTTTCACTGTCCCTGCTCTTCTCCTGCTAAAGCCCTTGCGGTGCGGTGATTGCAGGGCGGTTCTCCCACTATACTAACAAGTATCAGTGAGAGGGGTTACCATCATGTCTGAGAGTGACTTTCCTCTCCAGCTTTTGTGTACTACGTGTAAGGTACCAATAGCGGAGGGGGAGGGTAATTTATTGGCGCGGCCAATTACTGTCACGGCTCCGGTACAGGAGCCGCCATGGGCTTGTTTCGCCAAAGAGCTTACAACCCTCGTGGGCCAGTTAGCTCCGCAGCCTGCCTTCCCACAGATGGGATTGTCCCAGCAGTCAGTGGTGTCGTCACCCGTGTAGGGTTTCCCGAGACAATTGATGGTACCCCACAGTCTTCCTATTTCTCCTCCTCAGGTCTCTCAGGAGCCTGCGTGGGTTAATTAGCTGACAAGCTCTGTACAGCATTTGTCGGATGTGTTACAAGGGGAGTCTGTGTTGCGGCCTCACAAGCGGCTGGTGGCGTCTGTCTGCTCCTTATGAGGATGACGACAGGACGTCACAAAGACGTCCGGAGATGGGCAGATTCTGGATCTTTCTGACCAAGAACCTCTCTGTACTAAAGAGTCGGACGCTAAGTCTAAGGTTTATATTCCTGGCCTTATTCGTGTAGTCCGCAAAGCTTTAGTTATTGAGGATGATGAGCCTCCGGTATCAAAATCCAAATATGCCTTTTTCAAGGATGTTAAGGGTGACACCACAGTGTTTCCTCT
The DNA here is from genome assembly GCA_031769625.1 of Taudactylus pleione. Lineage (NCBI taxonomy): Eukaryota > Metazoa > Chordata > Amphibia > Anura > Myobatrachidae > Taudactylus > Taudactylus pleione. The sequence goes on from JAUIMM010000065.1 coordinate 36,353,583, forward strand.
TTCGGGTCAATTAGTGGACCACTTAGAGGAGGCGTGGAAACACCCAGGCAAACGATCACTTCCAGTTCCGGGCGTTACCTTTTGGCCTGGCGACAGCACCACGTGTGTTCACCAAGGTTATGGCGGTCATGGCGGCTTCCCTGAGGCTGCATGGAGTCCGCATGTTGCTGTACCTAGACGACCTACTGTTGGTAGCAGGATCTCCGGAGCTCATTCTGCGCCATTTGGACTTGACGATTGCATTTACTGCCACGGCACGGCTGGTTGATTAACTGGCAAAAGTCCACCCTGATCCCGTCTCAGGGGATTCTGTACCTCGGAGCCTTGTTGGACTCCAGTCAGCAGCGGATCTTTGTGACAGGGGAAAAGATCTCTGCCTTGCAGTTGAGGGTGCGCAGTTGTCTGCAGAGTTTGCCGGGTGTCTCTTCACTAGGCAATGAGGTTACTGGGCTCCATGGTGTCCGTATTTGTCATGGTGGAATATGCCCAGTTTCACTCCAGACCTCTGCAGCAATTGATCCTGTCCAAATGGAATGGACTGCCTCAGAGTCTCAAATCCCAGACGATGGTGCTCACTCCGGAGGTTCGCCTGTCCCTTGCCTGGTGGTTGCAGACGACCAATCTCAACAAGGGTCGTCCGTTTTGGGTGCCGAACTGGGTCTTATTGACAACGGACACCAGTCTTCGGGGCTGGGGAGCGGTCACGGGTCCACACTTGTTCCAGGGCAGATGGACTCAGGCGGAAAAGGAGCTTCCGATAAACATCTTGGAACTCCGCGCCGTTTTCAATGCTCTCCAGCAGGCCCATCGGGTTCTCCAGGGTCATCCCGTGCAGGTCCAGTCGGACAACGCCACCACCGTGGCTTACATAAATCGGTGAGGAGGAACCAGAAGTCGGGCGGCACTCGTAGAGGTGTCCCGCATCCTGATCTGGGCGGAGCGCAATCTCCCAGCTATATCAGCGGTATTCATTCCGGGAGTCCTCAATTTTGAGGCCGACTTTCTCAGTCGCCAGGACGTTCATCCGGGGGAATGGTCTCTGCACCAGGATGTCTTTCAACTTCTGGTGGACAGGTGGGGTCTTCCAGAGATCGACCTCATGGCGTCTCGGCACAAGTAGTTGCCCGGGTCTTGCACAAGAGACGAAAAGGCGTCTCTGGTGGATGCTCTGTCCGTCCGGTGGACGTTCTGGTTTGCTTATCTCTTTCCTCCTTTTTCCCTTCTTCCACGGGTAATCCGGAAATTCAAACAGGAAGGAGGGATGCTCCTGTTGATAGCTCCCGCGTGACCCAGACGGCACTGGTTCTCAGACCTTTAGGGTCTGTTCGTGGACATTCCTCTGCGGTTGCCGCTACGACCGGACCTACTGTCGCAGGGTCCTTGTCTTCACCCGGACCTGACTCGCCTGTTTTTGACGGCGTGGCTGTTGAGACGGCCATGTTAAGGTCCAGGGGGTTTTCCAGCTCTGTAGTACGCACTATGCTGAGAGCTGGAAAACCGTCTTCTGCAAGAATATACCATCGTGTGTGGCATACGTTCTTCCAATGGTGTCGACCGAGAGGTTATGCACCTCGGGAGCTCCGTCTGTCTAGAGTGCTAGCCTTCCTACAGGCGGGTCTAGACCATGGGCTTCGCCTTGCTTCTTTGAAGGTGCAGGTGTCTGCCCTGTCCGTCCGGTTCCATCGTAGGATTGCTACGATCCCTGATGTGCGCACCTTTATGCAAGGTGTTCTTCGAATTCAGCCGCCATTTGTTCCACCGGTGGCGCCTTGGGATTTGGCTGTGGTCCTGAGGGCTCTCCAGGGACCGCCGTTTGAACCACTGGGCTCAGTGGATCTTAAATGGCTGGCAGCCAAAACAGTTTTCCTTCTGGCCATCGCTTCGGCCAGACGTGTTTCTGATTTAGGGGCTCTTGTAGACCCCCTTTCTTGATTTTTCATGGGAACAGGGCGGTGCTGCGCACTCGTCCTGGTTTTCTTCCCAAAGTTGTTTCCCGGTTTCATATCAACGAGGAAATCGTTGTGCCGGCTTTTAACTCACCTGACCTTTCAGTGGGTGAGGCCACTTTGGACGTTGTGCAGGCCTTAAAGATTTATGTTGACCGCACTTCTTCGTTTAGGAAGTCTGATGCCTTGTTTGTCCTCTATGGCTTCTGTAAAAAGGGTTGGCCTGCTTCAAAGCAAACTTTGGCAGGCTGGATCCATATGGCAATTTCAGAAGCTTATCTTCATGAAGGCCTTCCGGTTCCATCTTCTGTGACGGCGCATTCCACTAGGTCCGTAGGTCCTTCGTGGGCAGCTCGACGTGGTGCTTTTGCTCTCCAGATCTGCAAGGCGGCCACGTGGTGCTCTGTCCATACCTTTGTGAGGTATTACGCGTTTGACACCTTTGCCTCTCAGGATGCTTCTTTCGGGCGGCGGATTCTCCTTTCAGCACAGGAGCGTCCCCACCCTTGAAGGATACTGCTTTGGGACATCCCCAAGGTATCCTGTGGATACCCTATGGACCCTGAAGTAGAAAATATGAGATATGGTAAGAACTTACCTTTGTTATCTCTATTTCTATGAAGTCCATAGGGTTCCACAGGACTCCCACCCTGTCGCACCTGTGCTGCAGATGGGCTTTGCTCTGGTCACCGGTTTTTCCGTCTCCCTCTGGTGAGAATGTGATTCTTGTGTCCAGATCGTTTTTCTCTTCCTTCTCCGCCTCCGGCCTATGGCTTGGTACGTAACTGAGATGCCTTGGCTCGGGGGCTGGGTATAGGAGGGGGACCCTAGTGCATCCTGGGAGGCTGAAAACTTAACTCTATGGTGCCTGACGTCATCACCTATACCCCAAGGTATCCTGTGGAACCCTATGGACTTCGTAGAATAAGAGAAGTAACAAAGGTAAGTTCTTACCATATCTCATATTATTCTAGAGTTTGGTAACCACTTGTCTAAGCAATTTGTGTTATTTTTTGCATGATCAATGCATGAAATCTGGAAAAAGGTAGTTACATAAAAATCCGTGTCATTAGTGTTTGCATGAAACCTGATACAGTTGCTTCGTAATTGCACTAAATAACTGTTTTTCTGTAGTGCATATGAAGCACATTCTTGGTTGGTTATTGATCATTATACTTTTGAAATTGGCAAAAAATATCACAATGCTTTAAAGCAGGGGTAAAACTACACATCCCAGCATGCCATGTATGTTTTGCTATTAGGACATGCTTAAACTGTGTTAGGGCATTCTGGACTATAAATATAAAGAAATACCGCGCTGGAAAACAGAAATAAATATAAAAATATAAATGTAATAAATATTAATGAATCATAATATATATATATAACCAATTGAATAGCAAGACAAGTAAATATTACAAAAATAAAAAGAGGAAGTAAGGAACATATAAATATAATTGATATAGGCAGATAAAAAATAGGGATAGTGTTGCTAATAGCTGAATGATGGATGGATCTGTACTGTAATCCGGATAATGAAATGACAATCAATAAATTCGTAGGCAGTTCAGGTGCATCAGTAGTTAACACTTGACACAGGTTTGTGAATGATACCTTGTGTATGGCAACAGTGTATCCACCGTACTGTAACAATTGTGTCAGTTTATAGTATCCAAATGAAGTATGCAGCGTGAGGCTTGTAGAGTAAAGGACACAAGCTACCATATTTGAATATGTCTTGAGTATCACCCCGTCGGGCGCCACAGTGCTTGATACAATTGTAATGTGATTACTGACTAGCATTGAGGTCTCGAGCTGCTGAGGATACTCCGGTGCAGTGGCTCCCTGTCCGGCTTAGATGTAAAGGAAGCCGGCCAGAGGACGGAGCTGGGGAGAAGCTGGAAGTGTTTCCAATTGTACAGGGGTTAGGCATGGCCGTGACTTAGTGGAATGCCCCGCACCAGGATGGAAGACTGCAGGCACTGGAAACAGCGTGCAGGGACCGGTTACTGCACTAATCAGCGTGGCCAGACAATGGGCAGCAACGCTTTTTGTCCCGTTACTGGGACTTTTTCAAGCTCAAGGGCATGCTGGAATGTGTAGTTCCACCGCAGCTGCAGGGCCGCACATGTTGAATACCCCTCCTTTAGAGTATATGGAAATGATTGTTTTGTCTGTCCTCCTGCCTTGTATATTTGTGTTTTTAAATGTGGAGTACCTGTTGCATATATACAGCTACAAATATTATGTGATAGGAAACAAATACACCCTTTCTCCTTCATTCACTAGGGGACACTGGAGAGCATAGACAGTGGGGGTATGGACGGTGCTGAGAGAGAGCTGGCACTTTAAATTATAAGAAGTGAGACTAGCTCCTCCCCCTCTATACCCCCCCCCCCCCCCCCCCAAGCCTCAGTTTTAGTTCGTGCCCGAGGGGAGCTGGATGTCTTTGCGCGCACTCCTCCTCAGGGTTATGTAATTGTTAGTAGCACTTATGTGCTGAAGTTTGAAAACATTGAGGACAGACAGGCAGCAGCTGCACTGCCTGTCTGCGACGATGGTGCTTCCCGGGGGGGGACCCTCTCGCAAGTGCATGCACTTCGCCTGGGGTCCCCGACTGCTGAGACCACGTCTCCATTACAGGGAAGTTCCAAATGCCGCTGCGTGCAGTGCGCATACGGCCCCATCAGTCACTACCGCCGCCGGCAGCACTGCAGCTCCTGTGAGTATACCCTGGCACCCAGAGTAGTGGGGTAGCCAGGTTTATTATTATAACAGGCGGTATAACATACCTGTGGCTCAACACTATGAGCACACAGCCTTAAACAAACACATGTGCGGTCCGACCCAGCCTCTGATCAACAGAACGGGGAGTATAAACCCCGCAGCTACCGCTACCTCGCAGGGAGCGAAGGCAGAACCAGCCACTTCCTGCTGGCAGCATTTTCATAGAGCCCGGCGTCCCTGCCGTTCATTGCGCGCGCTGCACAGAGGCAGAACACCACTCTGCATTAGCTGTGGCTCAACAGGTTGAGCGCACAGTTTAAAGCAATAAATTACTGTCTGATAGCGTGGGGAGTGTAACCCCGCAGGGAGCGGAGGCAGAGCCAGCCGCTTATTAGTGGCAGCTGTTTCATAGCACCCGGTGACGTCATGGCTGTTCGCGCGCTCCTCTTTGCAGAGCTGTGGCTCAACAGGTTGAGCACACAGTGTGATGCAGTAAAGTACTGTCTAACATAATGTCTGACAGAGCGGGTAAACCCTGCAGTTACCGCTGGGAGCGGCGGCAGAGCCAGCCACTTGCTCGTGGCAGCTCTTTCAGCCAGGTGACGTCACTGCGCGCGCTGCAGCATTGTAAGACAGCCAGCGCAGAGACCAATAACTGATGGAGGCGGAGCTTGGCTCCGGAGCCCTGTTATTCCTCCCAGTGGCCCCAGCGCTTCTCTGGTAAGGTGCTGGCGGCCATTACACGGAGGGACTCTGCCTGTTGAAGATAGAAAATGCTTCTGCAATGAGACTGGTAGCCTAAACGTAACTAAGTACACATTTGGGTTTAGGTGGTCAGGAGAGCATTTACGTATTGCAATACTACCTTCTATGCCTAGTGTTTTCTGGCACTGCTAGGAGCGCTATAAGGCAGGTGTGGCTCTCCCCTGTTTGTCTGTATACCAGTTTCTTCTGTTGACCTCTTTCATTACTGTTGTGTGTATGGGGTCTGTATGTGTCATGAGGATCTAAGGTGTCTCTACATACCTGCAAAATTTTGCATTACAATATCTAACTCTCTATCATGCAAGTCTTAGCCCTGGGGTTCGATAACCCGCTCTGGCTGGGCGGAGTTTGTGTGTTCTCCCTGTAAAAAAATTGCAAATGAACTTCAGGGATGTCTGATTCGCCGTCTTAGATGCTGCAGGTTACACGGGATAAGTTACAATTGTGCTGCCGTTAGGCAGCTTATGCAGTCAGCATAATATAAAACGAGCAGAGCCCTTTCTCGTACCACTGATCAGTGTCAGACCCTGGCGGTGCAGAGGTAATTACATTGCCTTATATATAGAGGAGCCGAATCTCAGTATGGGATTCTGAGAATATTTTCTGCAGTCCGCCAGGTATAGCAGATACAGGAAACTATAGACCTACCCAACAGTTTTCTTTATCAAGAAATAACAGACATGCTATTGCATCTCCAGTTTCAGTAAACCTGGATTAGGTTCTGTTGTCAACTAGGGAACATCCGGATAAATAACTTTCAGATGTTCTGGCGGTTTTTATCTTTTTCATGCATATACACTTTAGCAGCTGTTTAAGACATGTCTTTTAAAGACATCGTACAGGAGTTTGAAGTATGTACAGCTGCAAGTGTGATACTGCGTCCTGTTATTGTAATCTACATGAAGGACATGGATGGGGGTAGATCCTCTTATATTCGTCTACCTCCCCCGAGAAGTTCTTATTCAGAATCCTCGTTTCAGTCCTTTAGTGCTCCGGGTTGTTCACAGGTTCATTAACTCCCTGTGGTTCCGGAGGTCTGGGTAGAGTCCCTAATAAGGTTCCCAGAAGAAGAAGAGAAGAGAGTTTTCAGGACTTCAGAGTAGTATGAACGGAATATTGTATGGACGATTGGGTCCGGGATTTCTTCACTCGACGATTCAAGCTCAACTCTTTAGTCTCCTCCTCTACCTGTTTACACAGGTGTGCCAGTTTCCAACGACAGAAGTATCGTTTTACAGCAAACTACACACTAGCTTCTATCCACTAGAGCAGGGGTGGGGAACCTTTTTTCTGCCGAGGGCCATTTTGATATACATAACATTATTTGCGGGCCTGGTACAAACCACGCCCCCTCTGTTTGACATCACAAGGGGCGGGGCCACAATCCCTGGTGATTACAGCAATGCCTGGAGGATCCTGAGGATGCTCCCGGGAGCTGTATGGGCAGCGGTGTGACCGTATGAAGCGTCCTAAAGACGCTCCAGACGGCACTGCTGCATAGATTCTTGCTGCAAGGTGCCTTTCTAGGCACCCTGCTAGCCAGGTGAGGCTAGCAGAAAAAAGCTCAGAGGGCCAGACCAAATGATTCCGAGGGCCTTATATGGCCCCTGGGCCTGAGGTTCCCCACCCCTGCACTAGAGTGATGGTCCAGGTTCCTAGATGGGTCAAACCTACTCTGAACTTGTAGAATCTCATTTTAGTCCTAAGGATGTTAAAGTTCAACATAGAGTCCCTTCAGATAGGGACCAGAGAATGGTGAATCTCTATATCTATGGATATCAAAGACTATTTTTATCTCCTGTACGGCCGCCTCACCAGGCGGTTATGAGATTTGTTTTTCGGAACTCATTTCCACAGACATAACGACTCGCCTTCAGAGACTGGATCACTATTATAGACTATCTTTTGCTGAAGGCCCATTACAGGGTCTAATTACTGCACAATGTTACACGATTTATAGTCATGTGTGGTTTCTGTATTTTTCCAGGTCTCATCTGCAATGACTCAAATGGACACCTGATGCCAGTGTGTTCCTTAATCAAGAAATTTCTATCCAGGATATGACATCTGGTATTGCTGCATGTTTGCACTCGACTCCTGGAGAAGATTGTCAAGGCATTAGAGGTTTTTTCCTTACGTTGATTTCTCCCCAGGATTTTTTTCAGCTAGTCCTTCTCTCTCAGTGAACAGGATCCTATCTTTTCCTTCACCATCGGGTAAAGTTAAGTCCCTCAAATCAGATACCCTCTTCTAGTGGTTGAATTCGATATTCCTACTGGAGGGTAAGAGAATAGGGATGGGATTCTTCTTACCACAGACATGAGTCTGAGAGGAGGTGAAGTGGTGGTTTTCAGGAACAGCACTTCCAAGACCGCTGGGTACCACTGGATGCGGGTCTACTTATAAACATATTGGAATTGCGGGTAGTTTTCTACGCTATTCAGACAGCAGATCACTGGTTGCGGAGCCATGCAGTCAGGGTCCAGTTGGACAATGCCACGACAGTGGCGTACATTAGTCAGGGCGGATCTAGACGTCCGGAGATTTTAAGGAAGAAAGCCGCATTCTAAACTGGGCAGAAAGGCTTGCAATGGCTATCTTGGCAATCTTTATCACAGTTGTAGAAAATTGAGAAACCGAATTCCTCAGCTGATAGGACATGGATCCAGGGGAAAGGACACTACACCAGCAGGTCTTTTATTTTTCACCAATGGGGGTCTTCCCTAGGTTGACCTCATGATATCCAGACAAAATTATCAAATGACTTTATCTTCTGCTCAATGGCGAGAGACCCAGAGGTAGTGACAGTGGAGGCATTGTCAACACCGTGACTGTTAAAGATTTGTCTATCTGTTTCCTCCATTTCCTCCCACTAGGGAGCAGTCCAAGGTTCTCTTGGTAACTCCAGATTACCATCGCAGATCTTGGTATTTTATCCTTCAGTCTCTGTTGATCGACGATCCGTGGCCTATACCTCTGGGAGAAGTTCTCTTACTTTGGATTCCTTTGGCCTATCCACACTAAGAGTAGCGTTTGATAGAGGGACTCTTAATAGAGCCATTTTCATAAGTACAGGGATCCTATCCAGGGTAAGCCCTACTATACTTAGAGCTAGGAAGAAAGGTACTTCTAAACATTATTTCCATAATTGGAATACTTATGTTTCATGCTATGAATGGGGAGGGGCTCCTCCTACAGAATTCAACCTAGCCATATTTCTGCTTTTTCTGCAGGCTCGTTTCTCAGCCCATCTGTGGTTGGGTTCGCTGAAGGTTCATATTTTAGCTCAGATGGTTTTATTTTGTTTTTCTTCCAGAAGAAGTGAGTCTGGAATACCGGAGGTTCAGATTTTTCTACAGGGTGTGGTTCGGTTGCAATCACTTTTGTTCCCCCTGCGACTCGTGTTGTTTGGATCTTGTACTTTCTTTCCTACAGTTTCCTCTGTTCAATTTTTTTCTGGTAGTTGGTGGAGTTCAAATACCTCTCAGGGTATTGAGAAATTCTTCTCACGCTGGTATCAACCAGGAGGTTGTCTGATCTGGGAGCTCTGTCCTGTCGGCTTCCATACTTGATATTTTATGAGGATAGAGTGCAGCTCCATGCAGGAATGGATTTTCTTTCAAAAGATTTTTCGGCTCTCCACATCAACAACCTATTGTGGTACAGGTTTCTTCCACGACACACTCCTTCGTCAGGATACTTGGATGTTGTTAGTGCTCTTAGTTTTTTATGGGGTACTGCAACCATATGTAAAACAGTCTATTTGTTTAGTTTGCTGCTGTTTGTCCTGGTTGGCCAGCTTCAAAACGGTCACTGGCCCACTGGATTTGTCTTACTATTAGTCATGTTTCTATGGCTTCTTCTAGGGAGCCTCCGTCTTTTCTATGACAACGCCACTCACTTTGTAGGTTCCTCGTGGGCACCTGTTCAGAGTTTTTTCCTTGAAGTTACTTTACCAAGCGGCTTCTTGGTCTAGCTGATATTCCTGTATTCTTTTTGATAGTTTTCACAGGTTTGCGGCCACTGCACCGCAGTATGGCCAGTCTGTTTTGCAGGGTTCTCAGCACTTTCCCGCCCGTAATGGGAGCTCTGGGACGTCCCCACTGTTTATGCTCTTCAGTGTCCCCTATTGGATGAAGGAGAAAACAGGATTTTGGTACTTACCGATAAATCCATTTCTCCGATTCCATAGGGGACACTGGACGCCCACCCTGTGCTGTTCCTTTGTCAGGGTTGGGGTCTTTTTCTGTTGTCTGTTGGACACTGGTTGTCTCTGGTGGTTTTTATGCTTATCAACCTTTTCCTATGTTCTGTGTACTTGCTTCACATCCTCCTCTTCCGTTTGTTTTTTCTCAGCTCCCCTCGGGCACAACTTTCTAAGACTGTGGCTTGGGGGGGTATAGAGGGGGAGGAGCTAGTCACACTACTTAAAGTTTAAAGTGACAGCTCTCTCTCAGCACAGTCTATACCCCCCACTGTATATGCTCTCCAGTGTCCCCTATGGAATCGGAGGAAGGGATTTATCGGTAAGTACCAAGCTCCTGTTTTCTCATGTCTGTAAAAATGTATGCAATTGGGAAGCCGGCGGATGTAAGCCCGACAGCTTTATCCCGGCGAGGGTTAAATGACAGGCGTCTAACTCTTGACGCCTGTCATTTTACAGACGCCGGGAGACCGGTGCCCGGCATCCCGATCGAAGTGATGCCGGACGCTGCTGCGGGGTGGGGGGGGGGGGGGAGGTTTAGGGTTCCGGGGGGAGACTTGGGGTTAGGCATCCCCCCGGGAGGTTATGGTTAGGCTAGGGGGAGGGAGGGAGGGTTAGACTTAGGCACCCCCGAGGGGGGGACTTAGGGTTAGGCCCTCGCCCTGGGGATTTGGGTTTAGGTGGCAGGGAAGGGGGAGTTAGGGTTAGGCATTGGGGGGAAGGTTAGGGTTAGGCACCCCTTAGGAGGGTTAGGTTAGTTGATACTTACCTGGGGATGATCGGGATTTTCAGCCGTGTCGGCCTGCCGCTGTCGGGATTTGAACCGCCGGACACAATTCGTATGTATTGACTGTAAAAAGTTACCTTATGGGCATTAATGAATGCATATTTGAGTTTGTGTAGACAACCATCCCATATTCTGGCAAGAGCCTACTCGCTGTGGGAAGTGACAGATTTCAATACATTTGATCTAAATATGGGGTATTTGATCTAAATCTAAATTTGATCTAAATCTGGGGGGGGGGGGGGAGAGAGAGGGGAGAAGTACCATTTTGCAGAAGGTATGTATTTATAAATATGCAAACATTTGTGACATTCATTCCACATAGCTCTCTGCCTCCTCCACAGGCCTCTCTCCGTTTCCTCCACAAACATATCTGCCCCTGCACTTACCTTAATCCTGTGTCTTCATGCTGCTGATAGTTCTACTTCCTGTCTGAGCACTAGTGGGGGGTGGCCGTCTGACATGTCTCATTTGATTGTTCAGCGATCTGGGATTTGAAAATGCATGGGGCTAATCACTGCATGCTTCCCATCAGTGTGACCTCTCAGACTTTGTGCAGAGGATGTCACGTAACTTTGAAGTAAACTGTTCCTGACGATCAGGAGCAACCGGCTATGGTCCTAAGGTTGTGGAAGGGTGGGGTACACATCAGACGATAAGTCATTCGATACTGCGGGTTGGAGCGACATATCCTATACCTCATCTGATGTGTACCCATTATTGCACGCCCCCACATGCCGACATCACATGTGACAGCAGATGTGACTATCCGACGGCATGCTTGAATGCGACCACTGAATGATATTGCATGCCATATCGCTGTGTGTTTGGGCGGCCATTGTACTGTTACATTGTTCGTTCCGTCAGCCAGGATCCTCTGATGGGGCAGACGACCCCATGGGAGCACGCATTTGATGATTTGAATGATTTCTTCAAATCTAGTATGTGCTCACTGTAAAGGTTTTCACTTAGTCAATGTCTGAAGTTTAATGGTTGTAGAAATTGTTCTTAAAATATTGTTTTATTTTACTTTTGCAGCACTCCATGGACTTTTTGCTGTTTCAGTTTGGCCTGTGCACTTTTAAATATGAGAATGTAGAAGCCAGGTATGTTGCTTTTGTTAATTTCTCCTGTCATGCCATAATCTATGCTGTTTACTGATGGTCATTTTTGTTTCTCTTCCAGATACATGACAAAATCCTTTAATTTTTATATTTTTCCAAAACCATTTAACAGAAATTCGCCAGACAAGAAGTTTGTTTGTCAGGTATGTTAGATTTTGTCTTCTTTATAGACTGTATTTGTTTGGTGTCTTGAACTTGACAATAGATGAAGGGAAAGATTTGAAGCGTGACTAGGGGGTGTGCCCACATTAAAAATGGGGCAGGTCTTTAAGACGCACCCCCTTTTCATCACCCTTGGGGGCGTGCCCGGCACTTACGGACATGACTGGCTGCCCAAAGTTCTCCAGTCTCTGTGAATAGATGCCGGGTGTGGGAGGTGATCCCTGCACCGCTATTTTTCCCACCTGCAGGAAATTGCGACCTGAGGGTTGGGACGGCACCTGGTAAGTTGTTTTTGCGGGGCGCTGCCAAAAGGGCAGGGCACATTCTGCCCTTTTGAAATCTGGCAGGGCGTGGCGTGCCCGCTAAAACAGCCTAGTGGGAACACTACGCACATCACAAAGTAATGTTACGAGGAAGATCAGAACAGTTTAAAGGTGTTAGCATTCTTACATTGAAACTTTTGTTGAATAACAGAAAAAAAGGAGCTCAACATTAAAAAAAATATGTATACAGTGAAATATGCATAAACTTTGACCATAAATCAAGTCAGTGGCGCACCATTAAACAGCCATCGTATACAAATAACCGGTGCAATCAGTTTCCACTATATTTATAATACACTATAATAAATTATAAATGCGATTAAGGAACAAGTTCTAACAATATACTAGGTTAAAAACAACAAAAGCAACAGTCTGGATTTCCACAGACCAGTTCAGCAGCTTTATTTAAAAGTTTAGTCAATGTTGCTGCTCACAGATGTCCAGTAATTGGTGTGTAATACCTAAACAGGACCACTAGTTATGCTATCAGCTTGTTTCCAAACAGTTTGAGGATATGCATGCTTGAGCACGGGTGGCTTAATTAGTATAACAGTCAATTTGATTGAACCATCTGGACTCAAGCATGGATATCCTTAAAATCTGGACTGTAATGGTGGAGTTTAAGAACCTCTGGTATATTGTATGGTTGAGTTCTTCTTTAAAGGCTCACAGAACCTAAAATAATTATCATTAATGTATGAATATATATTATATAATGTAATATATTAGTACATAATGGAAAAGTGCAGCTGCAGGTTTGTGAAGTATATTTATCTGTAAAAACAATGAGGCTGCAGAGACCTTTTGTGTACAATGGGAACACTGATATGTCAGGTCAAACACACCGACTGACATTGGTATTTTCTTCAGGGTCCATAGGCTCCACAGGGAGACCCTGGGGCATAGGTGATGGAACTGAATCCGGGCACCACGCAGTTAAAAGCTTTCAGTTCCCAGGATGCATTGTCCACTCTCCCTATACTCCGCCCCCAAGCCATAGGCACCGCAGTTTCATTGGTGCCCAGCCGGAGTCGGGTCACCATTAATGCAAAGGGCTGCTTAGGCAGCCCCTAAGCTTTTCATTTTGACTTCTATATTTTTACTTTACAATGCAGAGCGTGCAGCAGCAGACTGTCTGTGAGACGTCTGCGCTGCCGCTGCGTCGCCAGTACTGATCTAGGGATCTCGGCGGGCATTCTGGAGGTCAAAGCTCCTGCGGAGGACTCAGACTGCAGCCGGACTTAAGGGGGGTGGTGACCCGCGCGTTAAGGCAGTCTATACCTCTGGTCTCAGGGGACAGACCGGAGGTTGCTCTTTGTGGACACAAGCTCTAGCCACCACGATCTACTAGACCACTAGGGACATAAGATGCGGAAACCCGCGTCCTGGGGGTTAACAACCAGCCAGGGGAGACAGCGTCTCTGTTTTAGTGGCTCCTACCCTCAGCTCAGGGCGCCATTCCACTGAGGACTTCCGGACATCAGACAAGATCTCCACACATCAACTAAGAGTGCTTAGATGTCTCCACAGTCGCCGAGTGTCGATTCACTCAGCAATGCAGGTTCTGGGATATATGGTGTCCACCTTCGACATGGTGGAATATGCTCAGTTCTATTCCAGGCCTTTACAAAGGCTGATCCTCTCCAGGTGGAATGGGTTACCCCATCGGATCAAAGCTCAGACGATTGTGCTCTCTCCAGAGGTTCGTCTGTCTCTATCTTGGTGGCTACAGACATCTCATCTAACCAAGGGTCGCCCCTTTTGCATCCTGGACTGGGTAATCCTATCAACAGACGACAGTCTCCGGGGCTGGGCACCTATGACTGGTCCGCACTCCTTTCAGGGCTGTTGGACATTGGTTGAATCAACCTTGCCAATCAACATAGAGGAACTTCGAGCTGTCTACAGGGCCCTGAAACTGGTCCAGCACATACTTCACGGAAAACCTGTACAGGTTAATTCCGACAATGCCACAATAGTGGCTTACATCAACCATCAAGGAGGCATTCTAAGTCGGGTAGCAATGGCAGAAGTGGCACGCATTCTGACATGAACCGAGGGTCACTTCCCGGCCATCTCTGCAGTGTTCATTCCGGGAGTTCTCAATTGGGAAGTAGACTTCCTCAGCCTTCATGACGTGGTCTCTTCATCAAGAGGTGTTTCAACTCCTAGTGAACAGATCGGGCCTTCCAGAGGTGGACCTCATGGCCTCCCGGCACTCTTTCAAACTGCGAGTGTACGGGTCCAGGACAAGAGATGCCAAGGCAACCTTTGTAGACGCTCAGATCAGTGAAGTGGACCTTCCAGTTTGCGTACCTCTTCCCTCCAGTCTCCCTTCTTCCTTGAGTTCTTTGGAAGTTCGAACGAGACGGAGGCACTGTCCTGCTGGTGGCTCTAGCTTGGCCCAGACATCATTGGTATTCTGTACTTCGGAGTTTCTCCATCGACACTTCGTTCCTGCTACCTCAACAACCGGACCTGTTGTCTCAGGGTCCTTGCCTTTACCCGGACCTGGGTTGTCTGTCTTTGACGGCGTGGCTCTTGAGACATCCCTCCTGAGCTCCAAAGGTTTCTCTAGCTTTATAGTCAAAACTATGCTCAGAGCGCGTAAGCCAGCCTCTGCTCAGATCTACCACAGTGTGGCATACATATTTCCAATGGTGTTGTACCAAAAGCTACGACCCCAAGGTGTTTAGGATTTCCAGAGTCCTGGCCTTCCTTCAAGCTGGATTGGACCTTGGACTCCGCCTGGCCTCACTGAAAGTGCATGTCTCTGCTCTGTCCATATGGTTCCAGTGTAGACTTGCACCGATACCGGATATTCACACCTTCCTCCAGGGTGTCCTCTGGATTCAACCTTCCTTTGTCACTCCAGTGGCTCCTTGGGATTTGTCAGTAGTTCTTCGTGCCCTCCAGGATCCTCTATTTGAACCCCTGGATTCTGTGGAACTCAAGTGGCTAACAGCGAAGACTCTATTTCTTCTGGCTATAGCGTCTGCCAGAAGAGTGTCAGACTTAGGGGCGCTCTCCTGTCACTCCCCAATTCTAATATTCCATCAGGACAAGGCTGGTTTCCCTCCTAAAGTTACTAGTTTCCACATTAATGAGGAAATTGTAGTCCTGGCCTTTCAATCACCAGACCTCTCGGCAGGTGAGGCCTCCTTGGTTGTGGTCTGTGCCCTCAGGATATATGTGGAACGTGTACCAGTTCCCTTCGGAAATCAGATTCTTTGTGCTCTATGGATTTCACAAGAAGGGATGGCCAGCCAACAAACAAACATTGGCTAGATGGCTTTGTATGACTATATCACAGGCTTACACGCAGGCAGGCCTTCCTGTACCAGCTACTGCTCATTCTACTCGTTCTGTGGGTCCTTTGTGGGCAGCTCGCCGTGGCGCCTCAGCTAAGCAGCTTTGTAAGGCGGCCATGTGGTCCTCTGTCCATACCTTTTGAGGCTCTATGCCTTTGATACATTTGCCTCTCAGGATGCTTCCTTTGGGCGCTGGATTCTCCTCTCAGCGCAGGAGTGTGCCCACCCTTAAAGGACTGCTTTGGGACATCCCCAAGGTCTCCCTGTGGAGCCCTTTGGACCCTGAAGAAGAAAATGAGTTATGGTAAAACTTACCTTTTTGTTAGCTTTCTTCAAAGTTCATAGGGTACACAGGGCACCTGCCCTGTCACAGCTGGCTTCATATAGGCTGTTTCTGGTCGCTGGTTTCCCATCTCCTTCTCCATGAGAGTAAGATTCTTGTGTGTAACAGCCTTCCTCCTCTGGCCTTTGGCTTGTCACGAACTGAGGTGGCTCGGGGGCGGGGTATAAGGGGATGGACCGATGCATCCTGGGAGCTAAAGCTTTAACTGCGTGGGCACTGGTCCTCAACCACCGCCTACGCCCCAAGGTCTCCCTGTGGACCCTATGGACTTAGAATAAAGAGAGTTAACAAAGGTAAGTTTTTTTACAATAACTCTCATTTTTATTTTCGAGCCTGAGAAAGCTCTTACCGTGGGCTTATAGCTTCAAGACTTTTAACCTCCAGAACTATTCAATTATAAGCAGTTTTCTTCATGTGATAAGTATGCGGCTAATGTGCAGTAACCCACAAATTCTGGGTTAAGTACGCATACCTATGGGTTAACTCATTCTCAACAGATGTGGTAAGGGTAAAAAGCCTTTACGGCAGTTTTCTGTTCGAGTCTCAGGAGGGGGTGAACAGAAATCCGTGGTAAGTGCGGGCTGCATTTGAATAGCCCTGGCATTGCTACAAGCCTGCTGTAATTAGCGCGGCTATTTGAATCTGACTCAATGGCTTCTGGTATGCTGATCACTTTGATAATCCTAAAATCATCAGCTCACTTTGTCAATATCTCTACCAGCATTACTATATGGCGTATGTAAGAGTGAACCCTAGGCCATGTTCCATTTTTATGATGTAGTTTAGTAGTTGTGAACTTAGTTTTTCTTGTATCAATCTGTATTTATTTTTATTTTTCAGAGCTCAAGTATAGACTTTCTGGCTAATCAAGGTTTTGATTTTAATAAAGTTTTTCGGAAAGGTAAGTTTCTCTTTGAGAGAGGTTTGCATTGACAACACCCGTCCAGTATATGCTCAAACCATGATCTTTCTACTCTTTTTCAGGAATTCCATATCTGAATCAAGAGGAGGAAAGACAGCTCAGAGACCAGTATGAAGAGAAGCGCTATCAGGCAAATGGCTCAAGTGCAACAACCTACATCTCGCCAAATGCTCCCAAGACTCCAGTCTCCATTCCTGATGAACAGAAGGCATTTATTGAGAAAATAGTGTAAGTAGTCGTACAATAAATATGCTATAATATGCACACACTAACTGATAGCTTAGGAAAGTTAAAATGACAATTTTTATTTAATGGTTGTTTATGGTTATATGTAATATTTAATTAGTGCTTTCCTTAAATGTGTAGAGGATGTTAGGCTCTGATTGCTGAGTCTGATTTGACAATAAGTAACAAACCATAGTGTTTTTAGATGTTGTTAACCACATGTGTTAAAAGATGTTGGCAAAACTAAACTAGCTATTGGCTTTTAGTAGCTAAATTTAGACTCTGGCCTTTAGTGGAGGGTGTAGGGCTTGCACAACCCTCATTCCTCAGACTATTACAGTGGTGGTAGTTCCTCCACCATCTGCAAATATATTGGTGCATCGTGCTTTGTGTACGGGCGATTAGCCGACTGTCCGTACACTTGCTGCAGTGGCTGCCGATGATTGATTGACAGCTGAACTGGGTGGGCACATGTAATTGCCCGCCCAACTATGATGTCAATCACTATGCATCGGGCTGACTATTGGTAAGTGTGTACACATTTACCAATTGTCAGATAGCATGGTGGATCGGCCAGATGGCCAATCTGTTGTCCTAATGTGTACCCAGTTTAATGCGGGGGCCAAACTCTGCCAGCAGATTAATCACTAGCTATCAAACGGACAGGCAGCTGCAAATTACTCCAGGCTTCTACATACCTGTATTAATGAGCATTGGACATGAGTTATGTGCTGCTACGCTCATTCACACCACTCATTATAAAGTGGGGGAGGCATGGGGTGCTAAGGAATTTATCCTGTTTGCACTGCCTGGCAATGGATTATCCATGGAACATCTGTCTATTCTTGCCTTGCTGCAGGAGGCCCCCTTCAAAGCAAATAGACAATTGGGCAAGCACAAGTGTCAGCAACTGCTTGGTTTCTTCTATGCTTTATTGTAATTCTTGGTCTCTTCCTTTCAGTGAAAGTGTAGAAGCATTTTTGGGAGATGAAGGTCAGAAGAGCCTAGAGCTGGAACCTTGTACTGGGTTTGTATATGAATATATAAATCTTATTTCCTCCTGCTTTATCAAATTAGTTTGTTTTTTTCCTGCTAATAAAATAATTGGAGAGAAGAATGATGACACTGTGATTTTATGGGACCCCAAGCTGTTCTAAAGATTATTTAATAAGTAGTTTATAGACCTGTATGGAGATTCTTTGAAGTGATTTAGATCTGACGTCTATTTCCTTTTTACGTCACTATTTCATTGTATCTTTCTGTGTAGATGTATTTTCCATTACTGGTGCACTCTTTTGGTCTGTGCTGTATCATAAAATGACTTGCCCCAGCCATGCGGATCATGAAACTCATATTAAACATTTTTTCCTTCTATTTTAGGTTTCAGAGAAAGCTTATCTATCAGACATTGAACTGGAAGTAAGCTGTGTTTTGTCTGCTTTACATTCCTGTAACATGGCAACATGGGCTTCTAGATAAACTAATTCTATTGATTAAAGTCTAAGGGGTCTATTCATAAAGCAGAGTGAAAAGTCCTGTTTAGCTGAAATCAGGGCTTTTCACTGCTATCGGCAATTTCTACTTCAGGGTCCATAGGGGGTCCACAGGGTTGACCTTGGGGTATAGGTTGGGAACCAAATCCGGGCACCACGCAGTTAAAGCTTTTAGCTCCCAGGATGCACTTGGGTCCACTCTCCCTATAACCCCACCCCCAGCCAGAGGCACCTCAGTTTAAGTTGTGCCCGGCCGGAGTCGGGTCACCGTTTAGTGCAGTGGGGAGCTGATTAACAGCCCCATAGCTTTATTTTTTCTAAGTACAGAGTTTTTTTTATTTTTACTTTGGACTTTCAGAGCGGCAGCGTCGGACTGTCCATAGGACGTCTAAGCTGCCGCTCCGTCACCCCGCCGGCGCTGAGACGCCAGTACAGATCTGGGGATCTCAGCGGGACCCCAGAGTCTGTACTAGCCGGACTCTGTGGGCTCCCAGGACTGCTGCCGGATCTACGGGGAGCAGGTAATTTAATATGCAGTCCTGTGCCTCCGGTCTCCGGGGACAGACCGGAGGCGCCGGCAGTGGCGGCGGGCCCCCCATACCCCGTGTGTCCACTAGACCACCAGGGACTTACTGATCGGCGCTGGGAGCCGGCGTCCCGGGAGGTTAATAGCCGGCCAGGGGAGAAAGCTTTCCCTGTTACAGCGGCTCCTCCCCTCAGCTCAGCGCGCCTTTCAGTATGTATAGTCTGGCGTCGCTGAGCTGCTTCCTCCGCGGGCCACGCTGCTTCTGAGGTCTCCAGCGGCCATTTTCTTGTGGTGCAGCAGCAGAGCTCCGGAGATGGCAGTGAGTCCAGTCCCCCTGCGTACATCACCATCAGGTCAGTGTACACAGCGCTGTAGCCTTCCCAGACACTGAATCTGGGTAAGTTGAATGCAGTGTAATAGTGCAGTATATTATATGACATGTTTATGTATATATGTATATATCTGCATGGTATGTGACTTATGCTAGTGCTGACTGTCTGTATTTAATTCTCTCACCTGTCAGTGTATATCTATCCCTTTTCCTTATCTGCCCTAATACAGCTGTACTTAGGGTGGTTCTGAGACCTCACATTTATATACTCGTTGATATTTGTGAGGTTTGTCACATACTGTTGCGTGCTGCACGTTGCCACATTTTCGTTGGAACTGTGTGTTGCATACGCTGAATATGGGTCCCTTCGGCTAATTTTAGCATCAGTCAGGACCAGTATAGCACGGCTTGATATTTCCGCCAAGATTGGTCAGATATGTTTGACCAGGAGATAGAGCGTTATACTGCACCCATTTTTGCTATCCTGCAAGTCATGTGCTGCAGGTGTTAGTGCGGAGGATTTGTTTCATAAAGGGTTCTGTGTGTGGCGTCATCTGGTGCCGGCCCCTTTCACGACCCCCTTGGGAGGTTTGTTTTCTCGGGATCCTCTCAATTGCGGATCGCCGGGTGGGCCCCATTGTTGTACCTCACCTGGGGGTTACTTCACCATAATGCCCTTTTCATCTCAGGGTATCTCGCAGTTTCTTGCACTCTTCCCCTGTGACACAGGGGGGTTTTCGCAGTATATGAAATCCCCCTGGTGCCACCATAGTCTGTCATTCCCCTTGCAGGGATTCCCACGGCCACCCTGGGTGGATGTCGTTTTCTACGAAACGCAAATTGGCGTGGTTGACGCCCTGTGGTACTTCCCAGTTGGCTCTGCGTGAACTGGATACTGTTTTGGGCTCTTTCCCTCTTACACGGGGGGAAGCCTATTTCAAGTATTATTATCCCTGCTTTGGGCTGGTGGCAGGTCCATTCTGGTTAGAGTGAATGTTGACCTGCACCTGTATCATACACCCTCAGTATTGCGTGCCTTCTGGTTCCCTGTTGCTGACTAGTGGGGGGATCGCATGGCGGGACTCTGGCTGTTGTCAGTTATGAGGTATTACAACAGTGTTTGGCCTCCTGTCTCAAATTCCCTGAGGGTCATCACGAGCCCCTCATGGGGTGGATGGGCGTGTTACTCGTCAGATTACAGACGTTACTATGCATCCCATTCCTGCGTGGTCGGATTCTTCTGATCCGTAGGTGGTAACTCTGCCTGAAATCAGTATACTCGCTTTCAGGGGTTGTTACCCATCCTACCATGGCTATAGCAGGGTTGGTTAATACTATTGCATACTGAGCTGATGCATTTGTAATGTTTTTTCCCCACCAACACGTCTGGGGTTCAAATGTATTTGGTCGCTCATGTAATATATGCAGTTGTCATAGGTGGACATGCCTATATTGGATACCAGTCTCCTAACTTTCAGAGTTCCGGCTGCGACGGTATCCTCCGTAATACCCTATGGCTGCGCTCTGGGAATGCAGAGGTGCAGATACCATCTATAGGGTAGATCTTGTTGGGTCCTGACCTTGACAGTGGCAGTACAAATTTCCCGCCTTCAGCTATGCCCACTACAGGGCCTCAGACTAAGTCTATTAAGTCTTTTTGTCCTCTGGGTCAGCCTAAAGGTCTGTTTCTTCAACCGAGCAGGCCTGGACTGCCAGCCGATCCTGCTTCTGAACCTACGGATATATCGTCAGCATGACGAGACAGGCCTACCACTGGGAGATGGCGATTTTCTCAGTTCGCCCGGTACTAGTGTCTAGTTGCCGCAGCTACGTGGGTAGGAGGGTACGCCCTCTCTTTGCTCAAGCGGCCTATTTCCATGTGATGGTACGCAGGCCCTTATTCGGACCCGAACAGGGCCTTTCGAATCCAGAAAGCTATACAGTTGTTGGGGTAAGCGGAGCTAATTGGGCCATCCCCACTTTCTCAGCGAGGGACTGGTTGTTCTGCTTTCTTTCTGGTGCGGTGGCTGAATGGTCCTCTTTGGCCTATTCTCTGTCTCAATTCCCTGAACCAGTTCCTAAAGCTACCTGGGCTCAGGAGGCAATCCCTATGCTCCATCATACTATGTTTGGAACCTGGGGACTTTATGGTATCACTGGATATACAGGACGCGTGCCTACGGGCACTTACAGAGACCTTGCCTCAGCATGGACTGAGGTTTGCTGTATCACAGCACTTACGGTTTTCGGGCTCTGCCTGTTGGGACTGTTCTCAGCCCCACAGGGGTTCACCAGCGTTTTGGATTTTCTGACAGTTCTTCTGTTCAGTATATCCCAATGCTCCTGTACCTGGATGGCCTCCTGCTCTTAGCAGGATCACCGGGGTACTTTACAGCCGGGTAAGGTTGACTGTGGCTTCTTCAGGGTGCAGAAGTTTAATCAACGGGGAAAAAGTCCTCCCTGCATCCCTCTCTGGGTATTCTTCACCTAGGAGCCCTGCTGGATTCTCAGAATCTGAGAATTCTTCTGGCGTAAGACGGCATCTCCACTCTTCCATTAGGAGTACATGGATGTCTGCGCAGTCGACATGTCTTTGCACTCTGGGATGCATGGTCCACTATTCAGTGTCTGCCTTTGGAAGGGTGGAATGGGCTTAGTTCCATTCCAGGCCTTTCCATAATTGGCTTATCTCCAGATGGAACAAGTTTTTTTCTGTCTGATCACTGTTCAAATGATGCTGCTCTCCCCGGAGGCAAGTCTGTCCCTTTTCGGGTGACTATGACCATCTCGTCCAGGGTATTCTTTGCTAAGGACAGTGTCTGGTTCGCATCCATTTCAGTGCAATTGGATGTCTGTCGATTCCACCCTGTCACTTAACTTGTTGGAACTTTAGCCTGTCTTGGGCCTTCACTCTGGCATAGCCCTTGTTTCCCGGTGAACCTGAAAAAGTTCAGTCCGACAGGGTCAGAACAGTGGCTTCCTTTTTAGCAATACTGTTCGTTGGGTGGCAATGTCAGGTATGTCATACATTCGGACATTGTCTGAGGGTCTCCTCCCGACCATCTCGACAGTGTTCATTTCAGGTGCTCTCCATTGGGAAGCGGGAGTCCTCAGCCGTTACGACGTGCATCCCGGGGACTAGTCTCTTCCCCAAGAGAGGTTTCATCTCCTGGTGAGCAGGGGGGGGGGCCCTCCTGAGGTGACACTCATGGCCTTCTGACTCTATCACACTATGGTGTTACAGTCCAACTCTGGGGATTCTGAAGCAACCTTCAGTGACTCTTTGTCGGTGAAGGGGTTCTTCCAATTTGCGTACCTGTGTTCTCCAGTCTCCATTCTTCCTCGAGGGAAGTGTTTCAATCGAGACAGAGATGCTTTCCTGCTGGTGGCTCCTGATTGCCCCAGATGTCAGGGGTACTTGGTTTTTCGGAGTCTCTCCATCGATACTCCATTCCTGATGCTTCACTACCCAGACCTGTTGTCTCAGGGTCCTGGGGTTTGCCTTGGACCTGGGTCGTTTGTCTTTGACTACGTCCCTACAGTGGTCTTACGGCTTCCATGGCTTTGTCATCGTTGGAATGATTGGAGCACATGGATCAGCTTTTGCTGGGACCTACCACAAACTGTGGCAGCCATAATTCTTATGGTATTATATCTATCGATACGATCCTCTGGTGTCCAGGATTTCCAGATATTCTGGCATTCCTTCCGGCTGGCTTGGGTTTCACCCTCGGCCTGGCCTTCCTGACAGTGCGGATCTCTACACTGTCAGTATGATTAGGTTATGGAATTGCTCCGCTCTGATATCCAGTTCATGCTTTGGAGTGTTTTCTGGATTATGCCTCCATTTGTCCTCCCTAGGGACTCCTTGGGAGTTAGGAGTGGTTCTTCGTTAACTCCGGGGAAAGTTAATGGAACCGCTGGTTGTGATAGCCTTTACATGGTCTATTGCTTTGGCTTTCTCTCTTTCTCTCAGGGAGTTTATATCAACCAGGTGAGTGTCAGAATTGGGAGCGTTCTCATGTGGCTCCCTCTTCTGGAGGGTATCTTGTCAGGGTGTGAGTTGCTCTCACCCTGTTTCTTAATGATTTTCAGGTTCCATATTATTCTGGAACTTATGGTGCGGCCATTCAGTCCCCAGTCCTCTCGGCTGGTGTGGCCTCATTGACTGTGGTCCGGCCTCTGTGGATTTATGTGATCCATTCAAGTTCCTGACGGAAATCGGACTCCTTATTGGTGGTCTGAGATTTCTGGTTTTAACAGGAAAGGATGGCCGGCCTATGGCCATATGTTGGCTGGACGGCCTCGTATGTCTTCTTCAGGGGCCTACCCATGGGTAGGCCTTTCTGTTGTTGCTGCTTGTTTTTTCTCGGGCCATGTAACCCTCGTGGGTGGCTCGCTGTGGCGCCTTGGCTGTTTTGCCTTGCTAGGTGGCCACGTGGTCTTCTGTCAACATCTTTTTAAGGTTCTAGGCATTGTTTTCCTTTGCCTCTCAGGATGCTTCCTTTTTGGCGGCGAATTCTCCTCTCAGCACAGGAGCGTCCCCTCCCTTGGTTGAACTGCTTTGGGACATCCCCAAGGTCAACCCTGTGGACCCCCTATGGACCCTGAAGTAGAAAACAAGAGATATGGTAAGAACTTACCTTTGTTATCTCTGTTTCTACGAAGTCCATAGGGTCCACAGGGCGCCCGCCCTGACGCACCTGGCTTCAAATGGGCTGTGTGGCTGGTCACCGGTTTTCCGTCTCCCATTTCTGTGAGTATGGTTATCGAGTGTTCCAGTTTTCTCTTTTTTTTCTCCTCCTTTGGCTACTTACAAACTGAGGTGCCTCTGGCTGGGGGTGGGGTTATAGGGAGAGTGGACCCAAGTGCATCCTGGGAGCTAAAAGCTTTAACTGCGTGGTGCCCGGATTTGGTTCCCAACCTATACCCCAAGGTCAACCCTGTGGACCCTATGGACTTCGTAGAAACAGAGATAACAAAGGTAAGTTCTTACCATATCTCTTGTTTTGTTCTTCAGCGGCATCCCTGCTTCGTGTATGAATCGCATCACCATACTTTTGTATGGTGAGTGCAATTCATAAAGGAACGGAAAGCTCCAAACAGTGCTGGGAAGCTGCATACTGTCTGCCCGGTGCTAACTCCACCCCCTTTTCCCAGTGTCCTGCTGGTCTCGGACACCGGTGCATGCGCAGTGAGGAGCAGGCATATCCAGGCCTTCTGTCTTCTCACTGTGTATTTACAGGGTAGTTGAGGGGCCGGACACCACCTGAAGATGCTGGACAGGGAAGTCTACATGAATGGCTACTAAACATCACTATATATCGCATCGCTGTGATGCAACATAGTGTTATTTTTCAGTATCCACTTCATGTGCTACATGAATAGCCCCCTAAATGTCCTTTCTCATATGCACAGTGTAATTGTAGTAGTCCTGGCCTTGCATGTGAAAACTTCCTACGTACATTAGCTAATTGTGGCTACTGAATCTCCGTTCTGAACATTTCCCTGTCTGTAGTCTAAAGTCAAGTATACTGTACCCATTTCATACACAATTTTACGGTGAGCTCTCCACAGTCACTGGGCATTAGTGAAAACACAATATTTATTGTGTGTTAATGGTCTCGCTAGTGAAAATGACCTGCCCATACATGGCATAATCCTGATGCTCATTAAGCTTTTTACAGATTGCAGTTTGTTCCTGTACATAGGTTCAGTGTTGAACATTCATTGTCTAGGATTCGATAGGAGTCCTAGTGCAGTTTGCTCAGTGGTCTGCATGCTGGATTAATAATCATGCCCAAAAATTAATTGACCGGTCCATTCTCCCTATATTTATACTGTGGTTTGTTCTCTTAAGGAAAAAAGGGGTTGGGAGCTTGCCAAGATTGCTGCTTAGTTAGTAACTATTCTTTCATGTTGTAGTTCTACTGTGTACTGCACACAGCTCATCATAATTACCAGTTATTTATATAGCTCACATATTCTGCAGCGCTCTACAGAGAATATTTGGCCATTCACATCAGACCCTGCCCCAGTGGAGCTTGCAATGTGTTTTACCTGCTACACACTAGGGTAAATTTTTTTTGGGAGCCAATTAACCTACCAGTATGTTTTTGGAGTGTGGGCGGACGCTGAAGTACCTGGTGGGAACCCACGCAAGGACGGGGAGAGTATACACACTCCACAGTGTTTGGGGCCGTAGTGGGAATCCAACGTAAGACCTCAGTGCTGTGAGGCAGTAATGCTAACCATTATACCAATTGTGCTGCTGTTAGTGCATTAGCCATCCTATTTACTGCTCTTGTAGTTCATATTCATGTTTGTTCTATTTCCCCTTAGGTATCCACGAGGCACTCATGTTGAAACGCTTGAGTCTGAGAAGGTAACTTTTTTTTTTTTTTTTTGGAGTCGCCTCCTATTTTGTCCTGTTACTTAAATATGCTTCAAGCTGGGTGGAGGGGAATGTAGTATCCCTTTATTACATTTTTCTCTTCTATCACAATAGTTTTCTATAACACTATTTTCTCTGGTGTAACACAGGCTGGTATGAGCTCATAGTTGTCAATAGCCAACACCACCTGCAATAGTACTGCTTCTATTGTAGACCAGCTACATTCTGTGCCTGTACAGCATGACGCCCATGCAGCATTTTTCTGTCTATTATCATTAGATCGCAAGCTTCTGAAAGCTGCATATAGGCTGGAACAACAGTGTTTCAAAATCAGGCTAAAGACAAATTAAATTAAAACCTACAAATGGAATATTGGATTTTACAGTCTTTCCTATAGCATTTTCCCAGCCCCCTTTTGTGCTAGGAACAGGCCCACCTTGCCAGCATTGCTCCTGTAAGACTAAACCTTTCTGCATTGTGTGTGTGACATGGCAGATTCTTTCTTGCAGAAGGAGAGGTACATTGTTATCAGTAAAGTTGATGAAGAGGAGCGGAAGCAGAGAGAGCAGCAGAAACGAGCTAAAGAGCAGGTACATCATGTTGGCTGCATTAGATACACCACTGTCTGGTTCAGATGGTAACATTTAAAGACTCTGATATAGAAGTTGGATACAACACTTGGGTGCATATTATACCTGATCAGCTTTATGGATTTCAAAGCTTTTTGTTGCCTCATGAACCCTTACTATGCAGTAGAAGCGTACAAACCCTTCCCCCTTCCTCTACCAACCCTCATCCGCTTGTTTGTCCAGATACAGTTTTTACTTTTTAATAACATTTAAAATACATAAAAAAAAAAAAAAAAAGAATGTGTACCTGTGTTTACCTATGTGTTACGTGCTGTACTTGGGCCTGATTCGGAGATGGACGAAATTGCAGAGCCGCACACAAGCAATTTTGTCTAGCAAGAATGCTAATGTAGGAAACGGACTCCTCCTTGCTGCATCTGCAATCCCATCGCTGCGGTAGCTGAGGTTTACCGCAGCCTGACCGGGTCCTGGCAGCTGCAAGGTCTGAAAATCTGCTTCCACCAATGCCAACCCTGTTCCTTCCGAAGAATGGGGGCAACAAGCCCCCACTTTCAAGAATGCTGACCAGCCATATCCCCACTCTGCCACCCCAAATAGGTGCTTGGTATGTGAGCAAAATCCACAGGACCT
The DNA here is from genome assembly GCA_031769625.1 of Taudactylus pleione. NCBI lineage: Eukaryota > Metazoa > Chordata > Amphibia > Anura > Myobatrachidae > Taudactylus > Taudactylus pleione. Next base: position 36,380,383 of record JAUIMM010000065.1, read on the forward strand.
GTTCTGCACCTGCGCAGACCATAAAACCTCAGATGTATGCCAACCATCGTGTTAGCGTACATCTCCAAATCGGGCCCTTTGTTCATTTTCCGTCAGTCAATTTACAAAAAATGCAGCAAGTACTTATCTGTTATATTTTTCTTGCCGCATGCATATACATGTTGTGTAGGATTTAACATATGTGGAAATATAGGTGTGCGCAGAAGCTTGGGCTATCCCCCCCCCCTCTTTCGGGACATACACTACTCACCTGGAGTCACCTGGCCGCCCAAGTGGGTATTGTATGTCTCGCCGGAAGGGGGAACAGAGGGTAGCCCATGACCATGTAGAAGGGGGAAGTGCCGAATTTTGCAGCTGCCCATCTATGGAAATATTAAGAAGCCATAATTTCCTTAAAGCTATATTTATATTGCACCAGCATTTACTGTAGGGTATGTAACCATTTCTCCCAGTCTTCATTCTAACAGTACTGGAAAATGTGGCTCATTGCTCTTATCTTTTCTTGTTGCAGGAAGAACTTAATGATGCTGTCGGCTTTTCACGTATTATTCATGCAATTTCCACCTCTGTGAGTAGTTATGATAAGTGGTTAGTTTTTTTTGTATACCATTCTGATAAGTCTACTATGGAACAGTGAGATTAACATTGGTGATGAGTAACAACTTAAGGTTCAGTGTGTCTGCTACCTAGTCAGTCACTTGTTACAGTGGTGAAGACTGTTTCTACAATACATTTCTATATGAAACCTGGATTTCACTTGCTGAAAGCAGGCCAGGTGCGGTCAAGTCTCCAGAACATGGTGGCACTACTAGAGCCACTATGGATACTTATCTGGTTTGCCCACTCATATTTGTAAACCAGGGAGTATATTTTAATCCATTTAATATCCATCAACATAGATGTTGTGTTTCTGGGGCTAAATAACACATTTACTGACCAACAATTTTTGATTTGTTTTTTATTAAGTATTAGTAAATGTGTGATTTAGCCCCAGATACATCGATGTTGATTGATTTTCATTGATTTTGGTAAATATGCCCTTATGTGTCTGATTAGTGTAGTTGGTCAGCAGCCAGAAATGGAAGAATAACTTATTTAAAAATTGTCATGTACCCAGTTTTTTAAATGTTCTGGTCCCTGTGCTCATACTCTTCTGGCTGGGTTTATAGCCCGAATTCAGTGTTAGTTAGAACTTCCCTTTGCGTGCCTAACCTTGTATATCATGTGTTGCGATGTTACAATTTGTTTCCTGTCTCCACAGGGTAAACTTGTGGTTGGACACAACATGTTGTTGGATGTCATGCACACCATACACCAGTTCTTTTGTCAGTTACCCGATGTAAGTGTGTGTCCCTCCTTCTCTGCCTTGGAGATGTTGCCAATGAATTGATAGGCTGTGTTCATAATATATGCATGTTCACAAAATGGGTTTCTCCATTATGTGTAGACAGGTGCTTATATGTTACTAATAATCATGTTTGCGTTTATTCATTTACTGTCTGAACCTTTGTTTTTATTTAGGAATTAAATGAGTTTAAAGAAGTTACGACCTGTGTATTCCCAAGGTAAGGTTTACTTATCCTCGAATGTTCCTATTTTCCTTATTGTTTTGGGGAAGCTCTCACAGCAAAAGAGATGACGACACCGCTTGGTGAAAGTGCCATATGTTACCTGTCCAATTCTTGCCTTTTTTGCCTTCAACGTTTATAAAGATTTTGTGGCTGGGCTCTATGGGTAATAGCAGAGTTGTACACTGTGCCGATGCTTTTGCAGATAGCAGATTATCTGCTATCTGGGCATTACCCGTAGTCTGAAGCAGCGACTTTTTATTCGCAGAGTGATTGATCGTTAAGAGCCAGTAAGGAAGTAATGGAGTATGCTGCCAAAAATGCAGGCGTGTTGACACTTTTCGGGGGGGTGTCGCTGCCTGCTTCTGCAATCCCATATGCACAAACCATGGCTCTGGCGTCTCATTTAACACAGGCCATTCTGTGCGACCATAGGCTTATTCTGGAGTCTTGAATGTTCTGCATACAAGACTGTGTATTAGTACGGAGTTGCTTTAGATTTGCGATGACTCCTGTAGACGTCTCAATAGTAATCCCGGCGTCTGCGTCATTAGCAAATTTTCACATATCCTCTGCATACACATAAGGCGGCATTGGCGTACAACTCTGAATCAGACTCTAATGGCTATATTTACTAAAGTGAGAGTTTTTAGAAATTGAGATGTTGCCCATAGCAACCAATCAGATTCTAGCTATTCTCTTCTAGAAGGTGCTAGTTGAGTAGAATATGGTTGCTACGGGCAACATCTCCATTTCTAAAAAACTCTCTCTTTAGTAAATATACCACCTAAGTCTCTAAGTTAATTTATAATGCAGCATAGTAACTTGTCCATTTAGGAGTTTAAGTATTCTCTGGCTTCGGCTAAAAGAGCAAAACAAAAGCCCCTGAAACCCAAATATGCTTTCTTACAGAGTGCTGGATACCAAGCTTATGGCAACAACGCAACCCTTTAAGGTAGCCCCTCCTTTCTCTTGTATTTAGCGTCAATGTGCTGATGAGAAGGTGCCTCTGATTCTAGAGGTAGACACAGAGCAATAACACTGCACAACAATGAAAATGTTTCTGATGTGAAAATAGTTACTTCTGATTGATTTCAGCATGCAAAGAATGAATATGACATTTAAAACTTTGTTAGCTCTGAGTTCTGAGATATAGCCCATTTATGACTATGTAGTGGTTTTCCTAGTGAAGTGGGCAGAATAGAGAGAATCTTACCAGCAATCTGCGTTCCGCGCAGAGGGGGCGGAGCCTAATGACCCAATTAAATGAATCAGTTATTTGTCCCCTCCCCTATTCAAATATATGCGATTCACGGGATTACCCACACAAGATAACTGTGGTGCACTGAGTGACAAGCACAGTGAGCCATTCCACCAAGACATTTCAGCAATGGAACAAAGATATCAGGGTAAGTGATCACTACTGTTGGACAGTGACAAGAGATGCCCCAGAAGAGGAGTACAAGTGACAAGCAAAGAGAAAACACCCCCATGAATTAGGCCACTATATTAGATAGTACTTTCGTATGCTGTATGTTTGTTACGTTTTGTGTTCTTATTTGTGATTGATTGAATTAAAACTGTTATTTCCTTGATAGAAAATAAATATCAGATTATTTTAAAAAAGCTTTTCACTATGACTATATTACTAATGTACATACAATATAGTGCAAGTAGTGCAGCTCAAAATATAGAGCTAGTAAAAACATTCTGAAATCATTTGTTTTTCTTGACCTCAAATTAGTAATGTATGACCATTTTTAGAAAGGAAACAAATAAAGTATTTGTACAGTGTAACTGGTAACATTGCCTTGCTCCTTCAGCAGTGATGCACCGCATGGATATTATTGAAGGCCTTTCCTGTTTAATTTTCACTGCACACAGTATTACTGGGTTTCTCTTCCCATAGCCGCCAGCTCCAATGGTTTAGAGTGATGCGATTCCAATAAATATAAATAAGCTGGTGTGCACTGTGATCACTTCTGTCACATGGCTAGAACTAAAGTCCATGATTTAAACCGGGTCTTCATATATATTTTCATTATTTTATAGCCTGCAGCTGCTGCCAGTGTTTTTACAGCTGTATATAGAAATGTAGCAGTTGGTCAGTTGATTTCTGTACACAGCAACTGCAACAGTGACACCTGCGCTATAACGTTTCTCTAAAAAAAAAAAATATACATAGAAAGCACATCACATATCCCACTATGCAGTATTTAACCATGGAATATCTCATTTGAACACAGCATTTTAAGATAGTTTAACAACCCCTTATGAATGGTGCAATTCCCTGTGTTTTTATGTGAAAAAAATACTTGTCTGATGGTGACAACTATTTGGGGACAGTGTTAACTGCTGCAGGGCATTCTGTGTGTGTAATGAGTGAATGCACCCTTTGTCATTGGATGGCTGCAGCTCAAGCTGAATGATTTGTAAGTAGCACTGACCCTGTGCTTTTATTGTCATTCCGTAGCTGTCTCTTACCGAGAATTGAGAATAGTTTTGAAATGAGAATAGTTTAGAAATGAGAATAGTTTGTCACATAAATGAAATAGGAACAGTAAAACAAAATCAGTTTGCCTTTTTTTTTTTTTTTTTAACCTGGATAAAGGGCTTAAACTGGGCACACATTAAACAATGTGTATCCAGCAATGTATACCCCCCCCCCCCCCTCCCACCGCCAACTGGCTGGCATATCGGGCGGCCCGTACACATTTAGACGATCTGGTGCCTGACCGCTCAATATGTCGGTCCCTGCCACATCCCCCTGCATGGGGTCGTCAGTCGCATCATCGGGTTGGGCTGAATGTAGGGACAACCTGACAATGCGGCTGAAGACCAAACGGGAGCGCGCAACAGCCGACATAGTGGGTGCACGCTAGATGATTTGAACGATATGTTGGCCTGAGAAATCGTCTAATATCTATCCAGCTTTACAACTATTTTTGTGGAGAAACCGGATAATGTGTATCAATCTCTACATGGTATAAATAAAAGTCCATCATTGTGATATATCTTTAATGGTTTAGGCGCAGTGTAAGCCAAGAAAGCATTCGGACACCCGTTTCTTCTTTGACTTCACTAAAATCGTCACTGCTTGGCTACCTTTTATCATACATTGATTCAGACACCTTAACCTTCCACGACAAGTGCACTATAGAACATCAAAACCAGTCCAGTGGTTCTAGAGATTAGCCCGAACAGACACCAATGCCTACCAGGGACTTTATTTTGTGCTATGTATGGCTAAGCAAATGCGATCATCTCCTACAAATATGTTGGTTTCATCTGTTTGTACTTTCATTTTTGAGGGAAATTTTTTTTTTGGGTTTTTGTAAAGGTGGTGTGTTGTTTTTTTTTTTTTTTTTTTTATTATCCAGTTTTTCTTTGTTTGAATGGTATAAGTTTGAGTGGCAGTTTGTGAGAACATATACTGGAATTTTACACGTGTATCATCTTGCATCGCGACACGTAACCTGCATATGCGCTCTGCTTTTGCACCAGCGATCCACAGGATTGCATGCTGCGAATGCAGCTGCGACATGGCGTAGTATGCGGCTAGTTGCATGGCGTGATACGTGCACACGTTTGTCGTACAGACGGAAAGATTCAAGTGGGCACTTCTGTACTTCATGGGTAAAATAAAACCTGCTTCAATTATACAGACCGGAAATGTAAAACGTCTGTCTATACTTTTTTTTTTTTTTTTTGTAAAAGAACACAAAAAAAGTATTGTGCAGAACTCCGTTGCATAACCGCAAGATGGTCACATAACAGGCGGACCATAAACCACTGACCAACATTAAAATTAATACTTTCATTGCAAGTACATACTCTTATTTGGCTTGTGTGTATATATATATATATTTCTCGCCACAAGCTGGCAGTAGTGCTGACCTACTTTAGTGATTAGCTGTAATGTTGAGCAATGTACATCTGGCATTAATTGTTCCGTCTCCTTTATATGCTCCTAGGAAATTATTTATAACACATCCCTTGCTGAACTGGAAAAGAGATTAAAAGAGGCTCCTTTCAAACCTCCTAAAGTTGGTAAGAATTCAAGAACCAGTTGGCTTCTGTCAACTATCTATTAAAAAAAATGTAATTGGCTTGTGTAAAATAAACGGCACATTCAAAAACTGAACTCTGTGAGATTTCGAAAAAGCATTAAGGATATTTATGGGATATAAGCTCCAGTCTCAAAATAAAGGATGTTCTTAAAGGTTTTAGCAAAATGGAACTAAAGATTCACAGAAAAGCATTTTGTTGCGTCATGCGTTCAGCGGCAGACACTTGTCCATGCAATACAGTTTCAATTTTCTATTTTGATCCTTTTTATTTTTCCTTGCACTAAACCTTTCATTGAAAAAAGTAACTCTGTAAGAACAGTTTTAATTTAGTCTTAACATTTGTGTAAGTTTTTGGGGAAAACCTATACTCTTAAACCACCTTTCCTTTCTAAAACCACAAAAAGCAGGATCCTAGTCTCGGGTTTTAATGATCAAATCTGCACTTGAAATTATAAAACTTTTTTTTAATGCTGTTGCATTTCGCCATGAAACACGATGTGTAGGAATAATATGGTAGCCCAACAAACCATTCCATTTAAAAATAAAAAACCTACTGCTTTAAATTATTGGCTATTTGCTTTCTATTTTTATTTTATTTTAATTTTTTTTACCCGGTATGTGATCCTGGCAATTACCTGTGGAAGATTTAAGGTTTTGCATAGTATTGGGCGTATTTGCCTGGTGATCACATGTAATCACCAGACATTAACTACTAAGAGGCCATATCATTTGAAAGAGCCAACTCCCCTCTTCCAAATGTGGGTCCCAATGTGTGTTGGGGGAGAGGGCTCATTTGATGCTTCTATTCCTATCTATGTAAAACTGATGGTTTTCAGTAGTGCATGATAACATTGTCTTGTGATGAGACAATAATTACCAAGAACACATTATTTGAGAAATGGGTCTCCCCTCTTTCAAATGTAGTAATGCATTAATCCACAGGTTCTCAAACTCTGTCCTCAGGACCCCAAACAGTGCATGTTTTTCAGGTCTCCTCACAGAATCAAGTGAAATTAGCTCCACCTGTGGATCTTTTAAAATGTGTCAGTGACTAATGAAAACACCTGTGCACCTGCTGAGTGACCTGGAAAACGTGACCTGTGTGGGGTCCAGAGGACTGAGATTGAGAAACACCGCATTAATGGAATGCATGGCGTAACTAGGGTTGTGAAAGAGGTGGCGTTGCCTAGGGTGCTGGTGTATTGTAGCCCTGCTACGGCCTAATGGAAGAATTCTTGGAAGTCTGGTTAGGGGAAACTACTCCCCATCCACCAGGTCCTTGGACCACCAGCGTTTACTGAACTCTAGTTTGTTATTGTCTGGTCACACAGATTACCAGTCAATAACTTGTGTTTAGGACATTCTTTCGAACGAGGGTATACTCTGCATTGTAGGTACTACCTAGATGGGAGAGACAATGGATTTATCAAAACAATTCCCTGCCTTATAGAAACTTCATTTATTTTACTGTTTCTACCTGCCTCCACACCAGTACTGTTTATCTGTGGAGCACAGTATGCACATTGGTTTTTTTTTTTTTCTCCTTAACCTTCTACTATGGTGCAGGAGACGAGTGGGACTTTCCACACATACATTTGGTAGAGTTAAATCATGGTCGTTTTTTTTTTTTTAATCGTGTAATCTATCCCCCCGTCCTTTTAAGAACCTACAGTATACCTTTATGAAATAAATAAATAGGGCTCAGTTTGTCTATTAGGAGCCTCTGTTCCTCTCATACCTTTTTGCACCCTCGTATATCTAACCTTTTCCTCCCAGATGCATATCTAAACTCTGTTTTAGAATGTTTCCATTTGCAGGATGAACTGGACATAAAGGTGCAAATTATCTTGTTTTCTTGGTATTGTAGAAGTAAATCTATAATTGAGAGGCCAATTTATAGCTGTGCAGTAGTGGGGCTTTGAGTAGAAAGTTTGGTGCGGAATATAAATGTTTTGTTTCCTATGTCAGTTTGTGGAATTACTGCAGCGTTGCCGATGTAGCGACTGCGTTCTGTTTGGTACCTCCATGTTACCGTGCTTTAGCTATAAATAAGTTTCCAAGGATTAGACTCAAACTAACAAATGGGATTGGCAGTCCATGAAAACTATGGAGCCTTCACATATATCTAAATCTCTGCAGCTGGAGAATACATAAAAGGTCATGTCTTTAAATAATCCGGGTATCGTGGGCTTCAGTTTCTGGAGTGCAAGTAAATGCGTAGACTTTAGCTCCTATAAAGAAATTCCAAACCAGTTATGGCTTGTAAATTTTTTTTTTTTTTTTATAATTTAGGAAAAATATAATGAAATATATGCAGGCTAAAATCAGGAGATAACATCTTGCCTTCAATTTCCGTAACTTAAACATTTGTATGTTTTTGGGTAATTGAAATGATGGAGAACGCACAGTAGGAACAATTGTTTAAACGATATTGCCGTTTTCGACCGATTGAAACGACATATCTTTTAAAAATGTGCCTTGTGTAGGCATGATAACGATGTGATGCTGTCTCCCGCTGGTAAAAAATGTAAACCAGCCCCAAGCTTTGGGGACACAGTACTAGTTGTGCTAAATACAGGGGACAAAAGACGTAGGGGTCCCCTGTATTTAACGCAACAAGCGCTGGGCTCTGATTATGGAATTACAGGGGACAAAATACATAGGGGGGGCCCTGTATTTTCCATATCCAGCACCAAACTTTTTTCTAGCAGGGGAGTAAAGCCACAGCCAGTGGAACCCTTTCAGTGGGGTCCCACGGCCAAAGCATTACCCCTGACCGCTACTCAGCCCAGGCCGGGGATCCCTGGGGAGGTGGGGACTCCTCCCCCAATAAAGGAATTGGCTACAGGGGTATATACAGTAGGTGAGTATGTTATAAACTTTTACTTTCAGTGTGTGTACTGTTAATTTTAATATTTCTTTTGCAGTGGAATTACAGGTGCCAGCGGGCCCTCAATGCTCCGCATGCTGGTACTTGTGGTTCTCAAAGTACCAGCATGCGGGGGAGGCTTGCTGGGATATGTAGTTCAACTGCAAAAGACAATAACTTTCAATTGCGCCACACTACACTATCAACCCCGGCACTCACCGCTCTAGGAGTGTCAGGGTTAGCCCTGGGCTATCAGCTGATGGAGTTCCTGGCTCTTGCTTCAACAGTGCTTCAACAGTGCTTGAATGGAACAGGGATCCTTCTTTACGCTACAGTTACGCACCCCCTTACTAGGCCTGGGGTGCCCTGTAGAGGGGGACCCCTTTATTGGGTGGGGTCCCCACCTCCTCAGGGATTCCCGGCCTGGGCTGACTGCCGGGGAACCCGGTGAAAGGGTTCCCCTGGCTGTGGCATTACTACCACTCTAGAATATGTTCGGTGCTGGTTATGGAAAATACAGGGGGCCCCTACGATTTTTTCTCCCTTGTATTTCCATAACCAAGACCGGCTCAGAGCCCAGAGCTGGTTATGCCAAATACAGGGGACCCTTACGTAGTTTGTCTTCTGTATTTTGGCAACCAGGGCTGGCTCTGAATAGCCCGTTGCTGGTTGTGCTTAATACAGGGGACCCCTATGTTGTTGTTCCCTGTATTTAGCACAACCCGTACAGGATCCCCAAAGCCCAGGTCTGGTTGTTCATTGGTGGGGAGGCCTGCCTTTTTTTTTTTTTTTTACTTTTTACACTAGTTAACTTTTTATTTTGTCTTACACGGAAGCACAGACAGATTTCACTAATCCATCCCTGCATCTGTGTCTTATTGATTTTTTTTTTTTTTTTTCAATGAAGATGCTTGTAGCACGGATCGCACTGATCCATGCTGTGCGTCTGTGACAGATGATTGCATCACAGATCTCCCTGATCCATGCAAGCCTCTGTCTATTGTTCACAATCTGAAGATATGCAAATCATTAGATTGTACACTATAGATTTTGTAACACTGGCTTATAGTAGAAGGTGGGACATGCAGCAATCCTTCATTGTTACAAATACCCTAAAAACAAAGTCCGACCATACTGGGAATCTGGTTTGGAGGAGGTAGGACGACTACTTTGGAGAAACATTAACATGACTGACACCCCTTTCAATACAGATAAGCCTTTGCCCCCTAGAGCAAGCTTCAAAGACTCATGTTCTCTTTCTCCATTAGAAAGTGCTGAAGGCTTCCCAAGTTACAATACTGCCTCAGAACAGCTGCATGAAGCAGGGTATGATGCCTACATAACTGGGCTGTGTTTCATTTCCATGGCAAACTATCTAGGTAAGTAAATGGCTTTTCCCTGCCCTTGTTAATGATTTGATCTGTGGTGTTGTACATTTACATGATTTCACTTTCCCCAAATAGGGTCATTTTTGAGCCCACCCAAAGGCCACATATCAGCCCGATCAAAGATCATCCGTCCATTCTTTAACAAGTAAGTTATGAATTATTCGTCTACTAGGGAGAACTTGGTCCAGCACATTCACCCAGGATATGCACATGTTACACTGTGATCATGTCTGCCAAGCGTAGACCATTGTGTAAGTGATGGTCTGATTTTTGTTTTTGGAGAAGCCAGATGTTAACTGAAGGTGTTACTGTCCTCCCATTGTGTGGTGACAAGGCTGCATGTGGCAGAGCAGCGTCATGTTGTGGTGGATGGGAATGGAGGCTAATGGCAAGGTGCAGTTATAGGCCAGTTACCCCATTGTACTAGCATTTTTTATTTATATTTTTTAAATATTGCCATCTGGTGCTCGCTTTAGGCACGGTACATTTACCAGTAGTAAATGTGCCTGGGTAGAACAAGAAGCATACTGAGGAATAGCACACTACCACAATGCTACTGTAACTTGCTAGTAATTGTGGTAGTGGGTTTGGGGGTTTTAGGCAAAGTGGGTGCTAATGCCATTTCAGTATACTACTTGCAACCTCCCATGTGTGCTTTTCTTGTTACCCATGGGGAATATAATCATAAACATGAAGGGTTTGACCACCATTTTGCTGGTAAAATACTGAACATGTGGTGACTCATTTAGTGCTCCACTCCTTACTCTCCATTCAGCAAACATGCCACCTCCACCTGTATTATATAACAATAGCTGTGACATACTATTGGATTGTTTGTGAGTTTTGCACAATAGAACAAGTTGTATTAAATGCTCATCAGTATGCTGTTTATCAATTATTATATGGAAGAAAATGAAAGCTGCCAGTGCTGGCTGGTCTGGCCACGGTGTTGCTTTACAACCTAGTGTATGTTCTCTTCCTGCTTTTAGAAGTAGTTCCCTGCTTATGGCCTGTGATGGGAGGGAGGCTACTTTTTAGAGGTAGTCACCCTATACATGCTAGTATAGGTAAAAATAGGTAACATACATGTACATAGTTTTTGTGTGTATTCACTGGGGTTTCAAGGTCTGCAGTTGTCATGATGACATTCAATACTGTGAACCCCAACTATCCCTCACAGTAGCCCAGCCATATCCCTAATGGCGACATTTACAGCCTGTTGACATTTTGTGCAACATTGTCAACATTGTGGTTGCTGACAATATGACTGCATACCCTTCTGTTTAGGACAGCATTTTTTTATGTACCTCCCATAGGGAACCATAAGCAGGTTTTATTAACTTTCCATACACTATGGAATGCTGACGGAATGCACGTTTAATTGATTAGTTAAATAAGTTGTAAAAACTATTAATGTGCCCTACCCACTAACCAAAGCCCTGGGGCTAATAGATGTGGTGGTTTTTCCTGGGGTATTCCTTGCAGCCCCAGACTAGTGGCTTGGGATTGGCCTGCTCACACTCTCCTCCTCTACTACCATGTTAAAGAGACAAAGTGAAAAATGAGTTAATGGGAGGACACTGTGGTAAAATCTTAGGTTGTATTGCAGCTCTACTAGGAAAATTCCATTCCATATTTATGTGATGTGGTTCTAAATAATTTTTTTAAAATGGATTTGGGTTTATTGAAGCTATGAATAAAATGCAATACAGTGGTTTTATTCCTATAAAATGTCCAATCTTTTTAAAGCATAGTCTGTTACCTACACAGTGACCTTTTGTCAGTTTGTGGCTTAACAAATGGGACCCCTTGACTAGTAACATTACTGAGGTGTGGGGCACACAGTGCCTCGTCACCCAGTGTAACTATATAGCTTTCTCTTTGTAGGCACTGGGTTTGGTTTTAAATCTGACATGAGTTAATTTATTACATGTAATAAAAATGTCTCAATAAAGCAACATATATGACAGTGTGTTCCTTGGCATTACTTGTTTATTTAGAGGCTAATCTGGCCCGGAGGTTTCTTGGGTATATGACTTTTAGCTGTCGGGTGTCCCTTAGCAGCAAGTTTATTTGTAGTAGGAAAGGCAGAAGAGAAGTGTACAGGAGGGGAGGGGTGCCTTTGTGTGATGATGAATTTACACCCTTGCTGCGCAGCTGAGTGCTTAAATTACCATTCAGCCTCCTATTTGAGTTATGAATCAAAGAAATGTTTAGTAGATCCTAGGATGTCTTGGCTCAGAGAGGGCAGTTTAACTGCTTCCTCGTAAATTAGACCTGCCGACCTGAAAGAGTCAGTATTGCAGCTCCACGTTAGCACCATACAAAGGGTTAGTGTAGGACCTGTTGCTCTTGGACCCTGTTACTGTTTATTAGATCGCTTTCTACCCACCCCATAAAGACAGCGTGTGGCTTTGATTCGGTCCACTTGAAATAACAGTAGGTTGGAAGTGATAACAAACTTACACTGTCGTAAAAAAATTCTGTTTAAATACCAGAATATTCATTTATTTTAAATAGGAAACCGCGCAAATGTTGTACTATAAAAATATTCTGTTTTGCTTGATAACCGCACTATGAATGTTCAGGTTTGGAAAGTTAGGTGCAGTTCAGATGTCCCTGTAGATTTTTGTTCTGTATATTTTGGCTCTCATTTGTTTGCCAGTTCCTCTGCAGGTTTTCCAGATAACCACTCTGTGATATTTACTTAATGCAAGTATCTTACAACACCAAAGTTTTCGATTTGTCTTAAAATAGAAATTCCCAGGAAATTTGCTGTGTCGTCGATGGTAATGCCTTTGTTATGCCTTTGTACATGTCAGTAGGCACCGTGCACTACATGACCACTGATAATGCTACTAATATAGTTTTATCATGTAAAATCCTTCTTTTATAAGTGTTTCCAGCTTACTCCTACATTGGTTGTTCAGCAAGAGACACCTCCTACATGATCATAGGAATGCAGAGATCTCGGCTGTATACATTTGCTAACATATGGTAAGCCACGGCAAGGCATCTCTACTCTGGTGGTCCTAACACTCACATGATAAATAGCACCTATGTATTTCTAAGTTGAGTCAACTCTCCTGAATGTACCCCGAGATCCTCCATTATGGCACTACAAGGATCAGCATACCCTCTATCTACTGATCACATCCATGCCCCTCATGACAGTGAACGCAGAATGTTAGTTGCTCAACTTAATGTATAGTCCCATCAGAGGTGCAGGTAAGGAAGGAGTTCATCTAGACTAGAAAAAAAACATTAACCCCTCCCTTACATGCATCTTTGATGGGACTAATGAATTGATTTGAGCCACTACCATTCCGTGTAACTACCATTCTGTTTGAAGAGCGTAAAGGGCACATGTTGCTTACACACATGGGAGGCAGCAATTTTTAAAAATATAATGAACTCACAATAGGAAATTAGGGCCTGATTAGTGTTATTAATACCCAGGAAGCAGGGATGCCCATAATATGGGCTGCCTTTACCTTGCTTTAACTTTAAATATTCAAGTTACAGTAAGTGAGACAATAGATGAAATGGAAAAATACTCTGAGCTGGCACTCACATGCTTGTGCTTAAGCTCAGCAGTAATATGTGGAGAGTGCATGCTTTCCTGTCTATCGCAGGTAATGACAATAATAGAAATGGCACCTGAAATATTATGTATATTATTCATATTTCTTTAATTTAAAAAAAATTCAAAATAAAACTAGAGATGCCAGTTGCTAGTTAACACTCAATGTTCGATCTATAAATTAAAAAAAACAAAATTGATATTATAGCTGTAATAGGTATGTTCTGACTGAAAACTATTTCCTGGTTACTTTCGTAAAAGACCTAAAAAGGATATTCATTCCAAATTCTAACCCTCTCGCCTATAATACACCACAGTGGGTTAAGGGCCCATACATCGGGCTACACCCCTGGTCGGAAACGCAGATCGTTGCCCATCAATCACATTCCATAGGGGAATCTGGGACATTATTCATGGAAATTTCCGATTTGCAGATCCCGATCATATTTTGGTCGGGATTGGCATATAAGGGAAATCAAACATTTTGGATTTCACCAATGACCTGACGACGGCCTTTAGGGTTCAGGGACTTCTGAAACGACCCCATATTTTAAGGTACCAGTAGTCCCACTCGGGACAAAACATCAACCTGACTATTGCTAAATTCACCTCCATGTCCGCTCATGCAGTGAATCTCATCACAGTTTATTAGGGGAATTAAATTAGACCCATTAACTGAACGGGTGCTATTTGATCACCTGCCCGTATTCAATCAGCCCCGGTTATCAGAGATTTCTTTTGGGTCTCCTGATTTGATATGCAACACTTGTATATCTGAGTGTGACACTGTCTGAGTCTGTATATGAAATGCTACAATGTGGTCACAGCTTATTTAATTCCAAGTTCTGTTGAGCTTCATATACAGACTCAGTCGTACACAGATACATGCGTTTCGTATCAAATTAATCAGCACAGTCTGCTGTGCATCCACAGTAGCATCGCATTGCGACTTAGACACATTTTCAGCAAAAAGACACCCAAAGCTAGCATAATTATGTGTTCAGCATGGGAACTGGAGGCTCACTCACACTAGGCAAGTCGTGCTGTGTGGCTTATTGAGGCTAGATGTACGAGGACACATCTGTACTGGTCGAATAAAGTTTTTGATAGGCGACATTAAAATTATCCATCCACACCATGTTATTTTGTTTGGTTGTATTTTAACATGGACTGCAATAGTATGTCGTAGTGTTTTTTTTTTTTTTTTTTTTAAACCTACAATAGCTCTGGCTGCTGTTGTCTACCATCTTTATTTGATCGCTTGTCAGCTGAAGTACCCTGGTTACAACAGATTAGGAAAAACATCAGAAATCATTTTCCACCAAAAGGCAACCAGGAAGTTCGTGCCATTTTTGGGTAGCAGTGAAGTTAAATTAGAAAATACTTTTCAGCACTACTTCCCAGATCTCCTATTGTCACTTCTCTCTATGCTGATGGGAGCGCAAGTTGGATATATAGACTGATATAGTATCTACTGCAACCATATAACCTGTTCAGTTTAAGAGGAACATAACCTCACAACTTGTTGCTATTGGTGACCCTGCTTCATCCATTATTGCATCTCTGGCATATTACTTGTCTCAGTTTCCTGCCTCCTATATAATAGTCGCTCGAGTGGACAGGCTTCATCAGCAAGATCTACACTTAAATACTATGTGCTGCATTGAGAAGTTTGAGCTCATTAGCTTATATATTGATGAAGACTGACCACAAATAGTCCATGTGTTATTATCCTAGTCCGATACTACTAATGGCTTTCTCTTCTATTGTATTTCCTCTTTGTAGGACTTAGCTTATACAGTACATATGAGACCGTTATAACTATATGCAGGTTAAGTTCTTAGATTATAGAGTTAGCCATAATAAAGGCTTACATTGGACTGTTCGTGACTATTGCATGCACAAGCTTGCCTAACGTCTTTGAGGAAAGCAAATAATGTAGACCAGGCCTCATAGCAAACATGCAAAGTTCTCCTGCATAACATAAAGACCTTTCCCGGATTCGCCTTGGGAGGCAGTGGCAAATCCTCTCCAGACAAAAGTGCAAGTACAGCCCAACAGTAAATCTCTGCAGTACCAGCATATACACTTCCATAGGCTCACTTCACAGGTCTGGATTCCCGTAATTGTCAGTGTGAGGGCTAGAGAGGATTTCCATTTGTCAGTAAGCTCTCAAAGCAATGGGACTTCAAGCACCTGAAGAAGCATCCACTTAAAGTAAATCCAAATGAGATCATCATGGTATAAAGCTTGGCAATGAATCAGTGTTCCTCTCGCTGTATTGTTAGTCTTCATCTGGTGAAGGTGTCAAGTCAGGTGCTTCTGCTACAAGAATACTAAAACTGTGTTCAGCTTTAAACTGGATGCTTATAGATTTTAGAAAATATTGCAACTACATTTTAATACAAATCAAATTTCTGTTTAATACTGGGATTCTTCCTATATTTAATTATTGATCGCATTGAAGTGAGCTACCCCGGCTGTAATCCTTAGAGCCTAGAAAAAAGAGGAACCTGTTGGTTTCAATTAAGAGGCATCCAGCTTTTGTACAGATGGATTATGTCCTGTCTACATACACCAATTCTTTCTGTGTGATGTAGTGGTTTAGAATTTCAGGAATTATTTATATGTTGAAAATGACAAACTGTTTTTGTGGAGAAGTTGATATCTGGATAAGTGCATCAAAATCTGCCGACAGGCAGTTGGAAGGACAGCATGCAAAATAACACTCATTCTATGGGGACGATTTAGTTAGAAGTGATGTACTGGCGATGTGTCCGTGTTTGAACGCTGGTAATTGCACCCTACATTATGCATGTTACCTTGCAGCCCCAAAGGGGTGTTCAGGACAATGCACATGGTAAGCCTAAAGTATGTAGTAGAGGATTCCTGCATATACTATATATTGCTTTGGCTTATGCAGTCCTTATTTTTTTTTTTTTTTTTTTTTTATTATTATACTGTGCGGGACTCTTTCTAGTCCTTTCAATCTATTAATTTCAATATAGTTTCTACATGCAGTTGATTCTTTTATTCTGCTTGATAACTCTGTAGCACCTCTATTTTGGATGACAACTGTTGAAGCTTTGGTTATGCTGGGCATACACTACCAGATAAAATGTCTGTCAGACCGACAGACATTTTATCTGGCCGGCTGCCAGCCGCAGAAGTCGCCGGCATGCACTGTGAGAGAATTCTCAGTGTATAGCCCGACATCCGCGCTCCGCCCCCGGGGGCGGAGACATTTCCCTGTTCCTTCCGTAGGAAGGAACACAGGAAGTGTCTGTCTGTCGGCTGCGCTGGGCATACACTGCCCGATGCGGCCAACAGTTTACCCGCTAAATATCGCATCGGACGGGCATGCTGGACAATCCAGCATGCCCGACCGAGCAATATTTAACCCTCGGTTGCCCCCCCACACGCTACAATTATCGCGGCGATCCGCCGATATAGGGCGGATCGTCCCGGTAATTGTAGCGTGTATGGCCAGCATTAGCGATCCCTGGTTTTATGGATTGGAGTGCATAAAGTTTCCCAATCTATTGTCTCGACCAAAGGCCTTTTAGAGGGAGACCCTTTTATACGATTTGATTTGAATATTGCTATTAAACAAGCCTATATGTTAAATATTTTCCTTAAACAATCATTCTTCCTTCTAAGCTGTCCTTTAACTTTTCCATTTATACCACATTTGATATAGCCCTCTGCCTAAATGTATTAAGAAGCTTTTATTTGTTGTATTATATATGGGGAAAACATTAATTGCTTTTATCTATTCTTTGTCTCCTTTTCAGACTACAACTAAGTACAGTTTTGTAGGGCCATATATTATGTAAATTGCTAGACTGATAATACACCTCACTTGTCCAATGAAGAGGCTTTGCATACTGTACTGAATTAATCTGTCATGTGTTCAGCGCATACAGTGGTTTCTAAAAAGCTCTTTAAATTCCTTGAGAGCAGATAGTTGTAAGCGTTGATTTATCCATTTAAAATGGTAGGGATTCACTTATTGGAGCCTGTTATAATAATAAAAACCACAGCTATCAAATCTGTGCTGCTTTTTATTAACAGCTGTCTTCAACAGCTGCGGTACCCAAATGGCAAGAGAACGAGGAATCTTTAGCATTTCAAAAACCACCTTGGAAAATAAATCACTCAACATTAGTGGCTTGAAATGACTCTTGGACAGATGGCGTTTTTTTTCCCTACCCTACGTTCACTGAAAATCTATAATGAAACATAGCGCCTTCCATCAAATTTAAAGTGACATTGTGTCCAGTACAGGCGAATGTTAGAGATGCACACTACCGCTTGATTAGAGTCTCTAGGGGAATCTGAGTATTGTAGCAGTCACTGATGCTTCATCTGTAAATATTGCTGGTCTCTATAGAAAATGTAATGCAAGTACACGCTAATCTCCCAAACCATTCACCGATCCTGAATGCACTAAGCAATGTTAGCGGTCTGTAAGTATAATCAGAATTTGTCTGCGTATCACGTTATGCTTTTCATAGCTGTTCCTGCTAACCGTACCATGGATGTATTCTATTCATTGAGCAAATGAAACCATATTGTCCATGCAAGAAAATTTCCATAAGGCAGGTGACACAGCTTCAGAGTTGAATATAATTCTTTAAGGTTAATTAATTTAATCCATTGAGCTGTAGCATATTTTATTGCACCAACGCTTTATAGTATTCCATTGCTTATTAATTTGTTGTATCAACAACACTAACATTTTGGTTTGACTTCGGTATTTGGCTTTAATTATTGCAACACAGTTGAAAATAGCAGAAAGAGGCACCTTTCTTTCTGTTAGCCAACTCTAAAGGTGTATCCACACGGTACGATATATCGTTAGATCGGTGAACGTTATCGTTCATATCTTATCAGCCATTTTTATCCAGTGAACGACTGATGCGCGTTCCCGCATGAGCGATAATGATATCAATGATTGTCCGTACATGCAGGTCAATCTGGACGATATCGTCAACTTTGCCTCTTCACAGATATGTGGCAGGATGACTTCACTGAAAGATATTTCATTTCGTTGGTGGTACAGATCGTACCGTGTGTATGCACCCTTAGCCCTAAAGGAAGTTATTATTCTGACATTTTTATTTTTTCTTAGGTAGCAAAGTATTTTGCCTTGTCTGAACAAGTACCATTATTGATTTTATTATAACTTTTCTCTCTAATGGGTTTAAACAGTGTGCTATCATTTTGTTTTTGCTTTCATTTCTTTGAATCTGTATATTTAGACCCCCCAACCACCTGCCCGCTGACTTTTATACTATTCATATTGTCCATTTCTTTTTCCTTTTTTTTTAGGTTGTTTTTGATGAGAATTAGGGACATACCATACCTCAATCTCGAAGGTCCAGACTGTAAGTCATTTCTTCAAGGCGTTATGTTGCCATGTTTAGTAGTTACGAATAAAGTTTAAATGTACCTTTCTTAGTTCTGTATCATAAAAAGCTGACTGTAAGGTGCAAGAGATGACTATTTGACCTGCAGAAATCTAAGGCTGACCAAAAAATGCAGTAGTCTGGTTAATGTTGAGCAGCCAGATATGGGAGTGTTCTGCCCACGTGTTGGTGGAGGAAATGCACTGATCAATCTGTACAGGCATCATGCTCAAAAGCCAAATAGTACAGTGGTGACTGAGAAATCTGTACAATGTAGAATACAAATGCATAAAAGGGTCAGCATTTTACGCTTTCGCCACACTGGGTTTATTTAGTATGGGCCAGTATGATATGATCACACAATACAATTAAGTGTTGGTTAGTTTAATTAACATTTTACCAAGGACAATGTTAGATGGGCAATGTAGAGTAATCGAACACTTATTTTATTTTTTAACGAGATTTGTTTTACAATATTTAATGGCAAAGCTATTGCATGTTCCTTTAAGTTTGTGTCCCCAACTCTCCAAATAAATTACGCTCTGTGATATTTTCAGGGTTGGATGTAATTTACTTCTAAGTGACTCGCATGATCTAGGCCAAACTGCATCTAACTGAAATTGCCTTTACATTATTATATATACAATAGTGTCTATTAATTTTTAATTGTACTGCCTCAGTCGTATACATGTGAGGTTCCTTTTGGTTACAAAAATATAAGTCCTTATTCAGTAAACACGATTTAATTGTTTAAATAAATATACAACCCGGGCCATAGTCCATTTGTACTGTCCTGTAACTGTAATTCTAGATCGCTAATAACTAATTAGATGGCTTTAATAATTACCTTTAAATGACTTCTTTGTGAGGTCTAAAGTTCCCTGGTATGTCTGGTACTTCCTTATTTCCATAAAGCTATTTTTTTGGCATTGGTCATGGCCCTGGAATGACATCATACATTCCATATCATCATTTCTCATTATATAAAATAATCACTGTTATAAGTGAAGTAATTTGAGTAGTTTTACAGACACAACTGTAACATCTGAGGCCAAAAAACATTGTTTATTTAAAATTTGTGTAAAGGAAGAACTGGTATTTGCTAGAGGTTCTTAGTCTGGTGTCTGATGTAAGCTGCCTATAGTGCATCCAGAAAGTATTCACAGCGCTTTGCTATTTCCACATTGTTATGTTACAGCCTTATTCCAAAATGGAATAAATTCATTTTTGTTCTCAAAATTCTACACACAATACCCCATAATGACAATGTGTAAAGTTTTTTTTTTTGAGATTTTTGCTAATGTAATAGAAAACTAAAATCACAAGTACATAAGTATTCACAGCCTTTGCCATGAAGCTCAAAATTGAGCTCAGGTGCATCCTGTTTCCACTGATCATCCTTGAGATGTTCCTACAGCTTAATTGGAGTCTACCTGTGGTAAATTCAGTTGTTTGGACATAATTTTGAAAGGCATACACCTGTCTATATAAGGTCCCACACTTAACAGTGCATGTCAGAGCACAAACCAAACATTAAGTCCAAGGAATAGTCTGTAGACCTCTGAGACAGGATAGTCTCGAGGCACAAATCTGGGGAAGGGTACAGGAAAATATCTGCTGCTCTGAAGGTCCCAATGAGCACAGTGGCCTCCATCATCCGTAAATGGAAGAAGTTCGGAACCACCAGGACTCTAGAGTTGACCGGCCGTCTAAACTGAGCGATCGTGGGAGAAGGGCCCTAGTCACGGAGGTGACCAAGAACCTGATGGTCACTCTGTCAGAGCTACAGCATTCCTCTGTGGAGAGAGGAGAACCTTCCAGAAGGACAACCATCTCTGCAGCAAATCCACCAATCAGGCCTGTAAGGTAGAGTGGCCAGACGGAAGCCACTCTTTAGTAAAAAGCACATGGCAGCCCGCCTGGAGTTTGCCAAAATGCACCTGAAGGACTCTCAGACCATGAGAAATAAAATTCTCTGATCTAATGAAACAATGATTGAACTCTTTGGCGTGAATGCCAGGCGTTATGTTTTCAGGAAACCAGGCACTGCTCATCACCTGGCCAATACCATCCCTACAGTAAAGTTTTTGGTGGTGACAGCATCATGCTGTGGGGATGTTTTTTAGCTGCAGGAACTGGGAGACTAGTCAGGGTAGAGGGAAAGATGAATGCAGCAGTGTACAGAGACATCCTGGATGAAACCCTGCTCCAGAGCTCTCTTGACCTCAGACTGGGGCGACTGATCACCTTTCAGCAGGACAACGACCCTAAGCACACAGCCAATATATCAAAGGAGTGGCTTCAGGACAACTCTGTGAATGTCCCTGAGTGGCCCAGCCAGAACCCAGACTTGAATCCGATTGAACATCTCTGGAGAGATCTGAAAATTGCTGTGCACCGATGCTTCCTATCCAACCTGATGGAGCTTGAGAGGTGCTGCAAAGAGGAATGGGCGAAACTGCCCAAAGATAGGTGTGCCAAGCTTGTGGCATCATATTCAAAAAGACTTGAGGCTGTAATTGCTGCCAAAGGTGCATCAACAAAGTATTGAGCAAAGGCTGTGAATACTTTATGTACATGTGACTTTATTTTTTTATTTATTTATTTTTATTCCATTTGCAAAAATCTCAACTTTTTTTACATGTCATTATGGGGTATTATGTGTAGAATTTTGAGGACAAAAATTTATTTATTCCATTTTGGAATAAGGCTGTAACATAACAAAATGTGGAAAGTGAAGCGCTGTGAATACTTTCCCGATGCACTGTATGTTGGATGGACTTTTATATGGTAGATCCTGTGATCACAATGCATACATAAAAGAATGTGTATTTTCTAAATATGCCTATTATAATGGTAAAGGTTCTGATAAGGTGCCTACATACTTGGCGATATTTTACCTAGTCTGGCCGATTACGACGCATTGGAACGACAGATCGTGTAAAATATGCCCAAATCGCGAGTCCCCACTCACGATCACGATGCGAGTCCCCGCTGATCGTACATCGCATAGTCAGATCTGCCGTGCTGTAGGGCAGATCTGCCAATCTGGGACGCAATGCACTGGAAAAAGTCTGGATGCACGATAGATCGTTTTGTAAATTGGACACATTAAACACCAAATCGTGTGCAGAGCTGCCGGGGAGGAGTTTCAAGGGAAATCGTACACAACGTGGGATCATGTGCAGATCGCCAAGTGTGTAGGCACCTTTAGGTTAATGCGTATCCG